>JAQPPZ010016834.1:0-635333 GCA_028583015.1 Wollemia nobilis | reverse complement strand
CGGTTGTTCGAATACATTTTTGATTCTCCATATGTGGCTGTTTGAATGCTTTTCCAATCATGCATATACAATTGTTCCAATGCATTTCAACACTCCGCCATCAGTGTAACTGCAGATCTGACTCTAGTTAATTCTTACGTAACTGGCTGCATGATTTTCCTTTATGCTTTTTCGACACCTGTCATCGTGCATGCTCCTTTGGCTTTTACCCGCCAAACTATTACCTGTCGTGAAATCATGACATTTTTGCCCATTTGACTTTTTTTGGACTGTTGACCGTGAAAACCTAACTTGTCGCGATATGCCACTGTACGTTTTTTGCCTCCTCCTCGACCTTAACTTGGCATGCACCTACAAAAATAGAACATGTCACGAAATCATGACACATTTGTCGCCTCCAGCCTCTCTTTTTTGTCTCCTACTCCCAAAACGAGACATGTCACAAAATCACGACATTCGTAGCCTCTCACTCTTTTTGCTTCTTGCCCACTTGTAAAATGGGACATGTCACGAAATCGTGACACTTTGGTTTCCTCGCACTATCCTTCATTTGCACCCAGTAAAGTGGAACACATCACGAAATCGTGCACTTTTTGGTCCGTCGTACACTTTTCTCCGCCATTCTCGTCGAATCGAACATGTCACGAAATCATGACACTTTTTGTTGTCGTACTCTTTTCTCTGCAAGCTTCAGCGAAATTGGAACATGTCACGAAATCGTGACACTTTTTTCTACCGTACACTTTTCTCTGCAAGCTTCAGTGAAATCGAAACATGTCATGAAATCACGACGCTTTTTGCTGCCATACACTTTTCTCCGCAAGCTTCAGTGAAATTAGAACATGTCGCAAAATCACGACGCTTTTTAGCCTTAGCGTTGTTCTTTGCTATTCGCCCACGAAAATGCAACATGTCACAAAATCGTGACATCTTTTACATCCGTACATTTCTTGCTTTATGCACTAGCGAAATCAAGACATGTCAAATCGCTATAACTTTGTTGCCTTGCATTTTGACATGCGTAAAAATCGCTACACCTTTGTTGCCTTGCATTTTGACATGCAAGAAATCGCTACACCTTTGTTGCCTTGCATTTTGACTTGTAACAAAATCGCTTACACCTTTGTTGCCTTGCATTTTTGACATGCGACAAAATCGCTACACCTTTGTTGCCTTGATTTTGACTTGTAGCGAAATCGCTACACCTTCTTGACTTAGCATTTTGACTTGTAGCGAAATCGCTACACCTTCTTGACTTAGCGCTTTTTCTTTGCTTCTGCCAGCGAAACTTCGACATGTAGCGAAATCGCTACACTTTTTTGCCTTGTTGCTTCCACTCTGATCCTGTCACGAAATCGTGACACTTTTCATTGCCTGTGCCTTTACCCGAAACATGTCGCAAAATCGTGACAGTTTCTCCATATTTTTCTTTCTCCTTTGATATGTTGCGAAATCGTGACACTCTTGGCTATGCCTTCTCTCTCCTCCTTTTTGTTGCGAAATCGTGACATTTTCGGTTGTGCTTTCTCTCTCCTCCTTTTTGTCGTGAAATTGTGACATTTTTGGCTGCGCTTTCTCTCTCCTCCTTTTTGTCACAAAATCATGACATTTTCGACTATGCTTTCTCTCTCCTCCTTTTTGTCATGAAATCATGACATTTTTGACTGTGCTTTCTCTCTCCTCATTTTTGTCACGAAAAAGCGACAGAAAACATGTCGCGATATCGCGACAATTTTCTTACTTGTCTTTTTTGCAAATTTCTGAATCTGGGTCACTGCTTTTTCCCGGGAAATTCAGCGTACTTAATCTGACCGACTCGAATTCTTGTCCATTGCTTCCAATCGCATCAATTTATGTCTGTGTTAACAACAATGACAATACTTTTGCTGCACCTTGCTCAACAACATAAGGATATGCATCAATTTTAGTAGAGAGAAGAACTAATGAGGTCAGTACTTCATTTCCAGCAATACAGAGGCAATACTGACATCATCAGATTCTTACTACTTATATGGAAGGAGGGTTGCATCATTGTTGCAGTTTTTAGCTAAAAAATATGTTTTCATATAGAAAATTGATGTGCTTTTTGTAGAATAAGGATTGTTCTTATCCAAATAAGAATGAGAGAAATTATCTCTCATTGCAGCCTCATGAGATACATTCTATCTCATTGAAGCCCTTGAAAAATATAGAAGTTGGTTGAAAACTAGAAATGGCAGCCTCTTTAGATGAAAAAAATGAAAAAAAATGATGAAAAAAACATATGAAAAAAAAGGAAAGAAAAAAAAATTAAAAAATCAATAATTTGGTAGTGAAAACCTTATCGGAGGCGCTGTTGAATTGGCTTGCATGAAAATCGATTTTTTGACGTGCATTGCCTTGTTTATCCACTCATCATTGTTCTACCATTGTACAAATCTCACACTGCACATGTGTTATGTTTATGTTTTCAGATAGCATGCTAAGAATCATCAGAAGCATTTTGTAAGGTGCATGATCAATTTTCATAACAGTAAAGTATGTGTTTCTTGCATTTAAGTCATAGTAAGAATTTAGCATTTAGTGTACGATAATTTTTATTTGGCATAAACTATTCATATAATATTGACAAGTTAAAAATGTCAAGAAACACCCTCTTTTGCCCTTAGTTGCATGGAAAATTCAACACCTGAAGATTATGTTTTACTCCTACTATAATAAAACAACATACAAAATAAAGAATAACATTTAAACAAAAGGATGGAGAAGAGATTTTTAATGTTATGGAAGGCTTACACACCCTAGATATGGGCCCACACTAGAATCTATAGCTAAATTTTGCATAGGAATCCATTTTGGCATGTTTTTGACACATCTTGGAATGACAGTCTCATTCCGAAGCATTTTCATAACAACAATCTCATTTCTAAGCAAGATTCAATATGAGACCAATTGTGCCAAAAATTCTTGAAAATATTGTAGAATAGTAGGGCACATTAGATATTGAGTTTCTTAAAGTTCTACCACAAGTAAGTACAACCCTCAAGCATTTCAAAATCAAAATTTTGTCAATTTTGTTTCAAAGGTGTGAACAACAAAAGTAAGTATCCAGGCTGAAATATTGTCAAGATAAAAAATTCCACATGAAAGTGCAGAATTCAAAGAAGTGCAAGTTGAAAGGAAGAAAAGAAAGAGCAAAGATAAAAAAAAAAAAAAACAAAACAAAAAAAAAAAAAGGAAAGAAAAAAAAATTGAAAAAATTGCAAAGTTATAGACAAGAAATGAAATACTTGTGCTAATTGAAAATGTTTAGTGTAGCAAGAAGAAAATTATCAAGTGGAAAAATATGTTTAACGGGATGTTGTTCATATTACTATGGCCTACTAGGATGCATGAGGGCATGCATAAGTTCAAGCTTGGGGGAAATTATGAGGCCTAAAAATGCCTCATTTTTGCACTATGGTTAACATATAAAAACTGCCATATTATTCAATATACAAAGTTAAATTGCCAAATAGTTTATTAGAATATATTAATTGTTAATTGTTTACATGATTTTATGTTAGAAATATTATACCCCTATTTTGACTATTTTAAGCATTTTACTTGTAAAAGGTCAAAAATGACTATCATGTCAATTATGGTGTCATACTACAGAAAAATTATATTTTGATGGCATGGACAGATTCCTCTCATCGAGAACTACAACTTTGCTTTTTTAAGCAAGTCAATCCGAGCTGTAGATAAAAAGTTATGAAGCTTACATCATTTTGGAGCTCATGCCTGAGTTTGTTTTCTGAGTTATTAACAGGTGCAAATCTGCGTTAAGGGGCACATTGGCGGATCTACTGGGAATGATCCAAAGAAAGTTAAGGAACCCAATTCATACCAATGATATTTTATAGTGGAGATAACACGACCTAAATTGTACGACACATGGACAAATAATCTGGAAGTTATGGGGCCCACAAAATGACAATTTTACACTTTTTGACAACTAGAAATTCTGGTAAAACTCTATGTTAGAGGCCAACTTGATAGCGATGCTGGGAGCAATTCCTGAGGAGTTAAGAGCTAAAAATAGAACCTGAGGTATTTCATACAACCAAGAACATGTGGGTACAATGTGGTGCACATTGGAGTTACGAGGCAAAATTTATGAGCAGTCCAAAAGGGAAGTTGGGCATGTTTTGACTACTGTAAAAAATAGGTGACAATCTAGCCACCTATCACTATGAAGGAATGCATGGAATTTGTCAACTAACGATGTGGGAAACACTTGGAAATAGTTTATGGAGGCTAGAAGTGACTCTTTATCCACCTGAAAACACTTCCACTTAATCCAAATAGGAGCAATAAGTCAAAAATACTAAATTGCAAGAAATATGGATAATGCAGGACACAGTCATACAAATTCCAGCCAGCTATCAATAAATGGCATGGCTTGGAATTTGTCAATATTTGCGTGTAAAAATAATTTGGATCATCTCTTGAGGAATAGCAAAGAGTTCCTATCCAGTAAAAACCGCTTTATTAACCATTTTAATTGCATTGAGCGTAAAGTATGTTGCCCATCCAGATATTCCAAAGTAGCTCCGAAATGAGCATAAAAGTAACCAGTTTTAGTTAAAAAGGTAAAAAGAATACCCATAAATGTGGAAAATGGCAATATGGGAATGGATCCAGGTGTATAAGGTGTTTTCTCACCCCTTCCAATGCATTTCCACCAATGGATGACACACAACAAGGAAAATGGATATGTTGCAGCGGAATAGTTTCTTGCATTTCATGAATACTTCTTAAGAACAGTTGCTAAATCCTTGAAAAGTAGCAACATAACGGATTGACATATGTAATAGAATGTTATAAATAATAGGCTCCCATGTTGGTTGAGCCAAGTAGAGAATAAGGATAGGACTTGTGGTAAGAAAGTAGATTTGTGGCAAATTACAGTTTTTAGTAGGTTTTCCTACAAATATTGTAATGTTGCTTGAGACTAAATAAAGTGCAGGATTCTCCTTCATATTTTATCCCATGAAATGTCTGAGTGTTTAAGTAGTTAAGAGAGATTTTTTACGCCTTCTTCTAAAATAAGGGAGCAAGGGCCACTTCTAGGTTTAGAAGAAGGCTTATTAGTGACGGGTTTTTTTGCAAATTTTGCTGTAGCAGATTAGCAGAGACTTGTCATATTTTATTTTCTATTCATTAGCTAATAGTGCATAGAAATTTGTGATTTGGACCTAGGTTAATGAGAGTGAGTGTTAATTGATTCATCAATTTACAACATTTTTGAATTTCCCCTGTTTCCAATAGATTATTTCTCGCTTTAATCTATTCTGTTGATCAGTTGTTAGCCTGTGTGTTACATTTTTTGCTATTTAATATTCTTGTTATTATTTTCATTTTGCAAGAGTAAAATAGGTGATATTTTTGCAAATTTAGTTAGATTTTAGTTTCTTGCAACTACCTTTTCTTGTCATTTATATTCTGCAACAGTAAATAGGTTTCATTCTCGCAAAAGTAATCGGGTTTTATTTTTTTGTAATATTTCTATTCCCGTAATTTTGATTCTGTAAGAGTAATTAGAATTCAATTTCAGTTTATAGGATTAAAGTGACACTAAAACCCCCAAGGTTAACTTGTTCCACCAATAAAGCCTATTTTTTGAATGAGCTGATTTTCAAGCTTCCTATATCTCCTTTCATATATAGCCTTGGACACCACCCTAGATTGACAATTATAATGATTAAATGGTGTGATTGACGACACTCATCACCTGCTCGTAGATCGTACAATGCAACATTGGAATTTTAGAGAACTGAAGGTAAAAAGGGTCTAACTAAAGAAATTGTATACATGGGTAGTGGAAATTCACCAACTTAAACAAGTATTTTGTGACCCATTTTAATTGTGCACCACAACAATTTTTATTTTTAGAAAAGCAACCCATTAGGAGGAAAAAGTTGTCGCAATTAGGGTTTTACTCCGAAAAAATAAGTTTTTTTATAAAATGAGTTGCAGGTAACAATAATGAGTGGTACGAGTGAGGGTTCAAGGAAATGAAACACCCATTAAACCCTTAATACAAAATAGTGGAGCTAGGATTTGATTTTCTAGGAATAGAGAAGTAAAAATTGCATGGAGGGAAAAATAAGCAAACCCTAGAGTAGGAATTCACCATAAAAAGCATGGAAATGATTTTTTAAATCTACATGTGTGAATAATTTCAAAGGGATGACCGTACAACACTACCACACTATGCAAAAATTCCTTTTTGGAAGAAGATTGCACCAAAGGAAGGAGAAATTGCATGTTTTTCCCTAAAATTGCATTGAACAATGAGATTGAAGGATTCTGGCAAATGGGTTTCATAAATTTTGCACTTGGAAAATAAAAACGAGGGTTTTTGGTCAAGTGAAAATTTTTAAACCTGTATGTAATATTTGGAGCTGTCATGGTATGATTTTGAGATATATTGTACGAATTCCAAGCTCCCAATGACCCATTGTGTGTAGTTTTGAAGGTTTTTGTACGAAATGTTTTGCAAGGGTATGGATCCTGGTGAGATTGTATGAAAGGGAGGTTCCCTTGTAAAATTTTAAATCATTTGGTATGATTCTAGATCATGCTTATACGATTTTGAGTGTCATTTGTATGATTGATACAAGTGTATGAAATCAGGTGCAATTAAATAGATTCGGTTGGAGTTGTACAATCTGGGAAAAATTGTACAGTTTGAAAGTGTACATATACGACTTGGTTGAGGCATTGTATGATCTTGATATTTTTTATATATTTTGGAGGTGATCGTATGGACTTTTGTAATGATTTTGTGTAGTAGTGTCCTAAATTTTTTAATCAAGGAAAAAGTGTGCAAACGAGGGTTTCTCTCAGTGATGGTTAAAGTATGAGCTCACAAAGGGAATCTTAGGCTCATTTTTATCGCATTATGGCATCTAGGGTTGATAGATCACCAGGACCATTGCACCAAATAGAATCATGACCTAGGTGATCTCCCTTAGTTTAGCCCATTCGAGACCAAGGATGATAATTCTAGTCAACCAGAAGGTATGGTAACTACCCTTGGTGAGGGAGACGAGGAAGGCCGTGGAGGGATTAGAGGCACTGGCATGGTGGTAGAGGAATATCACCACTGCAATACAGGAGGGAAGAAATGAAACCACCTGAGGCACCCAGAAGAGAACTTTATAGTAAATTTCATCGAGAAAAGACATCGAAATAACAGGAGGACCTGCCCAGTGAAATAAAGGAGCAAGTGGACATCAAGAATATCACTTTTCAGCAACCAATGGGAGAATTTTAACAAAATTTTATAGAGAATGCTGACAATAAACATCCATTGAAGGAGGCACTAAAGAAAAATGGAGTGATTATTTTGTCATAGATTCCACCATAAGACAAGGTATTTTTCAATGAATACTTGTTGTAGATTCTCCAGTCATACGAACCAGCTGAGAACTGCATGATAGTACAAGTAGGTAACCGATATGTTAAGGTGGATTTCACGGTATAAGAATTTCAACGAACATTCAGATTACCCATGAAAGGAGATCCAATTGTGAAAAGAATAGTTGATCCCATTGAGATGCACAGGTTGATCACGACACTCACATTGATGAACTCACCTATTATAGCCAAGATTTTAGGTAATGGCACCCGTGGTATTAAACAAAGTTAGTTAAATATGGATGAGTTAGCTTACATGATGAATGTTGTTAAGGCCTGATTGTCTAGAGAATCATGAATTTTAGAGATGCCAATATGGATGGCATAATATGTGGAAGTTGTTTACAAGGGTAAGAAGTACAATTAGGGAGTATTCTTATAAGAATGGATGCGAAAATATTTGCAAGTGAGAAGAAATATATTTAACATGACCTTTAATGTCATTACACTATTATTAGATGTAGTATCAAGATTGAGAATTCGCTTCCCTGGTAGGAACCAACCGAGGGAAATAATAGTTGGTCATCCTACCATACTATAATGTGCGAAGATTGTACCTTTACCAAAATCCACTCTATATAATAAGAAGGCTAAGAAAAGTACAAAGAACTAACACCACCGATGCAAGATGAGTCTGAGTTTGCATATACTAAGTATGTCCATCTGAAGAGAAAGAGAAGGCAAAAATTGGAACCAACCAATAGCAGGCCCAAGTCCATAAGCTATAGGAGCAGCCTAACTCTTTTGTAGAGGAGGATAAATGAGAGCAACAATCTAGCCCTGTATGAATTTAGACTTGATGACAAAGCGAGAAACAAGCAAAGGCGATATAAAAATTACAACCCAAATCAACACCAGAGGAAGGGTACTCTAACTTGGAGGGGGTAGACCTACTGAATTTGAATATACCAGGTCAAGAAGAAATGGTAAAAACAATGGGATCCACAAAACTACTCTAGAACTCTGATTTTGAACTTTTGGATTCATCCATATACTTGACCGTAATGATGATAGTACCACCAGTAGAAAAAGTGAAGGTCATGTTGGAGGTGCCATTGGAAGAAACTAAGGAGACAAAGGAAATAAAAATTATGATGAGAGGTGGTCACAGCTAGTAGAAGCAGATGAATGTACAGACACCACAAGAACAGCTTTTGGTGTAAACTCAACTACAAGAGACCAATAAAATGGACTCCAATCACATAACACAAATGCAATATAATGCAATAAACCTACAAATCACTATTTTTATCATTCTTGAATTCACACCCCTTCTCCAAGAGAATACAATCCATTTTATAGCAACCAAAAACTAAAGAATCCCTAAAAACTTCTTTTTTTTGAAAACTGCTAAAAATAGAAATGAGTCATATTGTGCCCAAATTTGGTGCACACATCCCTCTTACAATAAGGAAACTTAATTTAAAATATCACGTCTCAACTTAAGGAATAACAAAAGATAATAAAGTTCTAACATTCAAAAAAATCCAAAACCTATTCTAAAAGCTAATTTTGGGACACTAGATGGAGGAGTTAGGTCCCAAAAATATGATTTTAGGAGGATCACGCATAACATGCACATGGAACCACCTATTAAATTTTAAGGCAAACGGGCGTACAGTTCACAAGATATGGCTCCTACAAGGTGCATCATTCTCCTCTGGTGAAAAAGAACTCAGCTCCTACGAGTTCAGCTAAATTGAAATCCTGTAGCTTTTAGTTATCAACTTTATTTAGCTCTAAATCCAAAACCCAAGTGTTATCTATCTATGGTAATCCTTCCCACTAAACTAGGTATCTGTTGTGGCTCCCATGCCTGGTGGTGATCACCTTCTTATCGAGCACCTTTGCAACTCTATCTTTTTTCTTCTTAGGCATCTGTCGTGCCCAATTTACTGTATCCTATAATTTGCTATCCTTAGAAGTACGTGGATACTGAAATAAATAATAAAAATTAAAAATGGGTGAAATATCAAATTCATCGTGCAGCTCCACTTTATAGGCATTATCATTGATATTATTCAAAATCCTGCATGGCCCAATTTTCTTAAGTTTCAGTTTGTTATACGTCCCCTTGGAAAATATTTTTTTCCTATGATAAACCATGACCATATCACCCTCTTCAGACACTTTCACCCCTCTGTGTGCACCAATAGACTCTTTGTAGTGAGCATTACTACTCTACAAATTTTCCCTCACTGAATCTTGCACTTTTTGGATATGCTCGACGAAATGCTTCTGCATCATCACTAACTTGTTCCCCAATTGGTAACTTAGCCAAATCTAATACACCTCTAGGATTTCAACCATAAATAATTTTAAAAGGAGATTTACCTGTCGACCTATTCACTGAAATGTTGTATGCAAATGCGGCTTGTGACAAAGGCTAAATCCCATTGTTTTGGTTTTATCCAACTATACACCATAAGAGGTTTTCCAAGATCCTATTCACTACCTTCGTTTGCCCATCATTTTGTGGGTGGTAAGCACTACTAAACTGTAGTCTGGTGTTCAAATTTTTCTATAATATCCTCCAAAAGTGACTCAAGAATTTAGTATCCCGATCATAAGTAAGTCTTTGGAACACCATGCAACCACATAATATCATCAAAGAATAAGACTGCAATCCTAGTTGCATCATTAGTTTTCTAGCAAGCAATGAAATGCACCATTTTTGAAAATATGTCTACCACAATAAAAACTGAATCCTTACCCCTCGTGTCTTGGGCAACCCCAAAATGAAATCCATACTCGAGATCAGTCCATGGTCCTTTAGGAACTTGCAAGTGGCATATACAACCCTATATTTTGCACATGGCCCTTATCCATTTGACATACTCTACATCTAGAGACAAACCTGATTATGTCTCTCTTCATTTTCAACCAATAGTACTTCTCCTCTACAAGAGTGGTAGTTTTGGCTACTCCAAAATGACCAACCAAACCCCCACTATGTAATTCCCTCAAGATGTTCTCTCTCATAGAGCCATTGGAAATGCATAATCGATTACCCTTAAACAAGTAACAATTATATAAAAAATACTTTTCAAAAATAGTATGGGAGACACCCTCTACCACACTTTTATACTATTGCATAATATTCCCAAAATTTGCATCAGATTCATACAGACCTTTAATCCCCTCAAATACTACCACTTCATTCTCCATAATGGTCAACAACAAGACTCTCCTACTCAATGCATCAGCACCCTTATTTTGTTTTCCTGACTTGTGCTTCAGGAAAGGTGTATACTATTGTAAAAATGAAACCCATTTGGCATGCCTGCTATTTAACTATTTTTGAGAATTAACATACCTCAATGCTTCATTATCAGTAAATAACAAAAACTCCTTTGAGAGTAAGTAGTGCCTCCAATGTTATAATTCTTGCACAATTACATAAAATTCCACATCATATGTAGAATAATTCTTCCTTGCATCATTTAGCTTCTCACTAAAAAATGCTATAGGTCGGCCCTCTTGACTTAAGACACCACCAATTCCAACAAATGAGGCATCACAATCAATCTCAAACACCTTAATAAAATTTTATAACACTAGAACAAGGTCTTCCGAGACCTTCTTCTTCAAGAGTTCAAAACTCTCTATTGTTGTCGTAGTCCATAAAAACTCTTTCCCCTTTGTGCACTCAGTTATAGGGGCAGCTATACTACTGAAGTTCTTGATGAACTTTTTGTAAAAGGTAGCTAGGCCATGAAAGCTCCTTACTTATGTTATAGTTCATGGAAGAGGCCATTCCATAATTGCCTTCACTTTCTCGTCATCCATCCTCATGCTATCTCTTGAGATTACAAATCCTAAAAACACTAAACTATCTTGAAGAAATCTACATTTCTTCATATTGACATATAGTTCCTCATTCTTGAGCACGTCTAACACTAATTTCAAGTGTAAAAAATTCTCTTCTTCACTTTTACTATAAATCAAAATATCATCAAAATACACAACCATAAAATTACCATTATATTCTCGCAATACTTTGTTCATCAACCACATAAATGTATTGGGTGCATTAGACAACCCAAATGGCATCACCATCCACTCGTACAACGCATATTTTTTCTTAAAATTTGTCTTCCATTCATACCCTTCTCAAATTCTGATCTGGTAGTAGCCACTTTGCAAATCAATTTTACTGAAGTATTTAGCTCCAGCCAACCATCCATCATGTCATCCACTCTCGGCATAGGATATTGATACTTTATTGTAATATTGTTTATGGTTCTACTATCCAAACACATCCACCAATCACCATATTTCTTTGGGGTTAGCAATGTTGGGATCGCACATGGACTCATACTCTCCCTAACTAATCCCTTATTTATCAACTTTATCACTTACCTACTCAACTCTGCATTCTGTGTCAGGTTCAACCGATAAGCTGCCTGATTTGGGAGCACTAATCCTGGAATAAAATCTATGTGATTTTGGATATCCCTCTTTGGCGGTAGCCCATATGGTAACTCCTCTAGTGTGACATATTTATATTCACTTAGCAACTTAGCTGTTGATGTAGGCATAATCACTTCCTCTGTTTCTAGCTTCCTAGATATTAAGGCATAACAGAAGATAACATCCTTAATCTCTGCAAGAAACTCCTTCATCATCAACAAGCTCTAACTTAGCCCATCCTCCTTCAAAGGTACAATAAATACCTATACACCATCCTTCCAGAATGTGTAAGTATTCTTTCTCCCATTATGGTTAGTATCTCTATCATACTGCCAAGGTCTTCCCAACAGAATATGGCATGCATCCATCAGGATCACATCACACCACACTTCATCCTTGTAAGTTCTCCTAATTGAAAATTTAATTAAACACCTCTGATATACTGTTACCTCATTCCCCTTCTTAAACCATGATATGCGATATGGATAAGAATACTTTTTGCATTCCAAGTTCATTTTATCAACCATGACATTTGACACCATATTCTCACAACTACCATCATCAATGACAATGTTGCATACCTTCCCTCCTAATGTACACCTTGTTCGAAATATGTTCGTTTGTAGCCCAGAATCATCACCATTTATGGTCTACCCCTTTTCTTTGCTCTACATCTTCTATTTATTAGGAACAATCAATGTCCTCCTTATCATAAGTGCTTCCCCCATGTCAGCAACGACTTCATCCTCATCCTGCTCTTTCATCTCAACCAGATTGACCCTTCCTTGTCCTCCTTGACCTCTTTCTTGTACATCACATTGGGGACACTCAAATTCTCTATGCCCTTCCTCATCACATCCATAATAGGTATACGACCTTCTTGTATCATTCCCATTTCATCCACCACCGTAACCTCTACCTTGTTGGTATCCTCTTCCTCTCATATTTTGCCCATCTTCTTCTTGTTTAGTAGGTATTGAGGATTATCCCTTGAGAAAATTAGATCCACTTTGACCCTGACCTAAAGAGGGTGTGAATCCCTTCTTACCTCTTCTATTAACCCTTTTTAATTTCTCCTCTGCCTTGAGGACCATTTTATATGCATCCTCCACTGTAAGAGTGCGATGCATGCTCATCTCATCTTGGACAGCAAAACTTAGGCCATTTACATACCTGGAAGTATTTTGGTCCTCCGTCTCATTATGCTCCACTCAAATGGATAGCTTGTAGAATTCATTAGTATAGTCCTCAATGCTTTGATCCTTCTGTCAGAGATTCTAAAATCTATAAAATAGGTTACTCCATCCAATCGATCAACTCCTCTGGTTTCAACCCACCAGCATACTCGGGAACGTCGATCTTGATCCCATATCGATTCCCCTTAAGCCCCCTCTAGAGCTCATATCAACCAATTTTTAAAACCATGCCCTTATTCCTCTAGGCCCTCTGGTTCTACTTTTGCATGGACCTCAAATCCACGTTCCTTAGGTACATTTTCATCATCAGATCCTTGATCTACACATGCCCTGGGACGTCTCTCTCCTATGCGATTAATCACACCATTCAACCATGCTATTTCTACATTTAGATCATTTATTTTCCTATTCATCTAGGCATATCTTCTAGGCATGATCTTCCCTGCACTAGTGAGATCAACCTGGCTCTGATCCCAAATGGTGTAAACTCAACTACAAGAGACCAACAAAATGGACTTCAATCACAAAAAACAAATGCAATATAATGGAAGAAACCTATAAATTGATATTATTCTCTTTCTTGAATTCACACCCCTTCTCCAAGAGAATACAATCCATCTTATAGCAACCGAAAACCAAAGAAACCCTAAAAAACATTTTTTTCTAAAAATTGCTAAAAATAGTCAGATTGCACCCAAAATTAGTGCACACATCCCTCTTATAATAAGGAACCTTAATTTAAAATATCCAGTCTCATCTTAAGGTATAACAAAAGATAATAAAGTTCTAACATTCAAAAAAATCCAAAAAACCCGAGAACCTATTCTAAAAGCTAATTTTGGGACACTACATGGAGGAGTTAGGTCCCAAAAATATGATTTTTATAGGGTTAGGTGCATCAACGATGATCCTGATGCAGAACACGCATGTGGAACCACCTGTTAAATTTCAAGGCAAACGGGCGTACGGTTCACAAGTTATGGCTCTAACAAGGTGCATCAGCTTTCTCCTGATCAAACAGTTGCAAATCAAAGGGGAGTGCATCCAAACACATAATATGGAGTGATAACCCAGCAACAAGAGGACTTTCCTATGTTACAGGAAGAAGTTCAAGTATTTGTGGAAGACCAAAAATTTCTAAAAGAAGTCATTAATATTGAGAAGACGCAATCACCGACAAAAGAAGAGACAAGTAAAGTGGTAGTACATAGTCTGCCACCTAAGGGAACAATAATTAGCATGAAAAAAGAAGTCATAAGAAGTTCACATCCACAAGGAGAAAAATAAGGATAGAACCAACCATAGGATAACATTGAGAAGATTCATACAAGATTCCTGGTGGAAGTACCTCGCTTTGATCAAGTAGAGGATGTGGGTGAAAAAACCGATTAGGTGGAACACTTGTTTTGATATGCTAGTGAGATATTTACCAGCATCAGATTGTAGTTTTGTATTGGCGACGTTGGACAATTGAAATAGTGGAGGAAGTAAACCTTCGCTGAATTGGAAAATATTGTGCAATGGGTATGCAATGAGTATTGTACAAGGTAGATAACACACATCCATTCACAACACATATCCATTCACAACACATATGGTTATTACTCAGAGGATATGTAACCATGATTCTTGATAGAAATTATTTACCAAAAGGAGTGAAGACCAATTACCTTACAACTCCATGAGTATATTTTGATAGATCAACTTGTTAGACCTATCCAAGGAATACTGTAGGTACATAATTTCTAAGAGTACCTTAGGATTTGGACTTCACCATGAAGAAATTGAATTTCCTAGCCTACTAGATTAAGTGGCTCATCTTGGGTCTTGAACAAGTTTACCAAGCTAAAGGAACACAATGAGAGGAGGTAGAAGCTACTCAAAAGGAGATGGTTGCGATGGAGGAGGAACTAACACGCAAAAAACCATGACTGAGGAAAGAATAAAGATAGTGGAAATAGAGTTAGTAAGCATGAATTAAATCTATGAGGAGGAACTTTGTTCACAGGAAGAAAATAAGTAGCTTGTGATCCAACAAGTAGAAGAGTGTACAAATTCGTTGAAAGCTCAAATGGTAGCACATAATGAGCAATTGGTCAACTAGGCTACTCAGTTGAAAACAATAGAGGAGCAACTATAGGAAAAGAATCATAAAATTAAAGAGATGAAAAAGGATACAACGTGCTATAGTAAAATTATTCTGGACCATAAGACTTTGCTGAAGGCTAAGGACGAGACTCTGGCAGCAATGGAAGCTGACCTACATCAACATCTATAGGTTATTACTGAAAATAATGAGTTAGTCATAGCAGCCCGAATGGAATCCACGATGGTGGAAAATCTATGCTAGGAAGATTATGAGTGCGAGAAGGAGTTGGGAGCATTGTTGACCATTGCAGAAGAGAATGCTAATGAGCATGGGTTGAAATCCTTGGAAGTTAGTCAGTACGCAACTCGCTTGAAGGATGAGCATACCGCCTTGAAAATTTTTCTTGTTGATTATCGTAAACAGGATTTAGATAAGACAAAGCAGACTGAGATGGTGAGGACACCACCTAATGTAAAGGGGATGGCAGATGTAGGCAAAAAATCCACCTCCCAAAAGAAGAAAAAGTAATCCACGGATTTGTATAGTTTTATTGAATTTTTCTCAGTTTTTATAAAAGTATACGAATGTCAAATCGTACAAGCAAAGAGCAAATCATACAAGTTTTAACATGTACAATGTGAAATGAAATGAAATGAAGTTGGAATGTGCATTTGGGGTTAATTTGATAAAATTCAAATTAGACCTTAATAAACCTTGTAAAAAGAATTATTTTAGAAATCCGTTAGGAATGGCAGTTGTAAATGATGTGATGCTTCATAAACCGTTCTGGAATATTTTGTGCAAGCATTATACAGGACCCCTTATTCATTTTTTGGATGTTCATTATGGTTCATAACTATTCATTGATGTTCATTAATTATTTACTGTTACAATATCAATATGAGTAAAATTATTGTGCACTGTGAAGATTGTAATGAATTATGATATATTGTTGATATTATGAAGATAATAACCATTTTTCTTAGATCCTTGTATTTGTGGATTCCTTCCTATGTTCTGGTTGTTGCAGGTTGTTGTTGGTTAATATTTAGCCTATAACTTGGTATACACATGGATGAATTACTTTGTGAATGATCCTGGTTATTCTAGAGACTTATTGTGAAGCATGGAGTGGATGATAAGATGGGTTAGAGCTGTATTTTGACATTTTCTAGGAGTTTTATGATTTTTGGAATTTTCCATGGTGAATATAATTCATTGCTAATGAATTAGGGTTTGCATGTTAGGGAGAATTGGAGCAATTGATGCTTAGAACATTTCTAAAATCTATCTTGGAATAATTGGTTGTATCAAGTGATATATCTGGAATATAGTTGCAGCAACAGTTCATACAAACCGTACAATGGTTTCTACCAAAACGTACAAACTATCATTTTACCCGATTTGGTAATTAAGGTTGCAACTTAATTCTGCCAAATAAGGAAATAATGCTAGTTTGAGGAAATTGATTACAAAACTGATCGATTTGACTTACAAAACTTGTTCCCGTTAGTTGGTTGTGTACTAAATTGTACCAGGTGCGGGTTTGTATAATTTGGGTCAGACAAATGTACAATTTGAGGATCGTACAAGCTATTTTTTGCAAGTTGAACTAGTGTACGATGGAGACTATACAGGGTGTATGATTTGTATGAGTTGGATTTTAAGATCTTGGGAATCATTTCCATAGCTTCCAAACCATCTCCCCATCGAGAATACTACACCTCTAGCATCTACATAGAGTAATGTCAAAAGGATATTTCTTGAGTATTGCTCTTGAAGGTTTCTCATTCTTCGGATCCACTTATATATTCTCAAGCTAAGGGACAATTGGATTGGGAAAATTCCATGTTTGTAGAGTATGAGGCCTTGAAAAATAACATATGAGCTTGTTCCTCTTCTAGAAGTGTAGATAATGGTTGGATACAAATGGTTCTACAAGACTATGTATATTTGGATGACCAAATAAAGAAGCATAAGGCATGCCTTGTTACTAAAGAATTCTTTTAATAGGTGGAAGTTGATTATTTTAAGATATTTGCTCTTGTTTCTAGGATGTATTCCATCAACATGATTCTCTATAGTAGCCTCATTTGTATGGAAGGTACATCATATGGCTTTGGAGAGTGTCTTCCTATATGACAACCTTTAGGAGGAGATCTATATGCAGTTTCCACTTTATTTTGAGATTGAGGGTCCCACTCCTCCATTCTATCAATAGAATGTGTTCTTGTATGGACTTAGGTAGGCACCTCATGCTTGGTATGAGAAAATAAATTAATGTTTTATCAATTGTGGGTTTTGAGAGTGTGAATTCAAACATGATTTCTACATCAAATATTAGGATGGGGAGACTTTGGTGATTATACTTTATTTTGATGATCTTCTAATCACGTGTAATTCTCCTACGTTGATTTAGGACATGAAGTCATGACTTCATTCGGCTTTTGAGATGATAGATTTGGGGATTTATATTGATAGATAGACTTTGAAATCACCATTTTATAGTCAAAATATGCATTAGATCTTCAATGCTTTAGGATGGAGGATTGCAAGTCCACTTGGAATTATTTTGTTTTAGGCCCAAAGCTTTGAGTTGATTGGACTCCTCCTTTGGTGGATGCTACTTATATCAATATTTTATGGGTGGACTTCTCGATCTTTCTCACACAAACATGACACAATATAACTTTTACTATCATCTATAGTTCCAAGTACATGCAAGCCCCTTAAGAGATTTAGCAGACCACATCCAAGAGGATTCTCAAGTACATTCAAAGGACTTATCGAATGTATATTCATTACTCATTTGGTTCCCCTTTGATTCGGATATTATTTTTAGATGCCAATTGGGTTAGTAATATTGATGAGTAATGGTCCACCATAGGATTTTTGCTCTATTTGGAATCTAGTCCTATTTCTTAATGTTCCAGACACCAATCCACCATATCTCAATCTTCTATGAAAGCTAAATATTGTGTTGGTAATGAGATAACTAAGTATATTTGGTGGATGCTTGAGATTTTTTTTGTGCACATGCAAGAGCTACTTGGTGTGGGATAGTCTCCCTTAAGGGGATGACAAATAAGGGTCCCTTTCCATGTCTTTTGTTCAAGTTGAGGGGGAATGTTGGAATATGTGGTGGTTAAGCTTTTGCTATGGCCACGATCAACTTTTGTATTATATTGTACATATAAGCTTTTTAGACCCTTGTAAACCTTGAAAAAGGTATTTATGTGATATTTTATTATTTTAATCTTTAAGGTCAAATACTTAACCTTGACCTAAAGGTAACTTGTACTTAGGTATAAACATCCCATCATTCCAGCCATTTGATCCTTGATTGTAGTGTAATTATATTATTTAATAGTGAGATTATTTGGTGTTCATAAATACCCCATATATTGTATGCATTGCTTTATATGTATTTTTTTTTAGCAATATTGAATAATGTGTTGATTCATTTGTTTTTCAAAATTATTGCAAAATCTAACATTAAGATCAAGCACACAGTAAATTAAGGATAAGGAAATAAAGCTACATATTTGAAAAAATATCTATGAAAGAAGTGTTTAGTAGTTCCTTTTTTTAATAACATATAAATGTGGAACATTTTTTTGGTAGTTGAGGTATTGTTTAGTAACGATTACAATCTAAGGCATATTACAAACCATGGATGCCTTTGTTAAGAGATGGTAGACCAAGTACAAGTATAATGATTGGTTTTCTTTAGAAGAAAAGGTGTATGTGGTTTAGTATCAGGGATTCGATAGATTGTTGCATTATGTGGAAAAAATTAGTCAAATTGTTGTGTTGCATTGACTGTGGGAAGAAGTGAATTTCTAGTTGGATATTATTTTTGACCCCCAATTATAGGGAATAGTTGTTCTAGATAGTTGAAAGCTAAAACTTGAAGTAATATATTTATTTTAATAAATAAATAATACAACACTAATAATGTATATAACAGGATAAAAAATGCAAAGTAGTTTGATATCTATAACAAACTTAAAAGAGTACAGGCGAATAACTCCGCGTAGAGGCGAACGAACGAAATCTGAACCTTTTTAATATGTACAAAGCTTATTAAAAAAAATGTACAAAGCTTTTCGAGTCCAAGTTATTATTTACTCTCCCGTATGCATCGAACTTTTCTAAAATGGCTGTCTTGTCATGTCCGTGCTTTTGATTTACGGGGCCTTCACCAAACACTCGGATATTCCCGTCAAGCAAATGTGAAATTTCGTGTCAGACCTTCAAACAGTTTAAGTGGAATCCACGTCTGATCCCATTCAAATATTTTCCACAAAACTTCCCTTTTCAATTAATATTTAATACCGTCACGTCAAGCAAATGTCAAATTTCGTGTCAAACCTTCAAACAGTTTAAGTGGAATCCACGTCTGATTCCATTCAAATATTTTCCACAAAACTTCACTTTTCAATTAATATTTAATACCGTCAACACTGGCGTCTGAACCCTGTGAAATTTCGTGTCAAACCTTGCGTCCAGATATGACTGCCGATAATTTCAAAAAACGTTAAACCTTTGCAAGTCAGATCTTGCTTTTGGCTCGAAAATAAGAAAACATTAAATCTTTGAAAATGACCACCACAATTTTTTATTTATCCGCATGCATGGAAATTTCACATTATTAAAGTCTTTTGTCTCGATATAAATAGCACGTTCCACCACAAACATATTATTTTTAACCTATTCAATTTGTCCTTTCCTTTTGTTTTTTCTTAAAGGTGTGACGCAGTCATTCAGATTCCATGTATTTACTGTATTCATTTTTGTTGTGTAACAGTAGACCTAAATAAATGCTTAACACCTACTTTGAAATGTCCAGGAGTCTGCATCTCCATCCTTCATTAGCTCCACTATTTTCTGCCCTAAATAAATGACTGGCCCTGAGCGATCCATTAGATAAACCATTTCTGCCTGCGGCACCTTCTCTGAGATTATCCATTTGGCTCTCCCCAACTAGGTGATAATATAGTTGTCACTTTCATGCTGTCCTCCACTTCCTCAATCTTCTCGTAAGAACGCATCTTCGAGGATGCACTCACAATAATAAATTAATGATCGCTGGTAGGAATACGTAGAGAAAACAACAATTTGTATTAAAAACTGTTTCATAATGAATTGGTTATAAATAAAATATATGTTACATAAGTATTATATGACTCGATAATTCTAAAAAGAATTTGAGAATTTACACATCTAAAATATTAAGACTCGGTATAATAATAAGACTCAGAGTGAAAAATTCCAAAGCGAAAACTTATGCTTCTAACGGTTTGGAAGGATTAATTTTATTTATTATTTTCATTTTATATGGCGTATCTTTGAATTCCTCAAACAGTCAATGTACCATAGAATTGTTTTCTTTTTCCTGAAAGGGAAGAAATGAGATCCAATACAGGAGGCGTGGAAAGGTAGTTTCAAAGGAATGAGATTAAGAAACCCTGGAACCGAACTGGAAAGCACCACATGTATGTTAAGGACATTTCAAAGTAGGTGTTAAGCAGACTCCAGACATTTCAAAAAAATAAAAATAAAAATAAAATAAAGATAATTTTATATTAAGAAAATATTTAGTTTTAAATTTTAGGGCATATTTAATAAGGGTGAAGATAGTAGTTTAACTTGAGTCAGTTGAGTGAGAGTCGGTTGAGTGACTACCAGCTTGACGAGTACCAACTCTGGACCATGGGAATCTCCTTCACTCAAAGTTGCATTTACCAAAAAGAGACAGGAATGAGTTATAAAGACAATTGCAAAAAAATATCTGTCCAATTATTAAAATGAAAAAATAATACTAATTCCCTTATTAAAAAAAAGCCAACACATTTCAAAGCAGGTGTTAAGCATACTCCAGACGTTTCAAAGAAATAAAAGAAAACCTCAGGACATTTCAAAGTAGGTGTTAAGCAGACTCCGAACAGACTCCGAACATTTCAAAGAAATAAAAGACAACCTCGGGAAACAAAGTAGGTGTTAAGCAGATGATGGGAATCCAAAATCGCTCACCCTAAATTCTCAATTTTCATGCATTACACTTAAAAAAAAATTACAATTGTGGCAGCAGTCTGCCAAACAAACTCCTTTATTTCGAAAGGTAGTTTATTTTTTTTGTTTCATTACAGCATTTCCAATTTTGGAAGAAAAACAGCTCAAACAGGTCCAGAATGGCCTTCTCCTTTTGTCTTCACGTCTGCAACTCTGTCGCCGCAGTTTTTCGACCCTTGTGCATGCCTTCGCTTCCCCTTTCAAAACCTCTGGCATGACTCTCTGTTTTCCTTTTCTGACCCCCTCGTTTCATTTCCCGTGCCTCTTCGGTGTCTTGGCTTTCGAAATGTATTTCTCTCTGACTCTTGATCTTCGTCTGCTTTCATTGCACCTTGGTGCCACGTGTTTGTCCAATGCTGCCACTGTAGACTCTGTCCGCCTGTCAACCAATGATGACGTTCGGTATACCCATTGCTCGATAATTTCCTCTGTAACGGCCCCTGTAACCGCTTGTCTTTTCTTTCCTTCTGTTTGGTCGCAAAAATGTGACATGTCGCGATATCGCGACATTTTGCTTCACTGCCTTCCTGCTCTTTACGAGTCGCGAAAATGCGACATGTCGCGATATTGCGACACTTTTGCTTTTTAGCATTCCTGCCCCTTGCGAGTCACAAAAATGCGACATGTCGCGATATCACGACACTTTTTCTCTCTTGCACCTCCTCTCGCATTTTGGTCGCAATAATGCGACATGTCGCGATATCGCGACACTTTTCTCTCCTGCACCTTCCCTCGTATTTTGGTCACGAAAATGCGTCATGTCACGATATCGCGACACTTTTCTCTCCTGCGCCTTCCCTCGTCTTTTGGTCATGAAAATGCGACATGTCGAGATATCGCAACACTTTTTCTCCTTTGCACTTTCTCTCGTCCTTTGGTCGCGATAATGCGACATGTCGCGATATCGTGACACTTTCTCTCTTGCGCCTCCTCTCGTCTTCTAGTCGCAAAAATGCAACATGTCATGATATCATGACATTTTCCTCTCTTATGCCTTCTCTCATTGTCTAGTTGCGAAAATGCGACATGTCACGATATCGCGACATCTTTCCTTTTCGGCTCTTCTTTCTCCTTTTCGGTCGTGAAATCGTGACATGTCGCAATATCACGACATCTTTCCTTTTTGCCTCCTCCTCGCCTCTCGGGTCGCGAAATCGTGACATGTCGCGATATTGCGACAGCTTTGCTCTCTACTTTCTCTCTCTATTTCGGGTCACGAAATCGTGACATGTCACGATATCACAACAGTTTCCTTCCTTGCTTTCTTTCTGCTTTGTCGATCGTGATTTCACAACATGTCACAAAGTCATGACATTTTCTTCTCTAGCCCTTTCAGTCTTCTTTCGATCGCGATTTCACGACATGTCACGAAATCATGACATTTTTATGCCGTGCCTTCTCTCTCCTTCCTGAGTCACAAAAATGCGACATGTTGCGATATCGCGACACTTTTCTCTGTCGCAATATCGCGACAGCAAGGCAAACACTTAGAACTTTTTTTGTTGATGCAAGATTGCTCTACTGCCACCAGATGCTCCTGCATCAGACAACCGGGGTGGATTGAGAAGTGACCTTTACTTCTGTACTGTTCTATCACCTTTTTTTTCAACATCTCAATACTTGCAAAATCTTTAGAAAAATCTGGGTCTTCAGGGTACAAACCCTTAAGTTCTTCAAACCCCACAACTTCCACTCTCATTGTTGTCAGTAACCTCTTTTCATCCATCCCCTTAGTGGTTTTAGTTTATGGCGCACTCCTTCATTTGTTAGGGAGTAAGTGTTGGTATGTCCATCATGGACTACATGGCGATCAAACTGCCATGGTCTTCCTAATAGCATATGGCAAGCATCCATAGGCAGGATGACCTCATCCTGGTATCTCTCAATATTGAAATTGACTAAGTACTGTTCACTGACCAATGCCCTATGGTCCTTTCGCAACCACGCAATCCGATAGGGTTGCGGGTGTCTCCTCCTCTCTAACTATAACTTAGTAACCATTTCTTCAGAGACCAAGTTATCAGTACTACCATTATCTATAACAACATTACATACCTTACCTGAACATTTGCACCTTGTGCGAAACAGGCTCCTCCTCTGGTCTGGTTCTTTCTCCTCATTCAACAAGATTCTCCTTGTGACCATAACTTCTCCTCTCTCTGCCTCCTCAGCATGTTCTGATTTAGCACCTTCATCTGCTACAGCAGCTCTAGCATGACCCTCAGGTCTCCTATTCGCCCTCTCTTGGTGTTGGGGACACTCATATGCCCAATTTCACTCTTCTCCACAATGGAAACAGGTTCCACGAAATCCTCCTCTTCCATATCTACCTCTACCTCTTCCTCTTTGATAACCATTATTCTGATTATAGGTTCTGTAATCATTATCCCCCTTCTGATCCTGACTACAACTAACTTCTTTCTTCTCATCTCGTCCTTCATCTATTCTTCCACCAATTATTTCTCCATGATCTCTTCCTTTCTGCTTACCCTCAAACCTTCTGTTCAGCTTCTCTTCAACTTTTAGAGCAAACTAATAAGCATCCTCAATGGTGCTAATCCTAACCAGACTCAACTCTTCTTGAATACTTGTTTTCAATCCATTGATGTAACGGGCCACCTTCTCCCTGTTAGCCTCTGAATGGTCAGTTCTGATTGAGATCTAGAAAAACTCCTTTGTATATTCTTTGATAGATTTTTTTGACTATATCAAACTCTGCATTTTTCTCAACAGGTCCAATTCATAATCTACAGGAATAAACTGTCTCTTCAACTTCTCCACCATTCGATCCTATTTGCTTATCTTTTCCTTTTTGCTTCTATTTCTTTCTAGCTGCACTCATTTCCACCATATGCTAGCATGGCCTTTCAACTTCATTTTTACCAATTTGTTCTGATCTGGATCTACAACCTCCTCATACTCAAAATATTCCTCCAAATCACTGATCCAATCAATCAACTCCTCTAAATTGAGATTCCCAAAATACATGGAGATATCAAAATTTAGCTTCTTCCCGATCCGAGATATGGCCTTAACAAATATGGCTTCTACAGGATTCATTGCTTCTTCTTCTGATGGATTATCAACCTCCCAAGCTTCATCTTCACTATGATCTTCTCTTCTTGGTTCAACCCCTCTTCGCAACTCCTCTTGTAGGGCTTGCACTTGCCTCTGCAAAACTCTGAAATCTTTTTCAGGTACCACATTTCTCCCACCACCACGGTTTCTTCGTGGAGGCATTCTTCCTCACTCTCTTCTCATAATCCTTAACCATAAATCCTGATGTAAACTGCCTCATGTCCGAAGATCTGTTAACACACTCAGGAACCCTATGCTCTTCCACAGATCCTGGTGCAAACTGCCTCACCATCGGTGATCTGCTAACACACTCAGGAACTCCCGCTCTGATACCACTTGATGGGGAGCCAAAATCGCTCACCCCAAATTCTCAATTCTCATGCATTACATTTAAAAAAAATTTACAATTGTGGTATAAGTCTGCCAAACAAAATCCTTTATCCCGAAAGGTAGTTTATTTATTTTTTGTTTCATTACAACATTTCCAACTCTGGAAGAAAAATAGCTCAAACAGGTCCAAAATGGCCCTCTCCTTTTGCCATCACGTCTACAACTCTGTTGTCATAGTTTTTTGACCCTTGTGCATGCCTTCGCTTCCCCTTTTAAAACCTCTGGTGTGACTCTCCATTTTCCTTTTTTGACCCTTCATTTCATTTCTCGTGCCTCTTCGTTGTCTTGGCTTTCGAAACATCTTTCTCTCTTACTCTTGATCTTCATCTACTTTCATTTCACCTTGGTGCCACGTGTTTGTCTAGTGCTGCCACTGTAGACTTTGTCTGCCTATCAACCAATGATGACATTCGGTATACCCATCGCTCGATAATTTCCTCTGTAATGGCCCCTGTAACCGCCTGCATTTTTTTTCCTTCTATTTGGTTGTGAAAACACATGTCACGATATTTTTGCTTCACTGCCTTCTTGCCCTTTGTTAGTCGTGAAAATGCGACATGTCGCGATATCGCGACACTTTTGCTTTTTGGCCTTCCTACCCTTTGCGAGTTGCGAAAATGCGACATGTCACGATATCGTGACATTTTTTCTCTCTTGCGCCTCCTCTCACCTTTTGGTCGCGATAATGTGACATGTCGCGATATCGCGACACTTTTCTCTCCTGCGCCTTCCCTCGCCTTTTGGTCGCGAAAATGCGACATGTTGCGATATCGCGACACTTTTCTCTCCTGCGCCTTCCCTTGCCTTTTGGTCATGAAAATGCGACATGTCGCGATATCGCGACACTTTTTCTCCTTTGTGCTTTCTCTCGTCCTTTGGTCGCGATAATGCGACATGTCGCGATATCGCAACACTTTTCTCTCTTGCGCCTCCTCTCGTCTTCTGGTCGTGAAAATGTGACATGTGATATCGCAACATTTTCCTCTCTTGTGCCTTATCTTGTTTTCTGGTCATGAAAATGCGACATGTTGCGATATCATGACATCTTTCATTTTCGGCTCTTCTTTCTCCTTTTTGATCGCGAAATTGTGACATGTCGCGATATCACGACATCTTTCCTTTCTACCTCATCCTCGCCTCTCGGGTCGCGAAATCATGACATGTCGTGATATCGTGATAGCTTTGCTCTCTGCTTTCTCTCTCTGTTTTGGGTTGCAAAATAGCGACATGTCGTGATATCATGACAGTTTCCTTCCTTGCTTTCTTTTTGCTTCGTCGATCGTGATTTCACGACATGTCATGAAATCGTGACATTTTCTTCTCTGGCCCTTCTGGTCTTCTTTTGGTCATGATTTCGCAAAATGTCGCGAAATGACGACATTTTTGTGCCATGCCATCTCTCTCCTTCCTGAGTTGCAAAAACGCGACATGTCGCGATATTGCAACACTTTTCTCTGTTGTGATATCGTGACAACAAGGCAAACACTTAGAAATTTTTTTGTTGATGCAAGATTGCTCTGCTGCCACCGGATGCTCCTGCATCAGCAGACTTCGAAAATTTCAAAGAAATAAAAGACAACCTCAGGAAACTTTGCGTTAATTTTATGGCCACACACATGAACCTAAAACATTTCAAATTAGGAATTAAAATTACGACAGTGGCCATAGACATAGGGTAGAGGGTAAACGCACAATGAATTAAAGTGCATTCTAGCCCACCCTTACATTTTTTACCATATTTATTTCAATGTTATCCTTTATATTTATCCCAATGAGTTTGGAACAAGGGGGTGGAAAATGAGAATTTTTCAACTCTCAGAAAAAGTTTCAATTTGTTATGAGAACTTTTCGGGTTATTTTTATGGTAATACATGGATCAACTTAAGGTTACCTAACAATATATTTAGGTCAAGTATAATTATATTATAATTTTAAGAATAATAATGTGTTATTTATAAATTTTATATTAGTTTTTGAAGTTAGAAGGAAATGCAGTAATAATGATGAAATAAGTAAGTTAGGTTATATTTATAATAATGGCTAACTAATAAGCATGAAAATAATATGAGAAAATTTTGAAATAACTCATGCAAATATTATTAATGAAAGCTTACGAAAATAGAAACTTGATACAATATATGAAGTTCCTCTCTACTACTCTACTAGTGCATGTTAAGGACCATGCATGATTCTTAATACAATGTTAACTCATATAAATATATTAGAATGTGACTCTTCACTTTCCTATCCTAAGGACACATGTGCATTCTGCATGATAGATACATGTGTACATGCACAACTAACTAAGGACACTTGTTCTTTTACATCATTGCACTTTTTAACACTTGCGCATTTATTACTTCTTCCTCAAGTAGCCACTTAACCTAAGATAAACTCCTAGTCTAATAGTGTACCTAAGGTGGTACATTATCATGCACCAAATAATGTAATATACTCTAACACCTTCTATATTACATTATTTGGTTATTGAAGACTTTAGTATTTAATATGGATCTTTGTATTTTTCTTCATTCTTCAAGTGATTTTGGATTTGATCTTTTGCTTGAGCTTCATCTTTTTGCTTGATTATGTGTTGTGACTTTGGCACTGTTACTACTTTCCTTCTGATTCTATTTTCAAAGAAGTTCATACCCTTCATGTGCCCATCTATGTTCTTTGAGAAAGAGAAAATTTACTAATGAAGTTTCTTGTCATTGTATATATCCAATCAAAGAAATAGTTTTCTTTGTACCAACAATATATTTGAGAATGATTGGTTCCTCCACAAATTTTACAACTATGGATATTCTAGCATCTCTCTATCTCATGCACATATTTGTTACAATGACTGCATCTGTTTTCTATTACTAAATCCCTTTGACCATTTTGTCCTTCATAGTAACTATTCCTGTCAATCTTTGTCACTAATTTGATATCACTATTATTTGTTATAAATTTTGTTCCTTGCTTACTGCTGCTGGTCTGGCTTGTATACTCAAGATCTTCATACTTTGACCTAATTTTTGATGCAATTGATTTTTGCATTCCTTGTTCATGTTTTTTCTAGGCCTGTATCTTTATCTCTTATCAACTTTGAAAAAAAACCATTAGTGTGACCAATAAAACCATTAGAATAATATTTATCACTATTAATATTATTCTATGCATCATTGTATCTATCATCATTTGTATCTATATCTTCATCAATTATAGTAACATAAAAAAAATTCTAAGAAATCATGAACTGTATCTAAATCAATTGTATTGCATGTAACATCAATTTTTGTAACAGGTTCATCTACCTTAGTCAAGAGTTCTAAATCACTAGTGTCAATACTTGCATTACAATATTTCCTTCCATTTTGACAAGCATCGTAATTTGTATCTTTTTCCTTTTGAAGTAAATCACTAGTGTCATTAATGCATCAATCATCAATGGTTTTAATTCCATGGTATTACAACATGAATATATCATCACGGGCTTTAAATTATTTGTATCATTAGAAGCATATTTCATCTCTATTTTTTTCTTTACCTCATCAAAATTTTCTTGTTGTCTCATCCTAGAAGCATTAAGAGTGACAATTTCTTTTTATATTATTCTCTATAGATTGGTAGGTATAGTAACACAATATTTATAATAATCATTAGCATTACTAAGAACTCTTTGCATGTGTTTTTCAAGTGTACAATAATCATATTTTTTTGTTTCACTAGTAATATCAACAAGCCTATTGTTCAAAGCATTTGCTTCATCTATATGCTTGTTCTTCAAATCTTCTATCATATCCTCTTGTATTTTAGAACTTCAAAGGGAAGTAATGACATATATATTAGGTCTCCTATATCACTTGGTAATATAAAAATATTTTTAGAAGTTTTATATGTCTCATCAAGCTTTCCATTCAAATAATTGCTAAGTACTGAGAAATTATCATTTTTTATTTCTTTTAACATTGATTGTAAGGTACCATTTTCAATATCTTCTATCAAGTGTTGTGAATGATATTTTAATATTTCCAATATTTCTAAAATTTCCTGAATGTCTAGTTGTTCTCCTTGGACTTCTTGAATTTTTATTTGTCATTCTTGAGAACATAAGTTTGTCATTTCAATTATCTTCAACTAGGGTAATTTTGTTTCTTGTTTTTAATCACTTGCTTTATTTTCATAAGCTTTTTCTTTGTCATGTTCCTTTCATGTAGGCTATATTATGGCTCCCTAGATAATATATTTAGAGTTTTGTAAATTATACTTACAAAATTCAATATCCTAATTTGATGTAGTAGACTTATCTCTCCAATATTATTAATTTTTCAAATATTAAATTTGATTTACAAAACCTAATTGATTGATTACAAAACTTGTAATACTCTAGGTAGAATACCTTTTAACTCCCAAGTAATTTTAGTAAAAGATCAAGTTTTCTAAGATCTTTTTAATTCTTCAAGTTTTGCAAAGAACTTCGATCTACCAAATGATTTTGACTACAATATATTTTTATAGTTGTTTGGCTTTCTTAGTTTCCTTGAGTTGAATTCATTTTATATCCCTAATGTCCAGCTTTAATTTTCACTTTATTTCTCCCAATGAAGTACTATATAGAAAGCTAAAAATGATTTGATAATACACCTTCAATTTTTGATAAGGTTCTTTTCCTTCAAGACCTTTAAGTTGGATTAATGTCTTCTACATAATCAATAATTAGCCTTCAATTCTCACTGGAATAGTTTTCTAAATTTCAACAGTTCAATGTTTGGTGTAGGATTCCTTATATCTCCCTAATGTAGAATAATTATATTTGCAAACTAAATGGACTCTAATCACATAACACAAATGCAATATAATGGAAAAAACCTATAAATCGCTATTCTTATCATTCTTAAATTCACACCCCTTCTCCAAGAGAATACAATCTGTATTATAGCAACTAAAAACCAAAGAAACCCTAAAAACTTCTTTTTTCTAAAAACTGCTAAAAATAGAAATGAGTTGGATTGCACCCAAATTTGGTGCACACATCCCTCTTACAATAAGGAACCTTAATTTAAAATATCCGATCTCAACTTAAGGTATAACAAAAGATAATAAAGTTATAACATTCAGAAATTTCTAAAAAACCCGAGAACCTATTCTAAAAGCTAATTTTGGGACACTAGATGGAGGAGTTAGGTCCCAAAAATATGATTTTAGGAGGATCACGCAGAAAATGCACGTAGAACCACATGTTAAATTTCAAGGCAAACGGGCATATAGTTCACAAGCTATGGCTCGTGCAAGGTGCATCATTCTCCTCTGGTGAAAAAGAACTCAGCTCTTGCGAGTTTAGCTAAATTGAAATCTTGTAGCTTTTGGTTATCAACTTTCTTTAGCTCTGAATCTAAAACCCAAGTGTTATCTAACTATGATAATCCTTCCCACTGAACCAGGTATCTATTGTAGCTCCCATGTCTGGTGGTGATCACCTTCTTATCGAGCACCTTTGCAACTCTGTCTTTTTTCTTCTTAGGCATATGTCATGCCCAATGTACTGTATCCTATAATTTTCCATCCTTGGTAGTACCTGGATACTGAAATAAATCAAAAAAATTGAAAATGGGTGAAATATCAAATTCATTGGGCATCTCTACTTTATAGGCATTATCATTGATATTCTTAAAAATCCTGCATGGCCCAATTTTCTTAAGTTTTAGTTTGTTATACGTACCCTTAGGAAATATTTATTTCCTAAGATAAACCATGACCATATCACCCTCTTCGAACACTTTCACCCTTCTGTGTGCATCAGTAGACTCTTTATAGTGAGCATTACTACTCTACACATTTTCACTCACTAACTCTTGCACTTTCTGGATATGCTCAACAAATTCTTTTGCATCATCACTAACTTGTTCCCCAATTGGTAAATCAGCCAAATATAATTGTAGACACCAAAATAACACCAATATGATTATGTGACAACAAGCATCAATCACATTAACACACACAACCCCTAGGGCAGCCCCTAGAGGTTAAATAGTGATCCTAACCACTCCCAAAAGTAGTTTGGAAGGTCAGAGGACAATTTGGCACCTTTTTGGCACTTTGCTTCCTACTCGTCTCACCTAGGGATGAATACAAACTGGTATTCATCCCACCCAGGGACGATTAGCAGCATTCGCCCCAGGGTGAGGCAAATAGAAGGTTTGATTGGCAAAAAGTCAAACCTCGACAGGTCCGCCAGTTAACTGCAACTTTAGGACATGCAATTGCAAGGAACGACTTCAAATCAAGAAGAGAGACTTCAGTCATGCATGTATTTATTTTTAGAGACCTCATGCAAGGATACTCTAAATCAGGGAATAATATTTTCTCTCAAAATAGGACAATCAACTCAAGTGGCGCCCTCGCATGCACATTCAAACAAAGAGACCCTAGGTTTATAAATTGGTGAGTCTTCTCACCCAAAGAAAGAGACAGAGAGGAGCTTATGGAGCAATGAATTGTTGCTAAAATACATCCTCACCCATTTTTTGTGCTTTCACATCCTTGATATCTCTTTTGGAGGGAGTTTATTGGGTGATTATTGGAGGCGCATTCTAGAACCAAACCCAAACATTTGGCCAAAATATCCCATAAAATTTGCTGACAACACCCCATAAGAAGTTTTGGACCCATCCCAAGTGGATTTGTGTCAAAGAAAAGTTCCAAACGGTGGGCATCCTGCCCCTGAGCATCCCCCAAGCTATCGCAGTTCTAAACGCTCCACCTTAGAGCAATTAGAAATCTATGGCATATTTCCTTTCTTTTATTTTTGCAACTTATTCTAGATTATTTAAATATGATGTAGTTTAAATTTCACTTCATTCTAAGCATTTTTGACTAGGTTTTCATCATTTCCTGCCTTTACTAACCTGTAGATGGCATCATCAAAATCTGGGTGATAGAGGCATCATTTCCCGCATTTATCTTGTGTCGATTCATTTATGTTCTTTCCTTTCATGCATTTTTCAATATATAGGCTTTTAGCATTAAGTTTGATTTTACACGCATCATACTTGGTATTTTCCTTTTTGTTTTCGTATCCTCGTGCTTTCAGTGGCAATCACGGTGGGACACGATGGGATATTGCATTTAAACGTTCTTTACAAAAGCTTTCAAAACAAAATCAAAACACACTAAAACCAGATTTAGGGCACACTTTTAATCTATAAAAAAGATAACCATTGCTTTGATTGTGTGTTTCCTTTATGTTTAGTGTAGCATAAGAAATCCTAAAAGAAGATAAAAACGTACACATATTTAGGTAAACATCACCATGGTGTACACCCGTAGCCGAGCCCAATCACGGGCAAGCGTTGCAAAAAGTGTACAAATGGGGACAAGTCACCTTCGATATAGTCCTAAGGACTTGGTCATCCTGCCTTGGTGGCCTGATACACAAGACAGTCCACATCATGCCATCACATAATAGGACTATAGAGGCACCTCTTTGAGGGGCACCCCCACTCAGCATAGATCATTTCAAGAGGAGAACCTACACGTGGCACTCAACACAGACAGGAGGCCTCCCTTAGACACTCGTTATGAGTGGCCTAGTGATGAAGTGCTAGAGCAACAGAGGGTCCATAAGGAGGGGCCACATGATTTTGTCATCCCTCCTTTAACCCTTATTACTGTTAGAAACACTAGACCAAATCTAGAGCACATGGATCTCTACATAGGGCAAGACAATTCTGCCCCCACCTTTCATGCATACAAAGGGTAGTACGAGGAAGAACACTATGTTCCTCAAGAGAAGTACATAGCGCAGGAGCGATACACCTCTGCACCTACTATGTATCAGGATCACCCATTGAGGCTAGAGCCTCGGGTTAATGCAGCTAACCTCGATAGAGGAAAGCAACCCATAGGGGTCTCGAATCACCACGACCAAGATAGACATGTAGGAGAGGCATCTAGGCTTCCTAAACACGAGACGATGGAACAAACTGACTTGGAATTTGCCAGACATGTTGCCCGCCAAGCACAAATTACGTAGCTTAGGCAAGATCAACAATAGTTAGAGCATCTGTATCGCCTTAACAAAGAGCGCATTCAGCGTCAGACAGCCGAATTGCTTCATAACAATGTGCCTGAGAAGGTCCCAACCCCTCATGTGCATAAAGTAGAAGTGTATGAGAGGCACAACCCCTTAGTACGAGACAGGTCTATGCAACCTTATCAAGTATTGCCTCCAAGACCTCCTAGACCTGAGTGGGAGGCCACTCCCAGAAATAACGATGGGCACCCTCCACGGGCACCCACCCATGTTTATAGGTCTCTTCCAGGCACTCCTCAAGTAGCCTATGAGGAGTATGAGCAAGAATAAGAGCGGGCTAAAACACCCTACCAAGGTAGAGGGGGTGCTATCCAGCCACCCCTCCATAGGCCTCAAGTTCCCCGCAACCCACAACAGGAGCAAACCAAGGAGGAATAAATTAAATCTTTCGATGCATATAAAGTGCTGCTAGAGTGCTTAGAGTCTGTGGAGACCAAGACTTATGGGCCCCAAAAGCCTACTTTACGCCAACTCCACAGTCATCCCGTGCATCCGTCAGTGCTGGCACCTCCATACCCTAAACACTTTAAATTGCCCCAGTTGGCACTCTTTAGAGGGGAGGAGGATGCCCAAGAGCACGTGACTAGGTTCCTGATCCAGTGCTTTGGCATTCAGGATAATGATGCTTTGTTGCAAAGAAAATTTATAACCACATTCATAGGCCCCGCCTCGGATTGGTTCACTCAGTTGCCAAAACATAGCATCAGCAACTTGGATCAGCTAGTGGACGCGTTCCTTGAATGCTTCGCCTTCAACACCAAGAAAAAGGCATCACTAAGTGACCTAGCTAGCCTCAGGCAGTATGAGGAAGAAACCCTGGTGGCATATGGGAACCGATGGAGGACATTGATTTCAAAGTTGCCCTACCTCCCTCCCATGTTCGACCTGACCCAAATGTTCTCAAAGAGTTGTTTGAGATCAATCTTTGTGCTATTGCAGTTGCAGAAATATGCCACTCTTGAGGAAGCTCTGGTGCAAGCCAAAATCATTGAGGAGATCAAGATATAGGATGGCGAGATTTCCAAGCCCAAAAAAAAGAATGGTCTAAGAAAACCAAAATAGGGACCACGCAACAGAAACCCACTGCGGTCAATCAGGTTGCTATAAACGTCCTGTTGTGGCTGATCCACAACGTACCCCAAAATTGGGGACCCACATTTTTTGCATGTTTTCCAAGAAGACCGAAGTGGCCCATATGCTAAAGATCAAAGAAAAAGCAAAACACCACAAGGAGAAAAAGTGTCGCGATATCGCGACATGTTGCATTTTCACGGTCCAAAGCAAAGGGAGAGGCCAAAAGAGAAAAAGTGTCACGATATCACGACATGTTGCACCATCACGGCCAAAAGAGAAAAAGTGTCACGATATCGCGACATGTTGCACCATCGCGGCCAAAAGAGAAAAAGTGTTGCGATATCGTGACATGTTGCACCATCACGGCCAAAAGAGAAAAAGTGTCGTGATATTGTGACATGTTGCACCATCACGGCAAAAAGAGAAAAAGTGTCACGATATCGCGACATGATGCACCATCGCGGCCAAAGGAGAAAAATTGTCGCGATATCGCAACATGTTGCACCATCGCGGCCAAAAGAGAAAAAGTGTCGTGATATCGCAACATGTTGCATTTTCGCGACCAAAACAAAAGAAAGAAAAAGTGTCATGATATCACGACATGTTGCATTTTCGCAACCAAAACAGAAGAAAGAAAAAGTGTCACGATATCGCGACATGTTGCATTTTCACGACCAAAACAAAAGAAAGAAAAAGTGTCGCGATATCGCGACATGTTGCATTTTTACGGCCAAAATAGAAGAAAGAAAAAGTGTCACGATATCGCGACATGTTGCATCGTCATGGCCAAAAGAGAAAAAGTGTCGCAATATCGTGACATGTTGCATCGTCACGGTCAAAAGAGAAAAAGTGTCACGATATCACGACATGTTGCATCATCGCGGTCAAAGGAGGAAAAAGTGTTGTGGTATTGCGACATGTTACATTTTCGCGGCTAAAAGAAACAAAATATGGAAGGGGCCAAAAGTGTCATGATATCGTGACATGTTATATTTTCATGATTCAAAAGGGGAAGGCAAATAGAGAAACAAGAAGTGTCGCGATATCACGACATGTTCCATTTTTGCCAAGGTAACGGACCTGCATAGTGACATGGACATAAGGACAAAATCCAATGAATAAGACAAAGCATTACATAAGGAATATTTAATGATTTGAAATCATTTAAGATGGTCATTACACACGGAGGGAAACGGATGCAAGCCCATGTGGTGAAAAGGAAACGTTCTTTCGAAATCAAAATAGAAGCAAAAAGTTATTTTGGAAACCAAAACACATGCATGCACAGGGAAGGTGAAATGAACAACCATTGGCAAATGAAACGAACCATCATGGAAGGAGAAACAATGTTTTTAGAAGTTTAAATACGTCATTCAAAGATGCCAGAAAGAGGGGGAAACTGCTGCAAGTAGCATTGCAGATTTGAAGGCAAGATAGCCATTCTAGACCTAGTTGGGTTGTTTTTCTTCCATAGACTGGTTTTTCTTCTTCATGGAAAGGGGTTGGAAACCGCTGCAAATAGAGTTGCAGAGTTGAAGGCAAGAGGGCCATTCTAGACCTGTTTGAGTTGTTTTTCTTCCACAGACTAGTTTGGGAAAACCAAAAATTCTGCTATTGTAAAATGACACATTTTTAATGCAAAAGTTTTCAAAAATTTGCATCTTGTGGGCAAGAAAGAAGGAGATTCTCTTTGCATGCTATGGATTTAATGTTTATTCTTTCATTTTTAGATTTTGAATTTATAGATAATGTTAATGCCATTTTTTTTGGGTTACATTAGGCAAATTTTTGAAATCTAAACTTTATTTCGTACCCTAGGAACCATCACTTAGTCTATGGGGATTGTGCTAGTTTTGCAAGTCCAATAGGTTATGTTGCATGCACGAAGACCTCACATCTTCGGTTTTGTTGAAATAGGATAGCATCATACTGAATGCATTTTATTTTTAGTTTTCTGCATTTCATTTTCATTTTTTTGCATTTTATTTTTTTCCAAAAATTTTAACTTATTTTCAGGCATTAAAATAAACATTTAAAAAATTTCAAAATCCAAAAAACAATGAACAATCACTAAAGTTTCATGGTGAAATAAACCAACATTGCCCCTTGTTTATAGTTACTTGCAATCACTAAGGTGTTCCAAGCATTTAAATTGAATATCTTTATTTGAGATTACTAATACACATGTGCAAATGCTAATATAGCGGAGACCTTGGAGAAGTTATTTATTTAATTTCTTTTCAAGAGGGGATTTGGAACCCAAATCCTAAAGGAGAGTGTACTTTCACAACTGGGTGAAAATACAACTCAACAGATTAGCGCTAGAAGGAGGGCTTGAATTGTTTTATTTCAGAGTGATTTAAATGCTATAGGGATTTAAATTTTGAACATTTCATGCCCTATTGATTATTATCTTTAGCCCTATTTTAACAATAAAACCTTGCAGTGTTAAAAGGAGGACATGAATCGCTATGCATTGTTCTAACGCTTTTTATTGTTCATATAGGAATAATATGTTTTGATTTGATTTAAAAAAAAAAAAAATTGGTCTTGACTAACAAGGTTGTCTCCATGCAATTACTTTCATTTGATTTTAATGGATACATCTCTTGGTTGATGCTAACATGATTATTAATACGTTACATGTTTGATATTTGCTAGTCAATTTCATGCTTATTTGTAAGGAATTATTTTTTGTCTAAAATGTATTTTTTGTCGGTATTATGCTCTTCACTTGTGTGTAATGCGATCTTGTGAATCAGAAAGCCTACAACACTAGGAGTATGCTCTTCACTTGCACATATGCGATCTGGTGAATCAAAAACTTACAGTTTTAGAATACTACTTTATCATGGTTCCTTCTTTCATTCACGACTAACAAATTTATTTTGAAGTTATTCTTTGATTTTCTGTTTGATTTTGAATCAAATGGCCCAACCTCCACCACCTCCTTGGTACGGAGCCCATAACATTCCTTTGAATATTGTAGGGGATATTCACGAGATCCCTAGGAATATAGAGATATTTTTTCCCAAATACAAATCGGATGGCCCAAGGACCGCAGAAGAACATATTCAGGCCTATAGGAATGTTTTGATAAGATTGCACATTCAACATGAAGATGTGGCTTGTAGACTCTTCCCCATGAGCCTAGACCAAGTGGCTTACGAATGGTATATTTGCTTACCTACTAGTTCCATTACGTCATGGACGTAAATGGAGAATGCTTTTGTCAACCAATTCAGGTCACCATTAGATCCCACAATCATCTATAATCAGTTCATTACATGCAAAAGAGGCCAGGGTGAGCCAATCCGAACTTTTAATCAGAGATTTCAGAAGTGCTATAATAGAGCAATTAGGCATTTTGCCATTGATCCTATAGTAGCTTTGCAAATATATTTTGGGGCATTGGATATTATGATAGCAATGTTTGCAAGGCGAAATCCTCAAGTTACCATGCTTGCTCTAGCCTACAATGAAGCTATGACCATTGAACAACAAATGACACCACAGGGTTATGGGTTTTCCCAAATGCCTATGTTAGGACAATATGGTACATATGGTCAAGCTCCTATGATGAATCATATCATGGCACCACAAATATCAGGTATAAATGCTTTGCCTTATCAACAACCATATTCATCAACACCCGCTTACGCACCCAATCCAATTTCGGTTCAAAGTGTGAATCCTCATGGAAATCAAGTGGCTCAAAATCCAACTCAAATGTTAAGTCAAGATCTCACCAATTACGCATATCCTATTGGAACTAGCAATAACATAGCTCAACCAAAAGAGATTTATTTATAGGTTGAAGAGATCAAAAAGATAGTTTACAAATTGAGTAATGATTTGGTTCAAAAATAGAAGTATGAATCCCTGCCCCTCACCCAAATCAAAATTTCAACAATAGAGGAGACAGTGGAATACGAAGCTAAACAATGGGGGTGCCTTCCCCCATTGCTAATCATATATATACTTCTGCAGGACCTAGTCACTCTAGTTCCATTCTTAATATTTCTGATTTTGCATGGGAAAAGGGGTGTAGATTGCATAATACAAAGGAGCATAATGAAAGGAATTGTCCTAAAATTGCTCTGTATACCCATTGTCTCCAAGCTCAAGTGGATGATTTGGAACTTGTGCCAAATGAGGGTCCACCCCAACATCAACAAGGAGAGGACAACATTTTTGTGATGGAGACACTATATCGTCAAGAGAGTGAGCATGAGGAAGGTGAAGATGAATGGGGTGAGAAACATGTTGATGAATCAGAAGATGAAGAAGTACTTGAGCGTCACGACTTGAAATTGGAAGATGATTACTATGATTCATGGAAAAAATGAGAAGAATATTATCAATCTAAATCTTCTAATAAACTTGTTGTGTCAATTAATATGCAGGATAACTCAATTGCTTCCTCACATGAGGATACTATAAATCCTGTACAAATTGAGAAAGTTTTGGAAGAGGAATTCGAATCTCATCAAATTTTGGAACATGATAAGGATTCTACAACCATGAATCAAGAAAGAGAGGCATTTGCTTTAGATTCCTTTGGACAAAAAGAAATTGAAAATCTTGATCCACCTACTTGTGCTACAATGATTATGCCATTTCAAAATGAGAAAAGTACAAAACCTAAATCATTTGGGTTTGATATCATTGATGATCCAATTGAAAATCTCACGTTACCAAAAACAACCCAAGTGATTGATCACGAAAATGTGTTAGTTAACCCACCCCTAGATAGACAAGACTTATGGTTTGAAAGGGATGGACATATTTTCAATTGGGCACCTAAGTTTGGTGCCTTTGATAAACAAGTCATGGAGAAAGAACAAGTGCTACATGAAGATGAACGTCATGAGAGAAAAGAGGAATTTTCAAATCCTCTTCAAGTAAGGTCAAATGAAAACATGCAAAAGGTAAAATCTCACATTTTTGGTTTCACCATGCAAAATTCGAATGAAGGTTTTCCTAATGAATGGTTTGATTCAAATATTATTAATGTTATGGTTTTATTGAATGAAAATGAAATCTTATTTCTACACCATGAATCAAAGTGCGGAATGGACATCTTAAAGAATAGACATAAAAGAATTGAACAACAATCATTGTCTAATAAATTTGAAAACTTGAAGCTCCACCATAGTATTATTAATGAAACTAAATCAAATTGGTATGGTGAGAGGGGCAAGTGGAGGTTTGTTTCTTTGTTTGGTTTGATCTTGTTTTTTTTTGGATTCCTGCAAAACTTGGTATGCGTATCACGTCATATGTCTTTTAAAGAATTCTAATCAGGTTTGGGATCTAGGAAAATGATAATCCAAACTTTTTGTACATTTGTATATACTTTTGGTTTTCATGTTTTGGTTTCGAAATGGATCTCATTTTGGTTTTAAGTTTTGTGTGTTGGTCCTTTGGATATTTTTGGTTTGTCAACTTAGGTCCTTATGAATGTTGACTAAGACTAGGAGAATATGAAACATCGAAATTGTATTGCAGAAAGCTCCATGAATATCGCAAACATATTAAAGAATATCATTTGGAACTTGTGATGCATGAAGTTGTCAGTTTTATAAATTATGGCAAAGTAGGTGATATACTCAATCCGCATTTCAAAAGGAGCAATGCATTCATATCTCATGTACATTTCGCATTGCATATACATTTCATCTCAGTTGCATCTTCATTTCATGTACAATCATTGAAAAGGTGTCGAATCCTCTTAGGGTTATTACATAACATATATTAAAAGGATCCTAAGTTTGGGAAATGATGCCCGAACTATCTTGAACCAAGCACGTTCTACGCATATTAAAGAGGATCTTGAGCAAAATGGTCAAAACCATACTTGGAAGAAAAGGTGAGGCGAAATGAGTATTTTGTGTATGTCCTATTTGTGAAAACATCGAACAATATTTAATTAATCAACCTAGACTATATAGTACAACTTAGGCTATAGTTAGCACGTAGGAATAGCTAACCACTAACCAAATAGTGCTAACAAATAATAACAAATATTCGCTTAACAAAGTGGTTAAGCAAACCTTAGGTAGATAACTAACTAACCTAACAAACCAAATGAGTTAATAAATAGAATTACCATAGTAACTCTAACATACCCCCTTATTACATTATTTGGGTAATAATATAACTACCCAAATACAGTGAAGAAGAAGTTGATCTGCTGGTTCTTTGCTCTGTCACAGTGCTCTGGCTGCTTCTAAGCAAAAAGTGGATCATTCTTTACTTTGTCTTCACACCAACGAATGTCCTTATGGTAATCATAGCATCCAACCGATTTGCATGGGTAACCAGCTGCTACAATTGCTAGGTGTAGTAGAATAGATCACTTCATACAAGGTTCATACATTTACAATATGAATTTGCAAAAAGATAAGGTAGCTAAGGTGTCTGTCACTGTCGAAAATGCACCCTTATAAGTTCCCCCCTTCTTGTTGCAAAACATAGTGCAATTAATTTTTGAAGTGTGACTAAGGTGTCGGTCAAAGCCGAAAATGCACCCTTATAAGTCATCTTCCCTATTTACAAAAATCAGTGAAGAAAAGAAATGGATATCCCCCCTCAATTGCAAAATGTGTGCATCTCAAGAGTGTTGTGAAGGATTTTACAAATATTGCCTCCTAGACAATTGTACACCACAAAAAATCGCTCCTCTTGTTACAAGTACTTCAAACACCTAGAATTTGCTATTTATGAAGCCTAAAAGATGTACAAGCACCCCTTATTACAAGGTCTTCAAACAAAAAACTTATGCTATTTATGAAGCCTAAAAGAAGAGTGAGAGAAAATGGTGCTTTTGCCCAAGGGACACATGTGTTTTCCTCTACAAAACTGTGTTAGCAATTTAGCACTCCTTGTGCTATCTTTGAACCAGAAATAGAATCAGTATGAGACACTTCACTAGAAATATGGCTTCTGTGATGTGCCTTTGCCATTTTAGTTTTGCTTGTTTTGAAACCAACATTGAATGGTGTCATGGTTTTCATTTCTACAATTTGTGCAAAACTATGCTTTCTAGGCAATTTGATCAAAAAAGTTCACCAATTTGTCCTTTCTTATTGTAAGTACTTCAAGCATGATTGCTATTATGAAGTCTAAAAGAAAAGTTCTAATGTGGATGACTTGGACTTTTCTGATTGCATTTACAAGTTTTATTACCCTCTTATCAAAATAGATGTTTGAAGGAAGAAAGGAATTATCCCCCCTTAGTGCAAAGGATTGCAACTTTTAAGGTTCTTTATTTTCTTTAAAACTTGTTCTTTCTTTTGATTACCCTAAAAGAGTACCAAAATATTATTCACTCAAACAGATATTTAATGGCACCTGCCTTAACTCCTTGCAAGAAGGATGAAAAGTTTGAGGAAATTTAAACCAAACAAATAAGAGTGAATTAGGGGTTTTGTTGATTTAGGAGAGAATATCAAGTGATTTTGGCTTTAAATCTGTGCAAGGATTTACACAAATTTGTGAAAATTTGGGGTTGAGTGTGTTATTGATTCTATGACTTATAATTGCAAAATAAATAATGCAATAATCAAACAAGAATGACCACAAAATGCTTATCACTTAGGTGTCGGATGCAACCAAAAATGCACCTAATTTGCCAATAAAGGTGTCGAGTAAAATAAAAAATGCACCTTTTAATTTTTGCAACAAAATGTGTGTTTTGTGTTGTGCAAAAAATGATATTTTTATGTCTCCTACTTTGTTTTCCAATTTTGCAAAAGAAGTACAATGTTGTCTTCTCCCATGAATTTTGCAAAATTAACAATTTTGAGCACTCCTTCCAAGACAAGTCGACACACGGCTCACATTTGGAAAGCTTCCAAAACTAGTCGACACACGACTTAGTTTTTGATGGACCAAAGGTTACAATTACTTCTCAAATTTTTGCAAACAAAGAATGTGCAATTTTATGTCTTATATCCCCCCTTGGAGAAAACAAATGCACACTTGGCCTTTGAATTTTACAAAAAAAAATTGGGTCTCCTTGTGTTACAATTTGGCAAAAAAGAATTCATGTTTGAACCTTTATTGTATGCTAAATTAACAAGGTTGAGAAGAGTCGAGGGTTGTCTTATTTGCAACAAAAAAAAACTGAGGCTCTTATATATCTTATATCTCCTTGTTTGTGAGAAAACAAAAGCACTCTAAAATTTGTAAATTGCAAAAAAAAATTCCCCCTAAATTGATTTTTAATATAGTAATCTAACTAATTATAGCTAATATAAATTAATAATAAAATTATTTTCATAAAAAATCACTTAAGACTAATGTAAAATAATTTTTATAAAAAAAAAATTAAATTATTAATAAAATACACTAAAAAGAATTAAAAAAATAAAAAAAATCATACCTTTGTTTTTTTTTTGTTTTTCTTTGCCCTTTGAGCAAAAAATTATTTTGCCTCGACGGGAGTCGAACTCCCGACCTCCCGTCGGGCAGCGCCTTAGCGCTGGCCCCTCCGTCGGTCGGGCTAGCTGGCCCGACGTGAAGGGAAGGGAATGATATTCCCTTTCCCTTCACTCCTCATGCGGGTGGGGAAAAATGTGGGATTTATCCCACATCGCCCGTGCGGGGGTGACAAAGGGGTATAAAAGGGCTTTCAAGCCCTTTTAATATTGACTGCCTTCGGGCAGTCACCCCAACCCCCTTTTGGTCGTCACCATGTGGCGTGGCCAGGGCAAGTCAGTCAGGTGGCATGTGGCAGTACGCCATATGTCACCCGCGTGTTAGGTCCTGTGACATGTGGCTTGTCTGCCACATGTCACGTTCGTCCTCGTCCAGTGGCTATCGACCATGTGTCATGTCTGGTCCAGTCCAGTCAACACCTTAGGGTGCGTGCTAGGGTCAATGGTTGTTTGCCATGTGTCCGATCAAGGTCAGCTATCCACTATCGAGGTGGCACTTACCATGTGTCTTTTCCAATGGCAGTGTCATGTCAACACCTCAGGATCTATGCCCAAGGTCGCGTCAGCCTGTCACGTGTCCTGTCTAGGTCCTATGTTAGTGTTTCAAGATCTGTGCCCAAGAACGCGTGGGTCCCAGCTACGATTGTCCTTAGGATTTATGCCTGAGATGGTCCATAGTTTGTAGGGTCTTTGGCCATTGGTCGCTAGGGATCGAAGGACATGTCTGCCTTCTCAGATCCCGATCGTCGGATCTGGCCGTTGATCACCGAGGATCGGAGGGCGTGCCTGCCCTCTCAGATCCTGATTGTCAAAGATCTAATAGGGATGTCCCCTGTCAGTTGTGGTCAGACCCAAGGGCGCTCCTGCCCTTGAGTTTGGGTCCAGTTTCTTCTTGGGATGGTGCACCTGCCCTCTGGGCTGTGTGCCTGGACGCATGGAGGCTACAGCACTAGCAGCTATCGGTAATTGGAGGGCCTCCTGCCCTCGTGATCTGGGCCATGTGCTGTAGGCTCTGGCCGCCTATCAGGCCAAGTGAACCTTAGGTAGATAACTAACTACCCTAACAAACCAAATGAGGTAATAAATAGAATTACCATAGTAACTCTAACACTATTATGCAACATAATCCTTAAAACTATGGTTTTTACCACTCCCATATTGCAAAGCCTAAAATCAGAGTAGTAAGGATAGGATTAAATTCCCATTGAACTTAGGTTGAGGATCCAAATCCCCAAAGCTCTGATTTGACCTTCATGGAGTAGTAAGGATAGGGTCTAATTCTCATCCCGCTTAGGTTGAGAATATGATTTCCCAAAGCTTCTATTTTGGCCCACTCAAGAGCTTGAAATTCCAAAGAAAATATTTTTCATTCTATTTTCCATTGCTTTATTAATATTGGATTGGAAGGATCGTACTACATGTACCTTGCAAGGATGGGTAGTCATCCCCAAGGTCCAAGAAATCAAAAGTAAAGCCAAACCATGGATTATGGGGTTAATCTCCACCGGGGCTATAGACACCTGGCTGGCAGTGGAGTATTCTCATGTGTGGCAACATGTCTTGTCTAAAAACAAGACCACTGACTGCTCAAATAGACAGGCTAACCTGACAGTTTCATCCATAATAGGTTAAATCATTTTGTTCAATATGAGGTAATAAACTCCAGATCAGAGTAGTAAGGATAGGGTTAAATTCCCATCTCGCTTAGGTTGGGAATCCGATTCCCCAAAGCTCCGATTTCACTTACACTTGCACATGGGTTCAAAATGGTAGTGGCACATAACCAACTTTGGGATCTAGTAAATTAATTCAGTATACATATATTTGGTCCTAAGAGGGTTTGACAGTTTTAATATGTTTGTTCATGATACTAGAAGGTCTGAGCCTTTGCAAAGTAGGTTGTTATATCTCTAGCATCTTCATCATACATCAAATCCTGCACAAATCATTCATAGCCTTGCATACGAATCATAAGTGAAACTGACAATGGAATGTTGATCAATTTCAAATGATAGGGAATGAAGCACATTGCACACACCGAGCTGATGCTTAATAATTCTAATGTTTCATGTATTTCTTGTCTAGTTTCATTCTTGGGATATTTGCTAACGCTTGTATTTGAGTCTGTGTGTTTTCAGGTTGAGTTCTCACCGAAATGCTCAGGAGAATTTCCTAGCAGAGTCGCCATTTGTTGTGGCTGATCCACAACGTACCCCAAAATTGGGGACCCACCTTTTTTGCATGTTTTCCAAGAAGACCAAAGTGGCCCATATGCTAAAGATCAAATAAAAAGCAAAACACCACAAGGAGAAAAAGTGTCGCGATATCGCGACATGTTGCATTTTCGCAGCCAGAACAGAAGAAATAAAAAGTGTCGCGATATCGCGACATGTTGCATCGTCGCGACCAAAATAAAAAAAGTGTCATGATATCGCGACATGTTGCATCATCGTGGTCAAAAGAGAAAAAGTGTCGCGATATCGTGACATGTTGCATCGTCACGATCAAAGGAGGAAAAAGTGTCACGATATCGCGACATGTTACATTTTCGTGGCTAAAAGCAACAAAATACGGAAGGGGCCAAAAGTGTCATGATATCACGACATGTTACATTTTCGTGATTCAAAAGGGGCAGGAAAACAGAGAAACAAGAAGTGTCATGATATCGCGACATGCTCCATTTTTGCCAAGGTAACGGACCTGCATAGTGACGTGGACATAAGGACAAAATCCAATGAATAAGACAAAGCGTTACATAAGGAATCTTTAATTATTTGAAATCATTTAAGATGGTCATTACACACGGAGGGAAATAGATGCAAGCCCATGTGGTGAAAAGGAAACGTTCTTTCGAAATCAAAATAGAAGCAAAAAGTTATTTTGGAAACCAAAACACATGCATGCACACAAAAGGTGAAACGAACAACCATTGGCAAATGAAACAAACCATAATGGAAGGAGAAACAATGTTTTTAGAAGTTTAAATACGCCATTCAAAGAGGCTAGAAAGGGGGGGAAACTGCTGCAAATAGCATTGCAGTTTTGAAGGCAAGATAGCCATTTAGGACCTAGTTGGGCTATTTTTCTTCCGTAGACTGGTTTTTTTTCTTCATGGACAGGGGTTGGAAACCATTGCAAATAGAGTTGCAGAGTTGAAGGCAAGAGGGCCATTCTGGACCTGTTTGAGTTGTTTTTCTTCCACAGACTGGTTTGGGAAAACCAAAAATTCTGCTATTGTAAAATGACACATTTTTAATGCAGAAGTTTTCAAAAATTTGCATCTTGTGGGAAAGAAAGAAGGATATTCTCTTTGCATGCTATGGATTTAATGTTTATTCTTTCATTTTTCAGATTTCGAATTTATAGATAATGTTAATGCCATTTTTTTTGGGTTACATTAGGCGAATGTTTGAAATCTGAACTTTATTTCATACCCTAGGAACCAACACTTAGTTTATGGGGATTGTGCTAGTTTTGCAAGTCCAATAGGTTAGGTTGCATGCACGGAGACCTCACATCTTCGGTTTTGTTGGAATAGGATAGCATCATACCGAATGCATTTTATTTTCAGTTTTCTGCATTTCATTTTCATTTTCTACATTGTATTTTCCAGAAATTTTAATTTTTTTTTAATCTTTAGGCATTAAAATAAACATTTAAAAAGTTTCAAAATCCAAAAAACAATGAACAATCACTAAATTTTCATGGTGAAATAAACCAACATTGCCCCTTGTTTACAGTTACTTGCAATCATTAAGGTGTTCCAAGCATTTAAATTGAATATCTTTATTTGAGATTACTAATACACATGTGCAAATGCTAATACAGTGGAGACCTTGGAGAAGTTATTTATTTAATTTCTTTGCAAGAGGGGATTTGGAAACCAAATCCTAAAGGAGAGTGTACTTTCACAACTGGGTGAAAAGGCAACTCAACACGTCCCTAAGCCTACACAAGAAACATAGCCTCAAAAGGCTAACTATCAAGCGGTGCCTCCTAACAATTATGACAGAGAAAACCAGAGGTAGGAACAAAATTAGTAGCGTCGCCCTAGGAGATAATTTACACCTTACATAGAGTCCAGAGGCTCCCTGTTTTATCGCTTGTCAGCGACAAACTCGATCAACCTGCCATAGATTCAAACTATAGATCCCAATGTGCCAAAGCCTAAGGGGTACAGGGAGGACTTGTACTGTAGGTTCCACAGACGGAAGGGACATGACCTTAATGCATGTTGGAATTTCAAAGGCTTGGTGCAAGACCTAATCGACAACAAGACATTGGCGATGGACAAACCCGTAGCACCAAAAAACCAATATATGGGAGTCTTTAGAGACCCCCTGCCTACCCATGATGCACAGGAAAAACCCCTTCAATTCAATTAGGTGCAACAGAATTGCCCCATGCAGGGGTATGTAGGGATGATAAGCATAGTGACTAGGAACAAGAGGTACCCAGGAGCTGCCCCTCCGACGGCCACAAGAGAGGTTCCATTGACGTCACAACCTCAACAACACCCTACGCAACCTCCCATGCCTAGACCAGTGGCCACAATTTGGACTAGACTTACCCAAAGTCTAAGGACCACGTCAGCTAGGCTCTCCATATACGAGCTCATTCAAAAATCAGTGCCCCATCGGGAGGCTCTAATGGAGATATTAAAATCCATTGATCTGTATCCCCATGAAGCAAACTCTTTCAAAAACTTTGTGGGACATGTCAAACAATGTATAGAACCAATCATCACCTTTAGAGAAGATGAATTGAAATCAATGATTGATGATGTTGCGGATCCACCCTTGCACGTCATTGTGCGGGTCAACGAGATTCCGTATAAGAGGGTATTGGTGGACACCGGCTCATCTAGTAATATCATCACAATAGCAGCATTGAAACATCTGAAGTTGTCGGCATCTCACATCGTAGCCTCCACCTATACACTGCAAGCATTCAATGATGCAATATGATCGACGGTTGGCACAATTGTCCTACCCATCCAAGTGGGACAAAAGACTATTCATACATTGTGCCACATCTTGGAAGGTGAGATGTCTTATAATATCTTACTGGGCCAGCCTTGGATTAGGGACATGAAGTGTGTCCCTTCAATATCTCATCAGTACCTAAAGTATACATTTGAAGGACAGGTGTGTTGTGGCTGCTCCACAACACACCCCAAAATTGGGGACCCACCTTTTTTGCACACTTTCCAAGAAGATTGTAGTGGCCCAGATGTTAAAAAAGAAATGAAAAGTTGTTACGATATCGCGACATGTTGCTCCGTCGTGACCAAAAATGAAAAAGTTGTCGTGATATCGCGACATGTTGCTCCGTCGCGACCAGAAATGAAAAGTTGTCACGATATCGCGACATGTTGCTCCGTCGCGGTCGAAAATGAAAAGGTGTCACGATTTCGTGACATGTCACGTTTTTGCGGCTAAGAGCAACAAAATGCATCATGAAGAGAAAATGTCGTGATATCGTGACGTGTTGTGAAATCGTGGTGCAAGACAAAGAACCAAGTTGAAGACTCAAAATGTCGCGATATCACGACATGTCGTGAAATCATGGTCAAAGCAAGCAGGAAGAAGTGTTGACCAAAAAATGTCGTGATATCGTGACATGTCATGAAATCGTGGTTCATAGAGGAGAGAGAAAGACAAAGTGAAAAATGTCGCGATATCGCGACTTGTCATGAAATCGCGGTCGAAGGTAGCAAGAGAAGAGTCAATGCAGAAGTTGTCGCGATATCGCGACATGTCGCCATTTCACGACCTAAAGACGAGATGAAGGGCAAAGATAAAAAATGTCATGATATCATGACATGTCAGGTTTTTGTGGCAGGAAAGTGAGGAAGGAACAAATGAAAGAAAGTGTCATGAAATCGCGACAGGTTGCGTTTTCGTGATCTATCGACGGTAAAGGAGGTAAAGATAGAAAGATGTCGCGAAATCGTGACATGTCTCATTTTCATGATTCACAATGACTGATAAGCTAAGCAAGGGAAATATGTCATGATTTTGCGATAGAAAGCAGCGAGATGGTGCAAAATGAAAAGTGTCACAATTTCGCAACATGTCTCGTTTTTGCTGTTAAGCGCAGCAAGACAGCCCGAAAGAGAAAAGGGTCGCGATTTTGCGACAAAAAGCAACGAGATGGTACGGAATGAAAAAGTGTCACGATTTCGTGACATGTCATGTTTTTGCGGCTAAGTACAACAAAACACAGCGAAGGAGAAAAATGTCACGATTTCGCGACAGGTTGCATCCACGTGGCCCGAAGGAGAAAAACGTCGTGATATCGCGACATGTCTCATTTTTGCGATGCATGAAGGTGAACAAGGCTGCTGATAGAAAACGTCGCGATATCATGACATGTCTCATTTTTGTGATGCATGAAGGAGAACAAGGCTATGGACAGAAAAACGTCGCGATATCGCGACATGTCTCTTTTTCGCGATACAGGTGGAAGAACAAAGATGCAGATAGAAAATGTCATGATATCGCGACATGCTATTTTTGTCGCGATTCATGACGGGCCATTACAGAACATGCAGGGGCAACATTGAACACATGGCATAAAGGTGTAAGAATCATGGGAAGCGTTACAGTTCACAGAGAAGATCAAACATTTCGACTAGAGCAGAAAGTCAAAAACGACGAAGAGGCGGGGAAGATGAAACGAAGCGATCTAGGAGATGAAACGAAGCGTCACAAGGTGAAATAGAGAGCATTACCAGAAAGTTTAAAAGTAGAATCACAGATTGGTACAAGGGTCAAAAAGTGCTATGAACAGAGTTGCATATTTGAAGGCGAGAAGGCCATTCTGGACCTATTTAAGTTGTTTTTCTTCCATAGACTGGTTTGTGAGAACCAAAGATTCTGCTATTGTAAAATGACATATTCTTTTAATGTAGAAAGTTTTCAGAAATTTGCATCTCGTGGGCAAGAAAGAAGGATATTTTCTTTGCATGCTATGGATTTAATGTCTATTATTTCATTTTTTTTTTAGGTTTTGAATAAATAGATAATGTTAACGCCATTTTTTTTGGGTTACATTAGGCGAATATTTGAAATCTGAATTTTATTTCGTACCCTAGGAGCCAGCACTTAGTCTATGGGGATTGTGCTTGTTTTAGAAGTCCAATAGGTTAGGTTGCATGCATGGAGACCTCACTATCTTCGGTTTTTCCAAAATAGGAGTAGCATCATACTGAGTGCATTTTATTTTCAATTTTTTTGCATTTCATTTTCAGTTCTTCCGCATTTCTATTTTTTAGAAAGTTTAACCTTAGTTTAAAATAAACATTTAAAAATCTACAAAATACAAAAAGGCAAACAATGAACAATCACTACAGTTTCAGAGTGAAATAGAACGACATTGCCCCTTGTTTACGATGCTACTTGCAACCGCTAAGGTGTTCCAAGCATTTAAATTGAATATCTTTACTGAAGATTACTAATACATATTTGCAAATGCTAATATAGCGGAGACCTTGGAGAAATTGTTTATTTAATTTCTTTGCAAGAGGGGATTTGGAACCCAAATCCTATTGGAGAGTGTGTTTTCACAATCGGGTGAAAATACCACTCAATAGATTGGCGCTAGAAGGAGGGCCTGAACTGGTTTACTGTATTCGATTTTGTTAAGAAATTCATATACATCGTTCTAACGCTGTTTGATTGTTCATACAGAAATAATGTGTTTTGATTTAATGTTATTCTTTCAATCTCAGTAACGGTTATAACTGCAACATTTTTGTTGTGTTGCAGATTCTCTTGGAGGTACCGAGAGTTTCGTCAGGCAAGCTGGACCCACCACGTCGGATCGCAACTAGGTCCAAAACAACTGGGGAAACCATATTTCATGACCTTACACTCACTTGTAAGACTCCAAGAAATAAAACCAAGCAAGCTGTGAACCCATCAGACAGCCTTGTCACAGAAGACCTCTTTGTTTCAGAAGCACCGAGCGGACCTACACCGGTGGTATCAATTGCCACCAGTGTACCTATTGTCAGTACCATTTCCACCACTCTTGCAGGGTTGTCCTCATCAATTCTGAGTCAAATGGCCCAACCTCCAGCAGCTCCTTGGTACGGAGCTAATAATATCCCTTTGAATATTGCAGGGGATATCCATGAAATCCCTAAGAACATAGAAATATTCTTGCCCAAATATAAACCAGATGGCCCAAGGACTACAGAGGAGCATATCCAGGCCTATAGGGATGTTTTGATAAGGTTGCAAGTCCAACATGAAGATGTGGCTTGCAGACTTTTTCCCATGAGCCTAGACCAAGTAGCCTATGAATGGTATATATGCTTGCCTATTGGTTCAATCACTTCATGGACGCAAATGGAGAATGCCTTTGTCAATCAGTTTAGGTCACCGTTGGATCCCGCAACCATCTACAATCAATTTATTACATGCAAAAGGGGCCAAGGTGAACCAATCAGAACCTTTAATCAAAAATTCCAAAAATGTTATAATAGAGCAGTTCGACATTTTGCCATAGACCCCACAGTAGCTTTACAAATCTATTTTGGGGCATTGGATCCGATGACAACGATGTTTGCCAGGCGAAATCCTCAAGTCACCATGCTCGCCTTAGCTTACAACGAAGCTATGACCATCGAGCAACAAATGACACCACAGGGCTATGGGTTTCCCTAGATGCCTATGATGGGACAATATGCTCCATATGGTCAAGCTCCCATGGTAAATCAGATCATGGCACCGCAAATGCCAAACATGAATGCTTTCCCATATCAACAACCATATCCACCAACACCTGCCTATGCACCCATTCCGATCCAACCGATCACATCCATTCCACCCGTTCCCGCATTTTTGCAAAATAGTCAATCGACTATGCAAGGAACCAGCCAGAGTTAATTCTCAGGCTATAGTTCCTTTCCCAAATCCAACTCCGATCCAAAGTGTAAATCCATATATGAATCAAATTCCTCAAAATTTGACTCAAATGTTAAATCAAGATCCCACGAATTATGCAAACCCAACGGGAACTAACAATGATGTAGCTCCATCGAAAGAGATTTATTCGGATGTTGAAGAGCTCAAGAAGATAGTTCACAAGCTGAGTAATGACATGGTTCACAAACAGAAGTATGAGTCCCATGCCCCTCACCCAAGTCAAAATTTTAACAATAGAGGGAGACATTGGAACACGAAGCCAAACAATGGAGGCGTACCTGCCCCTATTGCCAATCAACTAGATACTTCTGTAGGACCCAGTCAATCCAGTTCCCTTTTGAATATTTCCGATTTTGCATGGGAAAAGGGGTGCAGATTGCACAATACAAAAGAGCACAATGAGAGGAATTGTCCTGAAATCGCTAGATACACTCATTGTCTCCAAGCCCAAGTAGATGACCTGGAACTTGTGCCAAATGAGGGTCCACCCCAACATCAAGATGATAGCATTATGGTGGTGGAAACTTTATACCACCAAGAAGGTGAGAGTGAGGAAGAAGAAGATGAAATTTTGGAATAGGAGGTGCAAGATTTTCGAGAGTTTAGAAAGGGGAATCACGGATATCATTTGAGAAGTAAATCTAAAGCCCCTAAAACATCATCAACACCACCAAATAACTCTATCCTTCCTCCGGATACTAAGGCAGATAATAATCCTCCTCCTCCACTTAGAAGAGAAACGTCTAATGACACGCAGAAGGCAGTCAAACTTGAAAAATCAAACTATGACATAGTGGAGGATTTAAGGAAATCTAAGTCGAGCCTTTCATTTTTAGAGGCGACCAGGTTGCCTGGCCAAAAATAAGCATTGATAAAGGCTCTGGACTCACCTAATCAAGTATGGAAGGGAAAGGAAGTTGAGTCTCATTTGATTTTACGAAAGGAGAGATGGGATGTCCCGCCATTTTTATTGACTCTGAGAATTGCTGGTAAGAATTTGCATAATTTTTTGGTAGACACGGGTGCCACGAGCAATCTCATGCCTTCAGAGATATGTCAAATACTAGGCCTACAACCTGTTTTGTCCAAATGCAAGGTTTTGCAATTGGACCGATCTGAGGTAAATGTGATAGGGACCCTATATGATGTCAAAATTCAACTAAATTCTGAACCCAGGGTCCAACAAGTGGTCGACATTTTGGTTGTTAATATCCCAAGTAGATATGGAATGCTACTTGCAAGGGATTGGATGAAAACTTTGAATGGCTATTTTTCAACCGATTGCTCACATATGTGGCTACCCTGGAAAGGAATTGCAAATCAAATCAGAGTAGAAAATGAACCGAGGCTTAAAGAAATCATAACAAAATTTAATAAGCCAAATGAAGTTCAGTTTTTTGAGCCAAAATTGGGGGTTTATGCATTTGATGTTGAAGAGGCTACTGAAGAGCCTAAAGGGGAAACATTTCACGATAGCTCTCTTGAGGAAAATGATTTCATATGGTTGCTTAGGTTTGATGGATCCAAATCCAGACAGGGAGCAGGAGCCGGAGTCGAGCTCACTTGTCTAGGAGGTAAACCTTTACTTGCTGCCTATAGGTTACGGTTTCCTTGCACGAATAACGTGGCAGAGTATGAAGCACTGATTTTTGGTTTACAACTGGCGTTGAGCAAAAAGGTTAAATGCTTGAAAGTATTGGGAGATTCTCAACTGGTAGTCAAACAGATTAAAGGACAATATACATGCCGCGATAAGAGACTGAGCCTTTATAGAACTAGGGTAAGGGACCTCATTGAGGAATTTGACGCTTTCAATATAGCCCTTATTTCTAGAAAAGGAAATCGCATAGCAGATTCTCTTGCAGTCGTCGCAGGCATGTTAAATCCAGTTGATATAAAAAGGTGTAAAAATTTCTCCATCGAATTAGTTCCTTGTCCATCGATACCTGATAATGTCAAGAATTTCCAAGTTTTCAAAAATGACAGACACATATTCAAATTTGTCATGAACTCAGGTGTTTTTGAAAACCAGGTGATTGATGAGGAGCAAAGATGGCAAGAAGAAGCAAAAAATGAAAGTAAAACTACATGTCGATCCAACAAAATACCTAAAGACATAGTTTCATTGGAGAAAATGTTCGATATGGGATACAAGGCCAGAAAAGAAAAAAAGGTTCCACTCCCCAAAGATGCATGTGATCTAATTAATCTAGGGAGTGCAGACAATCCACGAGAAGTGTACATCACAAAGGCATGTACAGCTGAAGAAAGAGAAAATATAATACATGCACTAAAACACTACGTGGATTGCATTGCTTGGAATTATAACGAATTGAAAACATACAACCAAAATGTCATTACACATACCATCCCTCTAAAGCCGGACTCCAAGCCTTTCAGACAAAGACAACGAGTTGTTAACCCACTATTGGAGCCCTTAATAGAAAAGGAGGTCAAGAGATTATTGGAAGCAAAGATTATTTTTCCTGTTAGGCACTCAACCTGGGTTGCTAACCTCGTTCCAGTAAGAAAGAAGAGCGGAGAGATTAGGCTATGTATAGATTTTTGAAATCTTAACAAGGCCTCTCAAAAGGATAACTATCCATTGCCATCCATTGATGAAATTTTACAAATAGTGAATGGATCTAAAATGATGTCTTTTCTTGATGGATATTCTGGATATAACCAAATTCTTATTCATCCCAATGACAGGATGAAAACAGCCTTCACAACCAAATGGGGGACATTTGCCTATAGAAGAATGTCGTTTGGACTGTTAAATGTTGGTGCAACATTTCAACGCACCATGGACTATGCATTCAAAGGGCTTATAGGCAAGTGTATCATTGTGTATGTGGATGATATTCCAGTATTTTCAAAGAAAAGAGAAGACCATGTCAAGGATTTGAAAAAGGTTCTTCAAAGATGCAGAGAGCATGGAATTTTTTTAAATCCCAAAAAATGCATCTTTGGAGTAACAGAAGGAAGGCTACTTGGTCACATCATTTCAAAAGAAGGCATATCCATTGACCCAGAAAGAATAGAAGCTATCCAAAACTTACCTCTCCCGGGTAGTAAAAAGGAGTTGAGATCTTTCTTCGGGCAAATTAATTTTGTGAGGAAGTTTATTTCAAGCTTCACTGAGATAGCCAAACCGTTGAACAAGATGCTCAAGAAGGATGTAGATGTCATATGGAATGAGGAAAGTAGGGTGGCCTTTCAAAACATTAAGGATGCCATTTCCAGAGCCCCTGCCCTCATAAGTCCAAACTATGCTAAACCTTTCTATATTTATGCTTTCGCATCGGAACACTCTTTTGCGAGTGTCTTGACCCAGAAAGGTGAGGATAGCATAGAAAATCCCATAGCATTTTTAAGTGCTCCTTTAAAAGATGCTCAATTGAGGTATTCTATCCTCGATAAGCAGATGTACGCACTCTTTAAAACGGTAAAAAAATTCTGACATTACATTGTGCACAGCAGAGTTTTTGCCATTGTGCCTGACCCTGCTATCAAAACTATGTTTTTACAGAACGAGCTAGGTGAGAAAAGAGGTAAATGGATTTCTACTATCCAAGAATTTGATCTTGAAATCCAACCCATGAAACTAGTTCGAGGAGAGGGACTTGTGAAGACGATTGCTGAGAATAATCCGCAAACGACATGCCAATATTCAAATGCAGAATACATTTCTAAAGATGACTGGTATGTTGACATTGTACATTTTTTATTAAACGGTAAGTGCCCATCCAATTTGAATTCCACTCAAAGAAGGGCTTTAAGACTTAAATCTATTAATTATCTGATTAGATCTGGTGTTCTGTACAGGAAAAATCATGAGGGGATCTACTTGAGATGCCTGAATAAAGAAGAAGCTGCAAAGGTTCTGCAAGAATTTCATGGGAAATATGGAACTGGCCATGGTGCGGAAAATGCTACAACGCATCAAATCCTAAGAGCAGGATACTATTGGCCTCACATTTTTAAAGATGCACACGCTCATGTACGATCTTGCCACATTTGTCAAGTAGCTGCCAACAGAGAAAGAAACGCAGCCATGCCATTACAACTTGTAGTTCAGATGAGACCATTCGCACAATGGGGATTAGATTTCATTGGGGTTATTAACCCAAATTCTTCTGATTCCCATAAATTCATACTAACAGCTACAAATTATTGTACAAGGTGGACAGAAGCAGTTCCTACAAAACATGCCACTACGGACGTTGTAATAAAATTCCTTGAGGATCACATCATAACAAGATTTGGAATGCCCGATTCTATCGTTAGTGATAATGGTAAAGCTTTTGTTTCCACGCAATTGGCAGATTGGGCATACAACAATAAAGTGAGTTTAAAATTTGCATCTAATTATTACCCTCAAGGAAATGGTTTGGCAGAATCCTCAAACAAAAATTTGTTGAATATCATTAAGAAATTACTGGAAAAGAACCCTCGAGATTGGCACAACCAGTTAAAGTTTGCTCTATGGGCAGATAGAACCAGAGTAAAAGAATCAATAGGGAATACTCCCTATCATTTGGTTTATGGACAAGATCCAATTTTTCTAGCAAACTTGAAGCTTCAAACCCTGCATTTCATACAAGAATACCTAGGAACAGATAACCACACTGAAGCTAGACTAAGTCATTTACTGCACCTCGATGAAAAAAGGGAGGAAGCCATGATTCACATGAGTAAACACCAAGAGGTTGTTAAAATATGGTTTGACAGAAGAGCTAAAATTAAGTCCTTCAGAATTTCAGATTTAGTCTTATTGTGGGATAAAAGACATGAAGAAAAAGGGAATCATCAAAAATTTGATTGTCTTTGGTTAGGCCCTTATCAGATTTCAGAAATTCTAGGGAAAAATACCTTCAGGTTAAGAACTTTAGAAGGGAAGGATCTGACGTTACCAGTTAATGGGCATGTTTTAAAGCACTATTTTAGCCCTTAAGTCGTAGGAGATTGATATTATATTTTTCGGTTTTGGTATGGATTTTCAAATTTTGTTTTGTTTGTTTTAAGATTGCTAGTTTAGTTAGGATTTAAGTTGTGTGTTTGATTTCATTTGACATGTTTGGTTTGTTTATATATATAAAAAAATAAAATGATGAAAAAGTTGTTTTTTTTGAGATGTTAACTTATGCTTTAGATCAGGGAAATATGAAACATTGGAATTGTGTGGTAGAAAGCTCCGCAAGAAACACAAATAGTTTAAATAATATCATTTGAAACTTGTGAAGCATGAAGTAGCCGGTTTTACAGATTATGGCAATACTCCATCTGCAATTCAAAAGGCAATGCATTCATATTACATCCCACTTTGCATATACATGCCATCTTAGTTGCATATGCATGTCAGATACAAATCATTAAAGCATGTCAAGTCCTCTTAGGGTTATTCTATAACATAAAAAAAAGGAAGAGAAAAAATCCTAAGGTTGGGAACTGATGCCCGAACTATCTTAAACCAAGCACATTCTATGCACATTAAAAAATATCTTGAGCAAAATGATCAAAACCGTACTTGGAAGAAAGGTCAGGCGAAAGGAGCATTCCGTGTCTATCCTATCATGCAACATAATCCTTAAAAAAGTGGTTTTTACCACTTCCATCAAGCTTAAAGTCTAAAACCAGAGTAGTAAGGATAGGATTAAATCCTCATCGAACTTAGGTTGAGGATCCAATTCCCCAAAGCTCTGATTTGACCTACATGGAGTAGTAAGGATAGGGCATAATTCTCATCTCGCTTAGGTTGAGAATCTGATTCCCCAAAGCTTCATTTTTTTTCTCCATTTCATTTTAATATTGGATTGGAAGGATCGTACTACATGTCCCTAGTAAGGATGGGTAGTCATCCCCAAGGTCCAAGAGATAAAAATTAATATTTCCCATTTCATAAATCTTGGATTGGAAGGATCGTACTACATGTCCCTAGCAAGGATGGGTAGTCATCCCAAAGGTCCAAGGAATAAAATTAATATTTCCCATTTCATCTTAATATTGGATTGGAAGGATCGTACTACATGTCCCTCGCAAGGATGGGTAGTCATCCCAAAGGTCCAAGAAATAAAAAAAAAAGAAGAGAATGAATGAAGCCAAATCATGGATTATGGGGTTAAGTATGCCCATGCGCGACAGCATGTCTTGTCTGAAACAAGACCACTGACTGTTCAAACGGATAGACTAGCCTGATCATTTCATCCATGACTGGTTAAATTATTTTGTTCAAAGTGAGGTAATGAATTCCAGATCAGAATAGTAAGGATAGGGTTAAACTCCCATCTCGCTTAGGTTGGGAGTCCGATTCCCCAAAGTTTTGATTTCACTTTCACTTGCACATGGGTTCAAGATAGTAGTGACTCATAACCAACTTTGGGATTTAATAAATCAATTCATTATACATATAGTTGATCCTAAGAGGGTTTGACAGTTTTAAAATGTTTGTATATGATACCAGAAAGTAAGCCTTTATAAAGCAAATTGTTATATCTCTAAGTATATTTATCAGGCTCAAATCATTCATAACCTCACATATGCATTCATGTAAAACTGACAATGGAATGTGGATCGATTTCAAACGATAGAAAATGGAACACACTGCACACACCGAGCTGATACTTGATGATTCTAATGTTTCATGTATTTCTGATCTATCGGCATTTGTGCTATCTTTTATGTGTTGATGCCTGTATCTAAGCTTGTATATTTCAGGTTAGGTTCTCACCAAAATGCTCAGGAGCATTTGACAACAGAGTCGCCATTTGTTGTGGTTGCTCCACAACACACCCCAAAATTGGGGACCCACCTTTTTTGCACACTTTCCAAGAAGATTGTAGTGGCCCAGATGTTAAAAAAGAAAAGAAAAGTTGTCGCGATATCGCGACATGTTGCTCCGTCGCGACCAAAAATGAAAAAGTGTCACGATATCGCGACATGTTGCTCTGTCGCGGCCATAAATGAAAAAGTTGTCACGATATCGTGACATGTTGCTCCGTCGCGACCGAAAATGAAAAGGTGTCGCGATTTCGCGACATGTCGCATTTTTGCGGCTAAGAGCAGCAGAATGCATCATGAAGAGAAAATGTCGTGATATCGCGACGTGTTGTGAAATCGTGGTGCAAGACAAAGAACCAAGTTGAAGACTCAAAATGTCGCGATATCGCGACATGTCGTGAAATCGTGGTCAAAGCAAGCAGGAAGAAGTGTTGATCAAAATATGTCGTGATATCATGACATGTCATGAAATCACGGTTCATAGAGGAGAGAGAAAGACTAAGTGAAAAATGTCGCGATATCGTGACATGTCATGAAATCACGGTTCAAAGGCAGCAAGAGAAGAGTCAATGCAGAAGTTGTCACGATATCGCGACATGTCATTTCACGACCTGAAGACGAGATGAAGGGCAAAGAGAAAAAATGTCACGATATCGCGACATGTCAGGTTTTCACGACAGGAAAGTGAGGAAGGAACAAATGAAAGAAAGTGTCACGAAATCACGACAGGTTGCGTTTTCGCGATCTATCGACGATAAAGGAGGTAAAGATAGAAAGATGTCACGAAATCGCGACATGTCTCATTTTCACGATTCACAATGACTGATAAGCTAAGCAAGGGAAATATGTCACGATTTCACGACAGCGCACAGATGGTGCAATGAAAAGTGTCCGATTTCACGACATGTCACGTTTTCGCTGTTAAGCACAGCAAGACAACCCGAAAGAGAAAAGCGTCACGATTTCGTGACAGAAAGCAGCGAGATGGTACGAAATGAAAAAGTGTCACGATTTCACGACATGTCGCATTTTCATGGCTAAGGACAACAAAACATAGCTAAGGAGAAAAATGTCACGATTTCACGATAGGTTGCATCCATGCGGCCTAAAGGAGAAAAACGTCACGATATCGTGACATGTCTCATTTTCGTGATGCATGAAGGCAAACAAGGTTGTTGACAGAAAAACGTCACGATATCGCGACATGTCTCATTTTCGCGATGCATGAAGGCGAACAAGGCTGTTGACATAAAAATGTCGCGATATCGCGACATGTCTTGTTTTCGCGATACAGGTAGAGGAGCAAAGCTGCAGATATAAAAATGTCACAATATCGTGACATGCTATTTTTTTCGTGATTCATGACGGGCCGTTACAGAACATGCAGGGGCAACGTTGAACACATGGCATAAAGGTGTAAGAGTCATGGGAAGCATTACAGTTCACAAAGAAGATCAAACATTTCGACATAGAGCATAAAGTCAAAAATGACGAAGAGGTGGGGGAAGATGAAACGAAGCGATCTGGTAGATGAAACGAAGCGATCTGGGAGATGAAGCGAAGCGTCACAAGGTGAAACAGAGAGCATTGCCAGAAAGTTTAAAAGCAGAAGCATAGATTGGTACAAGGGTCGGAAATCGCTGTGAATAGAGTTGCAGATTTGAAGGTGAGAAGGCCATTCTAGACCTGTTTAAGTTGTTTTTCTTCCATAGACTGGTTTGTGAGAACCAGAGATTCTGCTATTGTAAAATGACATATTTTTAATGCAGAAATTTTTCAGAAATTTGCATCTTGTGGGCAAGAAAGAAGGAGATTTTCTTTGCATGCTATGGATTTGATGTCTATTATTTCATTTTTTTTTAGGTTTCGAATAAATAGATAATGTTAATTCCGTTTTTTTGGGTTACATTAGGCAAATATTTGAAATCTGAATTTTATTTCGTACCCTAGGAGCCAGCACTTAGTCTATGGGGATTGTGCTTGTTTTGCAAGTCCAATAGGTTAGGTTGTATGCATGGAGACCTCACATCTTCGGTTTTGCTAAAATAGGATAGCATCATACTGAGTGCATTTTATTTTCAGTTTTTCTATATTTCATTTTTAGTTTTTGCATTTCATTTTTTAGAAAGTTTAACTTATTTAAAATAAACATTTAAAAATTACAAAATCCAAAAAAAAAACAATGAACAATCACTAAGTTTCAGGGTGAAATAGAACGACATTGCCCCTTGTTTACAGTTACTTGCAATCGCTAAGGTGTTCCAAGCATTTAAATTGAATATCTTTCTTGAAGATTACTAATACACAGTTTGCAAATGCTAATATAGCGGAGACCTTGGAGAAATTATTTATTTAATTTCTTTGCAAGAGGGGATTTGGAACCCAAATCCTATTGGAGAGTGTGTTTTCACAATCGGGTGAAAATACCACTCAACAAGGTGCACGTAGTCTCGACAGACTTAGATCTCTTCAAGTACTGCAAGATGATGCAATTCATGCCGTAATCGACCCTTCCATCAACACATTTGGATTTTTAGTTGAATCCATCTAACCAGGGTTTGATTTCGTAGGCATCCCCATTGTCGAGTCCATCAAATCCCCAACAGGGTCCATCTTCCTCATCTGGTCCTTCACCAACGATGCCACCTACGATGGCCACACCGAAGGACAAGGGAAAGAAACCCCTGGAAGAGGAACCACCCCTAGTCTCAACCATCTCTATCGAAGACATGCCTAGCCGAATGGAAGTCGAGACACCTAGTTCACCCTACATGGAGTGGACTCTGGAAGGACTCCCATTCAATCCCCCTCAATCACCAACGATCACCGTTGAGATGGCCAACATGGGCCTGGGGGAGTATATAGTGTGAAACATTGTAGCAACAACCACACTTGAGTCCATGCAGGACATGGGGAGACCTTGAATCTCCATTGGCTCTGTGGTTCCTCTAGGCTACCCACCCAATCAGACCAAATTTGTTTATGGGGGCCTAGATAATGGCGTTGAACCTTACATGCAAGAAGATGATGATGAAGAGCCCTTTGAAGAGGACATAAACTATTTGTCCAACCCAGACTTTGCATTGAGATATCTTGGCCAATGCAATTAGCATGGATATGGGTTGGGCAGGTATGAGAAAGGAGTGTGTGTTCTTTGCCAACCAAGATATCAAATGTCGTATGACAAGTCAGGAGTAGGGTTCAACCACCCCCTACCCCTTGACATCTTGGTAGAGAACATGCAAGGTCTAGGGATAGGTAACAAGGATGAGTTGGCATTAGATCCATATGCCAATCCTAACACAACATATACATTGGGGGATTATCTCCCATTGCTAACAACCAATATTGTTGACCATAACAACCCTTTCCCTTCGGTTGAAAAGGGATAAAATTTGAGGACTCACCTACAAGAAGAATATGGACAAGACCAAGAAGGGTCTTCAGAAGATGAGTCGAAATACAAGGTAGCACCTTGGGATCCTTTCGAGTTTGATAGCAATCATTCACAAGTACATCCCATGGATGATTATTAGGAGAGATTCCTGACAATGTTCCCTTTGGATGCTCCAATTGAGCATATGCTACCTCAAGAGAATCAGGTCCCCTCGTAGAGAGCGAAACAACCTCAATGGGACCACATTAATTTGCTCGAGCAAGATGAGCCTCATATGTCGCAAACAGTTGTTGGAGCCAACGAAGGCCTTTGGATCTCTGATAGTGATTATGAAGATGAAACTGAGATGGCTTATCTCAATCATATACAATAACAACAATATCCCTTGGACATAGATGACATGTTTGAACAGTTACACATAGGGCCAAGGCATAGGTGGCACCTGATGAAGCCTGGAAATGCCTCAATCATTACATGTTTTGAACACTAAAAATGCCTATAAACTCTTATGTTTTATTTGATATGTTAGTTAAGTTGATTCAATATGTTGTATATTAACCATTTTGCATGATCAATGTATTTGAAATATTATATGCTGATTTTACAGATTTTTGCATAGTTTTGTGTTCTTTTTGCTATGATTTGCTAAAATGGGATATGCTTAGAATAATAGCAGCATTTCACTAATAATTTTTTGATTTGTCTCAAGCATTTATTTCACCTAAATCTGACAACGGTGTAAGCAAACTGTTGCTATGCAGCAAAAATTGGTCTTTCCCATGTAAATTCCAACCAGCTGTCCATAAATAGCAAGGCATGGAATTCACATGAGGAAAGGGATGAAGACCATTGGAATTTGATCTTAAGATATAACCCACTTGAGAGATGCAGAAGAAATCACTGAAAAAGCATACATTTGTTCATTCTGAAGTATCTTCAAAATGAACAGATATCTTCAGAATGAAAGAACACGTCTTCAGAATGAACGGATCTTCGAAATGAAGAATGCAGTATCTTTGAAATGAGCAGATCTTCAGAATGAAGCATGTAGTATATTTAGAATGAGCAATATTTGAAATAAGAATGTAGTATCTTCGGAATGAGCGATCTTTAGAATGATAATTGCATTGTCTTTGAAATGAAGCCACTTATCTTCAGAATGAAGAATAGAATGTGTTTCTTTGACCTGTTGACCGATTTCTAAAGCCAAAAAAAGAGAAATCAATGTTGGAAAAAGTAAAGGGAAAAATATTCCATTTGTCTTTGTCGTCATTGCCGACCAAAGCCATCATTAAGGAAAAGATCAAGTTTTAGTCCTCTTCTAGGATAAAACCAAAATTTGTTGCAACATTGTAGGATTAGATCTTTTGAGATATTCTTTGTTTGTAATTAGATCATAGGATAGCTATAAATATTGCTCCCATTCAGGTTGAGCCTAGTAGGTAGTAGATAGAAAAGGAGGTAGAAAATAGTGTAAGGAAGCTAGCAAAAAATACAGAGTATAGGTAGAAATTGACTGTTATAGTCTTGTAACAGTTTTTCAATAGAATTATTGTAATCATGTCTTCTAATCAATAAAGTGCACCAGTTCTATTTTATATTGCTTGTAAATGAGTGTGATTAAGATTTAGAAAGAGAGAGATACTCACACCTTCTTGTAGACAAGGAGGTTGGCCACTTCCAGACCTAGGAGGAGGACTAACAAGCAGGTTTTTATTCTGATTTTGCTATAACAGAATGAGTTGTAGAACTTGTTATTTCAATTACTTGTAAACAGTTGACAATATTTGCAGTCTTAGTTTATTTATGCTTAGATTAACCTTGTGCTTAATGTTTTAGTTGCAATCTTACTTTTAGCAAAGCTTCCACTTTATTTTAGACTATTATTTCTAAAATTTACTATTTTTTAGCAATTTCCTGCATTTTATGTTTTGCTGTCAAAATCCTGCATAAAATATTGACAACCTTCTGTTACAGAACTTTGATAGTTTTTATTTCCACATTAGATCTAGACTTTCATTACTGCAAAAGTAATTAGATTTCCTTTACGCAATTAGGATCGGACTTTCAATTCTGCAATTGTTATTTTTACACTATAATTAGGTCTTATTCTGCAATTGTAATTAGGACTTCATTTCTGTAGTTAATGATTAGTTTCCAATTCTGCAACTTATATTAAGGTTTATTTCATGCAATTTAGATATAGGAATGTCCTAAAACCCCCCACACAATCGGTTCCACCAATAATACTTGTTGCTCTAGATTGACCTAAGTTATGGCTGTTTCACTTCTTCTTTTGTAGATAGCCTTGTACACTGCCCTGGCTTGATAGATTCATTGAGAATTAATGATGGTATAATGACTACACATCAACACCTAAACCAGGCACAGTTATAGCAATTACTGCACCCACCACTCCAGGTATACATAGAGCATATTCCACCTTGAGACCCTATAAAACCATTAGTGCCTAGGGCAGACCCTGTATTTTTATCCGTGCATGGGACTGATCCATTTATGCCAGTACCCACAGAGCTAGATCCGAACCACAAAGATCATCTAGGATGTCTGAGCAGTCACACCCGTGGTAATGGAGACCATAATCATTTCATCAACATGATCTCCATTGATTTAACCACCCCCATCTATAATCCAGCCAACCCAACATGGTCATTGCATTTAGATCTAGATGCTATAGACTGGGATCATTTTGACACACCGCCATCCCCATTAGAGTATTGGCCTTGCGATGGGATGTTCCATTTCACCCCAAGACAGACTCAGTATGTCTTCCATGCTGAAGAGGAACCTGGTGTTCTAAACGATGATCTAAATTCAACAAAAGATACCCACTTGATCCCAAATCCACACTAGTTGGAGGATGGGTCCCACATGTTGGTCGAGGAGACGACTGACGTAGACATCAGCTCAAATCCAGTGAATTTGCAAATCATCAAGCTGGGGGTAAGTTTATCCCCCGAAGAGCAAGCCAACTACATTACCCTTCTCAAAGAGAAGAAGGAGGTTTTTGCATGGTCCTACAAAGACATGTTGGGGCTAGACCCGTAGCTAGTCATGCACAATATTACGCTTGATCCGACAGTCAAGCCAGTAAAGCAAAAACTACGTAAGATGCATCCAAAAATAGCCTTAATGGTCAAATATGAGCTACAAAAGCTATTGGATGCACATTTTGTCATCTGTGTGGATTACCCACCATGGTTGTCTAACATGGTGCCCGTCAAAAAGCTCGATGGGAGGATTTGCATATGCACCAATTTTTGAGATCTAAACAAAGCGAGTCCTAAGGATGATTTCCCCTTGCCTAGCATTGATGCATTGGTAGACACTACAACGGGCCATGAAATGCTCTCCTTCATGGATGGTTTCTCAGGATATAATCAAATTTGTATCAATCTCAAGGACCAACTAAAAATGGCATTCACAATGCCTTGGGGGACATTTTGTTATAAGGTCATGCCCTTTGGCCTTAAAAATGTTGGCACCACCTACCAACGTGCTATGACATACATCTTCCATGATCACATGCATAAAACTTTGGAAGATTACATGGATGATTTGTTGGCCAAATCTCTTTTGCGCCCAGATCATCTCGATGACTTAAGCAAGATCCTTGATCGCCTCATGGAACATAAAGTTAGACTAAACCCCAAGAAGTGCGTATTTGGCATCACATCTAGAAATATCTTGGGTTACATAGTCTCCAAATGAGGAATCCAGGTAGACCCACACAAATTCAAGGCAATCCTTGAAATGCTTCCCCCAACTACCATCAAGCAGCTCAAAAGTCTACAGGGAAAGGTTGCATCAATCAAGCGCTTCATAGCATAGTTATCTGACAAGTGTCGACCCATGAATAAATTATTGCACAAGGGGGTAGCATTTCACTAGGATGACGAGTGCCAGTCAGCCTTTGACAATATTAAATAATACTTGGCTTTGATGCCAGTATTGGCACCACCTAGACCAGGAGTGTCATTCTACTTATACATCTCAGCTATTGAGGTGGCACTGGGTGCCATGTTGTCCCAAAAAAATGAACTATACAAAGAACAGGCTACTTACTATCTTAGCTGCACCTTGGTGAGTTATGAACTTAACTATGCATACGTTGAGAAGCTCTGCTTGGCAGTGGTTTTTGCTATCAAAAAGCTATGCCACTACATGCTCAGCAATATGACGTATGTTGTGTCTAAGGAGAATCCATTGCGATACATGATGATTCGTACTTATCATAGTAGCCACACGACAAAATGGATCATGTTGTTGACAGAGTTTGACATAGAATTCATTGGACAAAAATCCATAAAAGGTCAAGTCATCACCGATCAACTAGCAGAGGCTTCTCTTGAAGACGATCAGCCTATGCTCATAGAACTACCAGATGATGGGGTCTTCCATGTTTCAGAATCACCAGATTCTGATGAGCCTACATCACAGGCTGACATGAACCTATTTTTCGATGGTTCTAAATGTGAGCAAGGATGTGGCACGAGAATTTTATTCTTCACTCCACAAGGGGCTCTAATGCCTCTGTCATTTAAATTAGACTTTTGTGCACCAAAAACAATGTAGAATACGAAGCCTTGCTCATAGGTCTTCAAACAACAGTCACCATGAACATTAAACGTTTAAACATCTTTGGTGATTCGCTGTTAATTGTCAATCAAGTAAAGGGGGTATTCCAATGTAAATGCCCAGTTTTGTAGGCCTACAAAGCCCCTGTGGACAAATTCCTAGAATAAATTGAATGGTATGACATCGAGGCACTCCCTCGATCATCAAATCATTTTGAAGATACTATGGCCTCCTTGGGATCACTAATCCCACAAGACCCTTCTAGTGAGATGACAACCATTCAGGTCAAAACATTATCGCAATCCATGATGGAGGGTGCAAGCTCTGACCTAACGTCAGGAATCCACTTGATCCAGATTGAACCATCTTAGGATAGGTTCTCTCAAATCCATGATTGTTTGACTCGCACCAAATGGGGGTCCTTGTTCTCCCCAACCCCTCTTAATAACAACACAACACTATTTTTACAAGTTCTTTCCCACTCAGCTTTTGCTAGGGATGAACTTCAAGAGGGATTGGTCCTTCATATCATCGAGGTTTTTGATCAGCAGGATTGGTACACACCCATAAGGGATTACCTTAAGCTAGGTAACCTCCCACTTGGATTGACACAAGCAACAAAAATATCATTTAAACAAAAAGCGACAAAACATGTCTTGTTAGGAGACATTTTGTATCGTCGAAGCTATGAAAGAATCCTCCTCCGTTGCTTGGACCAGCAGGAGTCCGCTTGGGCGATCACCCAAGCACACGATGGTACATGTGGTGGCCACTTTAGTGGTATGGCCATTGCAAAGCACATTCTCTGCATGGGCTATTATTGGCCATCTTTAGAGCGAGATTGTTGCGCATATGTAAAGAAGTGTGTGAAGTGTCAACACCATGCTAATTTGACACATGTACCTTCTTAGGCCTTGCAACCAATCCAATTGGATTGGCCTTTTTCATAGTGGGGCTTTGATCTAATCAAAAAGATCTCCCCTGCATCATTGAGATGTCACACATTCATCATAATGACCATAAAGTACTTCACCAAGTGGGTGGAAGCAATTTCGTAACCTCTACGACTGGAACCCACATTGCAAAGTTTATTTTACATAACATCATATGTCATTTTGGTATTCCATCTAAGATCATCTCGGATAATGGGACATCATTCAAGAATAAATATGTGCATGCTTTGACAACAAAGTACAAAATTCAGCATAGTTTTTCAACACCCTATTATCCGTAGGAAAATGGGCAAGCAGAGGCATCAAACAAAATGCTAGTTGCCATCCTCAAAAATACAATCATAGACAATCATAAGGATTGGCACATTCAAATCCCACTTGCCCTGTGGGCTTATCACACTAGCATTCGGACGCCCACTAGGGCAACTCCATTTTCGTTGGTGTATGGCTCCGAGGTAGTCATGCCTCTCAAGTTGGAAATCCCTTCACTACGCATATCAATGCAAGAGTTCATTGATGATGAAATTACGTGACAGGCCCAGTTAGACCAGCTTACATTGCTCGATGAATGATGCGTTAATTCTCTTGAGCATTTATGTATCTATCAAGAGCGACTTAAGAAAGCATACAACATGAATGTTCACTTGAGGGACTTTTAGGTTGGTGACTTGGTCTTGAAAGAGAACCAACAAAATTCTAATTTGTCGACCCATCTAAGGGACATGTTCATAGCAAACTGGTTAGGTCCTTATGTGATTGATAGTAAAATACTACCTAGAACATACCGGCTCACCTCTCTTGAAGGAATCAAGGAGCTAGAACCATTGAACATCAGTCATTTGAGGCCATTCCACATTTAGAGAGCCATAGTCCAACCAAAAGCTCCAAGGATTCTCAAAATCACTTGGTCAACCCAAAATGCCCCAAAGGTATCCATAAACCCTTTGGTCAAAACCAAAAAGCTCCAAGGATTACCCCAATCGCTTGGTCAATACCAAAACGCCCCAAAGGTCCCCATAAACCCTTTGGTCAAACCAAAAGCTCCAAGGATTCCCATAATCGCTTGGTCAAACCCAAAAATGCCCCAAAGGTATCCATAAACCCTTTGGTCACACCAAAAGCTCCAAGGGTTACCCTAACCGCTTGGTCAAAATAAATATTCAAAAACAAACAAAAACAATAAAATCATTAAAAAAAAAAAAAAAATTGCATCTCCATTCCATGCATACTCAAAAAAAAAAAATCAAAATACAAAAATATAGGTTGCATTAGGCATCACATCCGTACATTGCATATTTTCTAGTCATACATGTCCCAAGCACCATAGACTATAATTGCTTGGCCATTCATTTATTTTCCACATTCCATCCATTTTATAAACACATACATCCAAAATAACACAATCCCCATCTTTCGCAAAGTCAGTTGTCTCCTAATGTATATAGGGTTTTCATCATTCAGCTATCTTTAAATTGCTAGCCAAAAATTGTACAAAGTTAAACAACTTTTACAAGGGAAAGTTTTACTTGGATCATGCCTCATTACGTAACATCCCTACACAAGTTCAAACATATAAAATAATTCCTAAGTTGTGTGAACACAAGAGAAACCTACAAAGCAGTCTAGGGTACCATAGGTGAATGATTAGCCTATTCATCCCCTTGTGCGAATTGTTCAAGAGTGTTGAGAATTGACAAAAGGACAAGCTCTTCCCCATAAATTCCCCCTAATAAATAGTGGTTTTCACCACTACCAAAAATACCAATCACCATTGGTCCCCAAATTTGTAAGGATTCGTACTACACGCCCTTGACAAGGATGGGTAGTCATCCCCAAGGCCTGAAAGGATCGATGCCATTCAAAAGCAAATTCCCAACAAGCCATCATCACGACCATCTCCACTCACCTTTGGTCTAAAATTTGTAAGGATTCATAGTACACGTCCCTGAACAAGATGGGTAGTCATCCCCAAGGCCTAAAAGATCAATGCCCTTACTTCACAATCTCCATCATCCCCTTTGGTTCCCAAAGTCGTAAGGATTCATACTACATGTCCCTGAACAGGATGGGTAGTCATCCCCAAGGCCTAAAAGAATCAATGCCATTCACAAGCCACAAACCTACAAGCTCAACCTTACGAATCTCAAAAAGCCAAATCAAATAATAGTGGTTATCACCACTATTCAAAATCCTTGCTCAAAAAGAAAAACAAAGAGAAAAATAAACATTAATTTTTATCACTATGTATACAAGCAAGTATCCTAAACCATTGCACCAATAAAAAGCCTAAACTTGAATCCTTGGAATTCTCAGCATTCAAAAACCATCTAGGTGATCCTCATTACGGGTTTGGTGGATAGCCTACTTGGTAATGGTGGTATCCTAACCGCATGACGATATGTCTATCACATTAGCTTTGCGTGTGAGCAGACCGATGTTTGCATGTGGATGAGCTAGATTATGGTCCCTTAGATTGTCCCATGGATTAATCTTACTAAATACAACAATGGAGTTAGTGGAACTAATTAGGTGATCCTTAGTACAGGTTTAGTTGATAGCCTATTTGGCACTTGTGGTATCCTTACAAATACCACATAAACTCAATTGCACACATAGGGATGTGAAATAACTTGGTCAAACTCAAGTCTTATTTATACCTTGTTCAAAAAGTCTTGCGTGATAAATGTATAGTCTTGGCAAGTTAGTTAAAATATCTGAATCTCAGAAAAGCTTAACTACATTTAAGAAAAAAACAACTGAAACATTTCATTACATACATCATTAGAAAATATGCACAATACAAAAACAAAGTTATCCCATGCAAAGTCATTCCACAGAGCCATCCCATAAGTATAGCAAGCCAGTAAATCTTGTACAGTCTATGGTGCCATCGATAAGTTATCAACAACTCATTTCATTCATTCCATATGCATATATCATATAATTAGAAACACGCATTCATAATACCACATGCATACATCATCATAAGTAAATGTGCATAAACAAAAAAACAAACCATGACAAGTGTATAAACACAAAGCAATTCATATGTATATATATCATCAATAATGCCCGCAGGCTACAATGAACTAGTCCTTTGACCTCACAACAAATCAAAAATTCAAAAACCCCCAAGCCTAGGGCATCAGCCACCATGATCACGCAGGATCGGTGCGACGGGAACTACCCCCTGTGGTGTGGGTCCTATGGGTCCCCTCAGGGTGGATGCTACTAGCTCCCACATCACACCTACTAGCGCCTCCCTCATCCAGTCGCCTGCATCGAGAGGATGTTTACTGCTCAGTATCACTCCCTCTCATGTGGTGTGACGATTTGCCTTTGCTAAACACAGGGATCTACCCATAGAGGCAGCTAATATTTGCCTCTATATCCAACTGATGTCACACCAAGTCCATCTATCATTGATGATACATAGCCAAATTCTCATTGCACTCTACCAGCTGCATTCGTAGGAGATCCCTCTCTCCTACAACATCGATATCCCCATCCTACCGATGGTACGCAGCCCATGCATTCTCCTGCTCTGCTAGATGTGTTCGTAGGAGATCCCTCTCCCACAATGCATCCCCGAGCTCCTCATCCCACCTTCGAAGTAGCCTCACAAATCATGTATTCTCGGCATGCAATCCTGCCTCCGTGTCCTTCGAGACTGCCTGAGGCATTAACATCTCTGGAATAGCAGCCTGCTCTGGCTCCCACTGCTCTAGGACATCCTGCATCTCTGGATGATCTAGAACCCCAAACTCCCCTCCAACATCCTCAACCTCCACCATGTCCGCATCATCCAGCGAAACCCCCTAGCCCTCTCCTGGTGCCTTTGCACCCTTCCTGCCTATTGCAACTGCCTCTACGCCCCTTAGAGGCCCCTCGCATTGTCATCACTACAAATTCCACCATTGCTCATACTCAACCGTCACCCCGATGTTGTCCACATCAGGTGCATCGATGACTGTATCTGAATCTTCACCTAGTGGCACAATGACTGGCCAGACCAGATTCCTCTCGTCTCTTGGGCACTAATAGATCATGGGCTCACCAGGCAACCCCTGGTGCACCCCAAACTATCATTTCACCCAGTCATATGGGAAGAACTCCTGCTCAGTCCCGTGCCGATCAATCAGCCACCTCCCCTTGCAAACCCGCCAGAGCCACTCTCCAACCTTAGGCCAGGCTGGATAGCCCCGATAGGGGTGCCATAACACCTCCCCTGGAGCCAGCCGAGTGAAGGCATCGACATAATGCCCTCTGACACCTGTCCACCGTAGACTCTATCCCTACTCCTCAGACCGCCACCACAATGCCCCATATCTGATCTCTCGGTCTACCATATCTGCCTGCATCGTCCAGGGTAGCCCCACCAGCCCCTCCACTACTATGTGCTACCAAGCCCAGCACTGCAACAAGTAGCTACAACCAATCCCCTTCCACCTCTGGAAGCGAACCTCATACAGCTCATCATAGAGCTATGCAAACAGAGTCTGTCCCCATCTCATGATCATCGGTGCCTCCTCCACCAACCTGAAAACCACCTCTAGCAGGTTCCACAAGAACCTCGCACCCGACGAGTCAGGTAGCAGCATGTTGGAAATAAGACCCATTAGTATGGCGTGCATCACTCCCAACACGCCCATCTCCAGCCACCAGTAGACCAAAATACCACCAATCTGGCAGTCGCCCTCTACCCTCTCCACTGGGCTATCCACACCCAACTCCTCCCCATGCCTGAAGAAGCGTGTTAGCATTGTTGTTCGCTAATCCCGTAGAATCTGATAGACATCCTCTAAGGTCACCGTCATCTCCCTTGTTGGGAGATGGAAGGTGTTGGTCTAGGGATCCCATAGGTTGATCAGGGCCGTCAGGTAGGCCCAATCCCTGACCACAGGCTCCAACTGAGTCACCTGCTTGAGCCCAAGGGCATCAAGCCACTCCCAGTCAGCCAAAGTTAGTGCCTCACGTGCTTCAATGAAAATCGTGGGCACACGGTACCGGATCTTCACAACCTGCAAAATAAAACAACACAAAAACATTAAAACAATGAAAAATTGTACATCAATAACATAAATATACAACAATGCATAAAACAATGTACAGCTAAAAATAGACAAATTACAAAAAACTACAAAAAAATTAAAAAACAATTGTTAGTCCTAGGGTTTTTAACTCTAACTGATAAATTAAAAAAAAACAAAATTCAAAAAATCATTTTTCAGTCCTAGGGTTTTTAAATCTAACTGATAAATTAAAAACTAACAACAAAATTCAAAAAATCATTTGTCAGTCCTAGGGTTTTTAACTCTAACTGATAAATTAAAAACTAACAACAAAATTCAAAAAATCATTTGTCAGTCCTAGGGTTTTTAACTCTAACTGATAAATTAAAAACTAACAACAAAATTCAAAAAATCATTTGTTAGTCCTAGGGTTTTTAACTCTAACTGATAAATTAAAAACTAACAACAAAATTCAAAAAATCATTTGTCAGTCCTAGGGTTTTTAACTCTAAACTGATAAATTAAACACAAACAAAAAAATTCAAAAAAAATTGTCAGTCCTAGGGTTTTTAAATCTAACTGATAAATTAAAAAACAAACAAAAACATTCAAAAAAACAATTTTTAGTCCCTAGGGTTTTTAACTCTAAACTGATAAATTAAAAACAAACAAAAACATTCAAAAATAATTTCTTAGACCTAGGGTTTTTAACTCTAAACTGGTAAATTAAAAAACAAACAAAACATTTCAAAAAAATAATTTGTCAATTCTAGGGTTTTTAACTCTAAACTGGTAAATTAAAAACACAAACAAAAACAACAAAAAATAACTAGGGTTGAGTTACATTTTTAAGCTCAGTTTTACCCTACGTTTCTAACCTAAGTTTTGATCTTTGTTCAATTCAGGTTAAGCGAAGTTTTTAAGTTACGTTCTAAACTAAATTTTTTAGCTAAGTTTTAAACTAACTTTTGATATTTTTTTAACTAGGGTTACACTAAGTTTTAAGCTAAGTGTTAATTTTGATAGACTAGGGTTTCACTTTTAAATTTGAAAAACAAAAAACAAAAGGACAAAAAAACAACCAAATTACGGTTTTAAAATTATAACACAAACAAACAATAAAGAGGAAGATCATTCAGTGGTCTCGCTTTGGCTCTACCGTTGGATGATACGGTTCGTGAGCTCATGGTGATGATAAAAATTCAGTTGTGCTTTGCTTCGTAGAATTGACCTCCTCCTCCTCAGAACTCCAAATCGCCAGGAAAAACAAATGCAAATGAGCCCAAAACCCAGTTTTGGCCCTTAAATAGGCTTTTTGAGCCTGAAATCATTTCTCCCTGGGACGATCACTCTAGTTAGTGCTCCTCCCACCATGGGATGAATACTAATCCGGTATTTGTCCCACCCAAGGATGAATACAGAGCAAAAATTTCAAAAAAAACAAAAAATGTACAAAAATGCACAAAAAAATGCAATAAAAGTGTCCGATAAGAGTGCTTTTGCACTTGACATTCCGGGCATGCAAAACAGATTTCGGGGTCACAAATCCTTACTATCCTACTCCCTAAGAAGTCTACCATAGCCGGACCGTTCCACGGGACGACGAATTTTTGAGAATTTCATCCCCAAAAAGGCTTCACAAAATGGGTCAAAACCCAACCAAAAATAGCAATAACATTGTCGAACGAAGGCACCTTTGCACCAAACATTCTGGGCATCCAAAACAGATGTTGGGGTCACAAATTGTCACTATCCTACTCCCTAAGAAGGCTACCATAGCCATACCTCTCCCCGAGAGGACGAATTCTTGACAATTTTAGCTCCAAAATGCGTCACAAAAAGGGTTAAAACCCACCAAAAACAGGTCAGAATGTTCAAAAACTGCTTAAGCATTCAACGATAAACAACTGAAGGCACCCTTACATAAGTCATCTTGGGTCAAGCGACTCGTCGCTTTTCTCATGTTGGTCATTCCCTCATCGATTCGTCGCTTGAGGGGGTAGTCACACTTAGTCACCAATCAACAAATATATACCCAATCAAGGAAATAACACGCATTCAAAGGATCATTGACAAAGAAAATCATGCTCCCACTTGGGGAAGCAAACAAGCAATAATCACAAGATGATAAAACACTTAGCATTTGTGAATCATGAACTCAAGGTTCCCACAAACAAAAGGTTGCGCCCTTTGCCTATTCATGACTGATCAATGTCCAAGCTCAAGTAACACCTCACCAAAAAATGTTAACACTTGAATTAAGTTCCTTAGCTCGTCAAAAGCAAGGATTCAATAATGCATGCCCTTTCCATACTTAGGGCATCAAGAGTTGGTTAGGTTACTAAGAAACCCTAATCATTAGTGCTTTGATTATCTATTTTTGCTCAACGTTGTGCCTTGCATAGCGCATCCCAAAAAGGGGCATCTGTAGACACCAAAATACCACCAATCCGATTATGTGACAACAAGCATTGATCGCATTAACACACACAGCCCCTAGGGCAGCCCCTAGAGGTTAAAAAGTGGTCCTAACCACTTCCAAAAGTAGTTTGGAAGGTCAGAGGACAATTTGGCACCTTTTTGGCACTTTGCTTCCTACTCATCTCCACTTTATAGGCATTATCATTGATATTCTTAAAAATCCTGCATGGCCCAATTTTCTTAAGTTTCAGTTTGTTATATGTCCCCTTAGGAAATATTTCTTTCCTAAGATAAACCATGACCATATCACCCTCTTCGAAAACTTTCACCCTTGTGTGTGCATCAACAGACTCTTTATAGTGAGCATTACTACTCTACACATTTTCTCTCACTAACTCTTGCACTTTCTGGATATGCTCAAAAAATGCTTTCGCATCATCACTAACTTGTTCCCCAATTGGTAACTCAGCCAAATATAATTGTAGACACCAAAATAACACCAATCCGATTATGTGACAACAAGCATCGATCGCATTAACACACACAGCCCCTAGGGCAGCCCCTAGAGGTTAAACAGTGGTCCTAACCACTCCCAAAAGTAGTTTGGAAGGTTAGAGGACAATTTGGCACCTTTTTGGCACTTTGCTTCCTACTCGTCTCACCTAGGGATGAATACAAACTGGTATTCATCCCACCCGGGGACGATTAGCAGCATTCACCCCAGGGTGAGGCGAATAGAAGGTTTGACTGGCAAAAAGTCAAACCTCGACAGGTCTGCCAGTTAACTGCAACTTCAGGACATGCAATTGTGATGAATGGCTTCAAATAAAGAAGAGATACTTCAGTCATGCATGTCTTTATTTTTAGAGACCTCATGCAAGGAGACTCTAAATCAGAGAATAATATTTTCTCTCAAAATAGGGCAATCAACTCAAGTGGTGCCCTCGCATGCGCATTCAAACAAAGAGACCCTAGGTTTATAAATTGGTGAGTCTTCTCACCCAAAGAAAGAGACAAAGAGGAGATTTTGGAGCAACGAAGTTCTGCTAAAATACATCCTCACCCATTGTGTTTTCACATCCTTGATCTCTCTTTTGGAGGGAGGTTATTGGGTGATTATTGGAGGCGCATTCTAGACCCAAACCCAAAAATTTGGCCAAAATATCCCATAAATTTTTTTGACAGCACCCCATAAGAATTTTTGGACCCATCCCAAGTGGATTGGTGCCGAAGCAAAGTTCCAAATGGTGGGCGTCCTGCCCTCGGGCGTCCCCCAAGCTGTCGCAGTTCTAAACACCTCACCCCGGAGCGATTAGAAATATATGGCATATTTCCTTTATTTTATTTTTGCATCTTATTCTAGATTATTTAAATATGTTGTAGTTTAAATTTCACTTCATTCTGAGCATTTTTTACCAAGTTTTCATCATTTCCCGCCTTTACTAACTTGCAAATGATATCATCAAAATATGGGTGATAGAGGCCAAATTGAAGAAATATGACCATCTGGGTCGTCCCAAAATACCCCCAATTAGCTAACCCCAACTTTTCAGGTCATTTGGAGCTTCTTGGATAGGACATTGAAGAGGGTGCTTTCTAATAATTTATTGCAGGTTTATTTGTCCCGCCCCGGAGCGAATACAAATTTGTGAGGAATTTCCCGACTATTCCTTTTGCAGTGGCTTCCTAATAAGGTTTTATTGCTTCTATCAAAATTTTAGGTCGTTCTGATGTTATTTGGTCATCGTTTTAATATTTTCATGCATACACTAACAGTAGGCCTTGGGAAACACATGTTCTATTTTATCTGCAGGTGCTACTAATATTTTCTGTTTCCTTGAACGTAGGCCCTCGACATCAGAGGAGAATTAAGGAGTCAACAATCATATACACGAGCGGCGGTGACATTTTGGTCCTCCCATATTACATGTGGGCACGCGGAAGAAGGATTGCTATCCATGGATGTGATAAGAAACATATTTAATGCTCCTATCCCCTAAAAGGGAAGGAGATGTATTGTAACACGACTTTAAAAGCATATCAATAAATAGGGCTGCATTCTGTATCGCTTTTATCTTGTGTCGATTCGTTTATGTTCTTTCCTTTCATGTATTTTTCAATATATAGGCTTTTAGCGTTAAGTTTGGTTTTACACGCATCGTACTTGGCATTTTCCTTTTTTTTTCATATCCTCATGCTTTCACTAATACACCTCTAGGATTTCAACCATAAATAATTTGAAAAGGAGATTTACCTGTCGACTTGTTTATTGAATTTTTGTATGCAAATTCGGATTGTGACAAGGCTAAATCCCATTGTTTTGGTTTTCTCCAACTGTGCACCATAAGAGGTTTCCCAAGCTCCTATTCACTACCTCTGTTTGCCCATCGGACTATGGGTGGTAAGCACTACTTAACTACAGCCTGGTGTTCAAATTTTTCCACAATATCCTCCAAAAGTGACTCAAGAATTTAGTATTCCAATCAGAAGTAATAGTCTTTGGAACACCATGCAACCGCACAATCTCATCAAATAATAAGACTGCAATCCTAGTTGCATCATTAGTTTTCTGGCAAGCAATGAAATGCACCATTTTTGAAAATATGTCTACCACAATAAAAATTGAATCCTTACCCCTCTATGTCTTGGGCAACCCCAAAATGAAATCCATACTCAGATTGGTCCATGGTCCTGTAGGAACTGGCAGTGGCATATACAACCCTATATTTTGTGCATGGCCCTTAGCCATTTGACATACTATGCATCTAGAGACAAACCTAATTATGTCTCTCTTCATTTTTGACCAATAGTACTTCTCCTCTACAAGAGTGGTAGTTTTGGCTACTCCAAAATGACCAACCAAACCCCCACTATGTAATTCCCTCAAGATGTTATCTCTCATAGAGCCATTGGGAATGCATAATCGATTACCCTTAAACAAGTAACCATTCTATAAAAAATACTCTTCAAAAATAGTATGGGACTGACCCTCTACCGCACTTTTACACTGTTGCATAATATTTCCAAAATATGCATCAAATTCATACAGATATTTAATCCCCTCAAATCCTACCACTTCATTATCCATAGTGGTCAACAACAAGACTCTCCTACTCAATGCATCAACAATATTATTTTGTTTTCTCGACTTGTGCTTCAGGACAAGTGTATACTATTACAAAAATGAAACCCATTTGGCATGCCTGCTATTTAAATTTTTTTGAGAATTGGCATACCTCAATGCTTCATGATCAGTAAACAACATAAAATACTTTGAGAGTAAGTAGTGCCCCCAATGTTACAATGCTTGCACAATTGCATAAAATTACACATCATATGTAGAATAATTCTTCCTTGCGTTATTTAGCTTCTCACTAAAAAATGCTACAGGTCGGCCCTCTTGAATTAAGACACCACCAATTCCAACAAATGAGGCATCACAATCAACCTCAAATACCTTACTGAATTTTGCTAACACTAGAATAGGGTCTTCCGACACCTTCTTCTTCAAGAGTTAAAAACTCTCTGTTGTTTTCGTAGTCCATACAAACTCTTTCCCATTTGTGCACTCAGTTATAGGGGCAACTATACTATTGGAGTTCCTGATGAACTTTTTGTAAAAGGTATCTAGGCCATGAAAGCTCCTTACTTATGTTATAGTTTGTGGAAGAGGCCATTCCAGAATCGCCTTCACTTTCTCGGCATCCATCCTCACGCTATCTATTGAGATTACAAATCCTAAAAACACTAAACTATCCTAAATAAATCTACATTTCTTCATATTGACATATAGTTTCTCATTCCTGAGCACGTCTAACACTAATTTCAAGTGTAACAAATTCTTTTCTTCACTTTTACTATAAATCAAAATATCATCAAAATACACAACCACAAACTTACCATTATATTCTCGCAATACTCTATTCATCAATCGCATAAATGTACTGAGTGCATTAGACAACCCAAATGACATCACCATCCACTTGTACAACCCATATTTTGTTTTAAAAGTTGTCTTCCATTCATCCCCTTCTCGAATTCTGATCTGGTAATAGCCACTTCACAAATCAATTTTACTGAAGTATTTAGCTCTAGCCAATACATCCATCATGTCATCCACTCTCGGCATAGGATATTCATACTTTATTCTAATATTGTTTATGGTTCTACTGTCCAACCACATCCGTAAATCACCATATTTCTTTGGGGTTAGCAATGCTGGGATCGCACATGGACTCATACTCTCCCTAAATAATCCCTTCTTTATCAACTCTATCACTTGCCTACTCAACTCTGCATTCTGTTTTGGGTTCAATCGATAAGCTGCCTGATTTGGGAGCGCTGATCCTGGAATAAAATCTATGTGATGTTGGATATCCCTCTTTGGTAGTAGCCCATCTGGTAACTCCTCTAGTGTGACATATTTATATTCACTAAAAAATTTAGCTACTGTTGTAGGCATAATCACTTCCTCTATTTCTAGCTTCCTAGATGTTAAGGCATAATAAAAGCTAGCATCCTTGATCTCTACAAGAAACTCATTCATCGTCAACAAGCTCTCACTCAGCCCATCCTCCTTCAGAGGTACAAGAACTACCTTTAAACCATCCTTACAGAATGTGTAAGTATTCTTTCTCATGTTATGGTTAGTATCCCTATCGTACTGCCAAGGTCTTCCCAATAGAATATGACATGCATCCATCGGGATCACATCACACCACACTTCATCCTTGTAGGTGCTCCTAATTGAAAATTTAATTAAACACCTATGATCTACTATTACCTCATTCCCATTCTTAACCCATGATATGCGATATGGATAAGAATTCTTTTCGTATTCTAGGTTCATTTTATCAACCATGACATTTGACACCATATTATCATAGCTACCACCATCAATAACAATGTTATATACCTTCCATCCTAATGCACACCTTGTTCAAAATATGTTCGTTCAGAACCCATAATCATCACCATATATGGTCTGCCCCTTCGCTTTGCTCTACACCTTCTCTTTATTAGGAACAATCAATGCCCTCCTTATCATAAGTGCTACCCCCATGTCAGCAATAACTTCATCCTCATCCTGCTCTTCCATATCAACCAGATTGACCCTTCCTTGTCCTCCTTGACCCGTTTATTGGACATCATATTGGTGACACTCAAATGCTTTGTGCCCTTCCTCACACATCCATAATAGGTATATGACCTTCTTAGATCATTCCCATTTCATCCACCACCATAGCCTCTACCTCGTTGGTATCCTCTTCCTCTCATATTTTGCCCATCTTCTTCTTGCTTAGCAGGTATTGAGGATTCTCCCTTGAGAAAATTAGTTTCACTTTGACCCCGACCTAAAGAGGGTGTGAACCCCTTCTTACCTCTTCTATTAACCCTTTTAATTTCTCCTCTACCTTGAGGACCATTTGATATGCGTCCTCCAATGTAAGCGTGCGATGCATGCTCATATCATATTGGACAACAAAAATTAGGCCATTTACATACTTGTAAGTATTTTGGTCCTCCATCTCATTATGGTCCACTCGAATGGATAGCTTGTAGAATTCATTAGTATAGTCCTCAATGCTTTGATCCTTCTGTCAGAGATTCTGAAATCTATGAAATAGGGTTTGGGAATAGTCTACAGGTATAAATTTTTCTTGTAACTTCTTATTCATATTTATTCAATCCTTGATATTTTCCTTTCCATTCCTCTGTCGTGTAGTCTATAAATGATCCCACCAAATAAATGCATATCCCTTCAACTTTGTGCATGCGAGCTTAAACTTCTCTTCAGCAAGGTTACTCCATCCAATCGATCAAATCCTCTTGTTTCAACCCACCAACATACTCGAGAATGTCGATCTTGATCCCATATCGATTTCCCTTAAGCCCCTATAGAGCTCATATCAATCGATTTTAAAAATTGTACCCTTATTCCTCTAGGACCTCTAGTTCTACTTCTACGTGGATCTCAGATCCACGTTCCTCAGGTACATTTTCATCATCATATCCTTGATCTACACATGCCCTGGGACGTCTCTCTCCCATGCAATAAATCACACCAGTCAACCATGCTATTTATACATTTAGATTATTTATTTGCCTATTCATCTAGGCAGCATCTTCCCTTCACTAACGAGATCAACCTGGCTCTGATACCAAATGGTGTAAACTCAACTACAAGAGACCAACAAAATGGACTTCAATCACATAACACAAATGTAATATAATGGAAGAAACCTGTAAATCGATATTCTTCTCATTCCTAAATTCACACCCCTTCTCCAAGAGAATACAATCTATCTTATAGCAACCAAAAACCAAAGAAACCCTAAAAAATGTCTTTTTTCTAAAAACTGCTAAAAATAGAAATAAGTCGGATTGCACCCAAATTTGGTGCACACATCCCTCTTACAATAGGGAACATTAATTTAAAATACCTGGTATCAACTTAAGTTATAACAAAAGATAACAAAGTTCTAACATTCAAAAAAACCCGAGAACCTATTCTAAAAGATAATTTTGGGACACTAGATGGAGGAGTTAGGTCCCAAAAATATGATTTTAGGAGGGTTAGATGCACCAAAGATGATCCTGATGGAGAACATGCATGTGTAACCACCTGTTAAATTTTAAGGCAAACGGTCGTACGGCTCACAAGTTATGGCTCTGACAAGGTGCATCGACTTTCTCCTGATCATACAGTTGCAACTCAAAGGGGAGTGCATCCAAACACATAATATGGAGTGACAACCCAGCAACGAGAGGACTTGCCTATGTTGTAGGAAGAAGTTCAAGTACTGGTGGAAGAGCAAAAATTTCTAAAAGAAGTCATTAATATTGAGGAGACCCAATCACCGACAAAAGAAGAGATGAGTAAAGTGGTAGTACATAGTCTGCCACCTAAGGGAACAATAATTAGCATAAAAAAAGAAGTCAGAAGAAGTTCACATCCACAAGGAGAAGAAGAAGGATAGACCCAACCATAGGATAACATTGAGAAGCTTCGTACAATATTCCTAGTGGAAGTACCTCGCTTTGATCAAGTAGAGGATGCGGGTGAAAAATCGATGAGTAGGTGGACAACTTTTTTTGATAGGCTAGTGATATATTTACCAGCATCAGATTGTAGTTTTGTATTGGCAGCATTGGGCAATTGAAATAGTGGAGGAAGTAAACCTTCACTGAATTGGAAAATATTATGGAATGGGTATGCAATGAGGATCATACGAGGCAGATAGTACACATCCATTCACAACACATATGGTTATTACTTAGAGGAGATGAAATTATAATGCTTGGTAGAAAGTATTTACCAAAATGAGTGAGGACCAATTACCTTACAACTCCACGAGTATATTTCGATAGGACAACTTGTCAAACCTATCCACTGAATATTGTAGGTACATAATTTCTAAGAGTACCTTGGGATCTGGTCTTCACCATGAAGAAATAGAATTTCCTAACCTACTAGATTAAGTGGCTCATCTTGGGTCTTGAACAAGTTTACCAAGCTAAAGAAACACAATGAGAGGAGGTAGAAGCTACTCAAAAGGAGATGGTTGCGATGGAGGAGGAACTGACACGCAAAAAACCATGGCTGAGGAAAGAATAAAGATAGTGTAAATAAAGTTAGCAAGCATGAAGTAAATCTATGAGGAGCAACTTTTTTCATAGAAAGCAAAAAAGTAGCTTGTGATCCAACAAGCAGAAGAGTGTGCAAAGTAGTTGAAAGCTCAAATGGTAGCACATAATGAGAAATTGGTCAACCGGGCTACTCAGTTGAGGATGATAGAGGAGCAACTACAGGAAAAGAATCATAAAATTAAAGAGATGAAAAAGGATACCATGTGTTATACTAAAATTATTCTGGACCATAAGACTTTGTTGAAGGCTAAGGACGAGACTCTGGCAGCAATGGAAACTGACCTGCATCAACGTATGTAGGTTATTACTGAAAATAATGAGGAGTTAACCATAGTAGCCTGAATGGAAGCCACGATGGTGGAAAAATATATTCTAGGGAGATTCTGAGTGCGAGAATGAGTTGGGAGCACTACTGACCATTGCAGAAGAGAAGGCTAATGAGTACGGGTTGAAAGCCTTGGAAGTTAGTCAGTACGCAACTCGCTTGAAGGATGAGCATACCGCCTTGAAAATTTTGCTTATTGATTACCGTAAACATGCTTTAGAGAAGACAAAGCAGACTAAGATGGTGAGGACACCACCTAATATAAAGGGCAAGGCAGATGTAGGCAGCAAATCCACCTCCCAAAAGAAGAAAAAGTAATCCATGAATTTACATAGTTTTATTGAATTTTGTTCACTTTTTATGAAAGTGTACGAATGTCAAATTGTACAAGCAAAGAGCAACATACAAGTTTTCACATGTACAATGTGAAATGAAATGAAATGAAGTTGGAATGTGCATTTGGGGTTAATTTGATAAAAATCAAATTAGACCTTAATAAACCTTGTAAAAAGAATTGTTTTGGAAATCCGTTAGGAATGGCAGTTTTAAATTATGTGATGCTTCATAAACCACTCTGGAATAGTTTTGGAATGCATTATATAGGCCCCCTTATTCATTTTTTGGATGTTCATTATGGTTCATATCTATTCATTGATGTTCATTAATTATTTACTGTTACAATATCAATATGAGTAGAATTGTTGTGTACTGTGAATATTGTAATGAATTATGAGATATTGTTGATATTATGAAGATAATAACCATTTTACTTAGTTCCTTATATTTATGGATTCCTTCCTATGTTCCGGTTGTTGCAGGTTGTTGTTGGTTATTATTTAGCTTATAACTTGTTATACACATGGATGAATTGCTTTGTGAATGATCTCGGTTATTCTAGAGACTTATTGTGAAGCATGGAGTGGATGATAAGATGGGTTATAGTTGTATTTTGATATTTTCTAGGATTTGTACAATTTTTGGAATTTTCCATGGTGAATATATTTCATTGCTAATGAATTAGGGTTTGCATGTTAGGGAGAATTGGAGCAATTGATGCTTAGAACCTTTCTAAAATATATCTTGGAATAATTGGTTGTATCAAGTGATATATCTGGAATATAGTTGCAGCAACATTTTGTACAAACCGTACAATATTTTCTACCAAATCTTACAAACTATCATTTTACCCGATTTGGTAATTAAGGCTGCAACCCAATTCTGCCAAATAAGGAAATAATGCTAGTTTGAGGAAATTGATTACAAAACTGATCAATTTGACTTACAAAACTTGTTCCAGTTAGTTGGTTGTGTACTAAATTGTACCAGGTGCAAGTTTGTACAATTTGGGTCAGACAAATGTACGATTTGAGGATCGTACAAGTTGTTTTTGCAAGTTGAACTAGTGTACGATGGAGGCTGTACAGGGTGTATGATTTGTACTAGTTGGATTTTAAGATCTTGGGAATCATTTCCATAGCTTCCAAACCATCTCCCCATCGATAATACTACACCTCTAGCATCTACATAGAGTAATATCAAAAAGATATTTCTTGAGTATTGTTCTTGAAGGTTTCTCATTCTTAGGATCTACTTATATACTCTCAAGCTAAGGGATAATTGGATTGGGAAAATTCTATGTTTGTAGAGTATGAGGCCTTGAAAAAGAACATATGAGCTTGTTCCTCTTCTAGAAGTGTAGAGAATGGTTGGATACAAATGGTTCTACAAGACCATGTATATTTTGGATGACCAAATAAAGAAGCATAAGGCATGCCTTGTTACTACAGAATAATTTTAATAGGTGGAAGTTGATTATTTTAAGATATTTGCTCTTATTTCTAGGATGGATTCCATCAACATGATTCTCTATAGAAGCATCATTTGGATGGAAGGTACATCATATGGATTTGGAAAGTGTCTTCCTATATGGTAAGCTTTACGAGGAGATCTATATGCAGTATCCACTTTATTTTGAGATTGAGGGTCCCACTCCTCTATTCTATCAATCGAATGTGTTCTTGTATGGACTTAGGCAGGCACCTCATGCTTGGTATGAGAAAATCCATTAATTTTTTCTCAATTGTGGGTATTGATAGTGTGAGGTCAAACATGATTTTTACATCAAATATTAGGATGGGGAGACTTTGGTGATTATACTTTATATTGATGATCTTCTAATCACATGTAATTCTCCTACCTTGATTTAGGACATGAATTCATGACTTCATTTGGCTTTTGAGATGATATATTTGGGGATTTAGATTCATAGATAGACTTTGAAATCACCATTTCATAATCTAAATATGCATTAGATCTTCAATGCTTTAGGATGGAGGATTGCAAGTCCACTTGGAATTATTTTGCTTTAGGCCCAAATCTTTGAGCTGATTGGACTCCTCATTTGGTGGATGCTACTTATATCAATCTTTTATGGGTGGACTTCTCGATATTTCTCACACACGCATGACTCAATATAGCTTTTACTATCATCTATAGTTCCAAGTACATGCAAGCCCCCTAAGAGAGTCAGTAGACCACATCCAAGAGGATTCTCAAGTACATTCAAAGGACTTATCGAATGGATATTCATTACTCATTCGGCTCCCCTTTGATTCAGATAAAATTTTTAGATGCTAATTGGGTCAATAATTTGGATGAGTAATGGTACACCATATGATTTTTGTTCTATTTGGAATCTGGTCCTATTTCTTAATCTTCCAGACACCAATCCACCATATCTCAATCTTCTATGAAAGCTAAATATTGTGTTGGTAATGAGATAACTAAGTATCTTTGGTGGATGCTTGAACTTTTTTTGTGCACATGCAAGAGCTACTTGGTGTGGGATAGTCTCCCTTAAGGGGATGACGAATAAGGGTCCCTCTCCATGTCTTTTGTTCAAGTTAAGGGGGAATGTTGGAATATGTGGTGGTTAAGCTTTTGCTATGGCCACGATCAACTTTTGTATTATATTGTACATATAAGCTTTTTAGACCCTTGTAAACCTTGAAAAACGTACTTATGTAATATTTTATTACTTTAATATTTAAGGTCAATTACTTAACCTTGACCTAAAGGTAACTTGTACTTAGGTATAAATACCCCATCATACCAACCATCCTTGATTGTAGTGTAATTATATTATTTAATGGTGAGATTATTTGGTGTTCATGGATACCCCATATATTATGTGCATTGTTTTGTGTGTATTTCTTTTTAGCAATATTGGGTAATGTGTCGACTCATTTGTTTTTCAAAATTATTGCAAAATCTAACATTAAGATCAAGCACACACTAAGCATAAAGAAATAAAACTACATATTTGAAAAAATATCTATGAAAGAAGTGTTTAGTAGTTCTTTTTTTAATAACATATAAGTGTGGAACATTTTTTTTGGTAGTTGAGGTATTGTTTAGTAACGATTACAATCTAAGGCATATTACAAACCATGGATGCCTTTGTGAAGAGATGGTAGACCAAGCACAAGTATAATGATTGGTTTTCGTTAGAAGAAAAGGTGTATGTGGTTTAGTATTAAAATAGTATTGGGGCTTCGATAGATTGTTGCATTATGTGGAAAAAATAAATCAAATTGTTGTGTTGCATTGACTGTGGGGAAGAAGTGAATTTCTAGTTGAATATTATTTTTTTGACCTCCAATTATAGGAATAGTTGTTATGCATATTTGAAAGCTAAAACTTGAAGTAATATACTTATTTTAATAAATAAATAATACAACACTAATAATGTATATAACAGTATAAAAAATGCAAAGTAGTTTGATATCTATAACAGACTTAAAAGAGTACAGGCGAATAACTCAGCGCAGAGGCGAACGAACAAAATCTGAACCTTTTTAATATGTACAAAGCTTACTAAAAAAAATGTACAAAGCTTTTCAAGTCCAAGTTAGTCTTTACTCTTCCGTATGCATCGAACATTTTTAAAATGGCTGTCTTGTCATGTCCGTGCTTTGATTTACGGGGCCTTCGCCAAACACTTGGATATTCATGTCAATCAAATGTCAAATTTCGTGTCAAACCTTCAAACAGTTTAAGTGGAATCCACGTCTGATTCCATTCAAATATTTTCCACAAAACTTCACTTTTCAATTAATATTTAATACCGTCAACACTGGCGTCTGAATCCTGTGAAATTTCGTGTCAAACCTTGCGTCCAGATGTGACTGCCGATATTTTCAAAAAAACGTTAAACCTCTGCCAGTCAGATCTTGCTGATTCTCGAAAATAAGAAAACGTTAAATCTTTGAAAATGACCACCACAATTTTTTATTTATCCGGATGCATGGAAATTTCACATTATTAAAGTCTTTTGTCTCGATATAAATAGCACGTTCCAACATAAACATATTATTTTTAACCTATTCAATTTGTCCTTTCCTTTTGTTTTTTCTTAAAGGTGGTGACGCAGTCATTGAGATGTATACACTGTATTCATTTTTGTTGTGTAACAGTAGACCTAACTAAATGCTTAACACATTAGCTCCACGCCTATGACTGGCCCTGAGCGATCCATTAGACAAGCCATTTCTGCCTGCGGCACCTTCTCTGAGATTATCCATTTGGCTCTCCCCAACTAGGGGATAATATAGTTGTCACTTTCATGCTGTCCTCCACTTCCTCAATCTTTTCGTAAGAACGTATCTTCGAGGATGCACTCACAATAATAAATTAATGATCACTGGTAGGAATACATAGAAAAAACAACAATTTGTATTAAAAACTGTTTCATAATGAATTGGTTACAAATAAAAGATAAATAAAATATATGTTACATAAGTATTATATGACTCGATAATTCTAAAAAGAATTTGAGAATCTAGACATCTAAAATATTAAGACTCGGTATAATAATAAGACTCAGACTGAAAAATTACAAAGCGAAAACTTATGCTTCTAACGGTTTGGAAGGATTAATTTTATTTATTATTTTCATTTTATATGGCGTATCTTTGAATTCCTCAAACAGTCAATGTACCATAGAATTGTTTTCTTTTTCCTAAAAGGGAAGAAATGAGATCCAATACAGGAGGCGTGGAAAGGTAGTTTCAAAGGAATGAGATTGAGTAACCCTGGAACCGAACTGGAAAGCACCACATGTATGTCATGTATGTTAAGGACATTTCAAAGTAGGTGTTAAGCAGACTCCGGACATTCCAAAAAATATATAAATAATTTTTTTTTTAAATATAAAAGATAATTTTATTTTAAAAAAGATTTAGTTTTAAATTTTAGGGCATATTTAATAAGGGTGAAGGTAGTAGTTTGATTTGAGTCAGTTGAGTGACTACCAGCTTGACGGGTACCAACTCTAAACCATCGAGAATCTCCTTCACTCAAAGTTACTTTTACCAAAAAAAAGACAGGAGTGAGTTATAAAAACAGTTAAAAAAATTTATCTGTTCAATTATTAAAATGAAAAAATAATACTAATTTCCTTATTAAAAAAACCAACACATTTCAAAGCAGGTGTTAAGCATACTCCAGACGTTTCAAAGAAATAAAAGAAAACCTCAGGACATTTCAAAGTAGGTGTTAAGCAGACTCCGAACATTTCAAAGAAATAAAAGACAACCTCGGGAAACTTTGTGTTAATTTTATGGCCACACTCATGAACCTAAAACATTTCAAATTAGGAATTAAGCTATAGACATAGGGTAGAGGGTAAACGCACAATGAATTGAAGCGCATTCTAGCCCACCCTTACGTTTTTTACAATATTTATTTCAATGTTATCCTTTATATTTATCCCAATGAGTTTGAAAAGGGGGTGGAAAATGAGAATTTTTCAACTCTCAGAAAAAGTTTCAATTTGTTATGAGAACTTTTCGGGTTATTTTTATGGTAATACATAGATCAACTTAAGGTTACCGAACAATATATTTAGGTCAAGTATAATTATATTATAATTTTAAGAATAATAATGTGTTATTTATAAATTTTATATTATTTTTTGAAGTTAGAAGGAAATGCAGTCACAATGATGAAATAGGTAAGTTAGGTTATATTTATAATAATGGTTACCTAATATGAGAAACTTTTGAAATAACTTATGCAAAGATTATTAATAAAAGCTTACTAAAATAGAAACTTGATACAATATATGAAGTTCCTCTCTACTATTCTACTAGTGCATGTTAAGGATCATGCATGCTTCTTAATACAATGTTAACTCATATAAATATACTAGAGTGTGACTCTTCACTTTCCTATCCTAAGGACACATGTGCATTCTGCATGATAGACACTTGTGTACATGCACAACTAACTAAGGATACTTGTTCTTATACATCATTGCACATTTTAACACTTGTGGATTTATTATTTCTTTCTCAAGTAGCCACTTAACCTAAGATAAACTCCTAGTCTAATAATGTACCCAAGGTGGTACATTATCATGCACCAAATAATGTAATATACTCTAAAACCTTCTATATTACATTATTTGGTTATTGAAGACTTTAGTATTTAATATGGATCTTTGTATTTTTCTCCATTCTTCAAGTGACTTTGGATTTGATCTTATGCTTGAGCTTCATCTTTTTGCTTGATTATGTATTTTGACTTTGGCATTGTTACTATTTTCCTTCTGATTCTATTTTCAAAGAAGTTCATACCCTTCATGTGTCCATCTATGTTCTTTGAGAAGAGAAAATTTACTAATGAAGTTTCTTGTCATTGTATATATCCAATCAAAGAAATAGTTTTCTTTGTACCAAAAATATCTTTGAGAATGATTGGCTCCTCCACAAATTTTACAACTATGGATATTCTAGCATCTCTCTATCTCATGCACATATTTGTTACAATGACTGCATCTGTTTTCTATTACTAAATCCCTTTGACCATTTTGTCCTTCATAGTAACTATTCCTGTCAATATTTGTCACTAATTTGATATCACTATTATTTGTTATAAATTTTGTTCCTTGCTTATTACTGCTGGTATGGCCTGTATACTCAAGATCTTCATACTTTGACATAATTTTTTATGCAATTGATTTTTCATTCCTTGTTCATGTTTTTTCTAGACCTGTATCTTTATCTCTTATCAACTTTGAAAAAAAAACATGAGTGTGACGAATAAAACCATTAGAATGATCTTTGTCACTACTAATATGATCCTATGCATCATTGTATCTATCATCATTTGTATCTATATCTTCATCAATTATAGTAACATAAAAATTTTTCTAAGCAATCATGAACTGTATCTAAATCAATTGTATTGCATGTAACATCAATTTTTATAACAGGTTCATTTACCCTAGTCAAGATTTCTAAATCACTAGTGTCAATGCTTGCATTACAATATTTCCTTCCATTTTGATAAGCATCGTAATTTGTATCTTTTTCCTTTTGAAGTAAATCACTAGTGTCATTAATGCATCAATAATCATTGGTTTTGATTCCATGGTATTGTAACATGATTATATCATCACGGGATTTAAATCATTTGTATGATTAGAAGCACATTTCATATCTATTGTTTTCTTACCTCATCAAAATTTTCTTGTTGTCTCATCCTAGAAGCATTAAGAGTGTCAATTTCTCTATATATTATTCTCTATATATTGGTAGGTATAGTAACACAATATTTATAATAATCATTAGTATTACTAAGAAATCTTTGCATGTGTTTTTCAAGTGTACAATAATCCTCTTTTTCTATTTCACTAGTAATATCAGCAAGCCTACTGTTCAAAGCATTTGCTTCATCAGTATACTTGTTCTTCAAATCTTCTATCATGTCCTCTTGTCTTTTAGAACTTCAAAGAAAAGTAATGACATATATCTTAGGTCTCCTATATCACTTAGTAATATAAAACTATTTTTAGAAGTTTTATATATATCATCAATCTTTCCATTCAAATAATTGCTAAGTACTAAGAAATTATCATTTTTTATTTCTTTTAACATTAATTGTAAGGTACCCTTTCAATCTCTTCTATCAAGTGTTGTGAATGATATTTTAATCTTTCCAATATTTCTAAAATTTCCTGAATGTCTAGTTGTTCTCCTTGGACTTCTTGAATGTTTATTTTTCCTCCTTGAGAACATAAGTTTACCATTTCAATTATCTTCACCTCATGTATTTTTATTTCTAGTTTTTAATCACTTGCTTTATTTCCATAAGATTTTTCTTTGCCACGTTCCTTTCATGTAGGCTATATTATGGCTCCCTAGATAATATATTTAGAGTTTTATAAACTATATTTGCAAAATTCAATATCCTAATTTGATGTAGTAGACCTTATCTCTCCAATATTATTAATTTTGCAAATATTAAATTTGATTTACAAAACCTAATTGATTGATTACAAAACTTGTAATACTTTAGGTAGAATACCTTTTAACTCCCAAGTAATTTTAGTAAAAGATCAAGTTTTCGAAGATCTTTTTAATTCTTCAATTTTTGTAAAGAACTTGGATCTACCAAATGATTTTGAGTGCAATATGTTTTGATAGTATGTTTAGCTTTCTTAGTTTCCTTGAGTTGAATTCATTTTATCTCCCTAATTTCCAGATTTAATTTTCACTTTATTTCTCCCTATGAAGTACTAAATAGAAAGCTAAAAATGATTTGATAATACACCTTCAAGTTTTGATAATGTTCTTTTCCTTCAAGACCTTTAAGTTGGATTAATGTCTTCTACATAATCAATAATTAACCTTCAATTCTCACTGGAATAGTTTTCTAAATTTTAATAGTTCAATGTTTGGTGTAGGATTTCTTATATCTCCCTAATGTAGAATAATTATATTTGCAAACTAAGATTTCAATTTTCCAATTGTAGAAAACCTTATAACTCGTAGTTAATTATTTGCAAATAATATGATATTATAATCTCAAGTAATGATATAACATCCTTGCTTTAATTTTCTTTAATAATATAAGATTTTCCTCCTTATATCTCCTTGCAATTGATTTACTAACCTTAGAGACAAAGCACCTTAGATATCCTATTAATTTCAAATGAAATTAATTTGGGATATAAATTACCTTGGTCAAGAGTGTTTTACCTCTTATTAAATCTATGTTTTATTTGTGTAAGCTTGCTCCTATGGGACCATCACCACTCTTGCATGTGAAAGTGTTTCTTCCTACACAACAACTCGTTCTTCCTTTAACGACTTCTTTGGAGTAGCCTGCAATAAAATTAAAATGGTTCTTCTTCCAAATTGCAATCGAGATACAAGGTTATGCATAGTGGCGAATATTCATAAAATGGGTGAATATTAGGATTTCTAAAATTGAAAATTGGTGAATATGAGGACCTTCGAAGTCAGCCCATTCACCTAAAATTTTCAAGACCAATTTTTCTTAGGGTCAATTCACCACAATATATATTCAAACATAGGCATATGTGTACTTGTTGGAAATATTTTTCAATCCTGATCTAATTGTGGCATTTTTAGGAAGTTATAAGATGATTTAATAGGTCAAAAGTGGATCCAAAGATAAAATTACATTTTAGGGCTTCAAATACCCCAAATTTTGGTGTGAAGATGCTCAATTTGATTTTCTTAGGATTCTCCATGATTCACCTTGATTTTGATTAGGATTCACCATTTTTTTACAAGTACATTTTGAGTCCCACCCCTTATGCATAACCTTGTTGAGATAGTTGGCAACTTAGAAATTTGTGGTGCTTCTCAATGACTTTCATGTGTGATTTTCTAGCAATGACTTGTTGTGTGTCTCTCTTATAAATGGTGGCTACTTGAAGTAGTTGGTGAGGCTATCAATGACTAGTTTGTGCGCATAGTTCTCTTCTAAATATTGTGTGGTATTTTATGCAATCTTTATTGATGTGTTTATTCCCTTATACCAAGTGGTAATGTTCAGGGTGATCTTCACCAATGAACGCCCTTCGGTCTCAATGTGAAATTTTAGGCTTAGTAACACTAACACTCCTCCTATTATAACTTTGAATAAAGGTATCTCTTTTCTGTACAAATAAAAATTATCCTTATAATGGCTCCTTCACATGAATCCCAATGAGTATGTGTTTAATGAGTGTTTAACCTTCTTACTTGGACATCATTCGCTGATTGCTAAATGTTTAATCTTGGGTGTTAGGGCTTTAAAAGTGATGTTCACTGATTGCTAAATATTTCCCTTGTGACATGTTCTTCAATGGTCTAATTTAGTATCTCCTTTGGGAATTCGAAACCAACGTAATAACAACTCCTTTTGATAATGTTTTTGAAGGCTTTGATAATGCTTGCTATCAATGAATCTTCTTGCTAGCGCTCTATCTGAATGACTATCAACTATTGGTGAATGAATATTAAAAAATTTATTAAGCTTTGTGTTCTTTCTCCTTGTTAGGTCCAAGACTAATAATTCGCTCTATGTGTGCAAATGTAATGACTATTCTTTATTTTTGATAACATCTCTTTGTTGTATGTGTGTATGTTGTATCCTTCACTTATACTTTTGATATGATGTGTGGTTAATATGCATTACCAAAGAAACCAATGACTTGTGCTATCACCTAAATGGCTAGTGACATCTAGATGCATGATTTCTAGTTTATTCCAATGGTTCTCAATCTAGTTATGTACTTCAGTTTTGTAATAGTGACTGATGAATCTTCCTCCAATTGAATATGATTCCCCTATACTACTAATTATACAAGTATGAATATAACGCTCCTAAAATGCCTTGTTTATGTGTTGCTTAAATGACAAGTAATGGCTCTACTTGCATGCTTAATGTAATATCTTTTGTAATTATTCAACAATGTTCAATATCATCTTTGCTCGATTACTATGTGGCATCCATGTGTGGGATTCAATGTTATTTCTTTTTCACTATGCTATCTCTCACAAACCTGGTGCTCATAGGTGATTCTTCAGTACTCTTTGACTTCTCAAATATTGGTTCTCCTTCATTTGTGTGTAAACCCTAATATGTAAGTACAATGTCTCTTCTGTTAAGCATGTGATAATTTTTAACATCGCCAAATCATGTTTTCTAACTGTGAAAAAATCTTGCAATACATCCATTAATTTAATCATTTCACTTGTGCTAACACTTGTAAGGCTCTCAATGTAAGAAACCTCCAAAAATATACTTTAGTTTATGCCTAATTTGAATGAAAATATGAGATATTGCAAATGAATCTATGGATGTAGAGGACAAGTATTGTTACTGATAGGGACAATGCAAAGGAGGGATGCCTTCTCAATGGATATAAGGATAGTTCGATACAAGGTAAGTCAAGGAAAATTATGAGTGGTGGTGTATTCATCGATTGATAGGGGTAAAGAATCCTATAGGAAACACATTCACCAACGGTCCATGTAGATGCATATCATGTAGTTGAATTTATAGGAATGTTTGATGTTTGTCAAACTATAAATTTATTATATTTGGTTGGCAATGAAAATGCTTAAATGCATGGGAGCCATAGTTTTAAATAACGAGATAAATGTGAAGTAATGATATGACTATTGTTGTTTTAAGATCTGAAAGAGAACATAAGGAAATGGGTAAAGTAAGATAAATAATATTCATATACTTGTGTATATTAATGTGTGTTTGAGAGGAATTTATTTATTTAAAAATAGAATATTTATATATAACTATATGTATAAATATAAATATATGAAGGCATTAAAAATAAATGATATTTGTTGTTTTAAAATAAGGTAAGCAAAATATTATAACCAATAATATAATAAAATGTTTAATATTAAAATGAATATGAAGGAGTTATTGCTTGGAAATATAAAACAAAAAGAAGACAATTTGGAAACTATCAGTATTTTGGGGAAATTATTATTAAGCTTGGGTTATTGAACATGGAAGGAAGTGGATTCCACATGACATGCTTTATATAGAAGGAATACCAAAATGAACGTGAGATTGCTGGCGGTAAAAATGAGGACTTATCTTCAAAATGGAAAAAATAGAAGACGAGAGGGATGATGGTATGATGTTTTTCGGTAAGGCAAGGCAAGAGCAACGAAGAGAGAAGGAATTTGGAAAGCAAGGGAATTAGTCTACGTAAATAAGTGAGTCTGAACTAACAAGATTCATAAGATAAGATAAATGGGATAATGGGAAAATGGAAGGTTCAAAAGCCTTAATATTTTCTTTGTAAATGGAAGAGGAAATGAATCATCCCAGTGCATGTGTGGAAAAGCTTTAAATGTGAAGCATGTATGTGATTATAATTTAATATTTATTTTGTAAAACTGAAGAGAATTTGAATCTTTCCAATGCATGCATGGAAAATTTTGAAATGTGATGCATGTGTTCGAATTTATTATCAAAAAATAAAGAGGATTATGGTTGTTTGTGAACCTGAGTTGAATAGTTTCCATTTTGAAACTTGTTTTATTTCTGCATGCTGTGTTGGAAATTTTTTTTGATACTTGCATGCTGTGTTGAAAGCTTATGGTGTGTTGGGAAGCTTATGAAATACAACATGCTATGTTGGAAATGAAAATATTGTATGCATGTTAGGACTAGTTGCATGTCATGGTAGTTTGACCGCTCTAACCCTTGAGCCGAAAAACCACATTACTTGAAGAAATAAAAAACTAGATCACTGTGAAGAAATAAAGCCAGAGTATTTTACTTGCTATTAGATGCTAATCTGCATTCAGGCATCAAGAGTTGAATTTAAACTAAAAATAATTTATTGTAAATTGTAGAAGCTTATGAAATTTACTCATTAGAATGATGAAACCTTAGCTATTAGAAGTTCAAAACAAATTTTGAAATTGTATATATTTATAATTCAAAAAAGGTATACTATGTGGAATTGCATGGTAGTATTCTAAGAATTATTTTGATGTAATGGAAAATAATACAGTCGTTTACCTTCTAATATGATGAGGAATACACTTGCATTCAAGGAAAGAGACTTGTGTTATTTTGAATGATATATCCTTTTGATATGAAGAATGGTTTCTAGATTAAATTTATTAGTTTATATTTTCTTTACCATATATGGTGTGTTTATTCACATGCTTTTAAATTATGTGTAATTGATTATGGTTGAATATCTTACAGGAAATGTAGTTCTAGCAAGCTACCAAGAAAAACTTCAGTTTGTATGATGGGATTCCCTATGTTTTTAATATGATTCGTATACAATGCTTGTTTCAGTTGATGAGAAACATTTTAAAAAGAAAATTACATTTTCTTTTCTTGTAACAAATTTGAACCAACAATTGTGCACAATAGGGTTTACCCATTCAGTTTACAAAATGGATTTAGGGAATACTATGACTTGAAATAAGAGGATTTATGAGTCCCAAATAGAATGGTAGGGTTATTTAGAATGTTAGCGAAGATAAACAGTTTAGTAAGAGTAATCACGATAGTTTTGAGGAAACTACCATACGCACAGTGATATAATGAACATGAATATATATAATATAGTATAAGTTATAGTTTTTCTTGGTTTAAGTCTTCAAACCGAGCCTATTTTTAGAAAAATACGCATTGGAATTTATGGAAATTAATGGGAAATCTATTGTTAAGAAAACGATAACCGTATTGTTTGTTAATCAGGGAATAGTAGAGTTAGTATAAAATCAAAACTAGAACTTGAAAAATTAGAAGTTCTGCTCATATTATAACCCCTATGTATAAGTTGAAATAGATACAAAGGAATGGTGTCTTAAATGCAAGCTATTTTCGTATGATAGTGTGATAATGGGATTACCTAAAACAAGTGTGCATGATGGCTTGGGTAATTTGGAGTAAGATTATTTTTTAAAGAATAGCTCAAGTGGTATTACCTTAATTAAAATAGTTATAGTCAAAAATATTTAAAAGTCATTTATATTATAAAATTTAAACTATAGTGTAGTTGCAACCTTACTTAAACTTATAAGAGTAGTGCGCTCTTTTTCACGGTTATATAGTGTAATATTGAAAGAGAAAGTGATTTATGAATAAATTTTAATGAAGTACCTACTCCAATAGAATATTATATAAAAATGAATCTTAAATAAAATTATTTTAGCAAGTTATAAGAATCTTTAGTTTTGATTGCAATGGTTTTTCATAGTTCCTTTCTCTTTTATTCCTTTTAATGAAAACATACAAGTAGCCAAATGGAAACTAGCAATCTTATAATACATAATATAACCTTTGAACGATTGTGAAATTGTATTTGTCAGAAAACCTTTGCATAGATAAATTTTTCTAAATAATCAAAACTTAGATAAACCTTTGGTTAAGAAATTCCAAGATTATGGGAAGGACAATCTTAACTTGCAACCTAAGGTTGTGGGTAGGACAACATTGATATTATTTGAAGATTATGGGTAGGACAATCTTATGAGACAACTTCTAGTGGTGGTTGCGGGTAGATAATCATCATAAATCAGGGCTTTAACTATACTTCTAACAGAAAAAGGTTAGAACGGGAGATAAAAAATGGTTGTATGGGCATACTTTCTAGGTTATCCCTACTAGTGATGAGTGGTAAAGTATGATTGACTAGGTAATATCGACAACAAGATGGTATGGGATATCGTGTTGGTTAATCAACACAAAATGCCAAGCAGTTACTAGAGTATTGGTAAGACCCTAGATGATGCTCCATGGAGGATAGTTGATCATCTAGCTCGAGCATGTATGCACTAATTATTACATGACATAAGTAAAATATATAAGTTCATGAGTTCATGTCAAGACATGGGGAAATTATGTGTCACACCTCTAGTTGATATGGGCTCTAGAGGAAAATAAACCCCTGCTTGAACTTAGGATCTCAGGTGGAGAGTGAAGTTCAAAATAGGTAAATATACAGGATTTGACCAATCTCAATCTCATGAGTATTTCAACTGCAGCAAAATGAAACTCATGAAAATGGATCTAACATGCTCATACTATAAAAAAAATTAGAAAGATTGAAATAAAAGAAATATTTTTTCTTACTATAATCTCTGATGTCGGACAACCAAGTGGGCAGACTTGGGGTGTTTGGACAACCAAGTGGGCAAAAATTGGGTTGTTACATTTGGTATCAGAGCAAATGTTCCGAATATTTAGGTAGTAAAAATTTTAGAAATCCTATTGTTGAGTGGTATTTTCACCCAATTGTGAAAATACACTCTCCCTTAGGATTTGAATTCCAAATCCCCTCTTGCAAAGAAGTTAAATAAAAAACTTCTCAAAGGTCTCCGCTATATTAACATTTGTGTATGTGTATTAGTAACCTCAATAAAGATATTCAATTTAAATGCTTGGAACACCTTAGTGATTGCAAGTAACTGTAAACAAGGGGCGATGTTGGTTTATTTTACCATAAAACTTTAGTGATTGTTCATTGAACCAAAATAAAGCAAATGTGCGTTGGCCCTCATTTGTTGTGGCTGCTCCACAACGTACCCCAAAATTGGGGACCCACCTTTTTATTTTTGGTATTTGGGTGTTTGCATGTTGGTTTCGAGTGTCTAATGCTCGGCTTGTTTGAATTTGCATTTATCATTAGTTTTTGTCAATAATATTTTCTTGTCGATGACTATTTTATTGTCGATGACTTTTTCTTGTCGATGATTTTTTTCGTCAAATTCTTGTCGACGATTTTTTATCGTCAAATTGTCGTCAAATTGTTGTCGACGATTTTTAATGTCATTTTGTTGTCGATGATTTTTATCGTCAATGTTGTGTTAGCAATGTTATTGCTAATATTTTGTTATTAGCATTGTAACGGTTAAATTTCTGGTTTTTGTCATTCATGTATAATGAGCTTGCGTGCTATATATAAAGCAGGTTTTATGTTAAAGCTTCATTCCACCTTAATACCTCTTTAATATACATCGATACAAAGTAAAACAAACATATCGGTAATGTGACCCGGGTTCAATCTCCATGGTGGATGTGTATAAGAAGTATTAATTAAAAATTAAAAAATATATATATATATAATAATAATAAATAAGACATTATTATTATTATTTTATATATTATTATATATCTCATATATAATAATATATATTATAAGTAATAAATAATGATATACCACCTAAATAAAGCCATATGAGCCTCATGTTATCCCGCGAGACTTTATGCTATTATATTTAAATGATATCTTTTGGGTTATAAGTTTTAATATGTGATTTTGATGGGTGCAGGTTATTCAATGGCAAGTAGCAGTCAAAGCGACCAACAAGGAAAGGCGACAGCTAGGCTTGGCACGTTGCATCGAGGAATGCGCAGTGACCCGGTGAGAGCATCGGCGATGACATCGCTTATCGGATGAGGTCACCAAAGATAGCACTGACCAACAACCTGGCGAGATGTATGGGCAGACACGGTGTATTCAGAGCATTGAATGTTGATGAAACACAATGTGGCATCGAGTATTGCAGACAAATGAGTCATGTAGCCATGAGGATGCGCAGAGTAGAGTTTTACATGGACATGTGAGCGTAGACTTCCTGAAGGACGAATAGCCTAGCCTCGTGGATATCTCTCCAAAGGGGGTCCCACAAGGGACATCGTCGTCATCGATGCAATCACCGGATGTTTGGAACCTTGACACGGTGGATTACTGGACCCCACATGGAGTGGACCTTTGGATACGTGAGAGCAGCATCTGACAACTTAGCACCCATGGGCATACACCCGACAAGGTTGAGCAGTGTCGTGTTCATTTGGGGGATCGTCGACACACGATATGGTTGATGTCGGGGCTACCGCAAACGATACCATAGCGACCGTGAGGGTAAATGGAGACGATCAGGGTATATCCCCTTAATTGCAAAGATGAATGCATAAGGGGTTTGAGTAGGTTGTTCACATGCAGAATTAACAAGGACAAACACCACTGCATTATATTGGACAAGTCAGAGTTTGACAGGGGCTTCGGTGTTGGTAATCATGGATATTCCCTGGGATCGTCTTGAGATTCTATAACCAGAATGGCATGCAACGATTGAAATGAAGAGTACAGGAGCTAACACCATAAATGAATTACATTGGGAGGTATTTTGCGCAGCAACAATGTCACGATAGCAGTGTGGTACAGGTTGCAGCCATGAGAAAGTCTCTCCCGAGGGGGGTCCCACAATGACGTGACAGTGCACACGAGTCCAATGGTGAAGGCAGTTTAATTGAAAGTGTAGACAAGTGTGAAGTCTACGAGTTCATGGCATTAACACAGATTGTCGTGTGGACATTGCAACGCGGGTAGTGTCGTAGAATGCCAGCGAAGATACATCATGAGGATGGAAGTTGACAACAGTGAGTTCCATCACGACAAGTGAGGACACGTTGTTTCGAAAGCACCTAGTTTCAACAGGTTGGTTCGTGAGTAACATGGCCGAGAATTTAGGATATAAATGGGGAGTCTCTCAGAGGTTTTATCGATAATAGAAAATGCAAATAATGGACAGGTGGTCGATCCTAATTACATTTTCCATAATGTGAACATGCTTTCACATAGGACAAAGGGGATCGTGGTATGATGTTGCTCGAATTATCACAAATTACTCCGAGAGGGTCGTGTAATTAGCTTTTGTTTTATAACATTGGGTTTTATTCTATGACATTGGGATGTGTATTAAAAGGAGCTAAACATCGATGTGCATGTTATGGCACTTAGAATAAAAGGGAGTTAGGCGGATGGGTATCCCGTGTTATAAATGTTGGAAAGGAATTACGAAAGGAGACCGCCATTTATGAGCAGAGGCGTTACAAAGATAAACAAATGTAAACAAAATCCAAAGGTATGGTCAAATGCTTTTGTCTTATTTGTGTGAGAGGAGATTATGTATTTTCATTAAAACAAGTGAAAGGCGGACACATGCATAGAGACATAGCAAAGAAAAAGTGAAAATAAAGGGATGACTCTTGAAAAGGACGTTTCGAAACCAGAAAATGGGAAACGAAGGGGCATTTGAAAATTTTAAATAGGTTTTTCAAAGATGAAGGAAAGGGGTTGGAAACTTTTCAGAGAAGATTGCAGGAATGAAGGCAAGGCCTTGGCACTGGGTTTTTTTGGATATTTTCCTTCCACAATGGACTGGTTTGGGAAAACCAGAAATTTTGCTATTGTAAAATGACACATTTTTAATGCAGGAGTTTTCAGAAATTTGCATCTTGTGGGCAAGAAAGAAGGAGATTCTCTTTGCATGCTATGGATTTAATGTCTATTTCTTTTCCTTTTTCAGATTTCGAGTTTGTAGATGGAGTTAATGCAAGTTTGCTTGGTTGCTTCATGTGAATGCTTGAACCTGAAATTTATTTTAAACCCTAGGAACCAGAACTTAGTCTATGGGGATTGTGCTTGTTTTGCAAGTCCAATAGGTTAGGTTGCATGCATGGAAACCTCACATCTTCGGTTTTGTCGAAATAGGATAGCATCATACTGAATGCATTTTATTTTCAGTTTTCTGCATTTTCTTTCAACTTTTTCTGCATTTTATTTTCCAGAAATTTTAATTTTTTTTTTTAATTTTCAGGCATTAAAATAAACATTTAAAAAATTTCAAAATCCAAAAATAATTTCACCATTGCGTAGGTTATACTTCAGACTTCCAATACGCATTTTGAAATTTCATTTTCGGAGTTGTTTAGTATTTTTAAAAATTCATCGAAGTTGCTATTTTATTACAGATTTTAAAAATTCGAAAATAGAAAATTTCCATTTTAGGGTCAAATTTCATTTTTTTAGTTTTGTTTTGCACTCATGAGCCTATGATGACATTCCCTTCATGAAAATTCCAATTTCATTGAAGGAGTTATGTTTTATGGCATTTTCACAAATTTCCATTTTTGAGCCTAAAATTACCCTCTCTTCATAAAAATTCTAATTTTACGAAAGAGGGGTAATTTGAGTATTACATTGAAGGTCTTTTCTTCAAAGCACTTAATTGTTCATCTTGATGAAAATTTGATTTCATTTAAGAGGGATAAGTTAAAGTGACATTTAAAGCCCTTTATTTAAGGCCATAAATTATTGCTTCTTTGTGAAGATCTATTTCACCAAAGAGGGATGGTTTATCGATCACATTGAAAGCTATCTTCATCTTCATGATAAGAAGCCATATTTGGACTTAATAAAGAAGATAAAATCTACCTTAAAACTCTCAAGATAAAAGGAATTAAGGCACTACATCGTGGTCATATGAGGGCCAACTCACATTTGCTTTATTTTGGTTCAATGAACAATCACTAAAGTTTCATGGTAAAATAAACCAACATTGCCCCTTGTTTATAGTTACTTGCAATCACTAAGGTGTTCCAAGCATTTAAATTGAATATCTTTATTTGAGATTACTAATACACATACACAAATGCTAATATAGCGGAGACCTTGGAGAAGTTGTTTGTTTAACTTCTTTGCAAGAGGGGATTTGGAACCCAAATCCTAAGGGAGAGTGTATTTTCACAATTGGGTGAAAATACCACTCAATAGATTGGCGCTAGAAGGAGGGCCTGAATTGGTTTATTTTAGTGTGATTTAAATGCTATAGGGATTTAAATTTTGAATATTTCATGCCCTATTGATTATTATCTTTAGCCCTCTTTTAACAATACAACCTTGTAGTGTTAAAAGGAGGACATGAATTGCTATGCATTGTTCTAACGCTTTTGATTGTTCATACAGGAATAATGTGTTTTGATTTGATTTTGAAAATTTTTGGTCTTGACTAACGAGGTTGTCTCCATGCAATTACTTTCATTTGATTTTAATGGATACATCTCTTGGTTGATGCTAACATGATTATTCATACGTTACATGTTTGATATTTGCTAGTCATTTCATGCTTATTTGTAAGGAATTATTTTGTCTAAAATGTATTTGTTGTCGGTATTATGCTCTTCACTTGCGTGTAATGCGATCTTGTGAATCAAAAAGCCTACAACACTAGGAGTATGCTCTTCACTTGCGCATATGCGATCTAGTGAATCAAAAACTAATTTACATTTTTAGAATATTGCTTTGTCATGGTTCCTTCTTTTATTCATGACTAACAAATTGGTTTTGAAGTTATATTTTGAGTTTTACTAATGATGACATACGATATAAGAGTTGAAGTAGCATCTCTAAGAGAAAGAATGGTATCTACGATGGAGGATCATTATAAGGGTTTGTCTATACATGGGATACCCTATCAAATTCCTAAAATGTTATTAGAGTTTCTACGATGTTTTAATCAAGAGGTGCCACTAGGATACTTGCAAAAATTGTATGTCTACAAGAATACATTATGTCAATTCCAAATTTTCTATGAGGAGGTGGCTTGTAAGTTATTTGCATACATTTTGGATGATAGACCATTCTTTTGGTATGGCCAACTACCCATGGAGGTTAGGACTTCTTGGATACAACTAGAAGCAACCTATCTTTATCATTTTGGTAATCAGGTTGACTTAGAGATGTTGAAAAATTAGTTTACCTCCATACGTAATGAGCCTAATGAATCCTTGAGTCAATTCAATGGAATATTTCATGAGTTGCACTCCCAAATGTGGGAAAATTTTAACACATCAGAAGAGGAAGCTATTCAAGTATACATGGGAGCCATACACCCCAAACTTGCTACATATTTAAAGAAAAACTTGGATGACTTGTCTCTAGAGACAATCTATGAGATCTTGGAAAAGGTAGAACAAGTTTTTGAAGAAGAAAAGGCACAACATGTTCACATGAGAGATTGTTCTTTTGGATTTAGTGATGCCAACCTACACCAACCATCAAATGTAGCACCCTCCACTCCAATGATACCTAAGGTAAATGATCAAGGGGATGAATTTGAAGGTCCAAATGTTACAACCACCTTAGATGTAGTCCAAGAGGAGGTGCAAATTGCTAAGCCAACATCCACCAGTGAGGATTATGTAAAAATGATCTCATTCATAGAGATACATGATTATTTGGATAAAGGGGTCCTAAATTCAACAAGGTTTGAAATATGTGATAGGACGGAACCTACCATAAAATTGGATGAAGTGGTTGAAAGTGAAATTGGAAGAAAACCAATAAATGAATTTGAAGATATGATAGAGTTTCACCACTTGTTCTTGGAAGACACTCTTGATGAGAAGCTTGGAACTAACGACCAAGAAATTCTTCACCCTCCAAATTGTGATGAAATGAAATCATGGGTCACCAAGTTGGACTATGATAGCCTTACAAATTTGAATTCAAAAAATGACCCACTTTTGGAAATAATTGAACCATCTAAGGAAGGTGAAGGTGAATTTGATGAGAAACACATTGATGAATTGGAAGATGTTGAAGAAGTAGTTGAACGTCACCACTTGACTTTGGAAGATGATTATTATGATGCTTGGAAGAAGTGGGAAGACTACACTCACTCCAAAAACTGCTAATGAAACTTGTGTGCCAATTGATATACAGGACAACATAATCGCCTACTCAAAGGAAGATATTACAACTCCTATACAATTTGAGGATGTTTTGGAAGAGGGTTTCAAATCTCATCAAATTTTGGAAGATTATAATGATCCTACTACCAAGGACAAAGAAGAAAGTGAATTGATGAATGAATCAAAAGATCATACCATGGAGTTTCATCCCACAAATTTGGAAGATAATTTTTACAATGGTTGGGGAAGATATGAAGATGTGTTATTTCCTCACACTCTTATTGATGAAACCTCTATTCCAATTTATATGCAGGACGTTGAAACTTCTACTTCATACGAAGATCTCATATTCACAAGATTTGAGAAGGTTACAAAATTCGATCATGTTGAATATAAATTCATTGAAGATTCGGATACAAGTTTGCATGATTATTTGGAGGATTCAAATGAAGAGATACCATGGATAGTGAAAAAAGAATTGGAATTAAATGGCAAAGTGGTTGATCTATTAGAAGCAATTCAAATGAGTGATCATCAAGACAGATTACTTGACATACACTGTGACCAACAAGATTTGAGGATTGAGAAAGATGAACATGTTTTCAATTGGGTGCCATATTTTGGTATGCTTGATGAACAGGTGATAAACGAAGAAATTGAAAGTAGTTGTGATTTCTCACCAAGTTTTGGTAAATGAAAGTGTGCAAAAGGTAGAATCTAACCTTTTGTGTTCAAGCATCCAAGCTATAGGTGAAGATTTGCATGACCATGTTTTGAATTTGGATGATGTTTATGATGAAATGCCATTGAAGGTGAATGAAGAACAAGGATTAATTTCTAACCACACCTTTGATAACATTACTTTAATGAATGAAAAGGAGCTTGATGCATTTAAATTGCTAAATCAAATTCATCAACAATTAATTCTTGAACCTAGGATAAAAACTTCTAATGATCCCCATTTAGTAAATATCCTAGATGCTTGTAAATTGTTGCACAATTTTGATTGGCCTAAGAACATGGAAAATGAATTGGCTTTGAAATTTTTAGAAATAGGCTCTTGCTTACAAAATTTCATTTTGGATAAAGAAAGCCTAGTTCTAAATCATGAATGGAATTATGAAATTTACACCTTAAAGAATAGACAAGAAAGAATTGAAAATCAACCATTGTCTAATCAATTTGGTAATTTGAATCTCACCTATGAGAATACTAATGGAATTAAATCTAATTGGTGGGGTGAGAGAGGAAAGTTGAAGTTGGTTGCATTGTTTGGTCTAGTCTTGTTTTTGTTTTGTTCCTTCCACATTTGGCATGTGTATCACATTATATGTCTTTTGGAATGCTCAAATCATGTTTGGGATCCGAGAAAATGATAATCCAAACTTTGCACCATCTTGTATTATATTGTACATTTGTATATACTTTGGTTTTTCGTGTTTTGGTTTTGGATTTGATTTCAGTTTTGGTTTTAAAGTTTTGTGTGTTGGTCCTTTGGACACTTTTGGTTTGTCTTGAAAAAAAAGCGAGATGTCAACTTATGTCCTTATGAATGTTGACTAAGACTAGGAGAATATGAAACATCAGAATTGTATTGCAGAAAGCTCCACGAATATCGCAAACACATTAAAGAATATCGTTTGGAACTTGTGATGCATGAAGTTGTCAGTTTTACAAATTATGGCAAAGTAGGTGGTATACTCCATCCGCATTTCAAAAAGAGCAATGCATTCATCCATATCTCATGTTACATTCCACATTGCATATACATTTCATCTCAGTTGCATCTTCATTTCATATACAATCATTGAAAAGGTGTCGAATCCTCTTAGGGTTATTATATAACATATATTAAAAGGATCCTAAGGTTGGGAACTGATGCCCAAACTATCTTGAACCAAACACGTTCTACACATATTAAAGAGGATCTTGAGCAAAATGGTCAAAACCATACTTGGAAGAAAAGGTGAGGCGAAAGGAGTATTTCGTGTATGTCCTATCATGCAACATAATCCTTAAAATAGTGGTCTTTACCACTCCCATAGTGCTTAAAGTCTAAAATCAGAGTAGTAAGGATAGGGTTAAATCCCCATCGAACTTAGGTTGAGGATCCAACTCCCCAAAGCTCTGATTTGACCTTCATGGAGTAGTAAGGATAGGGTCTAATTCTCATCTCGCTTAGGTTGAGAATCCGATTCCCCAAAGCTTCTATTTTGCCCACTCAAGAGCTTGAAATTCCAAAGAAAATATTTTTTTCATTCTAATTTCATTTCATCATTAATATTGGATTGGAAGGATCGTACTACATGTCCCTTGCAAGGATGGGTAGTCATCCCCAAGGTTCAAGAAATCAAAAGTAAAGCCAAATCCTGGATTATGGGGTCAATCTCCATCGGGGCTATAGACGCCTGATTGGAAGTGGAGTATGCTCATGTGTGGAAACATGTCTTGTCTAAAAGCAAGACCACTAACTACTCAAACGGACAGGCTAGCCTAACAGTTTCATCCATAACAGGTTAAATCATTTTGTTCAAGATGAGTGTATCGTTCCAAATTTTTCGCACCCTTACCTTCAGGCTAAAGGATCCACGCCCGAAAGGGGGATGCGAGAAGGATGGGACAATACCTCGGACTGAGAGGCCCTTTGAAGGTCCCGCCTCTCGGGGGAGGGGTATTAAGGTGATTTTTTGATGGATGGTGGGTTCACCAGGAAACTTTTGAATGGCAGTTTCCACGCCTAGGTTGGGAATGTGTTTGATGTGTTCAATTTTATCTTTAATCATTCAAATCCTAGGTTTGGCCAAATGAATCTAAACTGTTCTATATGAAATGCAGATTTAAATGAATACAAAAAATAGATTTGAACAGAAAACACAGAGAATAAGCTAGATGAGAAAAGCCATATCTGATCCGGATGTCTGATGGAGGTTCTGATTTTTGAAGCAGTCAAGATCGCCTCTGATATGACAGGATCGTCTGCGATCAGACAAGATCGTCTGAGATCTGACGAATTCGTCAGAGACCTGCAATCAGAGAAATAGATACAAAATACCAGAAATGCAACTATTCCAACAGAGGGCAATGATGTAGAATGACAACAATAATATTAAACTGATAATTATAAACAAAAATATGAGTGCATTACAATGATTTAATGACAAATTATGATTTTATTATGCATTAAAACTATATGGGTGAACTCCAGGATGCAAAATAGTAATAAGTCTAACTAATGCAAAGCAAAACAGTAGATAGTGGAGAAAGAATGCAAACTCAAGGCACTGATTGCCCCCAATGTTGACTGTAGTCGAAATCGTCTCGAATTGGTGCGTGATCGTCCGAGATCGTACAGGATCGTCCGCGACGATCTGAGCTTGCTCCGGACTGAAAAACAATGAAGTTCCTGCAAACAAACTTGGAAAAATACGAAGGCAAATGGTGATTTAAGATGGTCTAATGCAAATAGAACTCGTGTTACAGGAAAATTCAGCCAGGGGAATGTCAAGGGGAGGGCCTAAGATTAAATAGGCATAGGAAGGAGGTTGGGAGGTTGGAGATCATCCCAATTTGGGAGATCTCCAACGGGGAAGTCTCTAACCGCGTAGACACGCTTTTGCCCAGGTTAGAGACGCCGTTGAAACAGAAGCTAATTATGAAAAATTAGTTTTGGGACGAAATCGTCCGGACGTTCTGCTCCGCACGAATTCGTCCGATCTGAGGCGATATCGTCTGATCGACGACGATATCGTCCAACGGTCACAACAAATCCTAAAAATGGCATGGAAAATGAGGAAAGCGGTTTAACAGGCGGTTCGGGGTTGAAAATTTGAATTTTGAATTATTACTAAGGTAATTTTAATTATTTGCTAAGGTTTACTGCGCCCAATTTTAGGGTGCTACATTTTGCCCCCTCTTTAGCGAATTTTTCGAAGAAAATGCGTTAAAGATGAGTTCTTCTCGATCTACGAGAAAGCAAAAATTATTCCCATTTTTAGGCGACGATTCTAGGTCGAATCGTACGACAGCTTACTATGGTGCCCCCTCCGTGTTTTTACCCAAATCGAACGTTTGAGGTAAAAACGCGAAAAAGCAAAATTTTAAAAATGTTGTTAAGTGTTTTTGAATAAAATTAAGAAAAATAGGGTAAAACCCTAATTCATTGTTACTGTTCATTTTCCTGGTTTCTAGAGCTCTGCAGACAAGATGGTCGAGACAGCGCACAGATCGATAGAGGTCCGACACGGGCTACGGGTAAGGGTCCAAACTTAATTTAGAATGCTTTAATTTTGAATTTCATGCTTTTTAGATTAATTTTGAATGATTGTTGAGCATCGCGGCCATTTTTGGGCCGTCGACGTCGTCGGGACGAAATCGTCTCAATTTCACCGAAATCGTCTCGATATCGCCGATTTCGTCCAAGGGCGAAATCGACGATATGGGGACGATTTCGTCCCAATAAGGGACGATTCCCTCTTGCAAAATCGAAGACGAATTTGCTCAAATTTTGGACGATATCGTCCAATAGTGGACGATATCATCATTTGTATGAAAGTGAACTTATTTTACTTGCATTTTTAATCACTGTTTTATTAATGATTTTTATTGTTTTGTTGTTTATGTTGCAGAGAGGATTACTAAAGAGCCGAGAATGGAAATACGGTGGGCTGAAGGATGACTTGGCCACTCTATCTCAGGCAGAGCGAGATCAGTTGGCTCAAGTCAGCTTGCAGCACGTGGCAGATATGCCACAAGTTTCTACAGATATGGGGCTATTGACAGCCCTAGCAGAGAGGTGGTATCCGGGTTCTTCTTGTTTCTGGTTACCGACAAGGGAGATGACTCCCACATTGGAGGATGTATGGAGGATTTTGAGGATCCCCATACAAGGACGGCTAATAACTCCCACGGCCAATCAGGGCCACGCGATGATGCGACTGTGCAGAGATCCGAGCTTCACCCTGGAGAAGGGCGGAGTGAACATCGAGTCACTACGCCAGATGCCTGGGGCATCTAGACTGACACAGGTTTTGGCTGGGGTGGTAGGTGGTCTGCTGCTATGCCATCAGAGTGGATGCGAGACTACCATGGCTACCGACAGATGTGGTCTACGACATGAGAGACCATGGGTACAGGTTTGCTTGGGGGAGCTTTGTACTATGCCGATTGTATAGGATCCTGCATGGGGTCGTATACAAGGGCGGCCGATGTCCAGTCATGACATCACTACTGTAGGTTTGGTGCTGGGAGCACATCACGGTGCGGAGGCCGATAGGGCTCCCACTAACAAGGATTGACGGGGAGAGGCCCCGAGTTTTCTACTGGTGGCTCCGAAGAGGGTCACAACGGCGGATAGATCTGCCAATGTCCCGAAGACTACTTGATGACCTTGTCTCCGACCAGATCACCCGGAGGCCTTGGAGAGATCATCCAGGGTGGGCCGAGGATGGACAGGAGCTGGCTCGCATCAGGCGAACCTATTGGCTGAGGATGGAGAGGAGAGAGGTGGAGCTCCACCGCTATGACCAAGTTTTGAGGCAGTTCGGTCTACAGCAGGGGATCCCATCTCTCAGGGACTACGAGTTTTCCCGGACCATCCGGGATAACACTACAGTCAATGGGGCTCCAGATATGCAGCGCTTCTGGAGTGAGGACACGGATGATGCCCCCATCCAGCCAGTGGATGGTGACGATGCTGGGGTTGCTGACGGCTATGATGCCTGGTACGCAGGCATCCGCCCTCCTCGGATGACGAGGGCTCAGGGTCCGATTCATGCAGTTGTGCATCGAATGGGGAGGCGGCGCCAAGCGGCCATTGAGGCGGCACAGGGTCACGAGTGGGAGAGAGCAGAGGAGGCCACAGGCTCGGCAGAGGCCACGGCAATGGGAGAGGAGGGAGGAGAGACCCCCTTCTCCATGGAGAGAGAGGCCACCATCGCCCGATAAGGGCAAGGGTGTCGAGGTAGGAGAGAGTAGCGAGATGGCTACTCTCCGGGCGGAGACTGTTCGTCTCTAGGCTCAGGTGCAGGCCTTGCAGGATGAGGCTGCACGACACCGAGAGGAGGCCACACAGCTCAGAGATGAGGTCGCACGCCTCGGAGCACGGAGCGGAGGGGCGAGCACTCGGGACCTAGCATGGGCTATTGCCCAGATCACATTCTATCAGACGCTATACTACCATATGGTGCCAGAGGGGCAGAGGTTACCGCTGTCGGCCCCCATTGCGGAGCCTATCATGATGAGGTCATCGAGGACATCATCACGATCAGAGTCCAGGACTCATAGCACCACATGTACTACGATGGGGCCACCTCGTCCACCTCAGGGTGGGGGAGGAGATGAGGCTGAGAGCTCGAGGGGTTCTCGAGGCTAGCTGCTATAGACTACACTACACAGATTGATACATAGTGTTTATTATTTTTGATAGAGGATTGAGTATGCCGAGGTACAGATTGTGGCATACCGATCCAGTTTTGAGATGATGTATATATTGTTGATATATATATAGATGAGATATTTTTGATCATATGACTTGTCTTATGTGTTTGTATGATGCTTTAATGTTTTGGTGTGATTGATTTGATGATTCATGTAATTATGTCATTTGGAAATATTATGGTTTGAATGTCATGCTTTTAAAATTTAAATGAAATAATCTGATGTAAACAAATTGGTTGTTTGTGGGATAATTTGATAAAAATAAAAGGGACTTCTAACAATAATTTCAAAGGACATTGTCGCTATTATAGACCATTTCATGGAGTCGCCGCTCGCTAGGTCGTCAAGCTAATCCTAGTATAGAAATATTGTTAAAAGTAAAAGAGTGCTTAAGAGACTGTCTTAAGACTTTGTGTTGTGATGATGGAGATAATGATGGTTTGATGATTTGTTTTCAGATTTTCATAAAAATAGTATGCATGAAATATTTTAAAATGATTTTTGCTAGGCATAAATTCCTAAGTGTGATAAAATTTTGAACAATTCCTTAGAATTTATACCATGGTTGCAATATTGAATTTGAACATAATGACATGAAATAGAATAAGTGTTCGTTCTTTTAAAGCATAATTGTGTAACATAATGATTTAAGTCATATGTTTTTTATGATTTGAAATAAATGGGAAAATAAAATTAGTTCGATGGTTTGCGCTAGGCATAGAATTATAGGTATAAACTTATACCATCATCGCGAAATCCAAAGAAGAAAATAATAGTTTTATTGCATGGTTGATTTTTAATTTTTGAAAATAAACAGAAAATATGAAGATGAGGACTTGTGCTAGGCATAAAATTCCAATTTTGGTTTTGGAACTATACCATCGTCGCGAAAGTCAAAAGTTATATATAAATGTAACTTTATTGCATGTTTTTTTAAAATGATTTTGATTTTTTTGGTAATGCATGTAGTTGTCTTTATACTAAACAACTGTTCTCAGAGAAGAAAATGAAATTATTCCAGACAATTTGCAAAAATATTTCAAAGTATCTTAAAGACAAAAGTTAGATTTATAAGGAATCCCATGTGCGTATGTGAGTTCATTTCCGATCTTGATTTATCATAATGATACACAAAATCTCTCAAATACAAATGTGTGTGCAATTGCTTTGTGCATTTACCAGTTTTGAGCAAGATAATTTGATACAAGTGATTTGAATTAACCAAATAAGTGTTCATTAACCATGATTTAGATGCATATAACCGTACCGGACTACTATGTAAGTCGGGTTATCAAGAGCTAGCTAATCCATAAGCAGACATAGGTCTGTACAAAAGAAGGTCGCTAATGTGACAGACATATCACCACGCTAGGAGTTACCCAAGGCCAAGCGGGTTGGGCACAAACCACCTGTTATGGGGCTTACCTCACGGTTTTCGAATAATTGAGAATTCCAGGGATTCAAGCTCATCAACCCTTCTTTTCTTTTCAATGGGTAGGGAAAGGGATTTTATTGCTTTTGCTTTTGCTTGTTTTGCTTTCTTTGCTCTTTTTTTCTTCTTTTTTTTTGTATTTTTCTTTTTCGTATCTTTTGCTTTGATATTTGAGATAATGCTGAAATAACCTTTTTCTTTTTCTCTTTTTCTTGAACTTTTCTTTTCTTCCTATGCTAGGGATACTTGCTCGGATTAGCTGTAGAGCAAGGGATTTTTATTCTGGGTAGGGGTGAGCTTGTCCTTTTGTCAATTCTCAAAGATTCTAGACCATGTGCATGATAGGATAGCAGGGGAAACTTTTCGCTCAAGAAACCACTTCTACTATGTAGCATAGCATGGACATTACAAATATAATCATTTTATTGTGAAAGGATATGCTTGGTTTAAGTAAATAACAAGATCAATTCTCTGTGCTCAAACTTTATTTAATTGAATTTTGTGGACTTTGATATAAGAGAGATTAGTAATCATGCCAAATAAATCAAGATATTTATTCATGTGAATGTGAAAGTGCGGGATTCCAAATAAATGCTAATTTATCCAAAATAACTGAAAATATAACTGCAATACTTCACAAATTGAGAAGTACAAAGATAAAAGATGTTTTTGAAGATTTTGATGATTTGGATGTTTTTGGTGTTTTTATATTTTTAAGTTTATAAATTGAAAGAAATACAAGATAGTGGTTTTTTTGAAATATTTTAAACAAATATATACAATGATGAAATGACCAATTTTTTACGCATAGTAACGTTTAAGATGCAAAATGTTCATGGGTTCTTTAAGTTCTTTACCATCTAAGGTAGATAATTTGTATGCTCCCGATTCAAATTTAGCAGTGATAATATATGGTCCAAGCCAGTTGGGTTCAAATTTACCTTTAAGGTCTTTAGTTGCATTAGTATTTTTTTGATTTTCTTTTAAAACAAGGTCGCCGACCTCAAAGGATCGATGACGAACTTTCTTAGCATATGATCTTTTAAGCTTGTTTTGGTAGGCACGAAGATGCTCCAAAGCATTGATGCACTTTTCATCTAGGAGTTCCAGCTGACTGAGTCTACTAGCTCGATATTCATCTCCTACTTCGGTATCTTGAAGTAGTAGAGCCAAAGAAGGAACTTCTAATTCAAAGGGAAAAATAGCTTCAATGCCATAAACCAAAACAAAAGGTGAAGTACCTGTGGGAGTACGAACGCTAGTGCGATATGCCCACAAAGCTGGATATAATTGAATGTGCCAGTCACGGCCAGATTTATTGACCAATTTTTTGAGAATTTTGATTAAGGTTTTGTTAGAAGCTTCGCTTGGCCATTACCCCGAGGATAATAGGGAGTGGACCAGCGATGTTGAATCTTATATTTTTGGCATAATTTCTTAACATCTTTATTTTTGAAACAAGTTCCATTGTCTGAGATGAGATTTGCAGGAATTTCGAACCTACAAATGATTTGATTAAAAATAAATTTAGAGACTTGTGTTCCAGTGCAGGAAGCTAAAGGCATAGCTTCAACCCACTTCGTAAAATACTCAGTGGCGGTTATGATGAATTTGTGTCCATCAGATGACACAGGATTAATTTTGCCAATAATGTCTAAGCCCCATTTTGAAAAGGGCCAAGGAGATGAAATAGCCTGCAGTTCTTGTGCAGGGGCATGGACAAGGTCAGCATGTTTCTGGCACTTGTCGCAATGGCGCACATAATCATGTGCATCATTCTCCATGGTAGGCCAAAAGTATCCTATCCTAAGGAGCTTTTTAGCAATGACACTACCACTGAAGTGTCCTCCACAAGATCCATCGTGGGCTTCACTCAAAGCTGATCCTGGATTCTTCTAAATTCAAACATCTCAATAGGATACCTTCAAAAGATCTCCTATATAAAGTATTGCCAATTATTACAAATCGACTTGCTCGTCTACGTAATAACCGACGCTGGTTTCTATTAGAACTGGCAAGGAAAGTCCCATTGTGAAGAAAATCAAATATACCCGTATACCAAGGTTCAGGAGTAGTTTCATTGATTAGAAACACATCCAAAGGTTCTAAGCATGACTTATTTGAAGCGGGTTCCTAGAGTCGACGAATAATGATGGTGGCATATTCGTCATCTAACTCCAAGGGCAGAAGAGATGCAACTGCGGCCATAGCGTCAGCCGCACGGTTGCTAGTTCGAGGAATAGCTTCCAAGGTAACTTGATCAAATAGAGATATTAATTGTAAAACATATGCTTTATATGGGCGCAATTTATCATCTCTGGTCTGATAAACTTCATTAATTTGGTTTATAACAAGTTGAGAATCACCAAAAACTAGCAGATGTTTAATTTTTAGCGCTAAGGCAGCTCGTAATCCAAGGATTAGAGCTTCATATTCAGCAGTATTATTGGTGCAAGCAAATGTTAATTTAAAGGACAAAGGTATAATGTGTTTTTGTGGAGATATTAAAATAATACCTGCACTAGCCCCACTCATGCATCGGGCTCCATCAAAGTATAAGGACCATTGTTCAACATGGTCTGCCTCTAATTGAAGGCATTCATCAGGAAACTCAATGATGAGGGGATGGGTAGACTCTAAGGGTGCAAGCAACTAATTGATCTGCTATGATTTGACCCTTAACAGACTTCTGTCCTATAAACGTGAGTTCAAACTCGCTTAGAGCAAGAACCCACTTTGTTGTGCGACCCGATAAATAAGGTCGACTCATGAGATACCGCAAGGGATCATATTTAGCAATGACATATGTTTTCTGACTGAGCATATAATGGCATAATTTTTGCGTAGAAAATATGACTGCTAGACATAGTTTTTCTAATGTTGTGTAGCGGGTTTCATAACTAATTAAAGTTTGGCTAATATAATAATTAGCACGTTCTCTTTTCTCATCATCAAGTTGAGCTAACATAGCTCCTAAAGCAAAATCTGAAGCTGAAATATACAGGATAAATGGGCGATCATGTCTAGGCGGTGAAAGCACAGGTGGGTTAAGGAGGTATTGTTTGAGAAGTTCAAAAGCTTCCTTACATTCGTCATCCCAATTAAAAGGGACATCCTTCTTAAGAAGCTTAAGAAAGGGACCGGTTTTGTCCGCCAACTTATCGATGAAGCGACTGGATAGCTTGAAGCTTACCTTGTAAACTTCGTAACTCAGATATATTGGTAGGTGCGGGCATATCAGTGATAGCCGCAATCTTGAGAGGGTCGATTTTGATGCCACGTAAAGAAACTATAACCCCTAATAGTTTACCGGACTTAACTCCGAATATGCATTTAGCAGGATTTAGTCGGATAAGATATTCCCTTAACCGATCAAACACTGTCCTTAAGTCATTTAAATGATCATCTTCTTTGATGGAACGAGCTATGATATCATCTACGTAATCATGTAGGATATCATGCATCATGTCATGAAAAATATAAGTCATAGCTCGTTGATAGGTTGCACTTGCATTCTTTAAGCCAAATGGCATCACTTTCCAACAAAAGGTACCCTAAGGGGTAATAAAGGCTGTTTTAGCCTGATCTTCAGGAGCTATCCTGATCTGATTATAACCAAAAAATCCATCCATTAGGGACATCATTCCACTCCCAACAGTAAAATCAATGATTTGATCCATGTTTGGAAGAGGAAAATCATCTTTAGGGCATGCAACGTTAATATCTCTAAAGTCTGTGCAAACCCTAACTTTGGTAGCTTCTTTCTTGGTGACTGGAACTACATTCGAGATCCATTCAACATAATCAATAGCTTGTATAAAAACAACATTCAGGAGTTTTTCTAACTCCCCTTTGACTAGCAAGGCCACTTTGGGATGCATTTTTCTAAGTTTCTGTTTAACAGGTTTAGCATCCGGATGGACTACTAGGTGATGCATGACTACAGAAGGGTCTAAACCTGGCATATCTTCATATGTCCAAGCGAAGACATCTTCATATTCTTTAAGGAATGCAATGTATTGCTCTTGTTTTTCTTGACTTAATTCTGATCCAATATTGATTATGTGGGGATTATCCTCGGTTCCAATGTTAACTTTAATGACGTTTTCTACTTCCATGTGTAGATCTCTTTCAAAATTAGGTGGGGCGGGTGAAACGCCCAATTCTTGTAATTATTTTAAGGTTAACTTGGATAATTCATCTTGAGGAGTCGTGGCCTCAAGTTGGGCTATAGTAGGTATAGAACCATCAAAATAAAAACCATTGTGTAACATCTCTTCAACGGAGACATCATGGAAAATATCTCCTTCCAACTCATCATCGGATTCAGCAATCATTTCAGGATAAGCTATGGATAGCATATTGCATGTAAATGGCTGATTTTTTAGAGGCAAATCATCACGCCCATCCAAATAATCTTGATAACATATGAGTTGATCATCATCTTCAAAAGGGAAGGGTTGACCCTTACTAGGAAATAGGCCCACACCACATCGGGCGGGCCATGGTTCTACCTCAAAGGGTTCTTTCATACCATCTTGGAGAGGTCCCAAGCCTTTCCCTTTATATCCCATTTTAAGCATTATAGGTTTAGCTTTAATATACTCATTAGTAAAATAACATCGAGCATATCCCTCATGATGAGTTTTGATGTTCCTGGGTATTCTTCCCCAGTCATATCCCTTATAAATGAAGGCACAACTCCCGACTTGGTAAGTACTTCCCATAGGTTGTGGGAGGCCCAAAGTATGAGGAGATGGCGGCAAATTACTTAAGATAATGGAATTTTGCATAGAAGCATTTGTTTTTTCTGATATAAGAATTTTAGATAAATCAGGTAAGAGTTCATCAGAAAGAGCATAAGATGTAGAAGGATCATTCCCTATATCTTTAGATGTGGAAGGTATGATAGATGTAGATAATGTGGAGGTGTTAATAAATGGGTCTATAGGTTTTGAAATTATAGGGATGGAACATGAAGGATTGGTTGTGGATTTAAGATCTTTTTGAGGTTCTAGTGTGGTTTGTTTAGAAGATTGTTTAGATGAAAAATAAGAATTAGGATGTGTGGATGACAGAGCAGGGCAAAATTGAACTCCAACAGGTTCCGCCAAAGCACACATATCAAAGGGTCTAGGATCACCATGGATAGTGACCAACTGATTTTTAAATTCGAATTTAACACATTGGTGTAAAGTTGATGGGACAACCCGCATTGCATTGATCCAAGGACGACCCAAGAGTATATTGTATGATGCGGGGCAATGTACAATAAACACGGTCGTATCTAAGGTTCTCGGACCAACTTGCAATGGGATGGTGATAACTCCACACGTTTCTTGTGTTTCGTCATTGAAAGCTTTTATGATCATGTCAGTTTTCTTCATTTCATCACTTCTAAACCCAAATCTTTGGTAGAAGTCAAAAGTGCAAATATTTAGAGATGAACCATTATCAATCAAGACCCTTTTGACTGCTACATCTCCTATTAGGGCAGTAATATATAAGGGGTTATCCTTATGTAAACTATGTTGTGGGATATCTTTATCTCGAAAGTCAATACAATCGACTTCTCTAGTGATGATAGTATTGGCCATGGCTTCAGAGTTGAATGTTTTGTGGTACCATCATTTGGCTTAATGTAAGCATCAATTCATCTCTATGGGTAGGAGAAGATCTTAATAAGTCCAAAAGGGAAATTCTGGCTGTAGTATTGGATAATTGCTCATTAATATTATAAGGAGGTTTAGATTGAACATTAGGAGCATGATTCCCTTTATTGGGATTTTTCAAAACAAATGGAGTTGATCCATCGTTCTGATTTGGTTCTTGTTGAAAATTTTGAGCTTGTTGTCTGGTAACGACTCCGATGGTACCTACAATGTTATATTGAGGATGATGAATAGGTCTTGGTCTAGCATTTATGGCTTGTTCATTAGGAAGGAACTGATTAGAAGAGGGTCGAGTAGTAACTCTTCTAGGAAATGGTTCTTCCGGAACCATAGAATCTATGATAGGTTGAATAGGATCTGATTCATTTTTAGAACTATTCGATTGATTTGAGGTGATGTCTATTTCACTTTCAGTATCCGATTCTACATCACTGAGATCCGGTGTTTGAATATTATGTAGGGGCCTGGTCGTGACCATGGATAAAGTTGTGTCAAATTTTTGTAAATCATGATTAGGTAAATGTCCGCTAATAGTTCCTACATATCGGGTAGGAGGAGGGACATTATGATGCTCAATTTGATTGGCCACCTCTTTACCATGTTTTGGTAAAGGATGTTGAAATATATCTAATGATTGATTAGCATTTTGATTTTGATTTTGGGGAATGTTCTTTTGAGCATTATTAGGAGCATTTTGTTTAGGTTGGAAGGCTTGCACCTCCATCTCATTATTATCAATCAGATCTTGTATTTTATGTTTTAACCTTTTACAAGAGTTGGTAGAGTGTCCAGGCCCTCTATGGAAATCACAGTGTAAATCGGCTCTGTATCCGGGTATGGTTGGATCAGGTTCCCGGATATTAGGTAATTGAATCAAACCTCTTTCGAGTAATTGGGGTAGAATAGTTGATAATGGTTGATTCAATCTAGTAAACTCTCGAGGAGGTTTATCGAGAGGTTTCAATATAAATTTTTTTGTTGTCTTCGTTGTATTGATATTAGCAACATTTCTATTGTCAATGACTCCGTCACCTACAACTTGTTTGTTTTTATATTGATTTCTGGATGTTTTCTCATCATCTTTCTTCCTAAGCTGGCCTCTCCTAATGAGAGCATCTTCTACTCTTCGAGCTAAGTCTATAGCCTGATCGAAGGTGGTTAAGGTAGCAGATTGATAACTCATAAGATATTTGTTCTTGCAAATTATTAATAAAAATGTCCAACATTTCCCTATAAGGTAGCACAAAGTGCAGTTTTCCTATCAATCGCCTCCATCTAGCTAAGAAATCAGCAAAACATTCATCTTTGTCTTGTTTTAAGTTGTACAAATCTTTAATGGTTACATGCCTTTCGATATAGGCACTAAATTGATGCACAAAAGATTCAGTGGTCTCTTCAAAATTTCTCAAAGAATGAGTGGGCAATTGGTAGTACCACTCTAATGCCATTCCTCCTAAACTTTTCGGGAACATTTTTAGTAATAACAAGTCATCATGTGATATATCATGACATGCTATCCTAAACATGCGAAGATGCTCTATGGGATCTTCGGTTCCTTTATATATAGGCAGGACGGGCATGGGAAAGTGTTTAGGGTATGGTTGTGCTACAACTATGGGATCCAAAGGCTGACTACACATCTCTCGATAATTGTACGAGGGATGGTAGGGATCCATCTGGTCCATGCGGGAAGCTAACTGTTTCACCATGGCTTCCAGATTACTGGTTTGCCCACCATATTGGTTCGGTAGGGTATTAATATGGGATTGGTGAGCATATGATGGAGGGACATGAAGATTAGATGCTATATTGCTATTGTGTAAATTGTTGGTAGGAAGGGTGTTATGAAGAAGTTTTGAAGTTGTATTATGTTGTATCCTCGATTGTTGAAAATTGGTGTTTGGCTTCATTTTAGGTTTTTGTCGATTTGAAGCATATTGATCAATAGTTTGGCAAAATAAAGTAGTGAATGAAGGTCTCTTTTGTGTGGGAATGATTTTAGGCTCAATAACAGGTTCCTTAGGAGGTTGGGTAACCTGTTGTTTTTGCATGTTCTGAATTATAGTGGCCATATCCATATTGGATGGTCCAGCTTTATCACTTTCTTGATCAACAAAAGACAAGGGATTAGTGTGCATGTTAAATCCTTCTTCTAGGATTGCTTGAGTTTCACTAATTTGTCCCCTATCAAGACGAACTGCCATATTAAGAGCACCAATATTATTATTGAAGAATTTCCAGAAATGATCTATGTTATCAAAAGTAATAGTTCCATCCTGGAGCCATTCTAGGGGATGAGGATCCTTCCTCTCTAACATTTTCTTGTTGTTCATTTTCTTCAGCCAACTCATCTTCTGGCTGTTCTAGAGTTTCTCCTTCTGGAATTGGATCCTCAGGAAGGGCATTTAATTTTTTTGTTTTCTTTCCTAACCAATCTTCTTCTTCTTCTTCTTCAGTTTGTTTACCATTCCTAAGTCTAGTCATTGTGCTTAAACTTAGATTTCAGCAAATATATATATATATATATATATATATATATATATATATATATATATATATATATATAGCAACAAGCTTAAGAGGTATATATTTTAATTATATACCTACTATAGTATTTAAAATAAAATGTTTTGGTTTTGTTATGTTTTTTGGTTTTTCTTGTTTTTTTTATAACAATATTATAAAGATAACAAACAACACACAAAATGCAAGAAATAATAATAATGAAAGCAATGATCTAGTTTTCTATAAACAATTTATAAATATCATTAATGGGCTCAAGTTCTTCAGGAGTCATGAAATGTTCTTCTTCAAATTGAAAATTGTTTTTCAAGAAGTCAACAAAGTGTGCTATGGTGATATTATCTGTTTCAGATTCTGTTTTGTAGAAGTAAAGCTCGTGGCAATACTCTCGATATAACACAGCTCTAGGAACTCTATTCCATATTTTTCTATCTGCAAGATCAGCTTCTTGGTCCTCTATACGAGCTAGAAATTGATGCACTATGGCTGCATTCTCGAGGAATTCCTCAAAGGTATACAACTCAGAAGACACAAGGGCTCTTCTATCTGCTAACCACCTATGGCAAGCTCTCTGAAGTTCATGATAAAAAATGAGTTGATGAGGATCCAGGATTCTATCTAGGACAAACCTCTTGATTTGTTTAAGCTCTGTTGACCTAGATGAAATGATACCTAGTCTCCTATCAAGTTCGTCCCACAAAAGTTGGTTTCTATCTGTTTCAAGCACACTAAGCACAAAATTAATTTCTATGGCTGCTAATTGGTTTTCAACATTTATAGTGACATCTAGTCTTTTCTTAGGAGCTACCATCTAAACATGATATGCAACTTAGTAGTTTTCTAATGATTTTAAATGCATCTATTTTTTTTGTTTTTTGTTTTTGTTTTCAAAAGGTTTTAGTTTCACGTCGGGTTCACCAAAATGTATCGTTCCAAATTTTTTGCACCCTTACCTTCAGGCTAAAGGATCCGCGCCCGAAAGGGGGATGCGAGAAGGATGGGACAGTACCTCGGATTGAGAGGCCCTTTGAAGGTCCCGCCTCTCGAGGGAGGGGTATTAAGGTGATTTTTTGACGGATGGTGGGGTTCACCAGGAAATGTTTAGTGGCAGTCTCCACGCCTAGGTTGGGAATGTGTTTGATGTGTTCAATTTTATCTTTAATCATTCAAATCCTAGGTTTGGCCAAATGAATCTAAACTGTTCTATATGAAATGCAGATTTAAACTTTTATTTTTATTTTTTAGGCATTAAAATAAACATTTAAAAATTTTCAAAATCCAAAAATAATTTCACCATTGCATAGGTTATACTTCAGACTTCCAATACGTACTTTGAAATTTCATTTTTGGATTTATTTAGTATTTTTTAAAATTCATCAAAGTTGATGTTTTGTTACAGATTTTAAAAATCTGAAAATAGAAAATTTCCATTTTAAGGTCAAATTTCATGTTTTCAGTTTTTTTTTAACACTCATGAGCCTATGATGACATTCCCTTCATGAAAATTCCAATTTCATTGAAGAAATTATGTTTTATGGCATTTCACAAATTTCCATTTTTGGAGCCTAAAATTGCCCTCTTCATAAAAATTATGATTTTACGAAAGAGGAGTAATTTGAGCATCACGTTGAAGGCCATTGATTCAAAGCACTTAATTTTTCATATTTATGAAATTTTGATTTCATTTAAGAGGGATAAGTTGAGGTGACATTTAAAGCCCTTACTTTAAGGCCATAAATTATTGCTTCTTTGTGAAAACCAATTTCACCAAAGAGGGATAGTTTATCGATCACATTGAAAGATATCTTCATATTCATGATAAGAAGCCATATTTGGACTTAATAAAGAATATAAAATCTACCTTAAAATTCTCAAGATAAAAGGAATTAAGACACTACATCGTGGTCATATGAGGGCCAACTCACATTTGCTTTATTTTGGTTCAATGAACAATCACTATAGTTTCATGGTAAAATAAATCAACATTGCCCCTTGTTTACAGTTACTTGCAATTACTAAGGTGTTCCAAGAATTTAAATTGAATATCTTTATTTGAGATTACTAATACACATACACAAATGCTAATATAGCGGAGACCTTGGAGAAGTTTTTTTAACTTCTTTGCAAGAGGGGATTTGGAACCCAAATCCTAAGGGAGAGTATATTTTCACAATTGGGTGAAAACACCACTCAATACCTATTTATATTGCCAATGTGTGAAGAACACAAGCTTATACTGAGAGGGGAGTGAACAGTATAAGACCACTTTTTACTTTTATTTTCAATCAATATTATGCAATGTATAGATAGCAATATCAACAACAATAACCAAAGAAATGCATAAATCACCACACACAACAGAGACACTAATTTAACATGGTTCACCCAATGTGGGCTACTCCATAGAGAAAATATTTCACTAAAATTTTCTCAATCAATCTCTTGGGAATTATTTCCCTATTACAATGTTTATGGATCTCTGTCTAAAGGAGACACCAATCCCCTAATCAATTTCATGGATCTATATCCATAAAAGAACTCTTTGTCCTTAGCTCTAGTTGGTGATCTTCTAGAAGAAATACTACCTCCATTGCATTGGCTAATGGATATCTATCCACTGAAGACTCCTATCCCACTCAAAGGACCTATCCTCACTACCCTGGCTAATGGATCTCTATCCACTAGAGACTATCATCCTTTATACTCTGTCATATCCAAAGCTTACTCTCATATCTATCTCAAATATGTACTAGACACGGTCCTTCTGTCTACCACAAATATAATCAATATTTATCTTTTGTTTGGTACAAACCTATCCTCAAATCTACACCAAACTCTATCATCAAATCTACACTAAACACAATCCTTTAGTCTAACACAAATCTATCCTCAATATATGTATCAAGCCTTAACACAAAGCTTGATTCAATCACAAATCAAATCTACTAGATCTAATCCAAATCTTAACCCAAGGTTTGAACAAATCAATCAATAAGCTTTACTCACAAGTCTTCTCAAAGACTTATCTCAAATCTGCCTTGTAATCTTCTACAAAATATCACACTAATTTTTCCACAAGTCCTCTCTAAAACATGTCCAATATACTCAATAATATCTGTCCTCAAATCTGTATTATAATCTTTCACAAAATCTCACACAAATATGTCCACAAGTCCTCTCTAGAACTTACCTCAAAACTGCTTAACAAGTCCTCATTAGAACTTGTCCAATCTACTCAACAAACTTTATCCTCAAACTTTGTATTGTAAGCTTCCACAAAATCTCACATAAATCTGTTCACAAGTTTTCTAAAAGACTTACCTCAAACTTGCTCAACAAATCCTCACTAGAACTTGTCGAATCTCACATAAACATAAAGAGAATTGCTAGAGACTCAATATGCTTCGCTTTCACCACAATGCTCAATCACTATCAATCTCTCTTTTATCACAAAAACATATAGAGAATTATTAGAGACTCAATATGTTTCATACTCATAAGCAGTCAACATCTTTTTCAAATCACTTTAGATTATGGAAAAATTTGTTTCACAAAACTGAACTATCACTTCAACACAACTACTTGACTAGGATCAATCACAACTGTACTCAACCAATCACTCAATGAAATAATCCTTGCTCACAAACCCTAGTCCAAGCATATGAACACTCACTCACTTATTTCCAAAAATTCTTATCAAACAATATCATATAACAATGATACTCATGATATTTGCAAACCCTAGTTCAAGTTCTTTACTCAATCAATCACTTCAATAATAATGCTTATCAAGAAATCTCACCTAACAATGATACTCATGATCTTTACAAACCCTAGTTCAAGTTTTTCACTCAATCAAGAACTTCTTTCCTTGTCTATCTTGTCCATACTTACCTATCTTTTCGTACCTGTATTTTTTTTATTCCATATTCTTATGATCCTGTTTTTCTTCATCATTGTCATTTCTAGCTTCTTGATAATCATTTGCATAGTGACCATACTTTACATAATTTAAAAATTGCATATTTAAATCTTCTTGAATTCTTAATGTTTTTTCATTATTTACTTCTCATCATTGGATGACTCATTGCTTAAATTTGACTTCTTGCCCTTTGGCTTCTTAGTAGCTTTGAAGGCTGCTTCCTTTCGGAAATTAGGTTCCTCTTTTGTTCTTATCTCAAAAGTTGTAATTATACCAAGTAACATATCTCTTGTCAAAGAATCACCATATTTTGTTTCCTCTTTAAAAGAAACCTTTTCACTAAATATTTTTGGGAGAGATCTTAAGATCTTATCACAAACATACAATTCTTTAATCTCAAGTCCAAGTCCTTGCATGGCATTAACAACCTCATCTATATGAATTAAATAAGCACTAATATTTTCCTCATCCTTCATTCTTAATTCTTAAAATTATCCTTTGAGATTTCGTATGTTTGCTTTTTTAACACTTTTATCTCCTTCACATATGCTTTGCAACTTATCCCAAATTATTTTTACATATTTGCAATGCATAACTTTTATGAACTTTTTTCTATGCAAACCTCTCAAATTTGTATTCATTTTTTTTTGAATTGTAATGATGTATAAGCTTACCATATTTATCTATAGGTGGAGTAGCTGGTGGTATGTATCCATTTTCAACTACTTCCCAAATTTCATTTCCAAGTGCCATCAGGTGTATCTTCATTCTCATACTCTAAATACATAATCGCTTCTATCAAATACTGGATTTGAACAATATGAGGACCCATTATTAGAATCCATTGTGTTTTTGTAAGCTTTTCCTTCAAGCTATTAAACTCTTTCGAAGAAACCCGCTTTGATACCAATTGAATAACACAAGCTTATACTGAGAGGGGGGTGAATAGTATAAGATCACTTTTTATTTTTCTTTCCAATTGATATTATGCAATGTATAGATAGCAATATCAACAACAATAATCAAAGTAATGCACAAATCACCACACACAATAGAGACACCAATTTAATGTGGTTCATCCAATTTTGGCTACTCCACGGAGAAAATGTCACTAAAATTTTTCTAAATCAATCTCTTGGGAATCCTTTCCCTATTACAATGTTTATGGACCTCTATCCAAAGAAGACACTAATCCCCTAATCAATTGTGTGGATCTCTATTCATAGGAGAACTCTTTCTCCTTATCTCTAGCTAGTGATATTCTAGAAGAATTATTACCTCCACTACACTAGCTAATGGATCTCTATCCACTGAAGACTCATGTCACCACTCATAAGACTTGACCTCACTACCCTTGCTAATGTATATCTATCCATTGGATACTATCATCATTTATACTCTATCACCTCCAAAGCTTACTCTCAAATTTGTCTCAAATTTGTACTAAATATAGTCCTTCGATCTAGCACAAATCTTCTCAATCTCTATCTTTGGTCTAGAAAAAACTTGTCCTCAAATCTGCACCAAATTCTATCCTCAGATATGCACTATATAAAGTCCTTCAATCTAGCACAAATTTATCCTCAATATCTATCTCAAGCCTTAACACAAAGCTTGATTCAATCACAAATCAACTCTGCTAAAATACTCTAAACCTTAACCCAAGGTTTGAACAAATAAGTCAATCAACTCTGCTCACAAGTCTTCTCAAAGACTTATCTCAAATCTACCTTGTAAGCTTCCAAAAATCTCAGACTAATTTATCCACAAGTCCTCTCTATAACTTGTCCAATATGCTCAACAATATCTATCCTCAAATATGTATTATAAGCTTCCATAAAAGCTCACACAAATTTATCCATAAGTCCTCTCTAGAACTTACCTCAAATCTGCTCAACAAGTCCTCACTAGAACCTGTCCAATCTTCTCAACAAGTCCTCACTAGAACTTGTCCAATCTAATCAACAAACTTTGTATTGTAAGTTTCCACAAGAGCTCACACAAATATGTTCACAAGTATTCTCAAATACTTACCTCAAACTTGCTCAACAATTCCTCAGTAGAAATTGTCCAATCTCACAAAAACATAAATAGAATTGTTAGAGACTCAATATTCTTCACTTTCACCACAATGCTAAATCACTTTCAATTTGTCTTTTATCATAGAAACATATAGATAATTGTTAGAGACTCAATATGTTTCATACTCATAAACACTCAACCTCTTTCTCAAATCACTTTAGATTATGGAAGAATCTTTTTCACAAAACTTGAACTATCACTTCAACATAACTACTTGACTAGTCTCAATCAAAACTCTACTCAACCAATCACTCAATGAAATAATCCTTGCTCACAAACCCTTATCCAAGCATATGAACACTCACTTATTTCAAATAATGCTTATCAAACAATATCATATAAAAATGACTCATGATCTTTGCAAACCCTAGTTCAAGTTCTTCACTCAATCAATCACTTCAACAACAATGCTTATCAATAAATCTCACATAAAAATGATACTCATGATCTTTGCAAACCCTAGTTCAAGTTCTTAACTCAACCAATCACTTCGACAACAATGCTTATCAAACAAATTTTTATCAATAACTCTTATTTTAGAAAAACCCTTTTCACTCCAACTTAGCATTCACAACATTCAACAATCACTCACTAGTAAGATGTGCCCATACCTTTGGTTTGATGTAGAAGTATAATTAAAAACTTGTCTCAATCACAATTTTCTTCTTTGCCAATTTCAATGGTTAGATAAAAAAATTTCACACTAACACTCTTTCAAAATATTTCTCAATTACACAAATAATCAATCTCAAATACACCTTATTATTCCTTCTTGAAATTAGCAATCATCAAATCACACATAAAAATAATCACTCAAATTGCTCCTATAATATCCAATTTTAATAAATCAATCTCCAAAAAATAACCTTCAAAAATAATATGTGCCTACCCTTTTATCTCCCTCAAAATACTTAATAACCAAATTAAATAAGGTAAAAATTAAACCTCATAAACCATCAAAAGATTTTTATTTTTTCAACCTTAGGCACATAAAAATATTTTTATTTTCTTTCAACCTTAGCACATCCAAAATTAAGCATCCAACACAAATGACATCAGCGCATATCTTTGTCACTACCAAAAAGTCCTCAGTGGTTTTTGAACACGAGACCTCTCCGTCGAACACCTTATCAAGTTGCCAACCCACCACATGGGCTAAGTGCTTCCGCGGTGAAGGTAAGGCGCAAGGCTCCCTTTAACCCCTTGTTTGGTGCTTGCTCAAAAAGATGTTCCCTCTCTGCTTTGTCAAAAACAAACCCAAAGGGATTCAAACTTGCATGTCTTTCTTGCCACACACCCTAGCACTTTTGCCATTGCCAACTATGCTACCAACACTTTTGGTGCTATGTATTGGTGCTCCCTTCGATTTATTCCTTCACCATCGAAGACCCTTCAAAAAACATGGAAAATCTTTTCCCTTTTTACGCACGAATTCGATGGAGCATAGGAGATTCGATCGATAGCATTGGTAGGTAAGGCAAAGATATTTACCATTATTTATACATGATGCCTCTTTTTCCATAAATGCCAATGCTTGAATCGAATATGAAATTTGATTTTCATTTTAACCCTATAACCCTCTTTAGGATTATTTAAATTAATATAATTTAATTTTTAATTAAATTAAAAATTATATTATAATTAACTAAAGTAAATTTTGAAAGTTAATTAAATTAATTAATAAATTAATTTATAATAAAATTATATTAATTAATTTATAACTAATTTAAATTTCCTTTTTAATATTATAATATAATTTTCTTGGGCCTCTTATTTGCACTTTGGACCACATCTGACTACCTGGAACTGGATCTGATCAACTGAAGGTAGATTCTTCTTTTTGCACTGACTGTGGAACTGCTTCCCTTTGCGCTGCTCACTGAAACTGACATCAATGACCAGTCTCTCTTGACATCAATGACAACTCATCTACTCAAAATGTCCAACAATGTGTTCACCTAAACAAAAATTTGACAAGGCTCTTTGTTTTACTGGGTAGGCAATGGCATTTGGATAAAAAGCTAGTTCCTCAAAAATATTTACGAGGGTTCAATGGGAAGGGATAACCATACATCTAAAAAGGATCTTTCAAAAAGTTATGATGATCGGGGCTAATGAGGAAGTCATAAAACATCCTCGGGAAAATAGGTAAAAAGAACCAGTTGTAAAAGAGGATAAAATGGTTCGAGATGTAATTATTACAAGAATAAATAGAGTAGAAAAGTGCTCAAATGGCTAAACACATAGCTCAACAAAAGACCCAAATGTTATGACACATGGAGCAACAAAAATCTCAGTTGGCTCAATAGCAAGAGATGATTTTCCATCAATAGAAAACAATAAAAAATTTATCTGAAGGAAAATAAACAGTAATAGTTGAGGATGAGATAACTATTGACCCAGGAAGAAAACAAGTAGGTTTCGAGTTAGACAAGGATACGCAAAAAATTGATATAGCTAAATTTGATGGCAAAGGTGATGGAAAAAAGGTTGAAATATGGTTGAATAGTGTGGAAGCATAATTTATGGTTAGAACCCTTTCATCTAAATTGAAAACTTCATGGGCAATTTTTTGTCTGATTAGAGTGCCACTGATTGGTGGGATACCTATAGAAAAACTCACAATGTGGAGATTGTCAATGTTCATTAGGAAACATGTGTATTAGAATTCAAATATAGGTTTCTAACACCGTAATTTTATCTTGAAAGGACCGTAGAATTTTCAAGGTTAACACAGAGTAATATGATCGTAATTGAGTACTATCAGCAATTTATGTAATTGCTCAAATGCATTCTTGAATAGGAACAACGAAATAAGATCAAAATTCATAAATTCAAAAAATTCAAAAAATTGGACACCTGATTCTTATGTTAACTGCTACCTATGACTTGGCTCAGTAAGAAGAGGAAAAATTCAAGGCCAAGAAAGCTTATTATCAATAATCCTCTGAAAAGGAAGAACCATAGAAAAAGAAAAATGTGGGTCCAACAAAAGGAGACAGGAATTGGAACAAGAATCGTGGTAATGGGAACACAAACAGGTTTGACAAGAATAAGAATAGGTACCAAGGAAAAAAGGAAATCAAAACTTTTGCGGTGGCCAAAGAAATTTTAGGGATAAGTCTGATCATAGAGCCAATGCACCAAGGTTTGGTACTCAGGAAGATAATGAGGAAAATAATAAAGAGGGGGCATTGTGAACGTGGTGCTGGATTTGTCAAGAACCTTATTATGTTGATAAAAATCCTTCATGAGCCAATAAGAGAAAAGAACCTATGGAATCTGATCATAAGATATATGCAGCAATAGGTAATTCGAAACTCAATGGTCAAGCAACACCTTTCCTATTGAAAGGTAAGAAATATCTGAAGTTGGCCTCAGTCCCTAGGGTTCCTTGCGTTGCATGTCACACTGCATTATTCCCTGTGTGGAATTATTGTGGGATAATTATTGTTCTGACACGATCTATTGTTTCATCGCCTTGGGCGGTGTCCCACCCCTTTATTATGGATGCCCATAGTGATCACACTTCATATGGTGAAGTTGCAGGTTTGAACAATGGCGCCCGACAAGCATCCTCGCAAATTCCTTTCGAAAGTGGAACACGAGGTAAAGGTCCCATCCCTCAGGCTTATATTCCTGTCTCTGAGTTTAAGAGTGCCTGTGAATGGTTTGAATCACATACTTTAGTAGGATACTTTTTGGGTAGAATTCCCCACGATACCCTTTTGCATACTTGGGTTAGCCAGGTCTGGACTCCTTATGGGATTAAAGTGGAGAATGTGCAAAACCTCACTAAGGGGTATTTCCTGTTTCGCTTTGCTGAGCCTACACATGCACAGAAGGTGCTAAGCAAAGGACCATGGTCGGTCCATAATTCCTTGTTAATTTTGCAAAAGTATACCCAAGGTTTTTTTGTTGACAATGAAGCTGCCACTGAGGTCCCAGTCTGGGTAGAGTTCCTGAACCTTCCGCTTCCCTTATGGCATTTCCTTCAAACCCTAGCCGAATGCTTAGGCACCTTTGTCTGCTTTGAATCTGAATGATTTTTCTTGGCTCGGCCTTCTCGGAGAGTCTATGTCAAAGTGGATCTCACCAAGGACCTCCAAGAGTTTATTGATATTAACATTGGAGATGAGTCTTTCCAGCAACGGGTGGTGTATATTAACCTCCCAAATACCTGCTATCATTGTCAGTCCTCTGCACACAAGATTCATGATTGCCCTCTTATGGATGGCAAGTTCAAGGACAAGGCTGCTACTTCCCCTCCTGTAGCTACAACCTCATATGACTCTAACAAGGAAGGGGACGGTGCATGGACTATTGTTGTCTCTCGACGTACTCACCAGCAACCTGGAACGGAGATGGCTATTGTTCCCATCACTTTTGTTGGTCAATCTTCTAGGGTTGACCCTATCATTAGACCCCCTTCAAGCAACACCCAAACTTCTGATGCTCCTACTGACTCCTTTGTTCACTCTATATGGTCTGGCCCATCGTTTGCCTCTATAGCTGCTGGATCTGCACCCATGCAAGCCCAGGGAGACATAGTCAATCTCAAAACTCGTCGCTCGTGGAGCCCATTGCGGGGTGGCAGCCCTGTAGAGAAAAGACGACAAACCGATGCTGCTCGTCGATAGTCTGACCAATTTCATGGTGATAGCAACTCGTTTGGGGCCCTCCAAGGGTTAGATGGCCCCGAGGATGACATGGACTTTCAGGACCCCCCTGATAAGTCCGCATGATTTTTTTCTCTTGGAATATTAGAGGGTTGATGGACCCAACCCAAAAGTATATGGTCCATAGTGAATTAGATGATATTATTTGTCTGCATGGCAATATTGATTTTATCTGTTTGCAAGAGGTTAAGATTGTTGATTTCATTCTGCAAAGTACTTGCTCTTTTCTCTGGCCAAGGGGCCCTTTTTTTCATACCAATCATTCTCTTGGGAAAGGGGGAGTTGTCACTCTCATTTCTTCTAGATGGCATGCTCATCTTGTTACTTGGGGGGCTGACCCTTCTGGCCAAGTTGTCTGGGTGCTTTTCGAGTTCTCGGGCAAGCCTTTTGGCATCATTAATATATATGCTTCCAATGATACCCCAGACAGGTGTGCTTTATGGAGATGGCTTGCTCTGTCACTCCCTTTTGCCACCTGGGTTCTGTGTGGGGATTTTAACATGGTGGAGAAACCCTCTGACAAGAAGAGTCGCTCACCTATGCGTTGGAGTGTTGGTGAGCGAGAGGCGTGGTTCTTTATGAAAAACAAGCTTAGTTTATTTGATCCTAATCAAGGTTTTTGCCCTGATCAATTCCCTGAAGCTCAATGGTATACGTGGTCTAATTTCCAAGCTAATGATAATAGAGTTCTTAAAATATTAGATCGAGCTATGCTTTCTGAGAGTGATTCTTTCAGGTTTGAGAGGGTTTCTTTTTCTCAGCCCCCTGTTATGGTTGTGCTTGACACTACCCTGTCCGACCATGCTCCTATTTTGTTTGACATTTCTCAGTCTCATTCACCACCCCGGGTCTTTTCTTCCTAGTTTTACCTGAATGTCTCCTTCCTACAACATCCTTCCATGAAAGCTCATATTTGTAGGATTTGGAATGTTGTACCTCGCCCTGCTGGTTGTACTGGATGGATTCAATGGTGGAATGAGGCTATCATTCGCACCACTCGAGTCCTTCGTATTCTTGGCAGGGAAGTTGCTAAGAGAAGGAGGAAATCAAATGCCATTCTCCATTCTGAACTTGCTCGAGCTAACCGCCAGTTGGAAGCCAACCCTTTTCACCAACCCACCCAGGCTTTTGTGGCAGCCCTGCATCATGAAATCCGTAAGGCGGAATTGTATGAAGCTAAAGGTGCTCAACTCCATGCTAGATTAAATTGGCTCAAAGTTGGAGATAAGGTCACCAAGGAATTTTTCAAATGCCTTCGACCCCCTGTGCATGCAACTCAATTTCAGGCTATTCAATCTGATGGGGACCGGTTTACTTCCCTTCCTGATATCATCAGGGTCTTTGTTTCTCACTATCAACAAGTTTTCATGTCCCAACCTTTTACACCAGAAAGGCAACAAGCGCTCCAGGAGTGTTGTTCTGTCATACCTCTAAAACTCTCCCAAGCTCAGAGAGAATCATGCGACATGCCATTATCTCTGGAAGATTTGAAATCAGCCCTTACTCAGATGGCCAATAATAAAGCACCTGGTATTGATGGATTTCCTTGTGAATTCTACAAAGAATTCTGGGACATGGTTGGCAATGATTTACTTCATGTTTATCAGGAAGCTATCTCTTCAGGCTCCTTGGGACCCTTGATAAATAAGGGCAATATCAAATTTATTCCTAAGTCGGGTGACCCTAAAATCATCACCAATTGGCGCCCCATTACCTTGTTGAATGTCAGTTACAAGATTATTGCTAAGGCATTAGCTCTTAAATTAAGGCCTCTTCTTCCACTCATCATACGACCTAAACAAACTAGATTTGTACAGGGTAGATATATTCTTGATAATGTTATTGTTGTTTGGGAAGGCATGGAATGGGCTAGAACCTCTAATCAAGATGCTCTTTTTCTTAAGTTGGATTTTTCCAAAGCATATGATAGGATTGAATGGCAGTTTATCTTTGCTATGTTACAAGCATTGGGGTTTGGCCCTTTTTTTATTCATTCTATTCGGATGTTATTCAGAGATGCCTCTACAGTCCTTACTATGAATGGTATTCACTCTGAACCTATCATTCTTGCTCGCTCTATCAGACAGGGGTGCCCCTTGGCTCCTTCTTTGTTTATTCTTGCTGTAGAGGCCTTTAGTTATCTTTTGGCACACAAGGCTTCTCAAGGCCTTATTAAGGGCATTTCTCTTCCTGGATCCTCTGAACAACTTTTAAACGACCATTTTGCAGATGATTCTTTTCTTACTTTACAAGAAGATGAATATTCTGTGGCTCATGCTCTTCAGTGTCTGGATACTTTTTGTCTTGCTTCTGGATCTTCTATCCAATGGCACAAATCTTCTTGTTACAGGCAATCTCCTAAGCCCATCCCTGATTGGTTGGCTCGCTATCCCTGGAAATGGATCCAAAATGGGGAAATATTCAAATTTTTGGGAATCCCTTTTGCTTTTCAGGGCTCACCCACCCAACTTTGGTCCTATGTTGTTAAGAAAGTTGAGCAAAAATTGTCATACTGGTCCACTAAGAAACTCTCTCTGGTAGGGAAATTTCAAATATGTTCTAAGGTTTTAGCTTCTACACATGTTTATTACTCCTCTTGTTGGGTCCCTTCCAAATCCTGTTATCAAACTTTGGATAAGCTCTTAAGGGACTTTCTCTGGTCGTCAGATGTGAATAAGAGAGGTTTTCATCGAGTAGCCTGGGACACTTGTTGTCTTCATCGCTCAACTGGAGGTATGGGACTCTTTAATTGCCATAATCAAGGTCTTTCACTTGGTTCCAAATGGATTGTTCGAGCTTTGGAAGGAGCAGAAGCCTAGAAAATTCTTATTCGCCATTTTATTTCACAAGGCTTACCTTTTGCTAGGAAATGTTGGAAAGGATTATCCTTGCAGACTATTTTGACTGCTCCAATCCCCTTTAATATTGGTGGTTCTTTTGTTATCAAAAGTATTTGGAAGGCCTGGGAATCTCTTAAACCATGGCTTCAGTGGCAAGGAAAAGGCAAGTCAGTGGGGGCTTCTCTTGGTTCTCTTAGCCCTTGGTGGTCCCCTGTTACTCACTCTGAAGGTAGGATGCTAGCTCAAGTTCAATGGGTTCGTGCCCTTCGCTTTTACAGGAAAGGCATTGTTTCCCTTCATGATTTTTTTGATCATCATACCAGGAGCTGGCTAACCTGGGATCAATTTAAGTGGAGGTTTGGGCTTAAGGAGGATGACAAAGCCACTTATGATATTGTGATTGATCGGACCCCTTTTTCAATTTGGCTCAAGCTTCACAAGCACTTTCAGAAGCCATGGTGGGTTGATTGGTTCTGGCCTCATCATAGACACTTGGCTAAGTATCGGCCATGCTTGGGCTATGCTTGGCTATCCCCCAATGTTCCAATGATTGACATTCTTAATCACCGATGGGGTCTTCTTTCTGCTCAATCTCGGTGGAGTCTGCGTTTCTCAGTTCTTTGGTCCTCCTATCTTGAACCTAAACATAGTTTCTTTTCCTGGAGCCTAATTCATCAAGGGTTACCTATTGGGCCTCATCTTGTTCATCTGGGGGTTCCTAGTCCTACGTGTGCTTTCTGTAACAATCTTGATGGCTTTATTCATGTTTTTTGGGACTGTCTAAAAGCTCGAGCGGCATGGGAATGGATTCTCTCCTTTTTTAACCCCTTCCTCAAATCGCAATGTTCATGGGAGCATGCTATTTTAGGGGATCCTTTGATATTTTTAGAGCAATTACAAGAGATTTGGCACATATTTCGCCTCAACATTTTGTATCATCTATGGAAGACCAGGAACAATATTGTTTTTGGCCGGCAAGAGCCTTCTATTTCTTTCTCGTTGGCTGATAAATATGAGATTTTTTATGACTGTTGGCTGCAGATAATTGTGCAAGTTGAAAAAGTAAATGTTGAGGTGCAACATTTACGTAACTTATTGGATCACTGGGGAAATGCACCATGTTCGGTTAGTCGCCTACCTCCGGATGTTGGTGCTCGCTCGTGGTCCCGATCGAGGGGTCGCTTCTCTCATACACAGTGTTTCTTGCGACGCCGTTCTCCGACCCCCTCTCCTCAGAGGCACTGGTCTCAGCCTCCATCGAATCCTAAGCGACACTGTGTTGGAAATCCTTCTTCCTCTCGTGCTCAGAGTGGGTGGGATGCTCGCCCTTCTTCTCCTGAACCAGTTGTTGGATGGGGAGATGTGCCTGCCTCTTCTCTTGGGTAGGTGGATAATCATGCCACAGGCAGTGGTGATAATGTTAATGATGGTTGGGGTGCTTCTTTTAATGAACATGGCGGATGGGAGCATATGCAGTCAGTGGATAATTTTTGACCCCCTCAATGATTATTCTGTGTTGATGTCATTAGATTGATAATTTTTGTTTCTCCGAACTATTACTGGTTTTTTCCTAACCAGGGGTTAGTGTGACTGTTATCATGTTTTTTTGGCTAAGTGTTTTTGCGTAGTGGTTTTACCATGGGGTGTGACTAATTCCACCCAACCTTTTTTTTGTATGAAAAGCTTTTCACTTAATATAAAGGCCTTTTCATTCAAAAAATTTATAATAGGAATGTTGGCGTTTTAGTTGATTCTAGAGCAACTAATAGCTTTATTTCACCAAATATTTTGAGGGACATACTATAAAAACCTGGATTTATGGTGAATGGATGGAAAGTTGAGTATGGTTCTAGGTAAACCTATACTGTTAATCAATGTCTATTTGACCCTCAAATAATGCTACCTCAAGGTAAAACCCGATGGAATTTATATGTAGCTCCATTACATGCCTTTGATATAATTTTAGGTATTTATTGGCTCAAGGTACATAAAGTATTGTTAAATTTTGAGGAAAGATGGATGGAATTCACTAATGACACCAAGCAAAGGATTCAAATTTTCTATGAATGTGAATTAGTGGAACCACATATTTTGAAAGCAATGCAATTTAAAAGAGCATTGAAAGAGGGTAGTAGAGTCTTTGTGATCAAACTTAATAAAAAGGAAGAGGACGAGTCTAGAGCAAGTATTTTCCAAACTTATCTAGTGTTAAATGGTTTTCAATATGTCTTTCCTAAGAAATTATCGGGTCTTCCGTCCCAAAGGGGGTTTTATTTTACTATAGAAATTTTACCAAGAGCAACTCCTATAGCTCAAACACCATATAGGATGACTACAACAGAGTTGCAAGAACTCAAGACTCAACTTTAGGAACTTTTTGAAAAAGGACATATTAAACCTAGTGTTTCACCATGGGGTGCACCAGTTCTGTTTGTGAAAAAAAATAATGGAACATTAAGGGTATGTATTGACTAAAAAATGCTAAACAAGATGACTATTAAGAATAAGTACTCTCTACCCAGAATAGATGATTTGTTTGATCAACTAAAAGGAGCCACAATTTTCTCCAAAAATTATCTCATATCTGGTTATCATCAGTTGAGGATCCGAGAAGAAGATACCCATAAAACTAATTTTTGAACTAGATATGGCCACTATGAATTTACAGTGTTGCATTTTGGATTAACCAATACCCCTGTAGATTTTATGAATTTTATGAATAGTGTGTTTTGATAGCAACTATATCAGTTTGTATTGATATTCCTAGATGATATACTGATCTAATCCAAAAGCAAAGAATAGCATGATCTTCATATGAGTATTGTTCTTGAAATCCTTAGAAAGAATCAATTTTATGGAAAAATATCCAAGTGTGACTTTTATGCAATCCAGGTACAATATTTGGATCATGTGATTTCTGTTGAAGGAGTTTTTGTTGATCCAAATAAAATTGAGGCTATTATTGATTGGCCTGCTCCAACAAATGTTTCTGAAGTGCAAATTTTTATTGGGATGGCCAGATATTATCATAATTTTATCCAAAAAATTTCTAAGGTAGCCTATTCAATAACCAATCTCCAAAAGAAATGAAAATCTTTTAAAATGGACAGAATGGTGTGAAGAAGCTTTCAAAATTCTTAAATAAAAGCCAACATCAACACCTATTCTTAGAATAGCATATCACAAACAACCATTTATAGTATGTATTAATACATCCATGGAAGGATTAGGTGGGGTTCTCATGCAAGAGGACAATTTTATCTCTTATGAGTCACAAAAACTTAAGAAACATGAATTAAACTATTCCACATGATTTAAAGTTGGTTGTGGTAGTGCATGCTCTGAAAATATGGCATCATTAACTACTTGGTAAATATTTTGATCTTAAAATAGATTATTAAAGCTTAAGATATATCTTTAATCAACCAATGCTCAATGCTAGACAAAGGCATTGGATGGAATTTATGGTAGAATATGATTTTGGCATAGAGTACATAAAGGGAAAAGAAAATAAATTAGCAGATGCTTTAAGTAGAATAAGGTAAATCAATGCTATGTCACACTATCAATCTACTATAATTGATCAAATAAGAAAATTACAAATTCAATATGAATATTCTTAGAAGTATCAGGAACTGGTTCAAAAATATTTTGATAAACCAAAGATATTCATAATATAGGAAGATACATTATTCCTTAAAAAAAAAATGGTAGTGCCTAATGATCAGGACTTGATAAATATGATACTACAAGAGGTACATAGTGCTCCTTATTTCACTCATCCAGGCTATGTAAAGATGTATGAAAAATTGAAAAAGAATATTATTGGTCATAAATGAAAAAGGATATCATTGAATTTATGGCTAGATTTTTAGAATGTCAAAAGGTGAAGGCAGAACATCTACATCCATCTGGACTCTTATTTTCGCATGATATTCTATGATACAAATGACAAGTTGTGACTATGGATTTCATTGTTGGATTGCCTAAAAACCATTTTTAGCATAACACCATTCTGGTAGTAGTTGACAAATTGACTAAAGTGGCACATTTAGAACCTGGAAATATTAAATATGGAGATCCCACTATAGCCCACAAATTTTCTAGGGAAGTGGTACGACTACATGGATTTCCTAAAATAATTATATCAGGTAGGGATTCTTGATTTACATTCGAGTTTTGGTAGACATTGCATCAGACATGGGGAACAAAAATCAATACTAGTATTGCTTATCATCCTAATATAGATGGACAAACTAATGGGGTAACTCAAGTCTTAGAGGATATGCTTCACATGTATTGTATGGATCATGAAACAAAATTGGAATATTACCTTTTTTGGTAGAATTTGCTTACAATAATAGTTACGTTACTTCTCTAGGTATGGCTCCATTTGAGGTTCTTTATGAGAGGAGGTGTAGAATACCATTATCATGGAGTAATCCAGAGGATCGGGTGATGATCAGGCTAGATATGGTAAAATAAATAGAAGACCAACTCAATGAAAATTATCAAACGCTCAAAGAAGCCTCAGATCGACAAAGAGTTATGCGGATCTTAAGAGAACACCCAAGGAATTTACTGTAGGAGATAGAGTATTCCTAAGAGTTAAACCTACCAAAATTTCTATCAAATCCTCTAATCTTAGTCCACGATTTGTAGGGCCTTTTGAAATTATTGATAAACTAAACCTGGTAGCCTACAAATTAGACTTGCCACCCAATTTGTCAAAAATTCATGATACATTCCATGTGTCCCTTCTCAATAAATATGTTCCTGACCCCTTACATGTTTGTAATATTCATCATTTGCAGATGGATGATCCCCTATGCATTGAAGTATAATCTGTTAAGATTCTTGGTTATCAAAAAAATTAGTTAAAAAAGCATAATATTGAATAGTGCAAGGTCCAATGGGACCAGTTTTCCAAAAATAGTACCATGTGGGAGGATGTGGCCATCATGAAAAGATAGTTTTCATTTTTATTTGAATAGTGTTTGAATAGTGTTATCATCATGTCATAGTTTCTTTTTTTCTGAATAGTGATATTATCATATCTTGGTTTGTGAAGTATGATAAATATATCTGATGTTTGTGAATGTTTAGTATTAAGAATAAATGATGATTCAATTTTGGAAAATGTAAATTTTTTTATGTATTGTATTGATTTTCTATTATCCATGGCAATATTGTTTTTTTATGCTTCAATGGGAAATGCAAAAATAGGGATTGTGTTTAATATTAGGAGGGAAATATATAATAACCTCTAAAAATCTACTTTATTATATGCCTAATTTATTTGCAAGGATGATATATTTCTAATGTATATGTGGATGCAAAGGATAGGTGTTTTTAATGGAGGGTACAATGCAAAGGATGGATGTCTTCTCAATGGGCAGAAGGATTATCCGGTGGAAGGTAAGTCAAGGGAAATGATGAGCGATGGTGTATTCATCGGTTGATAGGGGTAAATAACCCTATAGGCAATGCATTCACCAACGATCCATGTAGATGCATATCATGTAGTTACATTTGTAGGAATGTTTGATGTTTGTCAAAGTGTGAATTTATGATGTTTGGTTGGCAATGAAAATGCTTAAATGCATGGGAGCCATAGTTTAAAATAAGGAGACAAAAGTGAAGTAATGATGCGAATATTGTTGTTTTAAGATCTGAAAGAGAATATAAGGAAAGGGACAAAGTAAGATAAATATTAATCATATACTTATGTATATTAATGTGTGTTTGAGAGGAATTTATTTATTTAAAATAACATATTTATATATAACTATATGTATAAATATAAATATATGAAGACATTAAAAATAAATAATATTTGTTTTTTTTAAATAAGGTAAGAAAAATATTATAACCAATAATATATTAAAATGTTTAATATTAAAATGAATATGAAGGAGTTATTTCTTGGCAAAATAAAATAAAAAGAAGACAATTTAGAAATTATCGGTATTTTGGGAAAATTATTATTAAGTTTGGGTTGTTGAATGTGGAAGGTAGTGGATTCCACATATAGGGAATTCCAAAATGAATGTGAGCTTGCTAGTAGGAAAAAGGAAAACTTATCTTCAAAATAGAAAAAAGAGAAGACAAGAGGGATGATGGTCTAATGTTTTTTGGCAAGGCAAGGCAAGAGCGACTGAGAGAGGACTTTGGAAAGGAAGGGAATTAGTCTACGTAAATCAGTAAGTTTGAACTGACAAAATTCATAAGATAATATAAATGGGATAATGGGAAAATGGAAATTTTAAAGCATTGTTTAATTTTGTTCTCCATGTAAATATAGTCTGATATTTGCTTTGTAAATGGAATAGGAAATGAATCATCCCAGTGCATGTGTGGATAATCTTTAAATATGAAGCATGTATGTGATTATAGTCTAATATTTTTTTTGCAAAACTAAAGAGAAATTGAATCTTTCCATTGCATGCGTGGAAAATTTTGAAATGGGATGCATGCGTTCTAATGGATTGTTGAAAATAAAGAGGATTATGGTTGTTTGTGAACCTGAGTTGAATAGTTTCCATTTTGAAACTCATTTTACTTTTGCATGTTGTGTTGGGAAAATTTTGTGATAGTTGCATGATATATTTAAATCTTATGGTGTTTTTGTAAGCTTATGAAATCCTGCATGTTGTATTGGAAATGAAAATATTGTATGCATGTTAGGACTAGTTGCATGTCATGTTAGTTTGACCGCTATGACCCTTGAGATGTCATCGAAAACCGGCATCAAAAAATTGGAGCAGTGTGAAGAAATAAAGCCAAAGTATTTTACTTTCTATTGAATTCTAGTCTGCATTCAAGCATCAAGAGTTGAATTTAAATTGAAAATGATTTATTGTAAACTATAGAAGCTTATGAAATTTACTCATTAGAATGATGAAACCTGAGTTATTCGAAGGTTGAAATTGTATCCATTTGTAATTAAAAAAAGGTAGACTCTATGGAATTACATGGTAGTATTTTGAGAATTCTTTTGATGTAATGGAAAATAATACAGTCATTTACCTTCTAATATGATGAGGAATAGACTTGCATTCAAGGAAATAGGCTTGCACTATTTTGAATGATATATCCTTTTGATATGGAGAATGGTTTTTGGATTAAATTTATTACTTTAAATTTTTATTTACCATATATGGTTCATCTATTCACATTCTTTTAAATTCTACATAATTGAATATGGTTGAATATCTTACAGGAAATGTAGTTCTGGCAAGCTGTCAAGAAAAACTTTAGTTTGTATGATGGGATTCCCTATATTTTAAAAATGGTTTATATACTGTGCTATTTTTGGTTGATGAAAAAACTTTTAAAACAAAAAATTACATTTTCTTTTCCTATAACAAATTTGAACTAGCAATTGTGCACAATAGGGTTTACCCATTCAATTTACGAAATAGGTATTTAGGGAAGACTATGACTTTAAATAAGAGGATTTATCAGTACAAACTAGTATGGTAGGGTTGTTTATAATGTTAGCAAGGATAAACCGTTTAGTAAGAGTAATCATGACAATTTTGAGTAAACTACCATCCGCACGATGATATAATGAACATGAATATATAATACAATATAAGTTATAGTTTTTCTTGGTTTAAGTCTTCAAACGAAGACTATGTTTAAAAAAATATGCATTAGAAATTGTGGAAAATTAATGGGAAATCTATTGTTAAATAAACAATGTCTGTATTATTTTCTAATCAGGGAATAGTAGAGTTAGTATAAAATAAAAACTAGAACTTGAAAACTTAGACGTTCTGATCATATTATAACTCCTGTGTATAAGTTGAAATATATACAAAGGAATGGTTTCTTAAATGCAAGATATTTTCGTATGATAGTGTGATAATGGGATTACCTAAAACAAACATGCATGACAGCTTGGGTAATCTGGAGTAAGATTATTTTTTAAGAATATAGTGGTATTACCTTAATTAAAATAGTTAGAGTCAAAAATATTTAAAAGTCATTTAGATTATAGGATTAAAACTATAGTGTAGTTGCAACCTTAAATAAACTCATAATATTAGTCCACTCTTTTTCATGGTTATATAGTGTAATTTTGAAAGAGAAAGTGATTTATGAATAAATTTTAATGAAGTACCTACTCCAATAGAATATTAAATAAAATTATTTTAGAAAGCTATAAGAATCTTTAGTTTTGATTGCAATGTTTTTTCATAGTTCCTCTGTCTTTTATTCTTTTTTAATGAAAACATACAAGTAGCCAAATGGAAACTAGCAATCTTATAATACATAATATAACTTTTGAACGATTGTGAAATTGTATTCTTCATAAAACCTTTGCATAGATACATTTTTCTAAATAATCAAAACTTAGATAAACCTTTGGTTACGAAATTCCAATATTGTGGGAAGGACAATCTTAACTTGTAACCTAAGGGTAATATTTATATTATTTCAATATTACAGGTAGGATAAAATTATGAGATAATATTGATATTATTTCAAGATTGTGGGAAGGACAATATTGATGGTATGGGAAATCGTTTTGGTTAATCAACATAAAATTTCGGGTGGTTACCAGGGTATTGGTAATACCCTAAACAATGCTTCATGGAGGATAGTTGACCATCTAGCTTGAGCATGTATGTGTTGTCTTACATGATATAAGTACAAAATATAATTTCATGAGTTCATGTCAAGACATGGAGAAATTATGCATCACACCTCTAAGTGGTATGGGCCTTAGAGGAAAAGAAAGCCCCTTCCTAAACTTAGGATCTCAGGTGGAGAGTGAATTTCAAAGTAGGCAACTATATGGAATTTTACCAATCTCGATCTCATGAGTATTTCTACTGTAGAAGAATAGCACTCATGAATATGGATCTAACATTCTCATACTAGAAAATAAATTAGAAATATTGAAATAAAATAAATCTCTTACTGTAACCTATGATATAGGACAACCAAGTGGGCAGACTTGGGGTGTTTGGACAACCAAGTGGGAAGAACTTGGGTTACACTCAATTCTTCTAATGTAAAGTTGCTCGGGTGTCTTATCGTAATTCTCATCAATGTTATACTGGTGCTCTAACATCCTCATACTTTATGGCTCTTGGCTTCTCTTCAATGTATGAAACTGTAACTGCATGCTTATTAATGATGTTGGCTCGGTACTTGGTTACTTTTCTAATGATAATTCCAAGCTTTTCAACCAGACAAATAATATATCTTTTCGATGATTATACTCAACACTATAGTATATCTAATATGTGCTCTAAAATAATATCTTCTTTTGATTTGAAAAGTCAATAAAAAGTTGATATTGTTATTTCTCTTGAAATATATCTAACTTCTATTTTATGTGTGTTAGTCTCACAATGACACTGAGAGGGGGGTGAATCAGTGTAGCTCTTAAAAACTTAAATCTTCAATTCTTAATGCCTAAACAATGAAAGCTTAAAACTCAATAAAGCAAATATACCAAAAGAGCATCACACAACACAAGATGTACCGAGGTTCACCAGTTTTGGCTACTCCTCAAAATTGACTGTTTGGACTCCCATCCAAATCCAGCCTTTGCAAAATACCAATTTTACAATCAATTTACCAACACCCACTGGAAGGAGCACCAACCCCTGATTTATCTGCAACAACAGAAAGGAGCACCAACCCTTGATTTACCAGCACCAACTGGAAGGAGCACCAACCCCTGATTTACCAGCACCAACTGGAAGGAGCACCAACCCCTGATGCCAAGCACCAACTTGGACTTCTATTCTGAAACTAGAAGATTGACATAAAGATGCCTTCACTTTTACAAGACCCTGATTGGTCTATTGCTTTCTCAACATTTCCCACTCTTCACACAACACACATTGTGCTCGCTCGGCTCCAGTGCACTCTCCTCGTGCTTCACATACCGCACACCTCTCTCGCTCTCCTCTTGCTCTCTTCGCAAGATTAAATCCACCTCGCGTTAATCCCAAGCGCTTTCACTCTGTTTCAGTAGCACTTTAATTCTCCATGTAGACCTCCTTTTATAACAAAGTTTTGACTCTATTTTTTGTAACCGCATCTATGAATCGTCATATCGACTTCTTCATGAATTCATCTTTAATTATCATATGATTTCTTCTGTAATTGCACTTGTAACTATCGTATCGACTTCATTTAACTCTTCTTATTTTAGTTGCATGATTTTCTTCTATAACTACACCTGTAACTATCATACCGACTTCAGTTAACTATCACATATCTTATTTCGGTTGGGTTCTCTTCTTAGCTCATGCCAAAGCGACCTATCACAAAATCGTGACACTTCTGACTCTTTTTCCTCTTCTCGGCTTGTACCTGTGAAAACACAACATGTCACGATATCGTGACACTTTTGCCTCCTTGCTGCTTTACTTGGTTCATACCCATGAAAACACAACATGTCGTGATATCGTGACACTTTTGCCTCCTTGCTTCTTTACTTGGTTTGTACCCATGAAAACACAACATGTCGCGATATCGTGACACTTTCGCCTCCTTGCTTCTTCTGTTTGCTTGTACCCATGAAAACACAACATGTCATGATATCGTGACACTTTCACCTCCGTACTCTTCCTTTTTACTTTTGTCGTGATATCGTGACACTTCTACCTTCTTACTTTCTCTCTCCTCCTTTAGTCATGAAAATGCGACATGTCGCGATATCGCGACACTTTTTCTCCTTTGCTCTTTCTCTTGCCTTCGGGTCACGAAAATGTGACATGTCACGATATCGCGACACTTTTTCTCCTTTGCACTTTCTCTTACCTTCGAGTCGTGAAAATGTGACATGTCGCGATATCGCGACACTTTTCCTTCTCTGCCTTCTTGCTCTTTTCAAGTCGTGAAAATGCGACATGTCGCGATATCGTGACACTTTTCCTTCTCTGCCTTCCTACTCTTTTCAAGTCACGAAAATGCGACATGTCGCGATATCGCGACACTTTTTCCTCCTTGCATTTTCTCTTCGCTTCGGACCATGAAAATGCAACATGTCACGATATCGCGACACTTTTTCTTCCTTGCATTTTCTCTTCGCTTTGGATCGTGAAAATGCAACATGTCATGATATCGCGACACTTTTTTCTCTTTGCTTTTTCTCTCTCCTTGGCCCACAAAAATACAACATGTCATGAAATCGCGACACTTTTTCTCCTTGCTCTTTCTCTTTCCTTTGGCCCGTGAAAATGATACATGTCGTGAAATCATGACACTTTTTCTTCCGTACAATCTCTCTTGCAATATGTCATGAAATCGTGACACTTTTTCTACTTGCCTTTTTCTCTTCCAACATGTCATGAAATCGTGACACTTTTTCTTTCGTACTATCTCTCTTGCAATATGTCATGAAATCGTGACACTTTTTCTACTTGCCTTTTTCTCTTCCAACATGTCACGAAATCGTGACACTTTTTCTTCCGTACTATCTCTCTTGCAATATGTCATGAAATCGTGACACTTTTTCTACTTGCCTTTTTCTCTTCCAACATGTCATGAAATCGTGACACTTTTTCTTCCGTACTATCTCTCTTGCAATATGTCATGAAATCATGACACTTTTTCTACTTGCCTTTTTCTCTTCGAACATGTCGCGAAATCATGATAGTTTTTCTTTTGTACTTCTCTCTGAACATGTCATGAAATCATGATAGTTTTCTTGCTTGCGCTTTCTCTTCGAACATGTCATGAAATCATGATAGTTTTTCTTGCTTGCGCTTTCTCTTCGAACATGTCATGAAATCATGATAGTTTTGCTTGCTTGCGCTTTCTCTTCGAACATGTCATGAAATCATGACAGTTTTCTTGCTTGCGCTTTCTCTCCGAACATGTCATGAAATCATGATAGTTTTGCTTGCTTGCGCTTTCTCTTCGAACATGTCATGAAATCATGATAGTTTTCCTTTCTTCTCAACATGTCACGATATCGCGATAGTTTTCTTTCTCTCAACATGTCATGATATCGCGACAGTTTTCTTTCTTCTCAACATGTCGCGATATCGTGACAGTTTTCTTCCTTGTGATTTTCTTTTGATTTTTAGCATATGGGCCACTTCTATCTTTTGGATAATCACTATACATACTCTGAAGAACCTCTTAACTCCTGTCCACTTCATCAATACTCTAAAGAACCTCTTAACTCCTGTCCACTTCATCAACTGATCTGTCTGACCTGTCCACTTCATCAACTGATCTGTCTGTCTGTGTTGACAATAATGACAATACTTTTGTTGCACCTTGCTCAACAATCTCCCCCTTTGGAATTGTTGGCAACACACGTGCAATTTCCTATAAATCTTCTCCCCCTTTGACAATAATACCAAAGGGCTGCTGCAGACTCCCCCTGAGTCCATGCACAACATTCTCAGGCACAAATTATTATAGTTAGCAAAAATTACAAACATGAGCAAAAAGATAATCAAATATATAAATGCTCCCCCTGAGAATGTGGTCCTGATAGCTAGTCAGTTCTTGGGAAGCATGACCACTCCCAATTTATTGTGAAGGTATCCGCTACTGACTGGTGGACCTCTCTCCACTTGAAGAATCCTCACTCAGATCTATCTTCAACTGTGTTGGCTGCTGGATCTCTATCCATTGAGACTCTATTCTCTGTACTCTATCAATAGGCTCACATAGAACCTGCTTAACAAGCTCACATAGAACTTGTCCAATGTTGAATAACAAGCTCATACAAAACTTGTCCAAATCTGCTCCAACAAGCTCACTAAGAACCTATCCAAAATCTGCTCTAGAAGTCTCTCCCAACACTGTCCTCAAATATTTCCCAAAGGCCTTCTCAAAGGCTCAATCAATCATGCTCAAGTAGTATTCAAAATGAACTCAACAATGAATGACAATCTCAAATCAAATCCACTTCATAGAAGCATAAAGAGAATTGTTAGAGACTTAATATCTTCTAACCTCAATCTCAACTCAACATAGAATGATGGAATAATTTATTTTAGAGAACTTTAAAAATCACTTCACACATAACTTGACTAGGCTTAATCAAATCAACTCAACCAATCATCACCAAGTTGGAAACCATCTGGCTGCTCAATATAAACCTCTTCTTCAAGCTTCCCATTCAAAAATGTTGATTTCACATCTGTCAACAAAATTGACAAGTGACTCACACTTGTACCAATTTTTGTCCAACACTATACCAACACTGCAATTTTACTGCCAACTCTGTGCAAGCATCAAACACAGTACCACAACACCAACCAAATCCCTTCTTACATTTTCAACTTGGTCTATGTTTTCTACAGTCACCGTTGGTCACACCTTACTTTCAACTGTTCGAATCAGGAGACAATATTTTGTTAAACGCTTCATGGCCAACTATAGTGCACCTTACTCAAACTCATACTTCTGGACCGTTACCTCTAGCGTTGGAACCTCAATCTACGTGCAGTCATCAACTCTCGGTATTCTGCTTCCTGCTAGGGCATATGTCAGGGCTACTCAATGTCTTAGGCGAACGTTCTTCACGTGATTCCAGGGAGCATTTCTCCTCGCTGCGATCAAGGGATTCCTCGGGCAATATCTCGCATTCCTCAAATAATGCAAGACTTTCTTAGGTGCATAGGCATCTTGTCCTCCTTGGCGCTTCACCACCTGGGCGCTATTCTCTCAACGTCTCTGCCTTGCATGTGCCACTTGGCACTCTTGACGAACTGGGTGCTAGTGCTACTGTTTGCTTTGACTCTGGCATCTCTTTGATAATGACTACTTCTTTAGAGAAAATTGATGCTCTCTTATACCAAACGAAGTGTTGTATTTTTGGTTAAGAAACGCACGCCTTCCCAGCTACACGTTGGCAGTAATTTTCATAATGATCATGAAGAGCTTTACCATAGTCCTCCCTCGATATTGGTAGATGAATCGAGACGTACTCACAACATGGATTCTATGTTATCTACAGATTGGGAATGTTACAGGCTTCAAAACCAGCACCTGCCAACTTATGCTTCCATGACACGATGACCTGTGTTGCATGTTCTATCTCAGATAACGCCTATCAGCTATTGCATCAAAAACCTAGCTGTTCACCATGTTGTTCTATTGAAGCACATCAGTTTGACACTATCTGCTATTGTAACCGCCATCACCAGAGAGATTTCACAATAATAAAAAATACCGGCTCTGTCAAGCCAACGTCTCATGCTCCTGCTTATTAACTCCACAAACAACTACATGAACTGAAACACATTTTGACAACTATACGACAACTTCCCTGACTACTTGCCTTTCATCCTCAGATAACCAAACAACATAGGAGCATTAAAATAAAACTTTAAGATTGCTCCCCCTGAGGATGTGCTACCCGGAGTTGCTTAGTGCAATAGAGGAGTAATCTCCTTCAGTCCAAGGAGACACGATTTCCTCTCTTCTTTCTTTCTCCAACCTTTCTTGAACTTGGGCTTGAGTTTTTCAACTGCATCACAGTTTTGAACCTTTTCGTGAACTTGAACATTTCTCTTGGGTGGTTGTCTCTTGTGCATCCTTGATGGATGATTATTTTCCTTTCTTTGATGCACATGATTTCTTCCCTGTCTGTGTTGCATTCTTTGTGTCTGATGAAATCTGCTTGTCTTGCCTTAGATTAGATACAAAAGTTCTTGGACAAAACCTTGCTATGTGCCCATGACCATTACATTTAAAACATTGCACATGGTGTTCAACAGATGTATTTCTACCATCATAACTCTTTGATCTATTATTCAATCCACAATAAATTGCCTTGTGACCATAATGGTTGCATCTAAAACAATAGCCATTAAAAGCATTATTATGAATAGAGTGAGAGTGATAGAACCTCTTTTGTTGTGGTTGCTTTGTTGTAGATCTCCTTTGAGATTTTCTTCCTTTTGAAGATTCAACTTCAAACTGTTCTTGCTTTGATCCTTCAATAGTGGACTTCTTCTTCTCTACATATTTAGAAGATGAAGGTTGTTCAGCTTCATATCCAAGACCAAGCTTACACATGGGGCTTCTTTGATGACTTATCATTTTATCTAGCAACTCTGTGCTCTTCTCAAATTTGAGATTTGTATTGGCCTCTTCTAGTTGTTTCTTCAATAAAACAATCTCCTCTTCTTGTTTGCAGCAAACAATCTCTTTCTTATTGATCTGTGACTTGAGAGTTTCTTCAATCCTTTTGGACTCTTCTACTTGCAGCTTTAGATCACTAAAAACTTTGTTAGATTCCTCTTCACGTTTGCTACATACATCGACTTTATCATCCAGGTGTGACTTCAAGGCTTCTTCTATTTTCTTGGCTTTATGAATTTGTAAGAAGAGATCTTCGATCTTATCCCCATATTCTTCCAACTTCTTGGACAGTATTTTGTTCTTTTTCCTTTCTATATTCAACTCTTCAAGTGCAGCGATCAACTCACCTTCTAGATATACTTCACCCTCAAGGTTTTCATCACATGCTTCAGAGTTCACTCCTATCTTTTTAGAATTCACTCCTATCTTTTCTAGTTCAATTTTCTCTTCCACAGGAACTGAAACTGACTGAGATGCCTTATTTGAGGAGGATCTATTCTTCTTACCCATTGCGTACTAATCCAAGATCAACCCTAGCTGATTTAGCTTTATAAGGGAAGCTGGCTCTGATACCAATTGTTAGTCTCACAATGACACTGAGAGGGGGGTGAATCAGTGTAGCTCTTAAAAACTTAAATCTTCAATTCTTAATGCCTAAACAATGAAAGCTTAAAACTCAATAAAGCAAATATACCAAAAGAGCATCACACAACACAAGATGTATCGAGGTTCACCAGTTTTGGCTACTCCTCAAAATTGACTATTTGGACTCCCATCCAAATCCAACCTTTGCAAAATACCAATTTTACAATCAATTTACCAACACCCACTGGAAGGAGCACCAACCCCTGATTTATCTACAACAATAGAAAGGAGCACCAACCCCTGATTTATCTACACCAACAAAAAGGAGCACCAACCCCTGATTTACCAACACCAACTGGAAGGAGCACCAACCCCTAATGCCAAGCACCAACTTGGACTTCTATTCTGAAACTAGAAGATTGACATAAAGATGCCTTCACTTTTACAAGACCCTGACTGGTCTATTACTTTCTCAACATTTCTCACTCTTCACACAACACACACTGTGCTCGCTCGGCTCCCATGCACTCTCCTCGTGCTTCACATACCGCACACCTCTCTCGCTCTCCTCTTGCTCTCTTCGCAAGATTAAATCCACCTCACGTTAATCCCAAGCGCTTTCACTCTATTTCTGTAGCACTTTAATTCTCCATGCAGACCTCCTTTTATAACAAAGCTCTAACTCTATTCTCTATAACTACACCTGTAACTGTCGCACCGACTTCTTCTATAACTGCACCTGTAACTATTGTATCGACTTCTTCTATAACTACACCTATAATTGTCATACTGACTTCAGTTAACTCTTCTTATTTTAGCTGCATGATTTTTCTTCTATAATTGCACCTGTAACTATCATACCAACTTTAGTTAACTGTCACATATCTTATTTCGACTAGGTTCTCTTCTTAGCTCATGCCAAAGCGACCTATCATGAAATCGTGACACTTCTGCCTCTTTGTCCTCTTCTTGGCTTGTACTCATGAAAACACAACATGTCGTGATATCGTGACACTTTCGCCTCCTTGCTGCTTTACTTGGTTTGTACCCATGAAAACACATGTCGCGATATCGTGACACTTTTGCCTCCTTGCTTCTTCTGTTTGCTTGTACCCTGAAAACACAACATGTCACGATATCGCGACACTTTCACCTCTGTACTCTTCCTTTTTACTTTTGTCGTGATATCGTGACACTTCTGCCTTCTTACTTTCTCTCTCCTCCTTGAGTCGTGAAAATGTGACATGTCATGATATCGCGACACTTTATCTCCTTTGCTCTTTCTCTTGCCTTCGGGTCATGAAAATGTGACATGTCGTGATATCATGACACTTTTTCTCCTTTGCACTTTCTCTTACCTTCGGGTCATGAAAATGTGACATGTCGCGATATCGCGACACTTTTCCTTCTCGGCCTTCCTGCTCTTTTCAAGTCATGAAAATGCGACATGTCGCGATATCGCGACACTTTTCCTTCTCTGCCTTCCTGCTCTTTTCAAGTCGCGAAAATGCGACATGTCACGATATCGCGACACTTTTTCCTCCTTGCATTTTCTCTTCGCTTCGAACTGCAAAAATGCAACATGTCGTGATATCGCGACACTTTTTCTTCCTTGCATTTTCTCTTCGCTTCGGACCACGAAAATGCAACATGTCGCGATATCGTGACACTTTTTTCTCTTTGCTTTTTCTCTCTCCTTGGCCCATGAAAATACAACATGTCACGAAATCGTGACACTTTTTCTCCTTGCTCTTTCTCTTTCCTTTGGCCCATGAAAATGCTACATGTCATGCAAAATCGTGACACTTTTTCTTCCGTACAATCTCTCTTGCAATATGTCGCAAAATCGTGACACTTTTTCTACTTGCATTTTTCTCTTCCAACATGTCATGAAATCGCGACACTTTTTCTTCCGTACTATCTCTCTTGCAATATGTCATGAAATCGTGACACTTTTTCTACTTGCCTTTTTCTCTTCCAACATGTCGTGAAATCATGACACTTTTTCTTCCGTACTATCTCTCTTGCAATATGTCATGAAATCGTGACACTTTTTCTACTTGCCTTTTTCTCTTCCAACATGTCACGAAATCGTGACACTTTTTCTTTCGTACTATCTCTCTTGCAATATGTCATGAAATCGTGACACTTTTTCTACTTGCATTTTTCTCTTCGAACATGTCATGAAATCGTGACAGTTTTTCTTGCTTACTATCTCTCTTGAACATGTCATGAAATCATGATAGTTTTTCTTGCTTGCGCTTTCTCTTCGAACATGTCATGAAATCGTGATAGTTTTTCTTGCTTGCGCTTTCTCTTCGAACATGTCATGAAATCATGATAGTTTTTCTTGCTTGCGCTTTCTCTTCGAACATGTCACGAAATCGTGACAGTTTTGCTTGCTTGCGCTTTCTCTCCGAACATGTCACGAAATCATGATAGTTTTTCTTGCTTGTGCTTTCTCTCCGAACATGTCATGAAATCATGATAGTTTTCCTTTCTTCTCAACATGTCGCGATATCGCGACAATTTTTCTTTCTCTCAACATGTCGCGATATCGCGACAATTTTTCTTTCTTCTCAACATGTCGCGATATCATGACAGTTTTCTTCCTTGTGATTTTCTTTTGATTTTTAGCATATGGGCCACTTCTATCTTTTGGATAATCACTATACATACTCTAAAGAACCTCTTAACTCCTGTCCACTTAATCAATACTCTGAAGAACCTCTTAACTCCTGTCCACTTCATCAACTGATCTGTCTAACCTGTCCACTTCATCAACTGATCTGTCTGACTGTGTTGACAACAATGACAACAACACTTTTGCTGCACCTTGCTCAACAATGTGTAGGTTTGTGTTGACACAGAAAATTGACCCACTTTTAGTGGGTAATCTTCCTTAGAACCCCCTAACAGGTCTCTAACCCTTGCTCTAGACAAGGGTAGGCCTATTTAACCCTACCTTACCTTCCTTAGCCTTTTTTAGAAAAATCATACCTGGTTTTGATGGGGTACGATTTTACAAAAGCAATATCGTGCCTTGTCGGCATAGAATGTAATTTTACTATTTTAGGGTTCTAATTTTTAAAACTCAGGTTTAAACCCTTCCAACATGTTTTGTATTAGCCTGTGTTTTTTTTCCTTCCCCTTTCATGTCAAATTTCATCTATAAAAGGAGGTATTAATATAACTCTTTTAACATGAGGAATTTCTAACATGCGATTACTAAGCTCAAAATTTTTATGATTGCTCACTTTCTTCTAACTTGCTTGCATTTTGCTTTCACTTTGTTTCTTGTGTCTTCTACAAGCTAACCCTGAGTGAAAAAATCATATTTTATATTTTTTGCATTGATTGGATTGTTGTTTGGGTTGGTGGATTCGTGTTGTGGTTCAAATGGAGAAATAGTACCTATCCAAATACTTCGATCTCCTTTGTATACTTTTGCACCATCCATAAGGTTCTATGTACTTTATTTCTGTATTAATTTTGCATGTTGCATTCATATTTTATTTTCATCTATCTTAAGAAAAATCACACATGGTATTAATGGGGCACGTCTTCGCTTACCCATATTAGGGTAAATTGTTCGCATAAGTGAAATTGCACCTGATCTAGACAGGGTGTGACTTTGTTGCTACTTTATCACACCCGCTTCAAGAAAGGTATGATTTCACCCAAGAGTAAATTGGGGGTAATTAAAGTTTTCTAAAAAATTTTATAGGTTCCTTACTGCATCTATATCATATTGGCATACTTCATTTTTTTCTCTACTAATGCATTATTGTTTTATGATTAAATCTCCAAAGGTCAATTTTTGTTTTTATTTTCAAAGGTCATCTAAATGACCTAGGGGGATTGACTGTTGCACCTCCAAGCATTACTATAAAATGGTCTAAGTAGGCCCCCTAATACTGATCATAATTTTTTAGTGTTTCCTAAGTTATCTTGCAAAAACAAGTATTTTTTATAGCATTGGACAAGAGGCATAAAAGGCTAGATAAACCATCGATCAAGTTAAGTGTTTTATTTTTTCTAGTGGCTATAAATCTGATTTGAATATCCATTATAGGTATCTGAAAAGTGAAAATCATATAGTGTGAATCTGGGGTTAATATTGTATATTTATCTTGTGCCCTTGCTTTAAATAATTTTTAGATAAAACCCTAGGTTAGCAAATATTCAAAGAAAGAATCATACTAGGCTAGCTATTGTATTCTTGCATTCTATTTTCTACATTGTCCTTTATCTTTCATAACATATATCTAGAAATTCTAAAATTAGATTATTTCTTGAAACATAACACATCAAACTATCTCGAAATCTTGAGGACTTGGAATGAGTCCTTAAACCATTCCTTGTGAACCCATCCCCCTAGCATTGAGTTTAGATAATAACATACCCCCATGGTATCCTTGGACCTCTCTCTTGTAGATATAGCCATGAATTGTAAACATTAGGATAGTTTTCCCCCTCTACATATTTGGTGAACCTGATGTGAACACCTCCTTTTTCTTTTAAAACTTTAATAAGACCACTAATTTATTTGCATAGAGTTAGAACATGAAAATACTTTAAAAAATATCTTTGATGTGGCTTTCATTATTTATAGATCTCTTTTTTCCCTTTTTCTTTCTCTTAATCCTATGGCTCCAAACCTTAGGAATAAGTGAAAGCTTTAATAATTTGATATGAATCCTCAAAAGGATGATCAAATTGACAAGGAGAATCCTGATCTAGAGAGAAAAGAGGTCTTGGAGAATGATGATCCTATTGAAGGTCCTCATGGTAGGCTCATCTTTAAATCATATGATCATGTTTGGGGTTTTATGAAATGCCATAAGGTAGACTTGCTTGAGGCTATGGAACATAAATCTCAACTCGAAAGAGGTGAGACTCTTCTTCCTCATCTAGTCATGTCTCCTAGGTATGTTCATGATAACCCTTTGTTTGAATATTTAAATCATGGGAATCATATCCATCAACCAAACTATGCCACTATTATAAACACCAATTTTGGAAGGAGTCCACAAGTTCCTCCAACTAGTAGTGTCACTCAAGATTATTTTCAATTTCCTCCTCAATCTACTAATATCAACATTCATGCTTCTATTCCTCCAATTGTTAGTTATCCTCTCCAGCAAGGTATCACATACCACAATAGTATCAATACTTCCAACATGTGCCAAGTACCTTTTCAACAACCTATCTATACTCCTCCATAGAAATCTGGGGGTATTGCACAATAGTAATCCAAAAGTTTAGAATTTGGCAAATATGGTAAAATAATTAGTTTTAAGAGTGGATATGATTCAGCCTTCTAGTTTTACTTACAATTATAAAGATATGTGCAATCAACCCCTAGACCCTATGGTTGTTTGTAGGCCTTATCCTAAACATTTTTCCATACCGATTTTTCCTATATATAAGGGTACTAAAGATCCAATTGAGCATCTAATAAGATTTATAACAACTTACCATGATATCATCTATGATGATATATTATTACTAAATATGTTTCCTAAGAGTCTTGTTTGAATGGCATTAGAATGGTATTATCGGCTACCTAATTATTATTTGAGAAATTTTGAGGAAACAACAAATTCTTTTGTTCAATAGTTTGGTGCCTATATTGAAAAGGAAGTGACCATGAAAGATATTTATAGTTTGAAACAAGGTAAAGAGGAAAGTTTCTCAGAATTATTCACCCGTTGGAGAAGTCTAGCTGGATGCTTGAGATATACTATACCTCCCAAATATATTCTTGAGATATTTATTGGTAATTTATAAGAACAATAATCTTATGAATTATAAACTACAATTATCACATCTTTTGATCAAGCGATTGAGTTAGCAAGGAAAGTGGAACAAGCTCTTATCAGAAGAGGATAGCTCAAAGTGAAAGAAGATAAAACTATTTAGTCACAGTATAATAATAAGGATGTGGTATGTGATGGTGTAACGGATAGTAGGCATGTTAATAATATTTCTAACAGCCTACAAAAGATAATACTTCAAAAACCTCCACAAAGGAATTTCACAAGACTTGGCATACCTATGGAAGAATTCCTAAAGCAATTTTTGGAAGCCAAAGCAATTGAATTACCTTCCATAAGGTAACCAAATAGTACAGCTAGTTGGTACAAGGTATGATAACATTGTGCATATCATAGAGTAGAAGGACATTGGACAAATTATTGTAGGAAGTTGAAACATGTGGTTCAATATTTAATTGATGCAGGACGTCTTGATGTAAGAAACTCTCAATCTTCAGATAGTCAACAAAAGTTCACTACCAACCAAAATGTACCTAAGCAATGACAACATGTAGTTAATTAAAGTATCTTGTAAAAATGTACCATATTATTATATTAACCATACGGTTGATATGGTAATATCTACTTTAGAGCAGCAGGTGCATAATCTACAGATCCAACAATCTCAATAGGAGATGAGTTTTTCAGCAAATATTTCCCTCTTAGAAATTTTGCAAAATTCTCATAGTCATGGAGAAACCTTAATAAATATTCTGAAATAGCAATATATCCCTCTAGATATTTCCTCTAGTGATATGACCAATGTTGTAAGCTCTCTTGGGACACATCACGTCACATTCTCGAATGATGATATTGTTTCCTCAGACTTACGTAGGGATTCTTCTCTCTACATTACTTTATTTATAGAGGAAACCTTTATCAAAAGGATTATGATTGATAATGGTTCTTCCCTTAATTTATGTACATATCAATTTATCCAAAAATTTGGATTAAAAGAGGAAGATTTAACTAAATCCAATGCAATCATCAAAACATTCAACACCAAGTCCCAAGAAGCTTGTGGCATTATATCTCTCCCCCTTAAAATTTGGATCCAAGATTCTAGATACATTGATCTATGTGGTACCTTGACCTACATATTTTAATATACTTCTCAGACATCCTTGGATCCATGCAATGTAGGTTGTCCCTTCTACTCTTCATCAGTGTTTGAATTTAAAATGTAATGATCAACTTGTCACCATTCTAGGTGACCCTCATTTGTTTGAATATTGTTCAATGGTTGAACAAGCTCAGTTTGGTCTCAATATTTGTCCTTTACTTTCATCATATATTTATTCAATTTCCTCATATCAAAAACCTGAGCAATTCAACAATATAAAAGCGAGTGAGGAACCTCTAATAAAAATTTCATGGGATCAAGATAATCAGTTTTTTCAAGAACCTCTTCTAGATATATCTCATCAAGGTTGTGAGCAGAGTAATGAGGATGAGGATTCCCCTTATCCCTCTAACATCTTGTTTTATAATATGGTAAATTATATGTGTTCTAATGATAAATATTTTTCTTCTCATAGAGATCTTGCAAAGTTAGGGATTTCTTCTCCTTATGCTAAGAATGATTTTTTTGTTCAATAATGTATAAATTATCATGTTGTGACTACCAAAGAAAGAGCTATGAAGGATCCTCTCCATGATTATAATCATTGAGATGGCTTGCCTTCTAGATTTTTCTTTGATGAAGTAGTCCCTTGAATCCTTGCTCTTTTGTTAAGATAGGAGACACAATTAGAGTATGTGTCAACTATCATTATGATTGCTTGTTTAACATAAAATAAAATAAAATAAATCATTAATTAGGCATGCATTTAGCATAGATCATATTGCATTGTTGCTTACTCATATTTCATGAATTCCTATCATATTTTACATGATTGCTTAAAATTGTGTTCCTCTTGCATTTTTTCTTGTCATAATTGTATTATTGTTTGCTTATGACTGCTTGATCATATAACTTTTTCAAATATTCATGACAATGGGAAATGATGACTAGTTAGGTCGTAGCTCACATGCATTACACTCTCACTAGGGTTTTGATGCCTAGAGAAGCCCCAACCTAGGGCCCATGCATTTTCATCCCTTCTTCTCTTCTCATATTTCTTTGCTCTTTTCTTCTCTTCTCTCTTCTTCTTATGTCCCTTGACTTTGAAATTTGTTTACAATGATCATCATTTATTCTCCAAGTCAAGTAATACAATCCTCTTTTGGTATGTCCTTATATTTTTGCATGATTCTTATTTCTTCTTTGTCTTCTTTGTTTAGATAAGGATATACATTCTTCTCTTCTTTTATTACACATATCCTCCCTCTTGAAATTTAACTAGCTAAAACTTCAAGCTGGGGGTACACATGCATAGTTCTTTGCTCCTCATTTTCTTCCTCTTATTTCACATGCACACACTCACATTATGTTATGCTCATTTGATTTAGTCTATACATATTCTTACACACCCCTATTTGGTAGTACTTGCTAATACACCATTCACATATCACCCCTATAGGATTATGCTTCTTTTGACTCAATAGGTTCAACACCCCATTATAGGATAAGCTCCTTGGCCACTTTAGTAGGCCTCAAAATACATCCTAGTGGGTAATCATCCCATAGTAGTCACTAGTGAGCAATCATCCATACCAGGTTATGCTCCATAATTTGATCATTTGAGAAATCACCAATAACACGTTATGCTCTATATTTTTTCAATTTTTCCATCTTAGTGAGTATTACACCCATAGAAATTTTTCACTCTACATCTAGACCTTCTATTTGGGCATAACATTCTTCATTCAAGGTTCATGATCAACTTCTCTCACTTTTTTTGATTGATCTTCTTTGTAGATGTTCTTGTTATTCTTCTCTTCTATTCCATTCCTTCTTCTTATCCTTCTCTCAATTTATTTATGATAATAATTATTTAATTCACAAAGTCTTTTTAAGATCCCTATTTAGGATAGCTCTTGCATACAATTTATCTATATGTTACACCCCACATTTGATACTTATACATCCTAGCAGGTATTGCATTGTCTATGATCTTCTATTAGGTTATACCCTCGTTTGACTCAGTAAGCTTAACACCCCATTACAGGATAAGCTCCTTGGTCAGTTTCATTAGACCTCATCATACATTCTAGTAGGTAAATGCCTCATAGCAATCAATAAGGAAGAAACCACCCATAGTGGATTAGACTCCACACATATTTTTAAACTATTGCAAGTGTTGAACCTATAGTGGATCTAGCTCTCTTTATAAAATTATCTATGGTATCTAACTACACTGGTTCCTCGTAACATATGCTAGTTCCATACTATGGGTTGTTGGTTCTTCTCACTTTCATATGGTTGAACTTTGGAGTTTATTTTTCTTCTTCTCATTCTTCTTTTGTCTTCCCTTCTTTATTCTTTCCATTTATTCTATGCATTTCATGCTATCTGTATTAGATTCATGATGTACCCAGTGATATTTGCTATGTTGTTTGTTTGCTTACTTTGTTCTCTGTGTTTCTATGTTTTAATTTTTCTTTCTTTACCTTTTTCAAGTTTCTTAAGGAATGTTCTGTTAGTATTACAATGGCACTGAGAGGGGGGGGTGAATCAGTGTAGCTAATTAAAAACTTAAATCTTCATCTCTTAATTTAGAACTAATGAATTCTTAAAACCAGATGCAACAAGTGTAACAAGATAGCAACACATAACACAAGATTTAATGAGGTTCACCAGTTTTGGCTACTCCTCAAAAATAGACTGCTTGGACTCCCATCCAAATCCAGCATTTGCAAAGCACCAACTTTACAAACAGTTTACCAGCACACACTAGAAGGAGCACCAACCCCTAATTTATCTGCACCAATAGAAAGGAGCACCAACCCTTGATTTACGAGCACCAACTAGAAGGAGCACCAACCCCTGATTCCAAGCACCAACTTGGATTTCTATTTTGAATCTTAGATTGACATAAATATGCCTTCACTTTTACAAGACCCTTACTGGTCTATTGCTCATCCAACCTCTCTTTCAATTCAGGAAACACATATTCCTTCTTTGCACTTGCTACTGCACTCTCTCAGTTGCACTCTACCAGCTGCGCTCTTTCTTCATCGCTCTTCTCTCAGTAGTGCTCTATCTCCACTCAATTTTTCTCTTCGGCTACTCTTGTCTTTCTATACCCACACAGAGCTCAACCTAATGGATCACTCTTACAGCTCTGCTTACTATGCTCTGATAGCCTTATCTATGCTCTGATAGCCTTCTCTATGCTCTGACAGCCTTCTTTGCTCGCTTACGGCTCTGACAGCCTTATCTGCTCATTTACGGCTCTCTGACAGCCTTCTCTGCTCATTTCATTGCTCTGACATCCTTGTATGCTCTCTTACACAGTTCATAGCTCAACCCTAATTATTAACCTATATGCACATTCTTACGGCTCTCTTCAACAACCTTTTCTTAGCACATATATTATTTTATCAGCGACACCTTCCCTCTTTATGGCTGCACATTTTTCAATTCTGAGTGGCTCTTTTTTCTTCTACACACAACTCCATTTTAAAATAATATTTTTTATTTTTAAACCCTAAGTCTTCTATATCTTCCATTATCCCGCATGCTACCTATTCATAGCTACTCCTGTAAGTAACTCCTTTCTAACACAATATTCTTACACGCAACCTATTAATAGTTATGGCTCTTCGAAACGACTCTTTGTCTATCTCTTGGTTTTCGTCTGATGACTTTCAGTAACCACCGCTGCATGATATTTCTCTGTTACGGTTCTTGTAACTGTAGTAATGACTTATGTTCACTATTCTTATTTAACTGCATGATTTCTATCTATAACTGCACCTGTAACTGTTGTACTAACTTCAGTTAACTCTTCTTATTTTGGCTGCGTGAATGTATTCTATAACTGCCCCTTTTACTGTCGTACTGTCTGTAGTTCACTGTTACATTTCTTTGTTTCGACTGAGTTCTCTTCTTAGCTCATGCCAAGGCGACCTATCGCGAAATCATGACACTTCTACCCCTTTGACTTTTTCTTGTCGTTTGACCGTGAAAACATGACATGCCGCGATATCGCGACACTTTCTACCTCCTTGTCCTCTTCTCGGCTTGCACCCGCGAAGACACAACATGTCACGATATCGTGACACTTTTTGCCTCCGTACACTCTACTTGGCTTGCACCAACGAAAACATGACATGTCACGAAATCGTGACACTTTTCACTTCTTTGCACTCTTCTCGGCATGCACCAGCGAAAACATGACATGTCACGAAATCGTGACACTTTTCGCTTCTTTGCACTCTTCTCGGCATGCACCCGCGAAAACATGACATGTCACGAAATCGTGACACTTTTGCTGCCTTGTGCCTTTCTCTGCCTTTAGCCCAAAAAATGGAACATGTCGCGAAATCGTGACACTTTTGCTACCTTGTGCCTTTCTCTGCCTTTCGCCTACGAAAACGAAACATGTCGCGAAATCGCGACACTTTTGCTGCCTTGTGCCTTTTTTGCCTTTCGCCCGTGAAAACACAACATGTCACGAAATCGTGACACCTTTTTCTCTCTCCTCTTTCTCTTCGCTTCGGATCGCGAAAATGAAACATGTCGCGAAATCGCGACATCTTTTTCTCTCTCCTCTTTTCTTCGCTTTGGATCGCAAAAATGAAACATGTCACGAAATCGTGACACTTTTTCTCTCTCCTCTTTCTCTTCGCTTTGGACCGCGAAAATGAAACATGTCACGAAATCGTGACACTTTTTCTATCTCCTTTCTCTTCGCTTTGGACCACGAAAATGAAACATGTCGTGAAATCGTGACACTTTTTCTCTCTCCTCATTTCTTCCCTTATGGTCACGAAAACTCGACATGTCATGATATCGTGACACTTTTTCTCTGCGAGCTCTTTCTCTCAAACCTGTCATAAAATCATGACACTTTTTCGTCCGTACCATCCTTCTTGCAAATTGTCGTGAAATCATGACACTTTTCTTTGTGAGCTCTTTCTCTCGAACCTGTCGCGAAATCGTGATACATTTTCATCCGTACTGTATCTCTTGCAAATTGTCGCAAAATCATGACACTTTTCTTTGGGAGCTCCTTCTCCCTGAACATGTCATGAAATCGTGATAGTTTTCTTTTCTTACACCTTTTCTCCGAACATGTCACGAAATTGCGACAGTTTTTCCTGCATGCGCTTCTTCTTCAAACATGTGACGAAATCATGACATTTTTTCTACTTGCCTTATTTGCTTCCAACATGTCATGAAATCGTGACATTTTTTCTTGCAATTTCTCTCTCTTCCAACATGTCATGATATCATGACATTTTTCCTTGCGCTTTCTCTCTCTTCGAACATGTCGCGATATCGCGACAGTTTCTCATGCTTACTCAACATGTCGCGATATCGCGACACTTTTCTTACTTGTCTTTTTCTTTGAGCTTTTGCATATGGGCCACTTCGGTCTTCTTGGAAAATCATTGTACATGCTCTGTATGACCTCTAAACTCCTGTCCACTGTATCAGAATGGCTTCTAAACTTTTTGTCCATTGCATCAACCGATCTATTTGTCTGTGTTGACAACAATGACAATACTTTTGGCTGCACCTTTCTTCTCTTATATTTTTTTTTTCTCTTGCTCCGTCCATTATACTTTGGCTACACCTTGCTCATCAATGAACTCCTGTCCATTGCATCAACTGATCAACCTGACTGTGTTGACAACAATGACAATACTTTGGTTGCACCTTGCTCATCAATCTCCCCCTTTGGAATTGTTGGCAACACACGTAATTGTGTGCAATTACCTATAATTCTTCTCCCCCTTTGACAATAATACCAAAGGGCAACTGCAAAACTCCCCCTGAGTCCATGCACAACATTCTCAGGCAAAAATTATTACAGTTAGCAAAAAGCAAAAACATGAGCAATATGATAAACAGATGCATAAATGCTCCCCCTGAGAATTTGATCCCGATGGCTTAGTCAATTCTTAGTCTATTCTTGGGAATATGTGACCACTTCATTTCACTGTTTGACAACATCATGATAAGCATAATAGGCATCAACAATATCAATAATGTGAGTAGCAGCAATAACCAGTGAATGACATCATCACTATCAACTTCACCAATATAATATGTGTAAGAACATGGCTGGACCACTGTCTTCTGTGCAACTACCCTCTGTTGTTCTGCAATCTCAAACTTGTCCACTGTTAATGAAGGCATACAATGTTCGAATATATCCAACTTTTGTTCTGCATATGCATCTTAGATATTCTCAACAAGCTTGAACCTAAATCGACAGTTGTTTGTCTTTCTCTGCAGTGAGAATCCAGTAGACTACCTCAATCCACCCAGCCACAACCAATTTTCTTCTTCTTGTACAATCAAGCAAGCTCCTCAAATCAGCTCACAAGTTCATCAAGAAAAACTTGCTTAGCATGAACCCACAAAGAGAATTGTTAGAGACCCAATGTGATTCATCAACCTCATAGAAGCATAAAGAGAATTGTTAGAGACTCAATATGTTCTATACTTAACTCCCAATCTCAATCTCAACTCAATCTCAATCTCAAAATAATAAGATAGATGTAGTATACTTTTCTCAAGAACATGAAACACAACCCAACAATTGCCAACCATGCAATAACTCATATAACAATGATACTCATGTTCTTTCCACAAACAATATCTTTTCTCAACCAATTAGGGCTTTAACAACAATGCTTATAGACAAGGTTTAACCAACATCATTCAACTCAAGATTAACCTTGAAGCATTCAACCAATCACTACATGAAAAGGAAACTAGTAGACATCCTTTTCCTTCCAAAGGTATTTGAACAAAATAGCCACCAACATATATCACCAATGCAAAGAATAACTTGCTCAAATCAATCTCAATGGAGTAAGCCCAAATCATGTATCAAGTAAAGCATTAACTTGATCAAAACAACCTCTATGAAAGCAACTCAACCATTCATCACTAGGCTAGAAATCATCTGGCTGCTCATTAAAAACCTCTTCTTCAATCTTCCCATTCAACACACTGATTTCACATTTGTCAACAAAATTGACAAGTGACTCAAACTTGTACCAACTTTTGTCCAACACCTGTACCAACACTTGCAATTTTATCGCCAACTCGTGCAAGCATCAAACACAGGACCTCAAAACCAACCAAGTCATCTGAATCGTTATAATCCTTAACTTTTGATAGTGGCAGTAAGAACCATCACCAGTACAACAATGACATACAGCAATACTACCAATAATGACAACTCTCAATTTAAACACCACACTTCACGGCACTACCACAAACAACTGTATGAACAGAAAACACACTTTGACAGCTATACAACAACTCCCCGACTACTTTCCTTTCATCCTCAGATAACTACACAAATACATAGGAGCATTAAAATAAAACTTTAACATTGCTCCCCCTAAGGATGTGCTACCTGGAGCTGCTTAGTGCAATAGAGGAGTAATCTCCTTCTATCCAAGGAGACATGATTTCCTTTCTTCTTTCTTTCTCCAGTATTTCTTGAACTTAGGCTGAAGGTTTTCACCTGCATCCCTATTTTGAACCTTTTCGTGAGCTTGACCATTTCTCTTGCGTGGTTGTCTCTTGTGCATCCTTGATGGATGATTATTTTCCTTTCTGTTGTGCACATGATTTATTCTCTGTCTGTATTGCATTCTTTGTGTCTGATGAAATCTACGGTCTTGCCTTAGATTAGATACAGAAGTGCTTGGACAAAACCTTGCAATGTGCCCATGGCCATTACAATTAAAACATTGCACAGGGTGTTTACTCAGAAAAATAGATGCATTTTTATCAGCATAACTCTTTGATCTATTATTCTGTCCACAATAAATTGCCTTGTGACCATAACGGCTGCATTTAAAACAATAGCCATTAAAAGCATTATTATGAGTAGAGTGAGAGTGATAGAACCTCTTTTGCTGTGATTGCTTTGTTGTAGATCTCCTTTGATATTTTCTTCCTTTTGAAGATTCAGCTTCAAACTTTTCTTGCTTCGATCCTTCAGTAGTGTGCTTCTTCTCCTCTGCATTTTTGGAAGATGAAGGTTGTTCAGCTTCATATCCAAGACCAAACTTAGCCGTGGAGCTTCTTTGTTGCTTTCTCATTTTATCTAGTAACTCAGTGCTCTTCTCAAATTTGAGATTTATATTGGCCTCTTCTATTTGTTTCTTCAATGAAACAATCTCTTCTTCTTGTTGGCGGCAAACAGTCTCTTTCTCATTGATCTGTGACCTGAGAATTTCTTCAATTCTTTTGGACTCTTCTACTTGCAGCTTTAGATCAACAATAACTTTGTTAGATTCCTCTTCACTTGTGCTTGCATACATCATCCTCATCATCCAGGTGTGTCTTCAAGGCATCTTCTGTTTTCTTGGCCTTGTGAACTTGTAGGAAGAGATCTTCAATCTCATCCCCATATTCTTCTAACTTCTTGGACATTCTTTTGTTCTTTTTCTTTTCTATACTCAACTCTTCAAGTGCAGAGATCAACTCACCTTCTAAATCTACTTCAATCTCAATATTTTCATCACAAACTTCAGGATTCACTTCTTCTACCTTTTCTGGTTCAATTTTCTCTTCTACAGAAATTGAAACTGATTGGGATGCCTTTTTGAAGGAGGATCTATTCTTCTTACCCATTGTGTACTAATCCAAGATCAACCCTGACTGATTTAGCTCAAAACGGGAACTTGGCTCGATACCAATTGTTAGTCTTACAATGGCACTAAGAGGGGGGTGAATCAGTGCAGCTAATTAAAACTTAAATCTTCAACTCTTAAATTAGAATTAATGAAAGCTTAAAACCAGATAAAGCAAGTATAACAAGAGAGCAACACATAACACAAGATTTAACGAGGTTCACCAGTTTTGGCTACTCCTCAAAAATAGACTGCTTGGACTCCCATCCAAATCTAGCCTTTACAAAGCACCAACTTTACAAACAATTTACCAACACACACTAGAAGGAGCACCAACCCCTAATTTATCTGCACCAACAAAAAGGAGCACCAACCCCTGATTTACCAGCACCAACTGGAAGGAGCACCAACCCATGATTCCAAGCACCAACTTGGATTTCTATTTTGAATCTTAGATTGACATAAATATGCCTTCACTTTTACAAGACCCTTATTGGTCTATTGCTCATCCAACCTCTCTTTCAATTTAGGAAACACATATTCCTTCTACGCACTTGCTATTGCACTCTCTCAGTTGCGCTCTACCAGCTGCGCTCTTTCTTCATCGCTCTTCTCTCAGTAGTGCTCTATCTCCACTCAATTTTTCTCTTTGGCTACTCTTGTATTTCTCTACCCACATAGAGCTCAACCTAACAGATCACTCATATGGCTCTGCTTATTGTGCTCTAACAGCCTCCTCTATGCTGTGACAGCCTTCTTTGTGCTCTGATAGCCTTCTCTACTCGCTTGCAGCTCTGATAGCCATATCTACTCATTTACGGCTCTCTGACAACCTTCTCTACTCATTTCGATGCTCTGACATCCTTGTATGCTCTCTTACACAGTTCAGAGCTCAACCCTAATTCTTAAATTATATGCACATCCTTACGACTCTCTTCAACAACCTTTTCTCAGCACATATATTATTTTATCAGCGACACCTTCCCTCTTTATGGCTACACATTTTTCAATTCTGAGTGGCTCTTTTTTCTTCTACATGCAACTGCCATTTTAAAACAATATTTTTCATTTTGAAACCCTAAGTCTTCTATATCTTCCATTATCCCGCATGCAGCCTATTCATAGCTACTCCTGTAAGTAACTCATTTCTAACCTAATATTCTTACATGCAACTTATTAATAGTTATGGCTCTTCGAAACGACTCTCTTTCTATCTCTTGGTTTTTCTCTGATGACTTTCAGTAACCATCGTTGCATGATATTTCTCTGTTACGGTTCCTATAACTATAGTAATGACTTATGTTCACTATTCTTATTTAACTGCATGATTTCTATCTGTAACTGCACCTGTAACTGTTGTACTAACTTCAGTTAACTCTTCTTATTTTTGCTGCATGAATGTATTCTATAACTACCCCTTTTACTGTCGTACTGTCTACAGTTCACTGTTATATTTCTTTGTTTCGGCTGAGTTCTCTTCTTAGCTCGTGCCAAGGTGACCTATCGTGAAATCATGACACTTCTACCCCTTTGACTTTTTCTTGTCATTTGACTGCAAAAACATGACATGCTGTGATATCGTGACACTTTCTGCCTCCTTGTCCTCTTCTCGGCTTGCACCCACGAAGACACAACATGTCATGATATCGCGACACTTTTCACCTCCGTACACTCTACTTGGCTTGCACCAACGAAAACATGACATGTCACAAAATCGTGACACTTTTTGCTTCTTTGCACTCTTCTCGGCATGCACCAGCGAAAACATGACATGTCACGAAATCATGACACTTTTCGCTTCTTTGCACTCTTCTCGGCATGCACCAGCGAAAACATGACATGTCTTGAAATCGTGACACTTTTGCTATCTTTATTGGAAACTGAATCATTACCTTGCTCTTCATATTCATGGAAGTTATATAAGATTTACATAAACTCCGTTGAGGCAGTTTGAATCAAGCTGGGCAGTTTCTAAACTGAAGAAAGAAAACTACTTACCCCTCCTATAATGTTGTTAACAGAATTAATGTAATATATGATATAATAAATATTCTAACATCCCCCCTCATTACATTAATGTTGACTACACATAGCATTGCGAAACAATTCAAATTTGACTCGAGCAAGCGCTTTGGTGAAGATGTCCGCTATTTGCTCATCTGTGGGAATGTAGTGGAGCCGGATATGATGCTTTGGAATCTCATCTCGAATGAAATGACACCTAGTGTCAATGTGTTTGGTGCGATCATGAAAGATAGGATTCTTGACAAGATTCATAACACCTTGATTGTCGCAAAATAAATGTAAAGGAAGTTTCTTTGGAAGGCCCATATTTGTGAGGATGCGACGTAACCATATGATCTCGCAGATCGCTCCACTAGCTGCTCGATATTCTGCCTCAATAGAAGAGATAGCAACAACATGTTGCTTCTTGCTATGCCAAGAGATAGGACCAGATCCAAGGTGAAAAATATAACCTGTAGTTGATTTTTGGTCATCTATGGATCCAGCATAATCAGAGTCCGTGTACCCTTGAAGATAGAACTTGTTGTTCTTTTTGTATTCCAGGCCGATAGAAGTCGTACCACTGACATAGTGAAGAACTCTTTTTGCTGCTTTCCAGTGGCTAACTTTAGGATCTTGCATGAATCGTGAAAGATAACCCACAACAAAACTAAGATCTGGCCTGGTGTTTGTGAGATAGATGAGACTCCCAATCACCGACGATAGAGAGTACTATCTATTTTAGGAGATTCATCGAATCGGGATAACTTAAGTCCTGCTTCCATTGGAGTAGCTTTGGGCTTGCGATCACTCATCCGATACTTATCAATTAGAGTCTTGGCATATTTCTTTTGAGTAACTTGTATGCAATGCTTGTATTGAGTTACTTCTAGACCAAGACAATAGTGGAGAAGTCCAAGATCTGTCATTTCAAAAGAGGTATTGAGATCTTTCTTAACTATTTTTATCATACTCTCTGAACTGCCTATTATGATCAGATCATCCACATATAGTACTAGAATTACTATGTTAGAACCATTGTTCTTGATATATAGATTAGAATCTGCAGGACTTCTTCTAAACCCATGTTGCACTAGGTGACTGTCAATTTTGATATACCAAGCTCGAGGAGCTTGTTTAAGTCCATATAGAGATTTGATCAGCCTTACGGACTTTCTGTTCTTGCCCTTGAACTACAAAACCTTCAGAGTTGAGTCATATAGACTTCTTCTTGTAGGTCACCATTTAAGAAAGCACTCTTTACATCCATCCGATGTAGCCGCCAACCAAATTGAGCTGCCATTGCACACGTAACTCGAATAGTGGTCATTTTAGAAGTAGGAGCAAATGTCTCTTCATAGTCTATGCCTTCTCTTTATGCATAGCCCTTTGCAACAAGTCGGGCTTTATATTTATCTATTGCACCATTTGCCTTATATTTGATCTTGAATACCCATTTGCAACCAATGGGTTTCTTTCCTGAAGGCAAATGTACTAACTTCCAAGTTTGATTTTTTAGTAGAGATGTATGTTCTCGCATCCATAGCAGTTTTCCATTGATCTTTACTGAGTGCATCTGAGACTGATGTGGGTTCTTTTTCATCTAGTATTGTCAGATAGACCTTTTCATCTTCCATATCTATATCCTCATCTTCTTCTATATTCACGGATAAATCATCAAAATGTTGACAAAGGTCATCAACATCTGTTACTGATGTTACATCATCTGCTCTTTTGTGTTGAGTGATACTACGAGTAGCAGTTTGATCTAGAGTTAGATCTGGAAGTGATGTCAATTTTGAATATTGCAATGTACTGGTATACCATTTAGGAACCTTCTTCTGAGGAGGTTCTGCTTCTTTCTTAGGTTCATCTTCCTTAAGGTATACAAGTGTGTTATTTGATGTGAAAGTTTCATCAAATACTACATCTCTGTTGATGTGGGTTTTCTTGGTTATAGGATCAATCAACCGATATCCTTTTGAATACTCATCATAACCAAGAAATATACATTGTTGAGTTTTCTCATCTAGTTTCCTTCTTTTCTGTTTAGGAATATGCATAAAAGCTTGGCATCCAAAAACTTTTAGATGAGAAATTGAGGGTTTCTTACCACTCCAGTGCTTCTTGTGGAGTTTTTCCTTGTAGAGCCCTTGTAGGTGCTCTATTTAGTAGGTAAGATGTTGTGTTTACTGCTTCTGCCAAGTATTGTTTTTCTAAGTTTGCTCCTTTTAACATACACCGACTCATTTCTACTATGGAGTGATTTTTTCTTTCTGCAACTCCATTTTTCTGCGGTGTATATGCTGTAGTGAGTTGTCTCTTAATCCCATGTTTTTCCAAAAATGCTGAAAATTCCTTGGAAGTGTATTCCCCCCCTCGATCTGAGTGGAGGGTTTTGATGGAACAACTTGTTTCCTTCTCAACTTGTCTCTTGAACTGACGAAAGTAGAGAAGAGCTTCTGACTTGAGTGCAAGGAAGAAGACCCATATTTTTCGGGAGTAGTCATCAACAAAGAGCTAAAAATACCTCTTTCCACCATGACTGGATGGGAAAGGACCGCACAGATCTGCGTGGATTAACTCCAAGGGTTTCTTAGAGCGAGAAGAACTAGTCTCAAATGGAACTCGATGTTGTTTCCCTGCTAGACAATCTGAGCATACTGGGAGAACGGAGGAAAGCTGAGGAAGCCCTTTGACCATGTCATATTTGCTTAGTTCGAGTAAATACCCGGAACTGAGGTGCCCGTATCTTTTATGCCATAAGGAAGTAGCTGCTGTGGTAGTGGCAATGAGGGCAGTATGGGATGTAGAAATTGTATCCAAGATGAATAATCCATGTTTGTAGGAGCCAGTGGCAATGTGTTGACCTTGGTGACTGATGAAACATCTCTTTTTTTTCATTTTCAACTTGAAAAACAACATCCATATTTCTATCTAGCATCTGTGGAATAGATAATAGATTGTTGGCAAGACCAGGAACATAGAGAACTTTCTCTATGGCACAGTCTCCATCAGGGAGAGTGACTGTAACATCCCCTTCACCTTGTACTTGATAGACCTGATTGTCTGCAATAGTGACAGGCTTGCCTTCTCTTGCATGAAAGGTGTGAAACCAGGACTTGTTCCCAGTCATATGCTTGCTTGCTCCAAAATCAATATACCATACAACATCTGATTTGGAAGAGGCAATATGGGTCATGAGCACCTTGTGTGCTCTTTCGAAGTCATTATCTGAAGATGAATTAGAATTATCTGAATGGGAATCTGCATAAGCAACATGACCCTTTTGTTGGTTGCGATGCTGGGGATATTTCTGCTTCCCCTTGCCTTTCTTATGTTGTGAGGGATCATTTTGTTGTTTGTTTTTGAACCAACACCGGTTGGTATCATGATTGTTCATATCACAGATCTTGCAATATTTATCTCGCTGGAGATTGGGCTTGCTTTTGCCTTTGGAAGAAGACCCTCCCTTCTGCAACTGTCCTGTCTTGTGACCCTTTTGATGAGAGGAAAGAGCAGTGGCAGGTTCCTCATCTTTCTGTACTTGATTGGCTTCTTCAGTTTGAAGCAAATTAACCAATTCAACAAAAGTTAATGTTCTGCCAGAAACATTGAGTGAAGTAATAAAACTTTTGTAAGATGGTGGTAGGGCCCTCAAAATAATAGATGTCAAAAGATCATCAGCGATGGGTTTGCCCATAGCATTGAGTTTAGCTTTCAATTCTGCCACTTTGCAGAGAAACAATTCAACAGTTTCCCCTGAATTCATAGTGAGATTGTGAAGCTGGGTTTGTAGGTGAAGAATAGTGGAATTATTCTTCCCTTCATACATAGTAATCAATGCTGCCCAAGCATCTTTACTGGTTGTGGCATCACAAATATGAGGTTGGACCTCATCTGTTATGGCAAGTAACAAAAACATAAGGCCCTTCCTGTCCTGATCATCAAATGTATCTTGATCTATCTCTGCTGTGGTGGGACGAGAGGTAGTGCCACTGACAACATCCCATAATTTTTTGACTTGAAGAATGGCTTTCATTTTATGCTTCCATGGCACAAAATTGGTGCCTTTGAGCAATTGAGCATCCGAAAGATACTTGTGCACTCGTAGCCATTGTTTAGGGTTCCTTATAGCACCAAACGGTCCCCTTTTCGATATACCATTGCCGTATACCCGAAGCAAAATAATACCCGCCTACGTGAGGGAGACTATAGGTATTATGAAGATCAGAACGGTACGTGGAACATAGGCAGTACTGAAAAGGATTGCTTTGTTGATGGCACCTACCTTAGAAAGACAGGAATCCGCATGCGTGGGGCGTAACTTCCCCTAAACACTTTGGAGTCCAGGACTTTCGTCAGGATTTATGCCTAAACACAATAGCAATAGGAGTAAAAAATTCACTCAAAGAGATGTTAATGACACCTGCCTGAGAATCTTCGGAAGAAGAATAATCAGTTGTAGGTAATTAAGTCAAAAAACAAAACTAGGAGAAAATTAGTGTTGATGATCAATGTGTGCAAAGAGATAACTGCTTTTGAAGAACCTGTGCAACATGTGCTGAGAGAAGTAGTGGATGCGTTGATGTAGATGTTTTTTTTTAATTGCAAAAAAAAAATGCAATAATCAAACAAGCATGCTCACAAAATGCTTCTCACATAGGTGTCGGGTTCAACCGAAAATGCACCCAAATTTGACAAAAGAAGGTGTCGAGTAAAATCGAAAATGCACCTTTGAGGGCAAAATAGAGTATAATGCCTTTGAACAATTGCTTTTGAAAGAAAAAAAATAAGCAATTTACATGTCTTAAAAATAATGACAAGCTCGACGAGGCGTCAACAAGACCCTCGGGGCGTCAAAATGCCCTCCTTGGGCATCACCGGGCCCTCGAGGCGTCAACAGAATCGATGGGGCATCATTTTGGCAGCAACTCGAAAGGTTTTGATTGTCAATGTTTTTTTTTTAAATATAACCCCGCTTGCCCTTGCTTTGCTCCAAATTCACACAAACAACCCACGACTCCTACGGGCTTCAAACGGAGTTACGTTACACCTGTGGTGGCCCGAAAACCCTAGGGCGACTAGGTGCTACGTGGCCGTGTCATAATATTCAAATGGCATCGATCACACCATTAACTCTCATAGACTATGCTTAAGGGGGCGATATCATGCATTTAGAGGGGGAAAAAACTGATAGAGACGGTTGTGGCCACGTCATAATCTGCAAATGGCATCGGATCTATCGCCGCACCATGAACATTCACAGACTGTGCTTAGAAGCGGATGAAACGGAGCTGCTGGCTTTGAAGCCATGGTCGGTTTTGCAGTAGGAGCAGCAGGGTCCTTGGCAGGCTTCTTGGCTACCTTGGACTTGGCAGATTTGGCAGTCGTCGCACCCTCGTCGTTGCCGATTTAAAAAATAAAAATAAATTCATCGCCGGAGCTGCTGGCTTTGAAGCCATGGTCAGTTTTGCAACAGGAGCAGCAGGGGCCTTGGCAGGCTTCTTGGCTGCCTTGGACTTGGTAGATTTGGCAGCCGTCGCACCCTCCTTGGGCTTAGAGGCAGATTCGACCGAATTCTGGCAATGAAAAAATGAAAAAACAATGGCAATGAGCAATCTGCTCCTCTTTGATGGTGTCGCTTCCTCTACGAAAAATTCATGTTGCACTCTGCAATCTGGCAAGCGTCGAAAAGATCAGATTCATCACCAGCTTCCTCAGATTTGAGTTGAGCTGACCTAGGAATCGAAGATAACAGGTCTCCCTGCAAATGGTTGCAGGTCTTTCTCTTTGCCTGATTTCTTGAAACATGGCCGGATTTGAGACTGCATGAACCGCTCGAGGTTCTGGTGAGAATCTGAGGTTTTGCTGGCCGCCAGAACTATCGCTGTTGATATTACCAACAATGAAGACAATGGCAATGCAAGCTCCTCCACGCTATTCAGATTGCAGTCTTCAGCGTGAATGCATCGTCTGGTAATGGAGTGAATCTAGTAATGGAGTGTCTTCCTGAATAGCACATTGCCCATAAAAATTCATAGCCCAAAAATCATTCAATGCTCTGATGCCATATTGGAAACTGAATCATTACCTTGCTCTTCATATTCATGGAAGTTATATAAGATTTACATAAACTCCGTTGAGGCAGTTTGAATCAAGCTGGGCAGTTTCTAAACTGAATAAAGAAAACTACTTACCCCTCCTATAATGCTGTTAACAAAATTAATGTAATATATGATATAATAAATATTCGAACAATCTTGTGCCTTTCTCTACCTTTAGCCCACAAAAATGGAACATGTCACAAAATCGTGACACTTTCGCTGCCTTGTGCCTTTCTTTGCCTTTCGCCCGTGAAAATGGAACATGTCATGAAATCATGACAGTTTTTTTGCCTTGTGCCTTTTTTGTCTTTGGCTCGTGAAAACACATGTCACGAAATCGCAACACCTTTTTCTCTCTCCTCTTTCTCTTTGATTTGGACCACGAAAATGAAACATGTCGCAAAATCGTGACATATTTTTCTCTCTCCTATTTTCTTCGCTTTGGATCGTGAAAATAAAACATGTCACGAAATCATGACACCTTTTTCTCTCTCCTCTTTCTCTTCGCTTTGGACCGTGAAAATGAAACATGTGAAATTGTGACACCTTTTTCTCTCTCCTCTTTCTCTTCGCTTTGGACCGTGAAAATGAAACATGTTGCAAAATCACGACACCTTTTTCTCTCTCCTCATTTCTTCCCTTCGGGTCGTGAAAACCCGACATGTCGTGATATCATGACACTTTTTCTCTGCGAGCTCTTTCTCTCGAACCTGTCGCGAAATCGTGACACTTTTTCGTTCGTACAATCCTTCTTGCAAATTGTCGTGAAATCGTGACACTTTTCTTTGCGAGCTCTTTCTCTCAAACCTATCGCGAAATCGTGACACATTTTCGTCCGTACTGTCTCTCTTGCAAATTGTCACAAAATCATGACACTTTTCTTTGCGAGATCCTTCTCCCCGAACATGTCGCGAAATCGCGACAGTTTTCTTTGCTTGCACCTTTTCTCCGAACATGTCATGAAATCATGACAGTTTTTCCTGCATGTGCTTCTTCTTCGAACATGTCACAAAATCACGACAGTTTTTCTACTTGCCTTCTTTGCTTCCAACATGTCACGAAATCGTGACAGTTTTTCTTGTGCTTTCTCTCTCTTCCAACATGTTGCGATATCGCGATAGTTTTCCTTGCGCTTTCTCTATTCAAACATGTCGCGATATCGCGATAGTTTCTCATGCTTACTCAACATGTCGCGATATCGTGACACTTTTCTTACTTGTCTTTTTCTTTAAGCTTTTGCATATGGGCCACTTCGGTCTTCTTGGAAAATCATTGTACATGCTCTGTATGACCTCTGAACTCCTTTCCACTGTATCAGAATGGCTTCTGAACTTTCTGTCCACTGCATCAATCGATCTATCTATCTGTGTTGACAACAATGACAATACTTTTGGCTGCACCTTGTTCATCAATGAACTCCTGTCCATTATACTTTGGCTGCACCTTGCTCATCAATGAACTCCTATCCATTACACTTTGGATGCACCTTGCTCATCAATGAACTCCTGTCCATTATACTTTGGCTGCACCTTGCTCATCAATGAACTCCTATCCATTGCATCAACTAATCAACTTGACTGTGTTGACAACAATGACAATACTTTGGTTGCACCTTGCTCATCATGTTCATTCCTTTTGAAACTCAAGGGTGCACCCTATCCATAGAGGCATTAATGGCAGTAATGTCTCATCTTGTGTGCAAAATTATAGTGTCCTTCATGATACCCCTTTTGCACCACCCCTTTTCCCAAACCTAGCCACCCCTTCTTTGTTTTTGTTTTCTTACCTTCTAGGAGTCTACATCTTTCTTTGATGTATTTACTTGGCCTTAAATGCATCAAAGATGGGGCAAAATTTAGACACAAAAAATTGACCCACTTTTAGTGGGTAATCCTTCTTAGAACCCCCTAAGAGGTCCCTAACCCTTTCCATAGGCAAGGGTAGGCCTATTTTCCCCCTACCTTGCCTTCCTTAGCCTTTTTAGTGAAATCACACCCAATTGAGATGGGGTACGATTTCATAGAAGTGATACCATTCCTCGTCGGTACGAGGTATGATTTTGCTATTTTAGATTTTTTATTTTTAAAACCCAGGTTTAAACCCTTACAACATGTTTTACATTGGCCTATGTTTGATTTCCTACCTATTTCACCTCAAATTTCATCTATAAAAGGAGGGGTTAATCTCACTCTTTTAACACGATGATTTTCGCACATGCGATTACTAAGCTCAAAAATTTTATGATTTTTTGCTTCCTTCTAACTTGATCGTATTTTGCTTTCGCTCCTCTTCTTGTGTGTTCTGCAATCTAACCTTGAAGTGCAAATTTTGGATTTGATCTTCTACTGCATTGATTGGATTGTTGTTTGGGTTGGTGGATTCATGTTGTGGTTCGGACGGAGAAAGAGTGCCTATCCAGATACTTCAATCTCCTTTGTTTACTTCTGCATAATCCATAAGGTTCTATGTGCTTTATTTCTATATTTATTTTTCTTCCTACATCCATATTTTATTTTTTGTCTGTCTTTAGTGAAATTGCACCTGGTATTAACGGGGCATGACTTCACTTGCATAGTTTAGGGTAAACTATTCATAAAAGCAAAATCACACCTAGTCCAGATAAGGCATGACTTTGCTATTGCATTATTGTGACTTCTTAAGGTGAGGTACGATTTCACCTAAGAGTAAACCGAGGGAAATTTTTGTTTTGTTTTTTTTAATTTAAATAGGTTTCTTACTGCATCTATATCATATTGGCATACTTCATTTTCTATTTCTCTACTATTACATTATTGTTTTATGATTAAATATTCACAGTTCAATTTTTGCTTTTGTTTTCAAAGGCATCTAAAGGACCTAGGGGAATTGACTGCTACAACTCCAAGAATTAATGTACAGTGACCTAAGTATCCCCTTAATTTTGATCATATATTTTTAGTGTTTCCTAAGTTATATTGCAGAAACAAGTATTTATGATATCATTGGACAAGAGGCAGAAAATGCTAGATAAACCATCGATAAAGATAAGTGTTCTATTTGTTATGTTGGTTATAAATATGGTTTAAATATCTATTATAGGTATCTTAAAAGTGAAAATCATAGAGTGTGCATCTAGTGTTAATATTGTGCATTTATCTTGTACCGTTGCTTTAAAGATCTTCTGGATAAAACCCTAGGTTAGAAAACATTCAAAGAAAGAATCATACTAGGTTAGCTATTGTATTCTTGCATTCTATTTTTTATATTGTCCTTTATATTTCATAGCATAGATCTAGAAAGACCAAACTTAGGTGATTGCTTGAAACTGAACACATCAAACTATCCCAAAATCCTGAAGACTTGGAGCGAGTCCTGAAATCATTCCTGGTGAAACCGTCCCCATAGCACTGAGTTTAGAGAACAACATACCCCTACAGTCACCTTGGCTCTCTCTCTTGTAGATGCAACCAAGTATTGTATGCGGTAGGGCAGATTTCCCCCTCTATAGTTTGAACCTTATATAAATAAACTTTTGCACTACATTGAAGACCTTGAATTTGAAACCTATTTGTGCAACTTCTAAACCTTAAAACTTGTGCTTAATAAACTTAATAAAAAATAGAATATAAAATTTCAACTAATGAACCTTTTGCACCTTAGTTGCATGCCTTGTTAATCTTGGTTTGATGATGATGATCTTGATTATTTGGATCACCTAAATGTTACCTTGTACTAGATAATGTAACTCTTATGGGTTGTCAAAAATATCTCTCTAGATCACCTATTTACAACCTTAAAACCTCTCTAACTTGTTTTCCAAATCATTTCTTTCTTGTTATCCTCAAATATTATAGTTTCATATTCCTAAGTAGTTAGTTTCTCCTCCAAAAATCTCGTAAGTTTCTTACCAAATCCTTCTCCCTTGGGCTTATTATCGAATGGTGATAATTTTCCTAAATTTTGCACTATCAAGAGTTGCTCCTGATATCTCCTCTAATGAGGCTTTCCTAGTCTTATCCTTCCAATTAGCTTGAGACCTTCTCCCTGGGCCTTCAATCATGTGGCTTTTAAAATCTACAACATGACCTGTTCTAGACCTTCTCTATCTTCAATCTTGTGGCTCTCTCAATTTCTTATTGATATATCTTGGCTTGTATACCATTGTTAGCTTTTGAAGCTATAAACTTAAAGGAAATGCAATCACAAGTGATGAAATAAGCAAGCAATATTATATCTATGATAATGGCTAACTAATAAGCATGGAAATAACATGAAAAACTTTTGAAATAACTCATGCAAAGGCCATTAATGAAAGATCATGAAAATAGAAACTTGATACATAATATAAAGCTCTCTCTACTACTATACTAGTGTGTGCTAAGGACCATGCATGATTCTTAATAATTACAATTTTAAGCCAGATATATACTAGTATGTGACTTCACTTTCCTACCCTAAGGACACATGTGCATTCTACATGATAGACACTTGTGCACATGCACAACTAACTAACGACACTTGTCTTTTTACATCATTTCACATTCTAATACTTGTGCATTTATTACTTTTTCCTCAAGTAACCACTTAACCTAAGATAAAATCCTAGTTTAATGATGTACCCAAGGTGGTACATTATCATGTACCAAATAATGTAATATATTCTAACACTCTACTCCAATGTTAACCCTAGTATTTTAGGTTAACATATTTAGGGAAAACCATGTTATATGTAGAGTTTCACATCATAAGATGAGATTTGCATAGCATAGAAAAACACTTTGTAAAGACATGAGAATATACCTATAAAAAAATCCTATGATATATATATATATATTGTTGAAAAGTGATTTTTATTATTTAAAAGAATAAAAAATACATTGATTACAAAAAAATGTGTATGGTATGGGAGCACACCTCAAAACGTTAGACCAAGATTCCATCCAGATCCATGAACAGGATTTCGATCTTAAGTTCAACTTAAATTCAACTTAGAGATAATAAGAAACAAAACTCAACTTAAGTTCAATGATTTTGTTTGTAGGGAAAGTGAGACTTTGTCCAGCGAGAAAAGGGTATTTAAGATAAATGCTCTACTTTAAGATCCACCTTGTTAGCTTAAGCCTGAATCTGTAACATCACATTGGACCAAATCATAGCTTTTGCATAAGTAGATAATCCTATGGAAATATTTTGATTAGCAAATATAACACTATTATGATATTTTGAAATGTGAAATAAAAATTATACTCTAAAAAATGCTAGATTTTATCATTACTCATAGGCATGCTAGTCCTATCCCCAAGAAGAATCATATGCCAAGAAAATCACCTAGGTCTGAATGGCTAGAAGAAGTCTTGGATTCAGGACCAGGCTATTTTGGCTCTAGGGAAAAACCAAAATAAATTCTTAATGAACTCTTGCCATTGACTAAAGGATTATTTGGGGTTTTACACCCCTATGTGGACCAATTATTCTCTAATTGGTAGTCCTTGAAAGAGTAAACACCAAGATAAGTGATACAACTTTGGTTCCAGATCCAAAAATGCCTATTTTTGGGTTTGTAGTTTTTGAAAGGATAATTGGGATAAAACTTCTAATATTTCCACCAAGGGTACATACTTTTTACCCTAATTTTGTTAGCATATCATATGGGACTACCTCTTAAACTACTTGGAATGTCTCCTTGTCCTTCTCTTGAAGATTGAATTGGGATTTGGCTTTAGGCCAAGAAATCAAGTTTCTAGTGTGGCTAGAGAAAAGGTTAGAAATGACTTGTATCCCTCTATAAAAATAAAATAAAATTCCATAACCTAGGGAAGTTTAGCTAAATTTATCTTTATGCATGATAAATAGGGATTATATATAGCCTAATATAAAACCCATTACCACTCCATTAGAGCTAAGGTTTAATAAAATCCCAATATTTCCAAATGATTTTTGCAACAAAGGTACCCTAAATACAAATAGATGCTTTTATACGCATAAGTGAAGACAACCCAAGTCTTTTTTAGGATTTTATTTTTTATGGGATGCTTGAGGAAGTACAATGTTGAGCAATATTTTCCAATCTTCATTTCCTTACATAGCTCTAATAACTATTTGGCACATTAGGCTATTCCTTATTGTTGGGAATTAAGAAGTCTCAAACCTCTAGAATTCCTTTGAAGGCAAAAAAATTCTTTGGCCACTATATGGAAGCCTTTCTTGTCTATCAAGGCCCATAGAAAATATCAAATGACCCTCTCTAACTTTTGGTAAGAGACTTTGGATAGGGCCCAACAAGAAAATAGTATATAAGAGTGGTAGTGAAAGTTTTAGAACATACTCAGAATTTATTGGCTAGCAGAAAAGGCTTTAAAATCCATTTTTGTAGCTTATTCTCCACTCTATCTAGAACATATTGGCACAACACATATGAAAAATAATGGAAGGCAAATGGAATTCCCAAGAATCTAAACATTTCCTCATGTTGGATCCATTTCCAATTAAATTGACTGAACCAAGTAGGCTTGGGAAAAACAATTATTTGTAACATTAATTTTTTTTCCATGGGATGTTGGATCCATGGGCTTCATAATATGTGTCAAGATATTATGACAAATTATCAATGTTACTTTTCTCTTTAGAGAGTATCAGGAAGGAGTAATTTATAAAATACCCATTGACCTGTTGCTAAGAAGAGTTGGGAAGGGATAATTCCTTCCACTCTCCCATTATAAATAACATTAGCTATAATGGATAATCCCTTTTACTCTCCCATGAGAAATAATATTAGCTAGAAGGTATCCACATCCTTGATGAATGGATATGTAGAGACAAAAGGGTGATGAATGATGGTCATTAATTATCAAGCAAGCATATGCATCTATGAAAAGTATTTGAACAAATTGGAGAAAGGTGGGTCTAAAACCTAAGGCCTACAACATGGCCAAGATGAAGAGTCATTCAATCTCATCATATGCCTTAGAAAAATCTATTTTAATGAAGATTATCTTTTGCTATGATCATCTTACATATTCTATGCCTTCCCAAATAACAATGTTGTTATCTAGTATGTATTTTCTCTTGATAAATCTATTTTTCTCAGGTTAAATGATAAAGGGGAGAAAATTTCTAATCTTGAGTGCCATGGTCTTGGCTATAATATTATATGATACATTGAACAAGGTAAAATGCAACCAGTTGTAAACGTCCTTAGGGTCCCCTATTTTGGAAATAAGCTTAATATTTCCCTTTTAATCAAATGGACAAGAGAACTAGTTCTAAGAGCCTCTAAATAAACTTGGTGCATATCTAGCTCTATAGTACCCTAGAGAGTTATATAAAATTCATAGGGAAACCTATCACGACTAGGGGTATTACCATTGGCCATGGAAAAGGTAATGACTTTATGCCCTTCTTATGACAAGGCGCTATCATAAAGGGCTTGTTAGGATGTAGAAATATGACAAGGAACCACTCTGACACATTGTTGAAGGGTTTGGGCCTGGACCAGGGTGGGTTCTTGAGCTTGAAACACCTTTTGTTAATGGAATACAAAGGCCTATAGAATATCAATAAGCTTTGTAAATGTATTCTATCTTTCCTAGGTGCATTCAATTTTTTGAGCTATGTTCTTGCCTTAGAGATATTGGAAAAATTCTTTGGAGACCCTATCCCCAACATTGAGCCAATGAAATTTAGCTTTGATCTAGGCACCATAAGTGGCATGAGCATCTATGATATATTATTATTTGAAAATTTGGCCACCTGAATTTGCAATTGTAGACACAAAACTTTGACCCACAAAAATGGTTCAGATATTCCTTATATCCCTAGCTAGCCACCCAAACTTGCCTAGTCCATACTGGGTGTAAATGTGGTTTTCCATATTCGTACATCATATGGAGGGGTATGAATTTGAATTTTTATAGATTTTTCTCACATAAATCCCTCCCCCAATCAGCTTGTTTTGAGGTCATATTTGCCCAAAGTAAAATTTTACTTTCTTGCCTATTTTCCCTCCAAACCTCTTATAAATAAGGGTTTGGATCTCCTTAGTTCCCATAATACTTTTAGTGGTGATTTTTATTCTTGAATCACTCATATTCTCATCCTTTTAAGTGTATTTTTGTTGCAAGTTGATATTTTGATTGTTTTGGTGCTTGGTGATTGCTACCCTTGGGGATTGAGTGAAAAAGTCTTGAATATTGGATAGGTAAAATATTTTTGAGTAATTCTTATACCTATTTATTAATTCTTGCTTGATCAATTATCTCATCAAGTTTTGCATTTGTTTTATTAGCATTTAAAACTCTATTTTCTACATTTTGCACCCTATTTTTTGTTGTTTTAGGCCTCAAAATGGGCACTTGAACCATATTTGCATCCCAATTTTATAGTGCATGAATTGGATCAACCATATTCATTCCTCATAGTTATAAGGTATGAATTTGGTAAAATTAGGATTTTAGGGGTAAGATTTTCACTGTAAAACCCTAATTTGTACCTTATTTTGAAGTTGTCAGTTGTGTCCATCTTTGTTGCATTTCATATTATGTTGCATATTTATTTTACTATATTCGTGCATTTTTCAAAGGTCAAATATCATTGTTACTCTCAAATAGGTCATCTAGAATGACCAAGGGGTATTGACTACTACACCTCCAAGCTCGACTATATAGCATCCTAAGCAAACCCCCAAATGTTGATCCAATTTTCTAGGTTTTTGTGAATTTATTTTGTAGGATTGAAGCTATTGGATATTTTGTATGAAATACAAAGCTTGGACCAACCTTTGGATAAGATAATTTTCCTTATATATCTTTATGTTATTTTTTTTTTTCTTTCTACCCACTTTTGTGGAAAACATGGATCATAAGAAAAGTATAGATATCTGATTAGATTTCATAGGCATTTGAATAAATAAGAGAATATAGTACACATCTAGGATTTTGTTTGTGCATTCCCTTAGACCCTTGCTTAAAATGTTTTATTTTACAATCTAGGGTTAGATATCATTGAATAAAATAATCATTTTAGGTTAGCTCTTGTATTCTTGCATTGTTCTTTCATCTCATAGTTTAATATAGAAATATTAAACATAGGTGTATGCTCAAATTGAACACATCAAACACATTCCACCCTGGACTTGGAGTTAGTCCTAAAACCATTCCTGGTGAGCCCATACCTCTTTTATAATGGTCACCTCAAGGCTTACCTATGGATCCAACCTTGAAAATTGTACGTTGGTGCATGGTTTTTCCCCTATTCATATTTGGTGAACCTGACATGAAGACACGTCTTAGTGGCCAAGATAAGAATATTATTTATTTTTGCATTTTATTTTAAAACTTTTATCAAGACCACTAATTTTATGTGATTATATCAACAAACACTTAAAACATCTTAAAAATATCTTGTGTGTTTTTGCTATTTTTTAGTTTTCCTCCTTTCCACTCCATCGTTTATCCCTCTCCTAATGGCTCCCAACCTTAGGAGTAGATGAAGGCTCTTAGGGTATAATGAGATATTTCAAGAGGATGATCAAATTGATAGAGAGAATCATAATATTGAAGAAGAGGAAAATGAGAAACTGAGAATAGTCTTGATCCTATTAGGGGACCCAATGGAACCCTTACCTTTAAAATTTTTTGAACATATATGGAGCTCTTAAATGCATCATAAGCATACCTTGGATATAGATCTAGAAGAGGAATCCCAACTCAAGGATGTTAGAACATCTCATCATCAAACTATTCCTTCTTGAGATGTTCATGACAACTCCTTAAGTGAATATTTGAATCATGGTAATCTTGTCCATCATCCAACTTATACCACTACTGTAACCACAAATATTGGAAGGATTCCACAAGCCCTTCCAACTAGTAGTGTCACTCAAAATTATTTTCAATTTCCTCCTCAATATGCTAATCTCAACAATTTTACCTCTATTTTACCAACTCTTAGTTATTGTCTCCAGTAAGATATCACATATCACAATAGTATTAATATCTCCAAAATAGGACAATTACCCATTCAATAGCCTACCTATCCCTTAGGGAATCTAGGGGTATTTCAAGGTAGTAATCATGAGGTGTAAAGTTTAACTAATATGGTGAAACAACTGGTTTCAAAAGTAGAGATGATTCAACCCTCTAGTTTCACCTACAACTATAAATAAATGTGCAATCAAAACCTAGACCCTATTGTTGCTACTAGAACTTGTCTTAAGTATTTTTCCATGCCATTTTTACCTATGTACAAGGAAATAGAAGACCCAGTTGACCATTTGAGAAGATTCAGAACAACTTTCCATGATATCATATTTGATGATATGTTATTACTAAAATTGTTTGTTAAGAGTCTTGCTAGCATGGAGTTAGAATGGTATTATCAGTTACCTAGCCATTATATAAGGAAATTTGAAGAAATAACTGAATTATTTATCCAATAGTTTGATGCCTATATTGAAAAGAATGTATCCATGAAATATGTTTACAATCTATATCAAGGAAAAGATGAATCTTTTTTAGAATTCTTGGCTCGTTGGAGAAGTCTAGTTGGTCACTTGAGATACACCTTACCTCCTCGAGATATGATTGAAATATTTATTGGAAATTTGCAAGAACAATTATCTTATGCCTTAGAAACTACAAATATCACATATTTTGATCAAGTAATTGAGTTAAAAAGGAAATTGGAACAATATCTTATCAAAAGAGGACAACTTAAATTGAAGGAAGAGAAAGCCCCTAAAAATTAGTATAATAATAAGCATGTGGTAAGAGACGGTGTAACAGATAGTAGACCTATTAATAGTATTGTTAACAATCTACAAAATATAATACTTTAAAAACATCCACAAAGGAATTTCACAAGACTTAACTTACCTATGGAAGTGGTTTTAAAGCAGCTTTTGGAAGCTAATATGATTGAGCTGCTTCCCATAAGGAAACTTGATACTACAACAAATCGGTACAAGGCAGGTCAACATTGTGCATATCATAAGGTAGAACACTAGACAAATTCTTGTAAGAAGTTGAAACATGTGGTGCAAAACCCGATTTAAGTAAAATGTCTGGTTGTAGAATATTCTCACTCGAAGAAACAACCTCCTACTCAGCGAGGGCTTATGACTAATAAATACAATGGACAAAATGTATCTAATAAAGTATCTTATAATAATATACCACCTCACTATGGTAACATGGTATGATAGCAGCTACTTCAAAGCAATAGGTGAAAAATCAACAGATCCAGTAGTCTCAGTAGTAAATGAGTTCTTTAGCAAAGATATTTCTTAGAAATTTTACAAACTTCTCCTACTTATGGGGAAGCCTTTTTAATTTTTCTAAGACAACAATCTATCCCTAGAATATTTCCCCTGGTGCTATGGCCAATGTTCTAAGCTCTCTTGGGATACATCATCTCACATTCTCAGATTACGATATCTCTTCCTCAAACCTATGTAGGAATTCTTCTCTCTACATTACTACATTTATTGGAGAAACCATTATCAAGAGAGTCTTGATTTATAATGGCTCTTCCATTAATTTATGCACATATATTTTTTTCTAAATGTTTGGATTAATAGAGGAATATCTAAATAAATCAAATGACATCATTAAAACTTTCAACAAGTTCCAAGAATCTTGAGGTATTGTTTCCCTCCAACTTAAAGTTGGACCCAATATTTTAGATACATTTTTTATGTCGTGTCTTTCCCTATATATTTTAATATTCTTCTCGGATGACCTTGGATCCATGTGATGAAGGTTATCCCTTCTAATTTTCATCAATATCTAAAGTTTAAATTTAAAAATCAATATATAACCATTTTGGGTGATCCTTATCCATTTGAATTTTGCACACTAGAATAACAAGCTCAATTTAATTTATCAGGTTCCTCATCTCATATAACTGAGTAGTATAAAAATTTAAACATGAGGGAGGAACCATTAACCAATTTTTCATCACAATATCAAGACAATTTTTATCATTAGGAGCCTCTTCTAGATGAATCTCATCAAAGTTTAGAGTGGAATGTTGAGAATGAGAGGCTAACCTCTCCTTATTTTTTGGTCTCAACCCCAAAGTAATATTTCAAATATGAGGATGTTCCTTAGGATGGTATATGATTTTATGGGTTTGTCCCTTGTGCAACATAGGTTGAGTCTTTTAGTTCTCAATAGTACTTTGGTTCTATGTCTCCCAAGGACATTAAGCAACTAGGAGTAATTTTTGCCTACCTCCTCTTGAGAATGAGTCATTCGTTCTCATTGATGAAACCATATATGTGAATATAGGTTCTAAGGAAGCCCCTAAAATCCTTAGGCTAGGTAAAGCCTTGTCCATAGATGATTAGGAGCAATTGACCAATTTTTGAAGAGAGCTTCAATATATTTTTGCTTGGTCATATACCGATATGCTAGGGATTGATCCCTCCCTTTTTATGCATCATTTGGTAGTGCGCCCTAATGCCAAGACTATTAAGAAGAAATTTAGAACTATGCATCCTAAGATCACTGTTTTAGTCAATGAGGAGCTCCAAAAACACCTTGACATTGATTTTATATAAGCTATTGACTATTTTTATTGGATATCCAATATCGTTCCTATGGCTAAGAAGGAACAATCATAATATGTACCGACTTTAGGGACATTGAATTATAATATCCCAAGGATGATTTTGAATAACACAAGCTTCTACTAAGAGGGGGGTGAACAGTATAAGACCACTTTTTACTTTTCTTTCCCAATCAATATTATACAATGTATAGATAACAATATCAATAATAGTAATCAAAGCAATGCACAAAACACCATACAAAATAGAGACACCACATTTATATGGTTCACCCAATGTGGGCTACTCTACAGAGAAAATATTTTACTAAAATATTCTCAATCAATCTATTGGGAATCCTTCCCTATTATAATATTAATGCACCTCTATCAAAAGGAGATATCAATCCCCTAAATCAAGTTTGTGGATCTCTATCCACAAGAAAACTCCTTCTCCTCTACTTTTTTTGGTGATCCTTTAGAAGACTACTGCCTCTACTGCACTGGATTATGGATATCTCTCCACTGAAGACTCTTGTACCCACTTAGAATACCTATCCTCACTTCCCTGGCTAATGGATCTCTATCCACTGGAGACTACTATCCTCTCTGCTCTGTCACCTCCAAAGATCTGTCTTGAATCTGCACTAAAAATAGTCCTTCGGTCTAGCACAAATTTACTCAACAAGTCCACTTAGAACTTACTCACATATTCTTAACAAGTCCACTCACAACTTGCTCAATTTTGCTAAACAAGTCCACTCAGAACTTGCTCAAATCTACTCAACAAGTCCACTCAGAACTTGCTCAAATCTTCTCAACAAGTCCACTCATAACTTGCTCAAATCTTCTCAACAAGTCCACTCAGAACTTGCTCAATCTACTCAACAATTCCACTTAGAACTTGCTCAAATTTTCTCAATAAGTCCACTCAGGACTTGCTCAAATCTACTCAACAAGTCCACTCAGAACTTTCTCAAATCTGGTCAACAAGTCCACTCAAAACTTGTCCAAATCTGCTCAACAAGTCCACATAGAACTTTTCCAAATTTTCTCAACAATTCCACATAGAACTTGTCCAAATCTACTCAAAAATTCCACACAACTTGTCCAAATATTCTCAACAATTCCACACAGAACTTGTCCAAATCTACTCAATAATCTCACACATAACTTAACCAATCTCATAGAAACATAAAAAGAATTGTTAGAGACCCAATATGTTTCAACTCAATACTCAAACACTTTCTCAACTCAAATCAAAATATAGGATAGTTTTTTTATGGAACTTGAACAATCACTTCATACAACCACTTGACTAGGCTCAACCAACTCTACTCAACCAATCACTCAAAAAACAACCCTTGCTCATAAACCCTAGTCCAAGCATATAACCACCAACTCAAAATGTTTCCAATAATGCTCAACAACAAATCTTACATAACAATGATACTCATGTTATTTTCAAACCCTAGTTCAAGTTCTTTGCACAACAACTTACTTCAACAATAATGCTCATAAAACAATCTTCACATAACAGTGATACTCATGTTCTTTTCAAAACTCTAACTCAAATTCCTTACACAACCAATGGCTTCAACAACAATGCTTATCAAACAAGGTTTTAACAACTCTTTATAACCTTGAAGAATTAACTCAAACACTCTTAAAAAGGAAACCCTAATCAAGTACTTTTCACTCCAAACTTATTTTTAGAAAACCATTCAATCAACTCAACTATGGAAGAATTTGCCCATACCTTTTTCTTGACAAGGAGTAAACCACACAAATCTACCACACTCACAATCACTTCTTTGCCAATATCAACAAGGGTTAGAAGATAATAATTTTCTCAATGAATCACAATATAAAAAGATATCAAATAAAATACACTTGATCACTCTAAATTTATAATAATATCCAACACCTTCATAATAATATTTTTGGCAAAAATTTATTTAAAAATAAAATCAACACTCTTAAAGTCTTACTCCTTCAATATGCAAATATAAAAATTTAAAACTTTATTTAAAAATAAAATCAAACTTCTTATAACTCCAAAAACAATTTCCAACAAGCACAAATTTCCAACTAGCAACCCTTTCAACTATTTCCAATTAGCAATCCTTTTAACTCCAAAATTTATTGAAAAATAAATTTTGTTTAACAATCCCTTTCAAAACCTTTTATCTCCAAACCTTAGGCAATATAAAAAATTAATTATCAAAAGTATTACCTTGCCTTGTAAGGGATTCTAACTCCCAAATCAGCCCATGACCAATGCCTTAGTCGCAGCTCCAACTGCTACACAGGCTAAGCACTCTCTTGGGAAGGGGAGAGGACCAGATGCTCTATGAACCTTCCTTTCTCTACCAAAGACAAAAATGTGTGCCTTCCCTTGGTGCTTCAACACAATGCAAATATTGTCGCCACATTTCAAACGCAGGCCACTCGATGCCTCAACATTTTAGCCAATGCCTCTTTTCCACTAGGCCATGCTACCTAGCTGGCTCCAAACTTTTCATCGCTTTCAAATTATTCCCAATAGCTACCACAAGGAAATATGAAATCACTATTTTATCATGAGATTCCTCTTTCACAATTTGAATGCAATCACATTTTGAAGCAATAATAATTTTGAATGCCTTTAAGGCATGGTATATATAGCCTTTACACCTTTATGCAAACACGTCGGTGCTCCTCAAACTTTATTCGACATCGAATTTTGAATTAATCTATAAATGATTTAAATTTATTTAAATTTAAATATTATAAATCAATTTAATAAAACCTTTGGTTTTATTAGGGCCTTCTCTAATTGCACAAATTGGTATTAATGATATTTATTTATAAAATTTAAATTCCTTTTGAATTTAAACATTTTATAAAATAAATATTAGACCTCCTTTTAACTTTGCAATAGGCCTCCTTTGGTTTTTATAAAAAACCTTTTAACTTATGCTCCTATATAATATTAAAATATTATGGAGCCCTTTTACCTTTAACTTTTGGACTGTTGAAGCTTTTTCTTGGATATCAGTGATAACTTTGACGACTTTATTTCTTGTCGAATTCCTTGAAATTAATGATGACTTCATCTGGTGACATCAATGACAACATTGAATTAGGGACTCAAAATGTCCAATAGATTTTCCCTTGCTCAAAATAGATCAGATTGTATATTTCAGCACCAAATATGGAATACTTTTATTCATGGATGGTTTCTTAGGTTACAATTAGATTATGATTACCGCTCAAGACCTAGCCAAGATGACATTCATCACTCCATGGGGTACCTTCTGATGGAAAGGCATACCTTTTGGATCGAAAACCATAGGTTCCACCTATCAATAGGCTATAACTTATATTTTCCATGACATGATGCATGATGTTCTCTAGGATTATGTCGATGACCTTTTAGGTCACTCAGAACGAAAGGATCATGTCCATGATTTAAGATGGATTTTTGAAAGGCTTTAATATTTTAGGGTTTATCTTAAACCTAATAAGTGTTTGTTTGGATTCACAGTGATTTACTAAAGTATATCCCATTAATATATAAATCATAACTAAAATATGTCCTCCCCACACCTTGACTAAACTGCATGGCCTGTAAGGTAAGATCCAGGATATTTGTCAATTCATTTTCAAGTTAACTGATAAGTGCTAGCCCTTTCTTAATATTCTTAAGAAAGATATGGTTTTCTAGTGGGATTCTGAGTGTCAAAAATCTTTTGATGATCTCAAAAAGTATCTCATTTCCCTGCTTATTTTAGTTCCTCCTATGCCTGGTAAGCATCTAATGCTTTACACAGCAACCATAGCTCACACTTTAGAAGCCATGCTGGACCAACATGATGATTAAAATAAAGAGTGAGCTATATACTACATTAGAAGAACTTTTTCTAGCTATGAAACTAGGTATACTCCCTTAGAGAAGCTTTACCTTGTTGTAGTGTTTGCTTCCCAAAAGCTAGGATACTACATGCTTAGCCATAAGATCTTAATGGTTGCAAAGCTTGATCCTTTGCATTATTTAATGTCTAAACCCCACCTTTTAGGTCGATCCACTAAGTTGTTTATGGCCATTAGTGAGTTTGACCTAACCTTTATATATCAGAAGGCTATCAATGATCAGGTGATTATTGATCAGTTAGCTTTTGCTCCCCTAGAAGTTGCCCACCCTTTGGTTGTTGAGTTTCTTGATGAGTGTTTCAACATAAAAGTTGAAGATCCAAAGTCTTGGACTTTATTTTTTGATGGATCCCATTGCATGAAGGGCGTTGGAGCTAGAGTTATTTTGGTTACCCCATAAAAATAGCTCATCCCTGTGTCCTTCACTCTTTGTTTCTCATACATGAATAATACTACAGATTATGAATCCTTGATCCTTGGTCTTAGAGTGGACTTAGCTTTGCAGGTTACAGTCCTTTTGGTATTTGATAATTCTCAACTTGTGGTCAATTAGATCAACGATGTTTATCAAATAAGAGATGATAAATTAAATACCTACAAGGATATTATCACCAAGCATTTATCTATGTTCGATCGGGAAACCATAGTCTATCCCTATATCGTCAAACCACCATGTGGATGCCATGGTTGTTTTTGCATCCTTGTTTCCTTTGGAGTTAGAATATGATCAAGGATCGATTATCATTAGAAAAATATAGGAGCCTACATAAATTGGTTCTTACCTTGTACCTTTAGATATTTTAAACATCGTAGATGCCCCATATAAGCCATGGTACATTGATATCTTTAATTTTATTGAATAGGATTTGATGCCTAATGGTTTAGATCACAATCAGAATAGGATTTTGTGCAAAAGAGAATGTTGATTTTTTATTATTGATAATAATTTGTATCAATATTCTTTTAAATGCATCCTCTTGTGATGCCTTAAATCCTATGAAGCTCGACTTGCTCTTAGTGAATCTCATGAAGGTTCTTATGGAGGTTATTTTAGCGGTATTGCTATTGCCAAGAAGCTCCTTAGAATGGGGTACTATTGGCCTTCCATGGAGAAATATACATGTGATCGTATTTGATATTGTGACAAGTGTAAATACCATGACAACCTAGTCCATGCTCCTTCTCAACACCTTTAGGTTATTTCTTCCCCTTGGTCATTCTCCATGTGGAAATTGGACATTATAGGGAAGATTAATCCAATGTCATTTTATGGTCATAATTTTATCATAACAGTGATAGATTACTTCACTAAATGGGTTGAAGCCATGTCCCTAGCCATGGTGACTAGAAATTAGGTTTCTAAGTTCATCTTCAAGAAAATCCTTTGTAGGTTTAGGATTCCTTTGATGATTATTTCTAACAATGACACTCCTTTCAAGAACAAGTATGTTCACAAACTTTGTGCTAAGTACAAGATTCAACATAGGTGGTCAACTTAATATTACCCTCATGGTAATGAATAAGTCTAAGCATCCAAGTCTTTGATCAAGATCTTTAAGAAGTTGGTTTGTAAGACCGATCATGATTGGAATACTCAACTTTATTCTTCATTGTAGGCCTATCGTACTAGTGTGTTTACTCCCATAGGTGTCTCACGATATGTCTTGTTATATGGGTCTAATGTGGTGTTTTATTTTAAGATAAAGGTTCCCTTATTGTACATCTTGTTGCAAGATGCCTCGATCAGTGATGTGCAAATCATTTACACTAATTGGAGTTGTTGGATGAAAATTACATTCATGTCTTAGAGAATTTATGAGTCTATTAGAATAGACTCAAGAAATATTATTCTAATAAAGTTTACAATCATTATTTTGAGGTTTGGGACCTTTTCCTCAAAGAGAACCAAAAGAACACCAATGCTTATTTAGATCTTTGAGGTACGTTTCAGCCCAATTGGTTGGGGTCATTTGTCATAATGAACAAGTTTGGCTCTGGTGCTTATCATTTAGCTTTTTTATATGGTGAAGAGATTAAAGAACCAATGAGTATAATGCATCTTAAAATATATCATGCATGATCTATCATCTGCATTGCATTCTATATTTAACTTATATCATATTGTATTTGGTTTTCCTAGTCATACTGCACGGTTACTTGTTATATCTTGCATGGTTGCTTAAAATTTTGTTTTATTGCATTTCTGCTTGTCATAATTTAATTGATGCTTGTTCATGATTGCTTGATCATATATATTTTGGGGATTCCGTTATAATGGCAAGTGATGACACCTAGTTAGGTTGTAGCTCACATACATTGCACTCTCACTAGGACTCTGATACCTAGCAGAGCCCTCACTTAGGGCCCATGTATTTTCATACTTTACTCTATTCTTCTCTTCCTCTACTCTTTTATTCTCTTTTCCTCTTGTATTCCTTGACTTTGAAGGTATTTCAACTACCATAATTATTCTCCAAAGTCAAGGACTACAATCCTATTTTATTATATTCTTGTCCTTTGCTTGTTTATTATTCATCTTCAATTTTCTTCATCAAGATAGGAATATATGTTCTCATCTCTTATTTGCTTTTACACTTCCTCCTTGAATTTTCAATAATAGTAATTCACTTTCTCACTATTTAAGCTTCAATATGGGGGCACACACATAGTTATTTTCTCCTCATTTTCTTCTGTCTTTTCTTCGAGAACATTCACACACTCACAGGGTGTTATGATCAGATCATTTGGTCCATTCACACTTTGCATACATCACACCCATTTCAGTTAGTACTTACTAACATATCACCTTTATACACAACACACCCCACATGGGATAGCTTCATGGCCATACACAAGGAGTAGCCTCTATCTAAAACATTTACAACCATACATAGCAGGTATCTTTTATCCATTTGTCCATCCATAGTGGGTTTTCACTCCACTTTTGATCATATTTTTGAGCATAACATCCTCTATCCAAGGTTTTGGCCATTTTTCTCTTGTTTGCTATTTCATTGACCTATTTGGAGCCTTGCTTCTTCTTCTTCTTTTTATTCATATAATTCTTCTCTTATTTTCCTCTCTTCATTCTTTCCCCTTCTTCTTTCATTCATGAATTTCATCTTAGGTAGCTTGCATTTCTTGCACTAGTTAGAAAAATTTTGTGTCTAGTTTCCTTTGTTGTGCTTCTTTATTTGTTTGTTCTATTTGTTTTTCCTCTATGTTTCACTTTATTTCTTTGTATTTTTTGAGTTTCTTAAGGAATTTCTCTTTCCTTCTAAAACACGAGGGGGTATCCCAGCCAAAGAGGTATTAATGGAAGTAGTTTATTTATTTATTTGCAAAATCCCAAAGTTTCTTTTGTGACATCCTCTTTTGTACCACACCTTTGTCCAGCCTTGGCCACCCCTTTGTCTAACCCTGGCCACCCCTTTTTTGTGTTTTTCACCCTTGTCCATAGGAGTCTACATATTTTCTTAACGCGTTTACTTAGCCATAAATGCATCAAAGAGGGAAAAAAATATAGACACAAAAATTTAACCCACCAAAATGATTCAAATCTTCCTTAGATCCCTAGCTAGCCACCCAAACTTGCTAAGTGTAAATTTTGGATCTTTTTGCCTTCTCCCTTTGTATTTTTTACTAGCTTTACCAAATTAGTACTCGATCAATACTGGGCATAAATTTGGCCTTCAAAATTCATGCCTTAAACCCCTCCCTCAAATTGGGTGTTCTAGAAATTTTTCTCACTTAAACCCCTCCCTCAATCGACTCGTTTTGAGGTCGATTTTGCCCAAATTGAAATCTCACTTTCCTGCCCATTTGCCCCTCAAATGGAGGGGGTTCAAATTGGGTGTTCTAGAAATTTTTCTCACTTAAACCCCTCCCTCAATCGACTCGTTTTGAGGTCGATTTTGCCCAAATTGAAATCTCACTTTCCTGCCCATTTGCCCTTCAAACATATTATAAATAAGGGTTTGGATCCCCTTATCCCTCAATGCTTTAAGTTATGATTCTAATTATTGACTCACTCATATGCTCATGCTTGTAAGTGGATTTTTGTTGCAAGTTGTTATTTTGACTATTTTGGTGCTTGGTGATTGTTGCCCTTGGGGATTGAGTGAAGAAGTCTTGATGATTGGATATATCAACCATTTTTGAGTGATTATTCCACATTTTCATTACTTATTGCTTTCTCCATTAGCTCAATAGGTTTCACATTTATTTTATTAGCATTTAAAACTCTATTTTATGTATTTTGCACCCCATTTTTTGTTATTTTAGGCCCCAAAAAGGGAATCTAAACCATATTTACACCTTGCATATATAGGTCATGAATTTTGTCTTCCAGATTTATGCATTCTAGTTATAGGTCATAAATTTGGTAAAATTAGGATTTTAAAGGTAATATTTACACTTAAAAACCCTAATTTGCACCCTATTATGAAGCTTTATGTTGTGTCCATCTTTATTGCATTTCACATTACTGTTGCATATTTGTTTTACTGTATCATGCATGTTCTAAAGGTCAAAGACAATTTTTATATAGGTCAACTAAAAGTACCAAGGGGGCTTTATTTTTGCACCTCCAAGCTCAACTATATAGTGGCCTAAGAAGGCCCCCAAATGTTGATCAAATTATCTAGAGTTTTGTGAATCTATTTTACAAGATTGAAGCTATTGGATATTATGGATGAAAGATAAATATTGGACTAACCACAGGATAAGATAAGTGTCCTTATAGATATTTAGGTTGTTTTTGTTTGTTGTTTTATTTCTACATACTTTTGTGGAAAACCTAGATCATAAGCAAAGTATAGATATTTGATTAAATTTCATAGGCATTTGAATAAATAAGAGCATATAGTGCACATATAGGATTTGTTTTGTGCATTCCCTTGGACCCTTGCTCAAAATATTTTATTTTATAATCTAGGGTTAGATATCATTGAATCAAACAATCATTCTAGGTTTAGCTATTGCATTATTGCATCTTGTATCTTGTATTATTCATCTAATAGTTTAATATAGAAAGGCCAAACATAGGTGTATGCACAAATTGAACACATCAAACACATTCCACCTTGGATTTGGAGTGACTCATAAAATTGTTCTTGGTGAACCCATCCCCCTTTTACACTGTGTATAGAGTTATAATGGCCACCGCGGTCACATCAAGGTTTTCCTATGGATACAACCTTGAGAATTGTACATCGATGCATGGTTTTTCCCTCTACAAAAATTAGAAGAGAAGGGTTGTGCTTCCAAATCTCGTTTGGCATGTTGGAGATCCAAGGTAGTGGTCTTGTTTGAATGCTAATGGAAGAAGGTCAACTAGCACTTGTAGATGTGAAATATGTGAGTAGTGTATTCCATCACATCATTCTACCAGGTAACCCAACCATTGTGTGTGGTTGAATGGGGCTACAAGTTACATATATATTGAATGTGAGCCACAAAATGTTTATGATGAAGCAAAGACATATTGAAATAAAAATATCTACTCTACATGGATCACCCTTTTCCTACCCATTCAATGCAAAAGAATATGGAAAATTGGTTCAAGAGAAAAACCTTGAGGATCAACTCAAATAGGAGAGAAAAATAGTTGGAAAATTTAAATATTGGCTACCTAAATAATAATGTCATGTCTAACCTTTTGAGATTTTTTAATATCTAGTGCACAAGTTGGATCATGTATGTCAAATTTTGTATACTTGAGAGTGTCTCTCATTGGAATGATAAAGCTCTAATTTATTGTGCATGTGGAACTAAGTCATATATTTTCCCACTACACAACACATCAAATGCCCACCACTCTTGTCTATGGCTACCTCAATCATGTTGAAATCACCACAAATAAGCCAAGTGGTAGAAGGGAGTGACTCAAATAGACAACTCCTATGATTTGTATCTCCTATAGGCACAAGAAAATATAAATCAAATAACTATTAATGAATTATGCACACTATGTATTTATGCTTGGGGTCTGTAAGGTCCTGCACATTCCATGATAGAAAATTCATTGAGATAAGGTGTCAGGTGCAAGTGTAGGTGAATTGTTTTTCTATGTAACTCTATGAAACACTAAAGTAGATGTGTAGGTATCTGTTGTGCAATCACACTTGTTGTGTATTAGGGTTATTTATAGGTGTATATGTCTCCCAAACATGGTGGTCTAGGAATTAGCTATGGCATCATGGGTGATAAATTTGGGAAAAATGTTGCCCATAAAATATCCTAAGAAATATATCTAGAAGGTAATGTCTCATCTCTTGATGTTGATTTCTCTCTTTTGTCTTTTGATTATACATGCAGTTATTTAGAATCATTTACCCTAATTGGGTATTTTATGGGTTGTATTACCAATGAGTTAATTTTGAGGGCTTGGATCAATATGACTTGGGCCCCTCATGGCATCAAGGTTGAGATGATATGAAACCTCTCTAAGGGTTTCTTCCATTTTCATTTTACTGATGTTGCTCATGTGAAGGTTGTCTATGAGCATGATCCATGGTCCTTGTAGATATATTTGTTAGTTTTCTTACCATGGACCCAAGATATCTCTATGTCTAAGGAAAAATGACTAAGGTCTTGGTTTGGGTTGATTTTTTAGTCGTCCCATTTCTTTATGGCATGGATTGGAACACATTGTGGTTATTTTAGGGCATGTAATTCTAGTCAAACCCAAAAATATTTTAAATTCTCACTTGAAAAGGTAGGTCTATGTAAAGGTTGATATATCTAGGGATCTTAAATATTCCATTGAAGAACACAATCTTATACTAAGAGGGGGGTGAATAGTATAAGATCACTTTTTACTTTTCTTATCACAATCAATATTATACAATAAATCAATGGTAATATCAACAACAGAAACCAAAGCAGTGCACAAAACATCACACACACATGAGACACCAATTTTATGTGGTTCACCCAATGTGGGCTACTCCACAAATAAAATATTTCACTAAAATTTTCTCAATCAATCTCTTGGGAATCCTTTACCTATTACAATTTTTATGGACCTATGTCCAAAGGAGACACCAATCCCCTAGATCAAGTTTTAGGATCTCTATCCATAGGAGAACTCCTCCTATGCTCTAGCTGGTGATATTCTAGAAGACTATTGCCTCCACTGCACTAGATTGTGGATCTCTCTCCACTGAAGACTCTTGTCCCCACTAAGAGGACCTATCCTAACTGCCCTAGCTAATGGATCTCTATCCACTAGAGACTACTATCCTCTCTGCTCTGTCACCTCCAAAGCTCTATCTCAAATCTGTACTAAACACAATCCAGTAGATCTAGCATAAATATGCTCAACAAGTCCACTCATAACTTGCTTGAATATTATCAATAAGTCCACACATAACTTGATTGAATCTGATCAATAGGTCCACTCAGATCCTACTTAATTTTTCTCAACAGGTTCACTCAGAACCTACTCAAATCTACTCAACAAGTCCACACATAACTTATCTAATCTGCTCAATAGATCCACTCAGAACTGTTAGCGTATATTCTTATTTTTTATTTCATTATTTAGCATCCTGTTGCTATGGTTGTAACTATATCTATTCTTGCTTGTTAGCTCCATAAAAAACGGGCTAATATAAGCTACGTATGTATTATTTAATCATTAGTTCTAAATGATAATGTAGTATGATTTCTTACGTGGTATCAGAGTAGGAACTCTGCTCCACTCATTCGAGTTCATCTAGGATGGACGTATTTGTGTTGGTGTTGATCGAGGGATCAATCTTGATCCTTTTTGGGAGCTCTGTGTTGAGCTGGATGTATTTGTGTTGGTGTTGACCTAGGGATCAATCTCGATCCTTATTGGGAGCTCTATGTTGAAGCTGACTCTGGGAGTCTGGAGACTAAGGTAGCAAACCAGATGCACTACTATGGGACCCTATGGACTCTAGAGACTAAGTGGTGTAGACACGAGAACCTACCTATCTGGTGGGACCTGACATAGGAGGACACCTAGACATTGCAGCCACCATACAGGACATATGTGACTGGCAGGAACCTAGGCGGCTGGATCTAGGACCTGTGGCGAAGACTACCTACGTGGAAAAGTCTACGCGACCTAAAGGGACTTAAGCAAGCAACTTGGACTACCAAAATTGTAGAGACACATGGCAAAGGACGAAATGTGCATAGAGGCTTATCGGGTGCAAAGTCTACCTGAAAGTAGACATTAATTTGTATGGTCATTTTTTGTTTTAAACACCTAATAATCCCACCTCCTAGTGTATGTGGGACAATTGTTCCACAAATTTTTTTTTGTCTTCTAACATGATAGGATACAGGCGATGGTATTTTACGTGCAGATCTAGTCTTCAGCGTAAGGAAGTTGGAAAATGCCATCACTGAATGATTTCAGATGCCCTGCACAGTTATTTGCAATGACGTCTCTCAGCACTCCGATTGCAGACTGAAATTTGATGTTGATTCGCCCCTGAGATTTTTGTAAACTACCATTTAATATCTCATATGCAAATGTTCGAGAGACATCCAACTACAACAACAAGAAAAAGAAGGCAAAGCTAAAGAAATTCACTAGATGAATCTCCTCGTCACCTCCATGGAAGCTCCCATGACTGCAATGGAAGACGTAGCCTGCATCAACTAAAACTTTTGCTTATAGTGGAAGATCTCTAACGCCATACCAACATGATTGGTTCACATAACATTGGAGATCATGATCGAAAAGCGGTTAGGCGTTTGCAGCCATCTGACATGATTTTCTAATAATAGCCAAACAATTGGTGATTTTTGGCCATTAATTCTTGATTTGAAGGGCACATCGTAAGCTAGACATAGTTCTTTAAAGGATTCGACATCGATCTGAGCTATGGAATTACGACACACTGGAGTGCCAAACTAGTTCATTGATTGATAATTTGCATGACGACGTGTCGCCCCACCGAGAGATCGCCACCGGGAGTACAAAGTTGCCACCTATCACAGATCCGTCACTGCCCAACAAAGAGCGCCACCAATAGGGCAAAGAAGCCACCTGATGCAAATCACGTAGCACCATAGTCATCGAGCGTGACTAGTCATTCGCCAATTTGGCAGCTTATGCACTAGCTACTTTCGCGAGCTCAGCAACCGATAAGTAGGGGAGCATTCCCTTTGAATGTCATCGAGCGGTGATATGCTAAGGCATTAAAGGGAAAAGTCACGCGATCGCCTCCCGCTATGGGTTAGAAAGTTAAATTTTTTATTTTTGAAACAATTTTTTTTTAATGATTGCAATTTTATTTAATTAAATATCAATTTATTATTTTTTAATTAAGAAATTGTTTTCATATTTAATTACTTTAAAAAAAACTTTCATTAAAATTAAAATTTTGTTTTCAAAAATAATTATTTTTTCAATACCTTTGAAAGTTTAAAACCCACTTTATTTTGCAACCTCAAGGAGGGGATTTTTTTTATATATCCTATTTATTGCAAGCTTTTTCACAAAAGGATAACAAGGGGGGAAAACTTCATAATTTTCCTAAGAGGCAAGCTTTGTAAAAAACAAGCCTTTTGCAGCTTCATGGTTGCATTTTTTTGCACTAAGGAGGCATGCCAGGGGCGCTGTCCCTTGGAACCCCGTCCATGAAAGACTTATAAGGGTGCATTTTCGGTAGTGACCGACACCTTAGTCAAATTATTTTTGCAAAATTTCATTGTAAAAGGTGCATTTTCGGTAGTGATCGACACCTTAAAAATGGGCAGATCAAAGAAGAAACCTATCCCAAAATCAACTGATGATGTTGTTAAATCAGTTAAAGGCCCATAATTTTCCCCACACCTAGAAGGGATAGATTATTATGAAGATGGCACATTTCTTACACTAAAGAGTGGTGTAAATGCCATAATCAATGATTCTGCATCTTGTGGAGACATGCAAAACAATGGTGTTCTAATCCCTATTGGTGCTATAATGGGCATATTCTTGTCATTTTATGCTCTTGACAAAGCACAGCAAAAAAGGGACATTAGTGAGGAAACAGAGGTCAAACCCCTAATGGTCGATGCTTGTAGTGACACAAGTGATCTTCAGCCCATGGTGGTGAATGCTTGTTGTGACACATGTGACCTTGAGCCCATGATGGCCAATGCTTGTTGTGATACAAGCGACCTCATGCCTATGTTGGCAGATATCAGTTGTAGCACAAGTGATCTCATTTCAGTAGCAGATTTTGCTTGCGACACTAGTGACTTAAAAATTGAACCTCCTAAAGAACTCCATAATCTCATCAATAGTGACAAATGCCATATTGTTAAACACATTGATGAAGATGATGAAATTGGATGTTTTGAAAAACATACCAAAGGATATGGATCCAAACTAATGAAGAATATGGGATTCAATGGTGAGAGATTAGGTAAAAATGAACAAGGCATTAAAACTCCATTAATGCTAAATGTCAGGGCAAAGCATGAAGGCCTTGGCTATTCTGGTCAAGCAAGTACCAGTAAGACCATATTTGTAAATCCTAAATCTCCCACATCTCCTAAAAAGCATTGTTGCAATCATTGTGGCAAAATAGGTCATGTTGCAGCTAAGTGTTGGAGATTACATCCTTGTGATTTTTGTGGATGTACTAATCACTCTTCTTCACGATGTTGGCATAAAATGAAAATGACCAACAAGGTTCATATTGATTGTGGATGGATATATTTCACACAATGGACCATGATGAAATAAATTTTGTATGGCTTCTATCGAAAAGGTAAAACCTATGGTAGTCCCCAAGGCAAATCCAGTGACAGACCTAGTGGCAGTCCCAAAGATAATGACCCATATATAGACCTAAAGATAGACCTAGAGACACAGTTCCAGAGGAAGATCTACAGGAAGATCTAGAGGCAATGATCCAGAGATATATTCATAGGCAGATCTCAAGATAGACCTAGCAATACAATTCTAGAGGTATGCTTAGAGCCAGAGCCAGATCCAAATACAAAGACAAAGCACGAGCCACCATTATTTCATTTCTCTTCTTCTTCTTCACTGTATTGGGGTAGTTATATACTTTACCCAAATATTGTTGTATGGGGGGATGATAGTGTAGCTAGTAGTTATATTATTACCAAAATAATGTAATAAGGGGGGATGTTAGCGTATAGGCTATATTTGTATATTACATTATTAGCTTATTGTTGGTACTGTTGTAACTACTACCTAATCAACGCTTATTAGTTTCGTAACCTTCGGACTATTCTAAGCGCTCATTGTATTATTTAAACAATGCTTGATTAATGAAGATTGGTCCGCTTCTCAACATGTTAAAATCCCCCCAAATATTGTTGTATGGGGGGATTTTAGCATAGCTAGTAGTTATTACCTTACATAAATAATGGAATAAGGGGGGATTTTAGTGTATATGCTTATTTTTTATTTCATTATTTAGCATCTTGTTGCTATGGTTGTAACTATATCTATTCTTGCTTGTTAGCTCCGTAACAAATGGGCTAATCTAAGCTACGTATGTATTATTTAATAATTAGTTCTCAATGATAATGTAGTATGATTTCTTACAAGAACCTGGTCAAATATGCTCAACAGTTCCACTCAAAACCTATCCAAATATACTCAAAAATATCACCCAAATATTGCTAAATCTGTATTGTAATCTTCCACAAAATCTCACACAAAATCAGTCCACAAGTCTTCTCAAAAACTTGCCTCAAATCTGCTTAACAAGTCCACATAGAACTTGTCCAATCTCAAATAAGCATAAAGAGAATTTTTAGAGACTCAATATGTTCTATACTCAATGCTCAATTACTTTCACAACTCAATTCAGAATATAGAATAGTTTGTTTTATGGAACTTGAATAATCACTTCATAAACCCACTTGACAAGGCTCAAACAACTCTATTCAATAAATTACTCAGGAACAACTTTTACTTACAAACCCTAGTCCAAGCATGTATCAACCAACTCAAAATGTTTCCAACAATGCTCAACAACAAATCTCACATAACAATTATACTCATATTCTTTTCAATCCCTAACTCAATTTTTCACACAACCAATGGCTTCAACAACAATGCTTATAAAAAAGGTTTCAATCACAACACTTAATTCCAGAAAACCTTGAAGCATTACCTCTAACACTCTAAAAAATGAAACCCTAATCAAGTACTATTCACTCCAAACTTTTTTTCATAAAACCAACCACTCAACTCAATTAAGAAAGAGATTGCCCATATCTTTTGCTTGTCAATGAGTTGTTCTAACAAATATTCCACACTCACAAATTCTTCTTTGCAAATCTTAATAAGGGTAGATGACTTCAATAAAATACAATACAAAAATATGACTAAAATACACCTTATCAATCCAAATTAAAAATAATATTCACCATAACCTTCTTTAATAGAAAAAACCTTATTAAAATAAAATCAATGCTCAATAGTCTTAATTCTCCAATATTTCAATATATTAATTAAGAATTTAATAAAAAATTAGAATAAAAACCTCCTTATTACTCCTAATAACAATATTAAAAAAAACCACTCATCCAATAATTAATCCTTCTAAATTTTCACTTAACAACCCTTATAACTCCAACATAGGTAAATAATCATAAAACCTTAAACACCCTTATACCTCCAACTTTAGGCAGATAATAAAAGTTTTAGTTAAAAATATTTACCTTGCATTTTAGGGGAATCAAACCGTCAACTATGCCCATGATGTGCACCTTATTTGTGGCCTCAAATACCGCACAAGATACATGCTTGTTTGAAACCGACGAAGCACCACGTGCTTCAAGTAGTGCTCCCTTTTCCCTTTGTTAAAACAACGTGCACCTTGGGCGCCTTTCAACCAACATGACCTCCAACTTAGCCGCCATGTTTAGAACGTAGGCTCTTTTGCAAACAAATATTTTTGCACTTGCCCACTCGCCACTAGGCCACACTGTTTGGTTGGCCTTTGAACAATTCATGCTTTCTTTAACTATTCATTGTACACAAAAATGCAAATCTCATGAGCTCTTCTTCCTTTTTGCATGCCAATTAATAATTCGAGCAAGGATGATGTTTATGCCCTTTGGATAAGGTATTTATGTTTGGTTTCTCCACTCCTCGGAGAACGTCGACACTTCCAAAGATTCTCCTTCCACGACGTCAACGAAGGTTTAATAATTTTATAAGGTTCTTCGAATGCCTTTGCCTCCAAACCCAAATTTGGGTTTATGAAATATAATTAAACTTTATAAAACCCACTTTAATTTATACAATATTATAATAAAAATTATAAATATTTTATTTGGGGTTTTCACCATATCACTTTAATATTATAATAACAATTATTATAATATTTTATCCTTTTGATGTCTTGGATAAATTGATTCTTTGGGAGAATTAAACCATATTTTGACCCACTCTCCTGGGTGTAAAATATAGATATTTTAACCCATCATGAATTTTATTAAACTCCCACTTGCACTTGAGTTGAGCTATCACCTGACACCTTGACATCAATGACAACTAACTTCAGACATCAATGACAACTGCTCAAAATGTCCAACATCCATCAACATTTGGGTTAGGGAGACCATCATATCATGGAGAGTGGTTTATATTAACCTGTCTAACACTTGATTTTGATGCTAAGCATCTGACCCTAAGGTAAATTGTTATCCACTTATGTCACATAATATTCCAAAACCAGCTCCTACACAACCAATTGGGTCAATGCCTCAACCCAATGAGGAGGATTGGACCATTTTAGGTGTTAAAAAACTTAGCACACTATCTTAGCTAAAGTGTCTCACCCTAAACAATATATGAAGATGGTGATCCATTCAGGTTCACAACCATCATAAAAGACAAAAGAGCAGCTAGTTGGTGACCCTTCAATAATGAAGGTCATGGTTAAAGAAGTCTCATCACCTCTCCAAAACCATACCTCAAGTGCACATAGTATGGTCCCCAAAAAGACCACCATGCCCAAATATCCTCCCTAGTATCCTCCTATAAGTTTATGCCTCTCCTATAGCCTGAGGGATACATAATTGGCAGATTTTTTTATGGAGAAGAGGCCTCATCTTACCAATATTTATTTGGGGAGATATAGACTTAACTCTGAAGTTACCAATAGTTTCAAAGCATTGGAAATTTGGAAACCCATGGATAACCCCCTTAATAAATGGAGAACCAAAATTTCTTTTAGGATACAAGGGGAATTAAATAAGGGTGTGTATTATCACCATACCTTTACATCATTTTAGTTGAGACTCTTGGAATATTAAATAATTATATTTGAAGAGGAAGAAAAATAATAGGGATAGAGGCTACAATAGGATGCAAAGTTGTAACATACATTCAATTTTTAGATGATACCATTCTTCTAGATGAAACCACAAAGTAAAGTATAAAATAAATCAAGCAATGCTTGGATTGGTTCACACAAGCTATCGAAGCTCATATAAACACTCAAAAAAGGTAGTTCTATACAAAAAATATTATAGCAACAAGAGTCAAAATATTTTACACTATCCTAGGATTCTAGTCTAGCACAAATAAATAATTTAGATACCTAGGAGTGCCCATGATCTTCCACCTCAAAGCCTTAGAATATTGGACCCCAACATTGGACATGATAGTTAGGAGGATATGAAGTTATAGTAATAGTTGGATTGGTCTTGTAGGAAGGGTAGTATTGATAAAATTAGTGTTAGCTTCTCTTCCAATCTACCAACTATTAGCATATCATGCTCCATAGTTTATTTTGTAAAATGTAGATGGAATCATATGCAACTTCCAATGGCAAGGAGGTAGGCAATCAAAAAGACAAAATTTTCACTTGGTTAATTAGGATATGGTCACCAAAGGTAAAATTCAAGGAGGACTTGGAGTCAAAATAATGAAGATAGTTTTGAAAGCATTGGGAGAAAAACTTCTCTAGAATATTCTTAAGTAAAATCAAGCATGGCAACGCATACCCGTCAACAAGTATGTAAATAACTGTTTAGGTATTAAAATTCTTAAACACATATAAACTTCTTAGAGCCTCATTGGTTTGGAAACATATAGTGGAAGTAAAGAGTATAATAAAGGATATAATTTATTGGATACCAGGAGATGGTAAGTCAATTAATCTATGGGAGTACCCTATCCTTGGAAATCCACCATTAAGAGAGACAACCCCAATTGAGTTGTAGAATCACTTGGAAATACAAAGAATACTCAAATTAGGTGATTTGTATTAATGGACCACAAAAAATTTGAATTGGATCTCCCCTCCTCTTCCATTTCAAATTCAAGGAGATTGGGATTACTTTATGTCCCACATGGCAAGTAATAAAATTATGATAAACAAACTAAATTGGGGGTAGCATCAATAGTACTGGAGAATACTTAGTGCATCTAGAGGTCTAACATCAACACATTGGGCCTTCCAAAAAATCTATCGATATTATAGAAAAATTGAGCACCACCTAAAGTACAAGTATTTAGTTGACTAGTCTCTCAAAAAAAAATATTAATAGGTGATAATATAAAAAAGAGAAGTATAGAAGGGCGTCATGTTTATTACAGGTGCATGTAAACAATGAAATAGTTTCTCATATTTTGTTTGAATGCCCGAAGGCAATTTCAATCTATTTAGGAATGACCAAATTTCTTGGCACTTCCTACTCTGGAAGGTTAACCATAGACACATTTTTACCAAGTGGAACAAATAATATAAAGGTAAACTAGTGGATAAGCCCCTCTAAAATTCTTGTGGAGCTCTATACCATATTATGTCATCTAGAACATATGGTTGGATAAAAATTAGAGGATTTTTTAAGGAAAAGGTAAGGACAATAGAACACTAATACGAAGGATAAAAAAGAATTAGTCTTACATGTTAAATATAGTTTCTATCAACAATATGAAGAATACTTATCACCCATAGAAAGAAGAATGATCTACCAGCTTAACCTCCGCTCTTTCCTAACAAAGGGAGGCCACATAGCAAATAATTCCCTACTTGATATATATTTTTTGACGTTGTTATTTGATGGTGCCTCCAAGTCCAACCCTGGTCAAGAAATGACAAGGGGACTAATTCTTATAGGATCCTATGATATCCTATTCAAATACATGATCATCTTGGAAACAACATATGACAACGTGGTAGAGGGTATTGGACACAAATAGATTAAAATTGGTGGTAAATAAAGGAATCACTCAGGTCATAGTTTATGGAGATTATAAACTAATAATAATAGCTCTTGCCAAAAATAAATATTTTAGAATCTTTAAAACTAAATATTATTCAAGACAAGATCAAACAACTAGGAAGGATAATTGGTAGAATATCCTATCAACACATATGGTGAAAATGCAACAAAGAGGTTGACACACTAACGAATCAGGATATAAATATAGTCCCTAGTTACTATCCTAAAATCATCAAGAAGTAGAAATGTAAGGGTGGTATGCAAATATGATGAGAACTCCAATAATGATATCCTTTTTTGTCTTCATATTATATTTTATAGAATACTATCTTCACTTTGGTCTCTCTGATAAAAGAGTTTTGTATATGTAGGTAAAATTGACTACATCAAGGGGATTGAAGAGTTGTCTTCTCAAAATTTTACTAAGTGTAGAAGATGTTGTGACCTCATGATATTTCGATGCACACTGGCCACCTCAAGAAAAAACATCATGATCTCATGACATTTTGGCACCCAGAGGCTAAGTGTAGAAGATGTTGTGATATCATGATATTTCAATACCCACAATCGACCTCAAGAAAAAATATCGTAATCTCATGATATTTTGGTTCCCATAGGCTAAGTGTAGAAATTGTCATGATCTCACGATATTTTACCTATAGGCCACCCCAAGGAAAAACATCATGATCTAATGATATTTTGGTGCTTAAAGGCTAAGTGTAGAAGATGTGATCTCACAACATTTCATTTCCCACAGGCCACCTCAAGGAAAAACATCATGATATCACAATATTTTAGCACCCACATGCTAAGTGTAGAAGATGTCATGATATTGCTACATTTCGGCACCCAAAGGCCACCTCAAGAAAAAATATTACGATCCCACAACATTTTGGTGCCCAAAGGCTAAGTGTAGAAGACGTCACACTCTCATGATATTTTGGTACCCACAGGTCACCTCAAGGAAAAATATCATGATATCACAATATTTTGGTGCACATAGGGTAAGTGTAGAAGACATTGTGATATCATGATATTTCGACACTCACATGCCATCTCAAGGAAAAAAATTGTGATTTCACGACCGACCATGATTTCACTGGCTGAGGAGCCAGAGGTAAAGAAGTGGATGACAACTAGAATATGATGTCTCCAAGAATATAAATTGGATATGCAATAACAAGAATATCTCAATCGTTTATTTTTGAAGATCCTTGTATCGCTCAAAATTTTTCGCATCCCTACCTTCAAGCTATTGGATCCGCACCCGAAAGGAGGATGGGAAAAGGATGGTGCGGTACCTCGGACGAGAGGACTTCACGAAGGTCCCGCATCTCAAGGGAGGTGTATTTTGGTGATTTTTCGACGGATGGTGGGTTCACCAAGAAACATTTGGCGGCAGTTTCCACGCCTAGGTTTTGGAATGTGTTTAGATGAGTTTGTTTTATCCTTTAAGCATTCATCCTAGGTTTGGCCGAATGAATCTAACTTAATCTATATGAAAATGCAACTTTCAATGAATACAAAAAATAGATTTTGAAAGCAAAAAATAGAGAATTTACAGGAGGAAAATGGGGAATACCTGATCCGGATGTCTGAAGAAGATTACGGCGGTTGATGCGATCCGGATCGTCCGGAATTCTACGAGAATCGCTCGCAATTAGACGAGATCGTGCGAGATCCGACGAATTCGTCGAAACACTGCAAAACGAGAGAATAGATGCAAAATGCAAGAACTCCTATCTGTGCAAACCAGAGGCAAAATATGCCAAATAATAAACTGAATACTGAACAAAGTTTAAAAATAGAAATAAAAGTAAATTGTTGTACTTTAATGGCAGATTGTGAGCTTAACATGCAATCTAGACTAGATGGGTGAACTCCAAATGCAAAATAGGATAAAAACTAAATATATTATCTAATTTGTAAAACAAAATAACTGAGGCAAAGTTAAGAAAAGCAAACTCCAGGCACTGATTGCCTCGATGTGGACTGTAGTCGAGATCGTCTCGCATCAGTACGAAATCGTCTCAAATTTGACAGGATCACCTCCGATCTTGACAAGTTCGTCGACGACGATGGGTGCTGGCTCCGGTTGAAAATTAGTGGTGTACCTGCATAAAAACTGCTATAGGACTAGTGCAAAAATAATATTAAGGTGTTTTAGTGCAGAGGGATTCAACTTGCAGATAAAATTTAGCCAGGGGTTGGGGAGGGAATGTCCTAGAGTTTAAATAGGCTTAGGGAGAGTTGTTGGGAGGTTGGAGATCATCCCAATTTGGGAGATATCCAACGGGGGAAGGGTCCCAACGGCGCAGACATGCTTCTACCCGGATTGGAGACCTGTTGGAACAGAGTCTATCTATGCAAATTTAGTTTTGCGACAAAATCGTCTGGACGTCCTAGTCCAGATGAAATCGTCAAATCTGGGGCGATATCATCTGATCGGCGACGATATCATCCAAAGGTCAAAACAACCTCTAAAAATGACGCGGAAAAATGGGAAATGGGTTTCTCGACGGTTAAAGGGCGGTTTGGGAGGTTAAATTTGAATTTAAATTTATTTACTAAGGTGAATGTAATTATTCCAATTTTACTGCGCCAATTTTAGGGTGCTACAATCCCATACTGTCTTAACTGTCAATTTACCAAAATGAGCCTACTAGCATATTGTTGTAAAAAAATTTAATTTTTCTATTATGAAAAAGAAATATATATATATATATATATATATATAGGATGAGCAACCCTAATAAATGATCAGATATTAGGAATTTACAATATGATGTATACAAGTTTTACACAACAATAAAGATAAGATCATCACTCTATCTTCTGGTTCAACAACGTTGTTAATGTATGTATGGATTGATATTTATATCTGAAGTTTTATGGAATATTTATTGCATTAATTCTATCTTTGGATTTATTCTTTCTAATTTCATTAAACATTGGAATTGATAATCTCAATACATTAATGAATGATTTATATTTCAACATAAATAATTGTTTGCCCTTGTTTTTATGTTTCTATGAATGCTCTATTCTAAAGTTTATTTACCTCTTTGATGTTGTTTAATATGTACCCTATAAAAGTTCTAGAAACAACTATATTTCTCTCTTTAAGCACTCTGTTCTTATCCCCCCTTTTGCACAAATCAATAAAGGAACCAACATTTTTTGGAGATTGAACCAGGTAATACTTCCCTTCACCCATTCATTCAATGTTCGTAAGATCTTGGGTGCACACATACATCCAAAGGCAGATTTTGTACCAACAGTTTTTGGCATACCTAGTGGGACATAATCCCATTACATATACAAACCAATTTTTTTTTTGTTATCTTTGTTCTATACATATTATTTTTACGAATCATCTAGTGACTCTATTCAAGAGATAAAACCTAAGAAACATCCTTATCTATTTTCTAGTTGAATACCAATTTTTATGAAAACTAGATCCAAGGAAAAAAACTTCAAATAAGCCATAGATTTATTTGAGTTACACTTTGGTAGCCTTAGAGATAATCTCGTATTAGTTGCTAGGAAATATTCTTCTACCATCACTACAGAATATGCAAACACTTCCCCTACAGTTCTCACTAGTACTTATAATAGTGGAACCTCAAATCTAGCTACCCATATTTCTATAATATCAGTTAAAGTTATAGTTATAATGGTTGTGAATCAACCAAACCTGCCTTACCATTCATGGAATCATACAGGCCCCTTGAATCTGGCAACTCAACACCATATTCTAGCAATATCCTTAAAAGCATTACCTTGGTATGATGACACTAGAAATATGACTTATGAACACTGTCAAGATATAGTCGCATTGGCACCGATACATAACATCAATAAGGAAGATGTTATGATAATATTGTTAGTCATTTATTTATAAGGTAAAATTCTCTATTGGTATAGAACCCTTGCCAATAACTATATCCACCTAGGCCCAACTTGTCGGTAAACTAGTAAAGGAGTTCAATGAACATGTTGATCTATTTTTTTAACTCAATTAGTTCACCGTCATATAGAAGCATCCTCAGGAAGAAATAGTTGACTTTAATATCATATTCAGTTGAACTTGGTAGAGGGTACTTGATGTATTGATGCCGACAAATGAGCAATCAATGTTTTATTATCTGAGGTCTTTTAACTTAGATATAAGCATGGCTATTATACAATATTAAGTGTTTACTTTCCCAAAGATTTTGCAAGAAACTTAGAAAGTATAAAGGGATCTAATATCTATTGGAAGATTTCCTCCAAATATGATTGTGCCTATATTTCTAGACCTTCCACAAGCATCAAATACAAATATCCCTAAGTGGATAGGACATATCAGTAATGCAAACCTCTTTTACTCCTACAATATTACCCACTATTCATGCACTCTCTATGTCATCAGTTTTACCTTCTCCTGATCCTCAGCTTGCAACTTTGTTATATCTAAAATCAACCATGAAGACTCTAACAAATAAGATGACATCGATGGAAATAATAGGGGTGGAGAGAAATTTCTATCCAAGGAGATTTCAACAAATAATAAGAGATCAAGCTTCCACTAGTGGTAGGAATTATGACAAATCAAATGTGGTTTACACCAATGAAGATAGTAAACCTACTAAAATTTTAATAGAATCAGACTTCTGGTGTTTCATATGTAATGATCCACACTTGATTCCTCTGGGTGTCAAAAAATGAGACTTTCTTGTCCCACCGATTATGGATCTTTCTGAGACAGAAACAGTCTGTCCCACCAGGCATGCAAAAAATTTTTGGTCACAAATCTGCCATAGGAAAGGATTTTGTACGTATATGCACCCTAGACTTGGCCAAAACTGAAAGGCTGAGAGAAAGAGAAGTCTCCCGGGCCAATCTCCAGAGAGGGCTGGCTCCCAAACTAATCTAAAACTGGTTTGAAGATAAGAGTGCAGGAAAGAAATGGGAAAATGTGAAAAGAAATGGGAAATAACAGAAAGAGATGTAAATATGGCTGAAGCCGATAGTTAATGGGGAACAACCTCAGATAGCAAATAATCTCAATGAAATCCTAAATCTAAACAACAACCAACTCTTAGAATACATATACAGAAATTGGATCAAGCCTTAGCCGTAAGTTTGCCTTCAATTATACTTCAAACATTTAGATGAAAAATACAGCTAAATTCAGGACAACATAATTCAACTTATATGAACACTGGACGAAACAAAAGTAAATCACATAGAAAACAAAACATGAACAATAGTTTGGATCCCCGACTCAAAAGACGCTAAGAATAGAGCGAGACTGCATTTAGGATTTCTGCTTCAATATTTTTGCAAAAAGGTCCTCCTCCCTTGTTTGAGATTTTACATTGGTATTTATAGAGGTTTCTGCCTCTTTCCTTCATATTACAGCATTTAATACATGAAACAGATTTTGAAGAAACGATCCCCTTAATCTGCCTCGGAGAAATGACAGTCCCTGTTTTAAATGGATTACAACTAAAAATAAAAAAAAACAAGGGACCATATTTCTTCATTTAATGACCATTATTGGGGCAAGCCAAAAGTTGTTAAGAGATCACGAGCATGAGCTTTTAATGCTGGAGGCGTATTTAATTATGGTGGCTTCAAAAACTACTTTAGGCTCTTCTATTTAGTGCACATCGATAATCAGCAAAATTTAATCCTTGAGCTTCTTCGACCACGATCTCAAAATCTGTTGGAGAACTTTTAAAACATTACTGCATTTGATTTTATCTTCTCTACATGTTCTCCTATGCAATTTTGAAGGAAAATGCTAACAAAACTGTATCGGGTCTTTGTTATTGCTTCTGTCATGAAAATGTGATAGGTCACAAAAATGCGACACTTTTACCGTACTGCCTTCTCTTTTTACCACCAGTCACAAAAATGTGACATGTCACGATATCACGACGTCTTCTCTTCATTTAGCTTTATTTTCATGACATGTCGCAAAATCGTGACATTCTCCTTTGCCTACCTTCTTCGCTGCTCCAAGTCACGAAAACTCACCATGTCGCGAAATCGTGACATGTCGTAAAATCTCGACATCTTCTTCCTTCTGGCTCCTTTTCTTCTTACAAGTGGTGAAAATGGGACATGTCGTGAAATCGTGACAGTCCGTACCATTTTGCTCCTTCCGTGCTTTCTCATCATGAAAACAAGACATGTCATGAAATCATGACATGTTTTTGTCTTCTTGCTTCTTCACTGCTTTTAGGCCATGAAAATGGGACATGTCATGAAATTGCGACATTCCGTACGATCTAGATGCTTCTTTGGTTTCCCCTTGTGAAATCGTGACATGTCACAAAATCGCGATAATTCTCCGCACTTGGTCCCTCTGCCCCAATATGTCACAAAATCGTGACACTTTCCTACCTTCACCTTCGTTGCTGCTTCCTGTCGCGATATCGCAACATCTTTCTCTTTCTTGGCTTCATCTTCAAAAATGTCACGAAATTGCAACATCTTTCATCTGCCTTGTATTATCCTTCAGCCCTTCCACGAAAACACGACATGTCACGATATCGCGCCATTCTGTACCATTTTCTCCTTTCTTGCTTTTCTATCGCGATATCGCAACATTTTTCATTACTCTGCTCTGTGACCACTGCAAGTCGTGAAAACACAACATGTAGCGAAATCGCGACAATTTTCATTTGAGTTCTCCTGCACAGCAACAAGTCGCGAAACTCCAACATGTCATGATATCGCGATAGTTTGACTTCCTTGCTGCCTTTGACTATTTTGACCGTGAAAACACAACAAGTCGCAAAAATGCGACATGTCATGATATTGCGACACTTTATTGACTTAGCTCTTTTTTGGTATGGACGCCGCAAAAATGTGACAGGTCGCAAAAATACGACATGTCACGATATCATGATAGTTTCACTTTTGCACAAACTTGGTTATTTTGCATGAACAACAACAACAAAAACAATGTGGCAAAAATGCCAACATGTATTTAGTAAGATTAATCCGTGGGGTAAACTAAGATACCATAAGCTATCTCATCCACATGCAAACATTGTTCTACTCACATGCAAATCTAATGTGATAGACATATTGTCATGAATGTAGGATACCGCCATTGCCAGGTAGGCTGTCCACCAAACCCGTAATGAGGATCACCTACATGGTTTTTCAAATGCTAAGAATTCTAGGGATTCAAGCTCAGGCATCTTTCGGTTGCTCAACTTGTTGGGATACTTGCTCTTATACATAGTGATGAAAATCACTGTTTATTTTTCTCTTTTCTTCCTGTCTTGAGCAAGGGGTTTAAGTAGTGGTGATAACCACTGTTATTTTTGCCTTTTGAGGAGTTTGATTTTGTATTTTGATTTCAAAGTTGAGCTCATGGGTTTTTTTGGCTTGTGAATGACATTGATCTTTTAGGCCTTGGGGATGACTACCCATCCTTGTTAGGGGCATGTAGTATGAATCCTTACGACTTTAGGATTAAAGGTGTTTGGAATTTTTGATAGTGTACTTTTGGGATTTGTGAATGGCATTGATCCTTTTGGGCCTTGGGGATGACTACCCATCCTTCTCAGGGGTGTGTAGTACGAATCCTTATGGTTTTGGGATCAAAGGTGTTTGGAATTTTTGATAGTGGAATTTTGGGATTTGTGAATGGCATTGATCCTTTTGGGCCTTGGGGATGACTACCCATCCTTCTCAAGGGTGTGTAGTATGAATCCTTATGGTTTTGGGAATGAAAGGTGTTTGGAATTTTTGATAGTGGTGAAAACCATTTTTTATTATGGGCAATTGTATGGGGAAGAGCTTGTACTTTTGTCAATTCTCAACATTCTTGAACCATTCGCACAGGGGGATGAGCGGGATAAAATTTTTGCTTATGATATCCTAGAATGCTTTGCAGGTTTCTCTTGTTCACACAACTTGGGAATTTTTATGTGTTTTAAGCTTGTGTTGGGATGTGATGTAACAAGGCGTGATCCAAGTAAAACTCTAAATTGTCAAAATCAGTTTGACTTCATATGACATTTGACTAGGAATCTAAAAATAGCTGAATGACAAAAAACCCTAAAGACATTAGCAGAAAACTGACTATGATATGGTGAAAATGCAAAGAGCATTATTTCTGATGGATATTTTTATAAAATGGATTGAATTTGGAAAATGATGGAATTGTCGAGTAACTATATTCTATGGTGCTTTTGACATGTATGACCAGCAAATATGCAATGTATGTGTGTGATGCCTAATGCAGTTTTTCTTTTCTTTTTTATGTTTTGATTAAGAATGTGCATGAAAGTGAGATGCAATTATTTTGTTATTTTTGTTTATCTATTGTTTCTTTTTTTTGAATATTTGTTTTTGACCAAGCGATTGTGGGAACCCTTGGAGCTTTTGGTTTAACCAAAGGGTTTATGGATACCTTTGGGGCATTTTAGGTTGACCAAGCGATTGTGGGACTCCTTGGAGCTTTTGGTTTGACCAAAGGGGTTATGGGTACCTTTGGGGCATTTTGGTGTGGGCCATGGCTCTTTTAAAATTGGAATGGCCTCAAATGACTGATGCTCAAGGGTTCTAGTTCCTTTATTCCATCAAGAGAGGCGAGTTGGTATGTTCTAGGTCCTATTTTACTGTCAATTACATAAGGACCTAACTAGTTTGCCATGAACTTGTCCCTTAAATGGGGTGACAAGTTATAATTTTTTTGGTTCTCTTTTAAGACCAGGTCACCAACCCAAAAGTCCCTCAGGTGAACTTTCATGTTGTATGCTTTCTTAAGTCGCTCTTGATAGATACATAAATGCTCAAGAGCATTGATGTATCATTTTTCAAGCAACGTAGGATGGTCTAACCGGGCCTACCATGCAATGTCATCATCGATGAACTCTTGCATTGATATGCACAGGGAAGGTATTTCCAACTCGAGAGGCATGACTACCTTGGAGCCATACACCAAAAAAAATGGAGTTGCCCCAGTGGGCGTTCGAATGCTAGTGCGATAAGCCCACAAAAAAAGCAGGATTTGAATGTGCCAATCCTTATGACTATCTGTGACTGTCTTTTTGAGGCTGGTAACTAGCATTTTGTTTGATGCCTCTTCTTGTCCATTTGCCTACAGATGATAAGGTGTCAAAAAACTATGCTAGATTTTGTACTTTGTGGTCAAAACACGCACATATTTGTTCTTAAAATACATCCTATTATACAATATGATCTTGATGGAATACCAAAATGACATGTGATGTTATGTAAAATGAACTCTGCAATGCGGGTCCCAGTCATAGAGGTAAGAGAAATTTCTTCCACCCACTTGGTGAAGTACTCTGTGGCTGTTATGATGAACGTGTGATGGCCTAATGATGTAGGGGAGATATTTTCGATTAGATCTAAGCCCCACTACAAGAACTAACAAGCCGATTGGATTGGCTGCAAGGCCTGAGAAGGTACATGTGTCAAGTTAGCATGGTGTTGACACTTCATGCGCTTTCGCACATATGCACAACAATCTCGCTCTAAATATGGCCAATAATATCCCATGCAAATAATGTGCTTGGCAATGGCCATACCGCTGAAGTGGCCACCACACGTACCATCGTGTGCTTGGGTGATCACCGAAGTGGACTCCTGCTAGTCCAAGAAATGGAGGAGGATCCCTTCGTAGCTTCGACGACACAAAATATCTCCTAGAAAGACATGTTTTGCCACTCTCTATTTGAATGATATTTTCATGGTGTGTGACAATCCAAGTGGGAGGCTACCTACCTTGAGATAGTCTCTTATGGGTGTGTACCAATACTACTGGTTAGAAATCTTGATGGTATGAATGGTAGATCCCTCTTGACTTTCATCCCTAGAAAAAGCTAAGTGGGAAAGAACTTGTAAGAATAGCATTGTGTTTTTATTAAGGGGGATCAGGGAGAACAAGGACCCCTAGTTGGCATGATTCAGACTATCATGGATTCGAGAAAACCTATCCTAATATGGTTCAATCTAGATCAGGTGGATTCTTGGTGTTAGGTCAGATCTTGCACGCTCCATCATGGATTGTGATAATTTTTTGACTTGAATGGTTGTCATATCACCTGAAATGTCTTACAAGATTAGTGACCCCAAGGAGGCCATAGTGTTCGTAAAATGATTCGATGATCGAGGGAGTGCATCGATGTCGTACCATTCAAGCTTAGCCAGGAATTTATCCACAAGGGCTTTGTAGGCCTGCAGAACTGGGAATTTACATTGGAATACCCCTTTCACTTGGTTGACAATCAATAGTGAATCACCAAAGATTTTTAGGCATTTGATGTTCATGGTGATGGCTATCTGAAGACCTATGAGCAAGGCTTCATATTTGGAATTGTTATTGGTGCATGGGAAATCAAGTTTAAATGATAGAGGCATTGGACCCCCTTGTAATGTGAAGAATAATATTCTTGTGCCACCCCCTTGATCACATTTAGAACCATTGAAGAATAAGGTTATGTCGGCCTGTGACTCAGGCTCATCAAAATATGGTGATTCTAAGACATGGAAGACCCCATCATCGGGTAGCTCTACTATCAAATGCTGATCATCTTCGAGAGGAGCCTCTGCTAGTTGATCGATGATGAATTGACCTTTGATGGACTTTTGTCCAATGAATTTGATTTCAAACTCCGTCAACAACATGATCCATTTTTCCGTGCGACTATTGTGATAAGTACGGCTCATCATGTACTGCAATGGATTCTCCTTAGAAACAATATATGTCATAATGCTTAGCATGTAATGGCATAGCTTCTTTGTGGTAAATACCACTGCTAAGCATAACTTCTCAATGTATGTATAGTTAAGTTCATAACTGACCAAGGTGTGGCTAAGATAATAATTAACCTGTTCTTTATGTAGTTCATTTTTTTGGGCTAGCATGGCACCCAGTGCCACCTTAGTAGCTGAGACATATAAATAGAATGACACTCTTGGTATAGGTGGTGCCAATACTGGCGGCAAAGCCAAGTATTGTTTAATTTCATCGAAGGCTAACTGGCACTCGTCATCCTAGTGAAATGCTACCCCTTTGTGTAATAATTTATTCATGGGTTGGCACTTGTTAGATAGTTGCGTTATGAAGCACTTGATTGATGTGACCTTACCCTGCAAACGTCTGAGCTACTTGATGGTGGTCGAGGGAATCATTTCAAAGATTTCCTTGACTTTATTTGGATCTACCTCAATGCCTCATTTTGATACTATGAAACCCAAGAGTTTTCTAGATGTGACGCCAAATGCACACTTCTTGGGGTTTAGCCTAAATTTGTGTTCGATGAGGTGATCAAGGATCTTGTGTAAGTCATCAAGATGATTTGGGTGCAAAAGATATTTGGCCAACAAATCATCCATATAATCTTACAAATTTTTATTCATGTGATCATGAAATATGTATGTCATAGCATGTTGGTAGGTGGTGCCAACATTTTTAAGGCCAAAGGGCATGACATTATAACAAAATGTCCCCCAAGGCATTGTAAACACTGTCTTTAGTTGATCATAAAGATTGATATAAATCTGGTTGTATCTCAAGAAACCATCCATGAGGGAAATCTTTTTGTGGCCTGCTATAGCATCTACCAATGCATCGATGCTAGGCAAGGGGAAATAATCCTTGGGACTCACTATTTTTAGATCTCAAAAATTGGTGCATATGTGAATCCTCCTGTCTGGCTTCTTGACGGGTACCATGTTGGATAGCCATGGTGGGTAATCCATGTATATGACAAACTGTGCATCCAATAGCTTTTGTAACTCGTCTTTGACCATTAAGGCTACTATTGGGTGCATCTTACATAGTTTTTCTTGACTGGATTGACTGTCGGATCAAGCGTTAGATTATGTGTGACTAGTTGTGGGTCTAGCTCTGACATGTCTTTGTAGGACCATGCAAAAACCTCATTCTTCTACTTTAGAAGGGCAATGTAATCGGCTTGCTCTTTGGGGGATAGACTTACCCCCAAATTGATGATTTGTAGATTCATTGGATCAGAGCCGATGTCTACGTCAGTCATCTCTTTGACTGACATGTGAGACCCATCCTCCAACTGGTGTGGATTTGGGATTAGGTGGATATCATTTGCTGAATTTAGATCTATGTTTGGAACGTTGGGTTCCTCTTCAGCATGGAAGATATCTTGAGTTGGTCCTAGGGTGAAATGAAGTATCTCACCATAAGGCCAGTACTCTGATGGGGATGGTGGTGAGTTAACGTGATCCCAATATATGGCATCTAGGTTTAGATACAATGGTCATGCTGGATCGACTGGATTGTGGATGGGGGTGGTTAAGTCAATGGAGATCACGTTGATGAAGTTAATTTGGTCTCCATTACCATGCGGGTGGTGACTCAGACATCCTTGGTGATCTTTGCACTCTAGATCTGGCTCTATGGGTATTCACACAAATGGATCAGCCCTATGTGTGGATAGAAGGATAGGGTCTGATTTTGGCATCGATGGCTCTATAGCGTCTCTGTGTGGAAGGTGCTCTTTGTATGCCTGAAGTGGCAGATGCAACACTTGGTCCAACTGTGCTTGGTTCAAATGCCACCTATGCCTTGGCCCCATGTTTAGCTATTCAAACATGTCATCAATGTCCATGGGATATTTTTGCTATCGCATATGGTTGAGATATTCCATCTCAGTCTCATCTTCATAATCGCTATCGGAGATCCATAGGCCTTCATTGGCTCTGACAACTATTTGTGGTATGTGAGGCTCATTCTGTTCAAGTAGGTTGATTTGGTCCCATTGGAGTTATTTCACTCTCTATGGGAGGACCTGATTCTCTTGGGGTGGCAATCGCTCAATTGGAGCATTCAAGGGGAACATTACCATGAAGTTCTCCTGATAGTCATCTATGGGTGTCACTTGCGAGTGATTGCTATCGGATTCGAAAGGGTCCCAAGGTGCTACCTCATACTCTGATTCATCTTCGAAATATCCTTCCTGGCCTTTATATCCCTCTTGGAGGTAGGTTATTGAACTTTCCCCTCTCTCGATCAAAGGGAAGGGGTTGTTGAGGTCAACAAGGTTTGTTGTTAACAATTGGAGATAATCCCCCAATGTGTATGTTGTGTTAGGATTGGCATATAGATCTTTTCCCAACCTATCCTTGTTGCCTAGCCCTAGGCATTGCATTTTCTCTACCAATATGTCAAGGGGAAAAGGGTGGTTGAACCCTACTCCTAATTTATCATATGGCATTTGATATCTTGGTTGGCAAATAACGTGCACTCCTTGTTCATATCTGCCCAATCCATATTCGTGCCAATTACATTGGCCAAGGTATTTTAAAGTGAAGTTTGGGTTGGAAAAATAGTTGACATTCTCAGTAAAGGGATCTTCGTTCTCTTCCTCTTGTAGGTAATGTTCAATGCCATTATCAAGGCCCCCATATACAAAATTTTTCTAATTTGGTGGGTAGCCCAAAGGGACAATAGTGTTGATGGGGAGGTGATGTCTCCCCATGTCCTACATGGACTCAAGCATGGGTGTTGCTACAATGTTCCACACTAGATACTCCCCCAAGACTGTATTGACCATATCAATGGTGATCGTTGGTGGTTGAGGGGGAGGGAGTGGGAGTTCTTCCTGGGTCCACTCCATATTGGGTGAACCAAGTGTCTCGACTTCCATTTAGCTAGGCATCTCTTCGGTAGACATGGTTGAGACCAATAGTGGTATCTCTTCCAGGGGCTTCTTCCCATTGTCCTTCGGTGTGGCCACCATAGGTGGTGTCATTAGTGAAAGACCAGATGATGAAGATGGGCCAGGTTGGTTATTTGAGGGACTTAACAACAGGGAAGTATGTAGAATTGGACCCTATTTGGACGGATTCAACTAAAATTCCAAATGTGTCGATGGGAGGGTCGACTATGGCATTAGCTACAGTACATTGCAATACTTGAAGGGCTCTAAGTCTATCGGGACTACATGCACTTGCCCTTCGTATGTGTAATTCAGGCATTGATGGGCTATCAAAGGGACACACTTCATGTCCCTGATCCAAGGCCGACACAATAAAATATTGTAGGCCATATCACCTTCCAAGATGTGGCACAACGTAGGAATAGTATTTTGTCCCAACTTGGATGGGCTGGACAATTATGCCAACCGTCGAGCATATCACGTCATTGAATGCTCAAAGAGTATAGGTGGAGGCCACAATGTGAGATGCTGGCAACTTGAGGTGTTTCAATGCCACTGTTGTGATTATATTGTTGGACGATCCAGTGTCCACCAACACCCTCTTAAATGGAATCCTATTGACCCATGCAATGACGTGCAGGGGTGGATCTGCCATGTCACCAGTCACCAATTTTAGTTCATCTTCTCTAGAGGTTATGACTGGTTATGTACATCATTTTACATTTCCCACAAAGTTGTTGAAAGAGTTTGCTTCATGGGGCTATAGCTCGATGGATTTGAGTATCTCCATTAGAGCCTCTCGATGGAGTGGTTATTGTTAGATGAGATCATATATGGAGAGCCTATCCAACATGGTCCTTAAACTTTGGGTAAGTTTAGTCTAAATCGTGGCCACTAGTCTAGGCGGGGGAGGTTACGTAGGGTGTTGTTGAGGTTGTGATGTTGATGGAACCTCTCCTATAGCTACAGTGGAGGTAGCTATGCTTGGATACCTCTTGTTCCATGTCACTATACTTATCATCCCTACATACCCCTGCATGGGGTAGTTTTGTGTCACCTTGTAGCACCCTAAAATTGGCATAGTTAAACCATCAGTAAAAAGATTAAAAATTTGAATTTTAACCCAAAAATTGCTCGTTAACTGCTCACCTCATTTTTCATAATATTTTTAGAGGTTGTTGTGACCATTGGACGATATCATCGATGATCTGACAATATCATCATCAATCTGACGATATCGTCCCAAATCGGATGAATTCATCTGTAACAGAACATCCAGACGATTTCTTTCCAAAACCAAATTTTTGCAATTAGCTTCTATTCCAAAAACCTCTCCAACTTGGGCAGAAGCGTGTCTACAGGGTTGGAGATTCCCACATTAGGTATCTCCTGGATTGGTATGATCCCCAACCTCTTAAACTCCCCCTAATCCTATATAAACTAGAATTTTCCTAGTTTATCCCCTTGACTCCCTATCTGGCTACCTGGCTGATAATTTCCCTGTAATTTTAGTTTTTGTTGTGATATCCTATAATTTGCATTTGTGTTTTCAATTTTTGTTGTAGGATTTCACTGTGTTTCAATCGGAGGTAGCTCGGATCATCGCAGGCGATTCAATTACAATTTTAGATGATCATGTCAAGATCGACGATGATATCGTACGATTACGGATGATCTGGTCTGCAATTCAGATTGGGGGAAATCAGAGCCCTGAGTTTACATTTTCTATCTTTCTTTCTTATTTAATTGTGCATTAGATTGATTTATTTCTATTTTTCATCTTGGAGTTCACCTCATTTAGCATATTTGCATGATAAAATTCAAAATAAGTTTTTAAAATAGTGCATCTCATTTAATTTGCTATCTAGATTTATCATTTAAACATCTATACTCATTTTTCTACCATTTTGCATCATTCTTGCAATTTTACTCTTGGTTTTTGGTGTATGTTTTCTTGATTGTAGGTTTCTAATGAATTCTCCTGATGAATTCATTAGGTCGTTGGCTATCATGAGTGATACTGAATGATATCCTATGATTTGGGACAATTCTATACAATTACAGATGATCCTATCATATCCAGGATGATCTGGACTCCTACAAGCTTCATAATCTTCATCAGACATAAGAAATCAGGTGTACTCTTCTCCATTTCACATATTCTCTGTATTTAGGATCCATTCATGTTTGTTGTCTTCATATAAATCCAGAATATTCATATAGAATAGCTTAGATTCATTTTGGCCAACCTAGGAATCTGAATGATTGAACATAAAATGAACACATCAAACCCATTCTCAACCTAGGCATGGAAATTGCCACTCAAATTTTCCTGGTGAACCCCACCATCCATCAAAAATTCACCCTTATACCCCTCCCCGAGAGGCGTGACCTTCAAAGGGCCTCTCCATCCGAGGTATTATCCCATCCTTCTCGCATCCCCCTTCCGGGCATGGATCCTTTAGCTTGAAGGTAAGGGTGCGAAAAATTTGGGCGATACATTTTGGTGAACCCGACGTGAAACTAAAAACACCTTTTGAAAACAATCCAAAAAAAAATACATTATTAAGAACATCTAGAATCATTAGAAAACTGTTAAATTTGCATATCATATTTAGATGGTAGATTATAATAGAAGACAAGCTATCACCATAAATGTTGAAAATCAATTAATGGCCATAGAGATTACTTCTGTGCTTAGAGTACCTCAAACAAATAGAGTCCAACCTTTGTGGGATGAACTTGATAGGAGATTGGGTATTATTGAATCTAGATCTGTAGAACTTAGGTAAATTAAGAGGTTTATCCTAGATAGAATCCTGGATCCTGGTCAAGTGACTTTGTACCATGAACTTAAGAGAGCTTGCCATAGGTGGTTAGCCGATAAAAGAGCACTTGTGTCTTCAGAATTGTACACCTTTGAGGAATACCTTGAGAACGCAGTTGTAGTACATAAATTTCTATCTCGTATAGAGGATCAAGAAGTCGTTCTTACGGATAGAAAGATATGGAATATATTTCCTAGAGCTATGTTGTATCGAGAGTATTGCCATGAACTTTATTTTTACATGTCGAAGTCTAAAATAGATCATATTACCATAGCACACTTTGTCAAGTTCTTGAAAAACCACTTCCAATTTGAAGAGGAGCATTTCATGACTCTTGATGAACTTGACCCTATCAATGATATCCATAAACTATTTATAGAAAACTAAGTCATTCTTTTTACTATTGTTATTTCTTGCAACTAGCATGTTGTTTGTTGTCTTTATTCTCGTAAAATAATAATATAATAAAATCACAAAAAAAAAAAATGACAACAAAACATATTATTTTAAATTATTATAGTAGGTATATAATTAAAATATATACCTCTCAACCCTATCGCATATATATATAAAAGTATATATATTTGCTAAAACCTAAGTTTAGCACAATGCCTAGACTTAGGAATGGAAAAAAAACCGAAGAAGATGAAGATTGGTTAGGAAGACCATTAATTGACCAAAATGTCCCTCCTAAGGACCAAGTTTAGGAAGAAGAAACCCTAGACCAGCAAGAAGAAGAGCTTGTTGTAGGAAATGAACAAGAAGAAACTATTAGAGAGGAAGGATCCTCATCCCCTAAAATGTCTCCAGGAGGAGCTATCACTTTTGAGAACATGGAACAATTTTGGAAGTTCATTAACACTAATATTGGTGTTTTTAATAGAGCAGCCCATATGGACAAGGATCAAATTAGTGACACTCAAGCAACTCTAGAAGAAGTATTTCACACACACACTAATCCCTTGTCCTTTATTGAACAAGAGAGTGATCAAGCTGGACCATCCAATTTGGATATAGTAGTTGCGATCCGGAACATGCAACAACAACAGGTTACCCAACCACCTAAAGTACCTATTAACAAGCCTAGGGTCATTCCCACACAAAAGAAACCATCATTTACTACTCTATTTCACCAAGCTATTGAGCAACATACCTCAAATCAACAAAAACCCAAAACAAAACCAAACACCAATTACCAACAATTTGGGATACAACATAATACTATTACAAATCCCCTTCATAATACTCTTCCTACCAACACTTTGCATAATAGCAATATAGCATCTAATACTTATGTCACACCATCATACACTCATAAATCCCATACCTATGTCCCACCGAACCAATATGGTGGACAAACTAGTAATCTTGAAGCCATGGTGAAATAGTTAGTTTCCCACGTGGACCAGATAGATCCCTACCATCCCTCGTACAATTATCGAGAGATGTGTAGTCAGCCTTTAGATCCTATAGTCGTAGCATAGTCATATCCTAAACATTTTCCTATGCCTATTCTTCCCATATATAAAGGAACCAAAGATCCCATAGAGCATCTTCGTATGTTTAGGATAGCATGTCATGATATATCACATGATGACTTGTTATTACTAAAAATGTTCCCAAAAATCTTGGGAGGAATGGCATTAGAGTGGTATTATCAATTACCCACTAATTCTTTGAGGAATTTTGAAGAAACTACCAAGTCTTTTGTTCATCAATTTAGTGCCTACATCGAAAGACATGTGACCATTAAATATTTGTACAACTTAAAATAAGACAAAGATGAATGCTTTGCTGATTTCCTAGCTAGGTGGAGACAATTGATAGGAAAATTGCACTTTGTGTTACCTTATAGGGAGATGTTGGACATCTTTATTAATAATTTGCAAGAGCAACTATCTTACGAATTATCAATTGCTACCTTGACCACCTTCGATCAGGCTATAGACTTAGCCCGAAGAGTGGAATATGCTCTCATTAGGAGAGGTCAACTTAAAAAGAAAGATGATGAGAAAACATCCAAAAATCAATATAAGAATAAACAAGTTGTGGGTGATGGAGTCATCGATAGAAAAAATATTGCTAATGTTAATGCTACGAAGACAACGGAGAAGTTTGTACTGAAACCTCCTGATAGACCTCCTTGAGAATTTACTAGGTTAAATCAACCTTTATCAACTATTCTACCACAATTATTAGAATGAGGTTTGATTCAATTACCAAATATCCGAGAACCTGATCCAACTATACCTGGATACAGAGAATATTTACACTGTGACTTCCATAGAGGACCTGGACACACTACCAACTCTTGTAAAATATTAAAACATAAAATACAGGACTTGATTGATAACAATGAGATGGAGGTGCAAGCCTTTCAACCTAAGAAAAATCCTCCTAATAATGTTCAAAATAACACCCCACAAAACCAGAATCAGAATGCCAATCAATCATTGGACATATTTCAACATCCCTTACCAAAACATGGTAAGGAGGTGGCTAATCAAATTGAACATCATAATGTCCCTCCTCCTGCCCGATATGTAGGAACTATTAGTGGGCATTTACCTGCTCATGATCCAAAAATATTTGACACAACTTTATCCGTGGTTACAACTAGGCCTCTATATAATATTCAGATACCTGATCTTAGTGATACAGAATACGAGACTAAGAGTGATATGGAAATCACATCAAATCAATCGAATAGTTTTGAAGATGAATCGGATACTATTCACCCTATCACAAGTTATATGGTTCCAGAAGAACCATTTCCAAGAAGAGTCACTACTAGACCATCGTCTCACCAATTACTTTCTAATGAGTTAGCTATAAACGCTAGACCAAGACCCATTCATCATCCACAGAATAATATTGTGGGTACCATCGGAGCTATTACTAGAAAACAAGCTCAAAATTCTCAACAAGATCAAATTCAGAATGGTGGATCAACTCCATTTGTTTTGAAGGTTCCTAATAAAGGGAATCATGCACCTAATGTTCAACCTAAACCTCCTTATAATATTAATGAACAATTATCAAATATTACAGCTAGAATTTCTCTCTTGGACCTTTTAAGATCTTCTCCTACACATAGAGATGAACTAATGCTCACATTAAGCCAGATGATGGTACCACAAGACATTCAACCTGAAGCCATGGCCAATACTATAATAACTCGTGAAGTTGATTGTATTGACTTTCGAGATAGAGACATACCGCAACATAGTTTACATAAAGATAACCCCTTATATATTACTACCTTAATTGGAGATGTAGCAGTCAAACGAGTTTTGATTGATAATGGTTCATCTTTAAATATTTGCACTTTTGACTTCTACCAAATATTTGGGTTTAGAAGTGATGAAATGAAAAGAACTGATATGATCATAAAAGCTTTCAATGATGAAACACAAGAAACATGTGGAGTTATTACCATTCCATTGCAGGTTGGTCCAAGAACCTTGGATACGACTGTGTTTATTGTACATTGCCCTGCATCATACAATATACTCTTGGGTCACCCTTGGATCAACGCGATGTGAGTTGTTCCCTCAACTTTACATCAATGTGTTAAATTCAAATTTAAGAATCAGTTGGTTACCATTCATGGTGATCCAAGACCCTTTGATATGTGTGCTTTGGCAGAACCTATTGGAGTTCAATTTTGCCCTACTCTATCATCCACACATCCTAATTCTCATTATCCATCTAAACATGTGAAACTCACACCCACAACATCATCTACTTCTTCTCCATCAGTTGCACCTCCACATATAGCTCAACCATCTTCTAAACAAACCGCATTAGGACCTAAGAAAGATCCTAATCCCACAACCAATGTCTCTTGTTCTACTCCTATAACTTCCATACCTATAATAGACCCATCTATCGACACCTCTACACCGTCTACATCCACCAAATTCATATTTTCCGCATCGGAAGATGTAGGGAATATTCCTTCTACCTCTTATGCTCTTACTGACGAGCTCTTACCCGATCTATCTAAAATTCTTATATCAGAAGAAATGAATGCTTCTATGAAAGATTCCCTTATTTTAAATAATTTGCCACCATCTCCTCATACCTTGGGCCTCCCATAGCCTATGGGAAGTATTTACCAAGTCGGGAGTTGTGCCTTTATTTATAAGGGATATGACTAGGGTAGAATACCCAGAAACATCAAAACTCATTATGATGGATATGCTCAATGTTATTTTACTAATGAGTATATTAAAGCCAAACCTATAATGCTTAAATTGGGATATAAAGGGAAAGGTTTGGGACCTTTCTAGAATGGTATGAAAGAACCTTTTGAGGTAGAAGCGTGGCCCGCACGATGTGGTGTGGGCCTATTTTCTAGTAAGGGTCAGCCATTCCCATTTGAGGATGATGACCATCTTATATGTTACCAAGATTATTTAGATGAACGTGATGCTTTGCGTTTAACGAATAAGCCATTCACATGTAATATGCTATCTATAGCTTATCTTGAGATGATCACTAAATCCGATGATGAGTTGGAGGGAGATATCTTCCATGATGTCTCCGTTGAGAAATTATTACATAATGGATTTTATTTTGATGGCTCTATACCTAGTATAGCCTAGCTTGAGGCCACGACTCCTCAAGACGAATTATCCAAGCTAACCTTGGAAGAATTACAAGAATTGGGCGTTTCACCCACCCCACCTAATTTTGAGAGAGATCTACACATGGAAGTAGAAAATGTCATAAAAATTAACATTGGAACCAAGGATAACCCTCACATAATCAACATTGGATCAGAATTGAGTCAAGAAAAATAGGATAAATACATTGCATTTCTTAAAGAATATGAAGATGTCTTTGCTTGGACATATGAAGATATGCTAGGTTTAGACCCTTCTGTAGTTATGCATCACCTAGTAGTCCATCCGGATGCTAAACCTGTTAAGCAGAAACTTAGAAAAATGCATCCTAAAGTGGCCTTACTAGTCAAAGGGGAGTTAGAAAAACTCCTGAATGTTATTTTTATACAAGCCATTGATTATGTTGAATGGATCTCGAATGTAGTTCCAGTAACTAAGAAAGAAGCTACTAAAGTTAGGGTTTGTACATACTTTAGAGATATTAATGTTGCATGCCCTAAAGACGATTTTCTCCTTCCCAATATGGATCAGATCATTGATTTTACTGTTGGGAGTGGAATGATATCCTTAATGGATGGATTTTCTGGTTATAATCAGATCAGGATAGCTCTTGAAGATCAGGCTAAAATAACCTTTATTACCCCTTGGGGGACTTTTTGTTGGAAAGTGATGCCATTCGGTTTGAAGAATGCAGGTGCAACCTATCAACGAGCCATGACTTATATCTTTCATGATATGATGCATGATATACTACATGATTATGTAGATGACATTATAGCTCGTTATACTAAAGAAGATGACCATTTAGATGACTTGAGAAAAGTATTTGATCGGTTAAGGGAATATCTTATCCGATTGAATCCAACCAAATGTATATTTGGAGTTAAGTTAGGTAAATTATTGGGGGTTATAGTTTCTTTACGTGGCATCAAAATTGACCCTCTCAAGATTACGACTATCACTGATATGCCCACACCCACAAATATATCTGAATTATGAAGTCTACAAGGTAAGCTTCAAGCTATCCGTCGCTTCATCGATAAGTTGGCGGATAAAACTAGACCCTTTCTTAAGCTTCTTAAGAAGGATGTCTCTTTCCATTGGGACGATGAATGTAAGGAAGCATTTGAACTCCTCAAACAATATCTTCTTAACCCACCTATACTTTCACCACCTAAACCTGATCGCCCATTTATCTTGTATATTTTTGCTTCAGATTTTGCTTTAGGAGCTATGTTAGCTCAACTTGATGATGAGAAAAGAGAGCGTGCTAATTATTATATTAGAAAAACATTAATTAGTTATGAAACCCACTACACAACATTAGAGAATTTATGTCTAGCAGTCGTATTTTCTACATAGAAACTATGCCATTATATGCTCAGTCAGAAAACATATGTTATTGCTAAATCCGATCCCTTGCGGTATCTCATGAGTCGACCTTATTTATCTGGTCGCACAACAAAGTGGGTTCTTGTGCTAAGTGAGTTTGAACTCACGTTTATAGGATAGAAGTATGTTAAGGGTCAAATCATAGCAGATCAATTAGTTGCTGCACCCTTAGAGTCCACCCATCCCCTCATCATTGAGTTTCTTGACGAATGCCTTAAACTAGAGGTAGATCATTCAGAGCAATGGTCCTTATACTTTGATGGAGCCCGATGCATGAGTGGGGCTGGTGCAGGTATTATTTTGATATCTCCACAAAAACATATCATACCTCTATCCTTTAAATTAACGTTTGCCTGTACTAATAACACTGTTGAATATGAGGCTCTAATCCTTGGATTACGAGCTGCCTTGGCACTAAAAATTAAAAATCTATTAGTTTTCGATGATTCTCAACTTGTTATAAATCAAATTAATGATGTTTATTAGACCAGAGATGATAAATTGTGCCCATATAAAGCATATGTATTACAATTAATATCTTTATTTGATCAAGTTACCTTGGAAGCTATTCCTAGAACTAGCAATCGTGCAATTGATGCTATGGCCATAGTCGCATCTCTTTTACCCTTGGAGTTAGATGAAGAATATGCTACCATAATTATTCATCGACTCCAGGAACCCACTTCAATTAAATCATGCTTGGAACCTTTGGACGTGTTTCTAATCAATGAAACTACTCCTGAACTTTGGTACACTAATATCCTCAATTTTCTTCAAAATGGGACCTTCCCTTAAGGTTTTAATAGAAACCAACGTCGGTTATTACGTAGACGAGCAAGTTGCTTCGTAATAATTGGCAATACATTATATAGGAGATATTTTGAAGGTATCCTATTGAGATGTTTGAATCTAGAAGAGTCTAGATCAGCTTTGAGTGAAGCCCATGATGGATCTTGTGGGGGACACTTTAGTGGTAGCGCCATTGCTAAGAAGCTCCTTAGGATAGGATATTTTTTGCCTACCATGGAGAATGATGCACATGATTACATGCACCATTGCGACAAGTGCCAAAAACATGCTGACCTTGTCCATGCGCCTACACAAGAACTGTAGGCTATTTCATCTCCTTGGCCCTTTTCAAAATGGGGCTTAGACATCATTGGAAAAATCAATCCTATGTCATCTAATGGACACAAATTCATCATAACCACCACCGAGTATTTTACAAATTTTTGGTCCAGCTACCCTTATTATTCCTCTGGAATGCAAGTTTCCAAGTTTATTCTTAATCAAATTATTTGTAGGTTCAAAATTCCTGCAAATCTCATCTCGGATAATGGAACTTGTTTAAAAAAAAAAGATGTAAAGAAACTGCAAAGGAACTTCTGCGGTTCCTCTAATTTATATTTCTTTGTTAATAATAATATTCGATCTGACGCATATACAAACCAAATACAGATACGCAGAATAAACCAAAAGAAAACTTAGATAAATGCAATCGCCACTTAAGGTGGGCTCTCCCTCGCCGTAAAGGCTCGATGCGAATACGCAGATAAAAATAATAATAGATGATAAGATAATTCTAATTAATGAAACAACTACGCTAATAAATATGAAATTTTATGCACTTGGAGAACCTAGCCGACGGCTAGGTTTGGTATGTAGCATGACTCCCCTCCTCGGAAAGCTTTGTCCTCAAAGCTGGAAATGTCTGGAAAATACTTTCATGTTCCCATGTGGCATCTTCTTCTGGTAGGTCTTGCCATTTGATGAGAAATTCTTGAATCTGGCGCGATCTTAGTCTTCGTATTCTGTGTTGTAATATGTCTTCAGGTTGGAGATGTATGCGTCCTTCCTCATCGAGCATTGGTAATTCTGATTGACTTTGCACTTTCTGACCAATTACTTTTTTGAGACATGAGACATGAAATACCGGGTGTATTCGTGATGATGAAGGTAGCTCTAACTGATAGGCTACTTCTCCAATGCGGCGCACAATTTTGTAAGGACCATAGAATCGTGGAGCCAACTTTTGACTGGTCTTTATCCTTAACGATGCTTGTTTGTAAGGTTGCAACCTTAGGAAAACCTTGTCACCGACATTAAAAGTTCGTTCTGATCGGTGCAAGTCTTGTTGTTGTTTCATGCGATTTTGTGCTTGGAATAAATTCTCTTTGAGTATGGTGAGTGTAGACTGCCTTTGTTGTAACCAATCATCCACTTTGGCTACTTTGGATGAACCTGGTACGTAATCTGCTACAATTGGAGGCTTGGTTCCATACAATGCTTCAAAGGGAGACATCTTAATTGAGTAGTGGTAAGAAGTGTTGTACCACCATTCTACCATTGCTAGCCATTGGCTCCATTGATATTGTTTATCTTGAACGAAACATCGTAAGTACGTACCCAAACATTTGTTAACTACTTCTGTTTGACCATCGGTCTGGGGATGGTAAGCTGAGGACATGTTCAATTTGGTACCACTAAGTCGAAATAATTCTCGCCAAAAGTTACTAGTGAAGATGGGATCTCTATCACTTACAATATTTTTTGGCATACCATGTAATTTGAAAATTGAATCCATAAATACCTTTGCCACCTTGCTTGCGGAAAATGGATGTTGTAAAGCCTGAAAGTGAGCGTATTTGGATAACCGATCTACGACTACGAAGATTACTGTCCTGCCTTCTGACTTTGGAAGACCTTCAATAAAATCCATGGATATATGTTCCCACTGACGTTCAGGGATGGGTAATGGTTGTAACAATCCTGGTGATTTGACTGTTTCTCCTTTATTGCGTTGGCAAACTTCGCATTCTGCTACCCATTGTTTGACTTCGGCTTTTAATCCTTTCCAACAAAATGATTGTTTGATCCTTAAATATGTTTTCAAAAATCCTGAATGTCCCGCTGATGGAGAAGCGTGCGATTCGTCGAGGATCTTCGATTTGAGTTCTGAGTTGTGTGGAATGTAAATGCGGTTTTTCTTCTGGAGGATTTTATCTTCATAAGAGAACAAAGGGTGTTTAGAGGACCCTATAGATAATTCTTGAATTATCTGAGCAGTTTCGCTATTGGACAACCATTCATCTTGTAATTGATTCACCCATTGGGAGCAAGGACCTGAAATAGCGTTAATGACTACTTCATCTTCATATTTCCTGGATAGCACATCGACGGCTACATTTTCCTTCCCCTTCTTGTATTCGATAACAAAATCATAACCCAATAGTTTGGTTAACCACTTATTTTGTTTCGGATAGGAAAACCTTTGCTCAAGAAAATGTTTGAGACTACTATGATCTGTTTTTATAATGAAGCGGCTACTGATTAGGTAGTGTCTCCATTTTTCTACCGCGTGAAGAATAGCCAACATTTCTTTTTCGTATGTTGATCTTCCCAAATTTTTCCCCGATAGCTGTTTACTTTCAAATGCCAACGGATGACCGTCTTGCATTAATATAGCCCCAATTCCTGTTCCTGATGCATCACATTCGATAATAAATGGTTTGTGAAAATTGGGAGTTGCTAAAATTGGAGTTGTACACATGGCCTCCTTAAGAGCTTCAAAGGCTTGAGTGGCCTCTTCCGACCAATGAAAAGCATCCTTCTTTGTAAGTGCTGTGAGAGGTGCTGCAATCTTACCATAATTTCGTACAAACTTGCGATAGTAGCCCGTGAGACCCAAAAAACCACGAAGTTTCTTGATGGTTTTAGGTAAAGGCCATTCTTGAATTGCCTTAATCTTATTGGGGTCGACTTTGACGCCCTCGTGTGAAACTATATGACCAAGATACTCGACTTCTTGGACACCAAATGAACATTTGGAACGTTTGACAAATAACTTTTCTCTGTGTAAAATGTGAAGGGCTTTATCCACATGATGTAAATGGTCCTTCCATGTTTTGCTATATATGAGAATGTCATCAAAAAAAAACTAACACAAACTTACGGAGGAGTGGACGAAACACTTGGTTCATGAGACTTTGGAATGTGGATGGTGCATTGGTGAGACCAAAAGGCATGACCAAAAATTCGTAATGACCTTCATGAGTACGAAAAGCAGTTTTGGGAATATCTTCTTCTCTGACACGGATTTGGTGAAATCCTGAGCGAAGGTCTAATTTTGTAAAAAAATTTGCACCATGCAACTCATCTAGTAGGTCATCTATGACAGGGATAGGAAATTTGTCCTTGATAGTGAGTTTATTGAGAGAACGAAAATCAGGACACATACGCCAAGAGTTATCTTTTCGTCTAGCCAGAACTACGGGTGAGGAATAAGGGCTAGTGCTGTGACGAATGACTCCATGATCTAGCAGATCCTGAACGATCTGTTCGATTTCTGTCTTTTGCGGTTGAGGATAGCGATAAGGACGATTGTTAGGTGGGACACTCCCTGGAATCAAATGGATGGCATGGTCATGAGATCGTTTAGGTGGTAATCCTTTAGGTTCTTGGAAAACCTCTTCGTAATTTGTTACGATGTCTCGTAAATCTAGAGCAGTAATATCCGAAGTTGCTCGAGATTGTTTTTCCAAACAATTAATTTGAGCTATAAATCCATATCCACCCTTTTTTAACATCTTCTCCATACTATGAGAGCTCACCATTTGTGATGGAGGAGTAGTAATGCCTTGTAAGCGAATGACTCGTCCGTTTTCCTTCCATTCCACAAATAATTTTTTGAAATTGAAGCTAACCGTGTCTAATGTTTCCAACCATTCAACTCCCAAAATGACATCAGAGTTCCCTAAATTCATGACGAAAAGGGATCCAAACCAGGTATAAGTTCCCATTTTTATGGAAACTTGAGATGTTCGACCAACACATTGCGCGTTCACCCCGTTGGCTACTAGAACCTGGAATTTGTCTTTGTTGGAAGAGTTAATGAATAAATTCAAAGCTTTTGTTGTTTTGATGTCGATAAAATTGTGGGTACTGCTAGAATCAATTAGCACATTCACCTTTTTCTGGCGGAGAAATCCTGGTACCTTGATGGTATGGTGGGCGGTTAACCCCATGAGGGCATGCACAGAGATCGCCATTGTATCCTCTTCCTTCTCTTCTAGAGTACTTGGTAGTTCTTCTTGCATAGGTTCTTCTTGGTGGTAAGTTTCTTCCTCTTCTCCTTCATATTGATCGCATTCAATATGAAAGTTTTGTTTTTGGGCACATGCTTGTTCCCTGGGGTGATGAGTGCGACATTTATAGCAAAAGTATCTTGATGGTTGATCATTTCTACGAAAGGAATTGTTGCGATACGAAGGACGACTATAAGTTTCACGTCGTGCATACAACTAAATTCTTTTCTCAACCAGCTTGGCTATTCTTATACAATCGTTCAGCGAGGTTGGATTTTGAATGTCCACCTCCACCCTAATATTTTCTTTCAATCCATTGCGAAAAGCTCCTACCACTATGTTGGGACTGAGGTCTAATGTATATGGTAGTAAATTGGTGAATTCCGAGACGAACTCGCTAACCGATCCTTCTTGTTTAAGAGATAACAGTCTTACTGTGTATGACGATGTAGCTCCTTCATCAAATCTTTCTAAAAAATAGGTAGTGAATTTTTTCCAGTTAATAGTAGCTCCTTTCTCGCGCTTAAGCCATACGAACCATTGGTAGGCCTCAGTGCCTAATTTTGATGCCGCGAAAGGAACTTTATCAAAATCCTTAATTTGATATAAGTCGAGAATGCCTTCCATTTTGGCTATCCAACCACGAGGATCATGACCCTCAAAAGTGGGCATATCAATGCGTGGAAAATTATTAGGGCCTCTCGGTTGGTGAGAACCCATATCCCTTTCCTGATCTTGGTTATACCGCTGTCTATGATAGCGATCCCTGTAATTATCCGGATTGCCTCTTTGCTGCTCCCAATCGTCATCCTGGTCGTCATTTTCTTCATTCCTTTGTGCATGGGAGTGATTTTGGGGATTAGTATTGGGATTAAGTCGGTTTTGTGCGTGCAATAGGTTACTAATTTCGTGCATACCATCTAGTAAGAGTCGAAGAGTTTCATCCGTGGTAATGGCCGAATTACTTGAGTCTCCTTGTGTGATGTTTTCGTGAGTTGGGGGAGGGTTAGTAGCCAGGGTTAGTAGCCATAGGGTCTACCAGTGGATGATGTGGATTATAACTACCAATTTTGAAAGGAGAAGGAGAATTTTTTGTACCTGGGCTTCGATGAGGTCTTCTTGCGTTGTTATTGGTCATCTTCGAGCTTGATAGTCGACCGTCAGGTCCTTTGGTCCACTGTTTGTGCATGCACTTTCAAAATCTTGCTTAAAAAATGTTGGCTTCAATTTCTCCAATAATTTGATGAATTTGGCCAAAATTTGTGTGTTCCGCTTCAACTTCGATGCGGATTTGAATTTGGGTGGCCTCCTTGACCACAGCTTTCAACAACTTTTCAATTTGGACAATTTTAGCAACTTTGACAACAAGTTTTTTAGCAACTTTTCAAGTTGACAATTTTTTGTACAACTTTGACAATAACTGGGACTAACCGCAAGACAGAAACCAATGACACGACAAGACCGAAGACGATGGACAGTGAGGACTAACAACGAGGACGACGACAGATAGTGAAGAACAGAACAAGACAGATAGTGATGACACGACCAGACAGACAAGGACGGACAGCGAGAAATGGGACAAGACAGACAACGAGGAATGGAAACCAAGGACACGACAAGACAAACACAAAACGCTAGACGCGAGGTGCAGATGGACACGACGGCCAGAAGCGACGGAAGCCAAATGAATGGTGGACTAAGCTGACTTGCGCGGGAGGTGAGGTGTGTGGCCCAAAGCCACAACTAACCTTAGACCCTTTTCCGCTTATAAATCGCTGATTGTCAATTCCTTCCCGAATGTGGGATAATGGAGGTTGATGCGTTAATCAACCAACTAAAACATAGATTAAACCTTATAAACGTGAATAATTTTTTTCTTGTATCTGAGGCATGATTGGCTGGTGGGTTAAACTCGATTACGAACATTTTTTTCTGGTGCGTTTCATTTTGTGACGACTCTGGTTTTATCTAGGACCGAATTCTTTGGCCAGACACGAACAGTTCTGTTGTACCAGTTTTGACTGCCTAATACCGAGTGCACGATACGTAGCTTCACGCTGACAGGTGCATTTTGATGTTGTAGGACTGTAGAGAAAATTGCTTAGCTTATTGTGAATTCGTTGCCGAACGCGAATACCAAATTGCGTAACTTATTGTAACGCCTTCTTGAATGCGATGAGTGCTTTGTCGCTATCACTAGCACTGAAGAGATGAGAGCGCGTAACGGAGTTTGAGTTTAGAACTACCGTGGACCCCCCATGTTTCAGGATCGTAGACTCCTGATACCACTTGCAGAGGAACTTCTGTGGTTCCTCTAATTTATATTTCTTTGTTAATAATAATATTCGATCTGACGCATATACAAACCAAATACAGATACGCAGAATAAACCAAAAGAAAACTTAGATAAATGCAATCGCCACTTAAGGTGGGCTCTCCCTCGTCGTAAAGGCTCGATGCGAATACGCAGATAAAAATAATAATAGATGATAAGATAATTCTAATTAATGAAACAACTACGCTAATAAATATGAAATTTTATGCACTTGGAGAACCTAGCCGACGGCTAGGTTTGGTATGTAGCAAAAACTAGTCAAAAATATAAAATTCAACATCGTTGGTCCACTCCCTATTATCCTTAGGGTAATGGCCAAACAGAAGCATCTAATAAAACATTAATTAAAATCCTCAAGAGACTAGTCAATAAATCTAGCCGTGATTGGCACACTTAATTATATCCTGTTTTATGGGTTTATTGAACTAGCATTCATACTCCCACGGGCACTTCAACTTTTGTTTTGGTTTATGGCATTGAAGTTGTTTTTCCCTTTGAACTAGAAGTTCCTTCTTTGGCTCTACTACTTCAACATACTGAAGTAGGAGATGAATATCATACTGGCAGATTTAGTCAGCTAGAATTCCTAGATGAGAAGTGCATTAATGCTTTGGAGCATCTTCATGCCTATCGGAAAAATCTCAAACGAGCATATCTCAAAAAAGTTCATAATCGATCCTTTGATATCGACGACCTCATCTTAAAAGAAAATTAAAAAAATACTAATGCAACTAAATACCTTAAAGACACATTCGAGCCTAACTGGCTTGGGCCATATATTATCACTACTAAATTTGGATCGGGAGCATACAGATTAGCTACCTTAGATGGTAAATATCTTAAATAACATATGAACATTATGCATCTTAAGCGCTATTATGAATAAATCTGGTAATTTCGTCATTGTATATATTATACATATTGTCTCATATTATTAATTCATATAAAAATTTCAAAAACAGTAATATTATGTATTCTCTTAATTCATAAATTAAAATCAAAATATAAAAAAATCAAAATCATCAAAATCCTCAAAAACATCTTCTATTTTGCACCTATCAATTCTTGAAGTATTGCAGTTATATTTTTGGTTATTTTGGATAAATTAGCATTTATCTGGAATCCCTCACTTTCACACTCACATGAATAAATATCTTGATCTTATTTGGTATGATTATTAATCTCTCTTATATCGAAGTCCACCGTTGAATTAAATAAAGTTTTGAGCATAGAGAACTGATATTGTTATTTACTTGAACCAAGTACACCTTTTCACATTAAAATTATTTCATTACAAATTCAAAACGATGCTACACAGTAGAAGTGGTCTCTTGAGTGAAAATTTTCCCCTACTATCCTATCATGCACATGGTCTAGAATCTTTGAGAATTGACAAAAGGACAAGCTCACTCCTACCCAGAATAAAAATCCCTTGCTCTACAGCCAATCCGAGCAAGTATCCCTAGTATAGGAAGAAAAAGAAAAATAAAAATAAAATCAAGAAAAATCATGAGAAAAAGAGAAATTATTCAGAAGCATTATTTCAGTATCATTTTGTATCATCTCAGCAATATTTCAGCATTATCTCAATTTCAAGAAAAAATAGAAAATAAAAAGCAAAAAGCAATAAATCCCTTCCCCCCCTTTGAAAGAAGGAAATGTGAAGCTTGAATCTCTAGAATTCTCAATTATTCGAAAACTATGAGGTAAACCCCATAACAGGTGATTTGTGCCCAACTTGCTTGACATTGGGTAACTCCTAGCGTGGTGATATGTCTGTCACATTAGCGACCTTCTTTTGTACAGACCTATGTCCGATTATGGATCAACTAGCTCTTGATGACCCGAATTACATAGTAGTCTGGTACGGTTACATGCATATAAATCATGGTCAACGAACACTCATTTGGTTAATTCAAATTACTTGTATCAAATTATCTTGCTCAAAATCGGTAAATGAACATTACAATTGCACACACATTTGTGTTTGAGAGATTTTGTATCATTATGATAGATCAAGATCAAAAATGAACTCACGTATGCACACGGGGTTCCTTATAAATCTAAATTTTGTCTTTGAGATCATTTAAAATATTTATTCAAATATTTTGGATTAATTTGACTTTCTTACTTGAGAATATCTGCTTAGCGTAAAATCAATTAAATACATTTTTTTCAAAAATCCAAAATTTTCTTGGAAAACATGTTAAAAAATCTAGCAATAAAGTCACATTTCTATATTTTTTACTTTTACGGCGATGGTATAGTTCCTAAACCTAAATTGAAATTTTATAACTAGTGCAAGTCATCATTTTTCTATTTTTTTTTATCTCAAAAATAAAAAATCAACTATGCAATAAAACTATTATATCAATTTCTTCTTTGGATTTAACGATAATGGTATAAGTCTATACCTTAAATTCTATGCCTAGCACAAACCATCGTTCTAATTTTATTTCGCATTTATTTAATCCATAAAAACATATGGCTTAAATCATTATGTTACACAATTGTGCTTTAAAAAGACCGAAAACTTTCCTATTTCATTTCATTATGTCAACATTCATTTTTTTTTGCGATGATGGTATAATTCCTAAGGAATTGTTCAAATTTCTATCATGCTTAGGAATTTTATGCTTAGCAAAAATCATTTTTTTAATATTTCATGCATAATATTTTTATGAAAATCTGAAAACAAATCATCACTATCATTATTTTTCATCATCAAAACACAAAGTCTTAAGAAAGTATCTTAAGCACCCTTTTAATTTTAGAAATATTTCTCTCATACTAGGATTAGCTTGATGGCCTAGCGAGCGGCGACTCCATGAAATGGTCATGTAACAATGACAATGTCCTTTGAAATTATTGTTAGAAGTCACTTTATTTTCATCAAAACACACCACAACAACCAGTTTGTTTACATCAGATTATTTTATTTAATTTTATAGCATGACATAAAATTATAATATTTTCAATGACATAATTACATGAATAGTCAATCAGCAATTAAAATATTAAAGCATCATAAAACATATGCACGAGTCATATCATAGAAAGAACATCATATATATATCAAGAAGTATATACATCATATCAAAACGGATTGGTATGCCACAATATATACCCTAGCATACTCAATCATGTCAAAAATAGTCTATGTACAATATGCATCTAGTCTCAAGAAGACCTCAAGCTCTCAGCCTCATCTCCTCTCTCATCCTGAGGTGGAGGAGGTGGTCCCATCGAAGCTCATCCTGTATCGTGGGTCCTCGACGTCAATCATGAAGATATCCTCGATGACCCCATCTTGATCAGCTTCGTAATACCAATTTGCAACTATATCCTATAACCCTCTGGAACCAACTGGTAGTACACTCCCTAATAGAATGTGGTCTGAGAAATCGACCATGCTAGCTCTATAATGCTCACCCCTTCGCTTCGAGCCTTGAGCCATGTCGCCTCATCCTGTAGAGTCTACACCTGAGCTCGTAGGTAGGCATTATCCACTCGGAGAGCTACCATCTCGCTGCTCTCCCCCACATCGACACCCTTGCCCCTATCGGGTGATGGTGGCCTATCCCTCTATTAAGGAGGGAGTATTTCTTTCCTCTCCTCTCTCCTCTCCTCTCTCTTCGCTGGTTACTACTGTCTCCTCAGATCTTGTGGTACTCTTCAACATTTCTATTAAGGAGGCCATCACTGATCCCTCCCTCTGTTCCCCCTCATTGCATCAATGGTATCCTAGTGCTGCCTCTCCATCTATTGCACTATAGTGTGCATTAGACCCTGTGTCCTCATCATCTGAGGAGGGTGGATGCCTGCATACCAAGCATCATATCTGTCTGCTATCATTAACATCTTGACTCTAGAACCGTTGCATGTCTGGAGCCCCACTCAGTGTGTTACTATCCCACATAGTCTAGGAGTACTCATAATCCCTAAGAGTAGGGATCCCCTATTGTAGACCGAACTACCTCAAAATTTAGTCATAGCGGTGGAGCTCTACCTCTCCCTGCTTTGTCCTCAACCATATGACTCACCTGATGTGAGCCAACTCCTATCCGTCCTTTGCCCACCCTAGATGCTCTCTCCATGGTCTCCAGGTGATCCAATCTAGGGTGAGGTCATCCAGAAACCTTCGAGATGTTGGTATATCTATCCACTGCTGTGACCCTCTCTAGAGCCACCAATATAAAACCCAGGGTCTCTCCCGATAAACTCCTATTAGTGGAAGCCCTATCGGCATCTACACTGTAATGTGATCCTAGCACCAAACCTATAGAAGTGATGTTAGCACCAGACATCGACCCCCATTGTATATGACCCCGTAAAGGATCCTATACAAGCAACACAGTATAAAGCTACCCCAAGAAAACCTATATCCATGGTCTCTCATGTCACATACCACATCTGAAATTAGCCACGATAATCTACATCCACTCTAGTGGTATAGAAGAAGGCCACCCACCACCCTTGCCAAAACTTGGGTCAACCAAGATGCCCTAGGCATCCGCCTCAAAGCCTCGATGTTCACTCCGCCCTTCTCCAAGATGAAGCTCGGGTCCTCGCACAATCTCATCATAGCGTGGCCTTGATTGGCCGAAGGGGTCATGAATCAACCATGTATGGGGATCCTCAAGATCCTCCATACATCCTCTAGAGTGGGAGTCATCTCCCCTATCGATAGCCAAAAGCATAATGACCTCGGATACCATCTCTCTACTAGGGCTATTAGTAGACCCATATCTGTAGGAATTTGTTGCATCTCTACCACATGTTGTAGTCCTACCTCTACCAATCTATCTCGCTCAGCCTGATCGAGCATGGCCAAATCATCTCTCAGATCTTCGTATTTCCACTCCCAAATATTTAGCAACCCCTCTCTGCAAAATAAGCAATAAAACAACAAAAATCATTAGTACATAATCATTAAAATCAAATCATCCCATAAAAATTGATATCGCCCATTATTGGATGATATCATACCAAATTTAGATAAAATCATCCTTAATAGGATGAAATTGTCTTCATTCTTCAATTTGGGGATCGCCCCTTATTGTATGGGATCGCTCCTGTTTCTCTGATTTTGTCCCTAGATGAAATCGGCAATATAGAGACGATTTTGTTTGCGACCAAAAAAATGGCCGCGATACCCAAAAACACTTAAAATTTAGGTTAAAAATCAAGTAAATCGAGTTAAAAACATAGTAAACTAGGTTTAGATCCTTACCCGCAACCCGCGACAGATCTCTGTAGATCTTTGCACCATTTCCATCATTTCACCTGCAAAGCTCTGAAACAGTGAAAGTGAATAGTAAAAATGAATTAGGGTTTTACCCTATTTTTCTTATTTTTATTCAAAATGATATTTTTTAATTTTTGCTTTTTTGCGCTTTTACCTCAAACGTTCGATTTGGGTAAAAACTCATAGGGGGCACCATAGAAAACAGTCGTACGATTCAACCTAGAATCGTCATCTAAAAAATGGAATAAATTTTTGCTTTCTCGTAAAGCGTGAAAAACTCATCTTTAGCAATTTATTTTCAAAAAATTTGCTAAAGAGGGGGCAAAATGTAGCATCCTAAAATTGGCGCAGTTAAACCATTAGTAAAAAGTATAAATTTGAATTTTAACCCTGAAACCGTCCATTAACCGCTTACCTCATTTTTCACACCATTTTTAGAGGTTGTTGTGACCGTTGGACGATATCGTCGTCGATTTGATGATATTGTCCCAAATCGGACGAATTCATCTAGAAAAAAATTTCTAGACGATTTCGTCCCAAAACCATTTTTTTGCAATTAGCTTCTATTACAACGACCTCTCCAACTTGGGCAGAAGTGTGTCTGCATGGTTGGAGATTCCCACGTTGGGGATATCCCATATTGGGATGATCCCCAACCTCCTAACCTCCCCCTAATCCTATATAAACTGGGATTTTCCCAGTTTATCCCCTTGACTCCCTACCTGGCTGCCTGGATGATTATTTCCCTGTAATTTTAGTTTTTGCTATGATCTCCCATCATTTGCACTTGTGTTTTCAAGTTTTGTTGTAGGATTTCACTATGTTTTAGTCGGATGTAGCTAGGATCGTTGTAGGCGATTCAACTACAATTTTAGATGATCTTGTCAAGATCGGTGATGATCTTGTATGATTACAAATGATCTGGTGTGCAATTCAGCTTGGGGGCAATCAAAGACATGAGTTTGCATTCTCTATCTCATTTTCCTTATTTATTGGTGCATTAGATTAATTTACTTCTATTTTGCATCTTGGAGTTCACCTCATTTAGCATAATTGCATGAAAAAATTCAAAATAAGTTTCCAAAATAGTGCATCTCATTTGATTTGATATATGGATTTATCATTTAAGCATCTATACTCTTATTTCTATCATTTTGCATCATTCTTGCAATTGTATTTTTGGTTTTTGGTGTTTGTTTTCTTGATTGCAGGTTTTTGATGAATTCTCCTGACGAATTCCTTAGGTCATTGACGATCGTGGGTGATCTCAAATGATCGCCTATGATTTGGGATGATTCTGTATAATTACAGATGATCCTGTCATATCCAGGATGACCTGGACTCCTACAAGCTTTAGAATCTTTATCAGACATCAGAAATCAGGTGTACTCTTCTCCATTTTACATATTATTTGTATTCAATCACATTAGGATTCATTTATGTCTGATGTCTTCATATAAATCAGTATCTTCATATAGAATAGCTTAGCTTCATTTTGGCCAACCTAGGAATCTGAATAATTGAACATAAAATGAACAAATCAAACCCATTCTCAACCTAGGCATGAAAACTGCCACTCAAAGGTTTCCTGGTGAACCCCACCATTCGTCAAAAATTCACCTTTATACCCCTCCCCCAAGAGGTGCAACCTTCAAAGGGCCTCTTTGTCTAAGGTATTGTTCCATCCTTTTCTCACCCCCCTTTCGGGTACGGATCCTTTAGCCTGAAGGTAAGGGTGCAAAAAATTTAGGCAATAGTTAAAATATATACCTCTCAAAACTATCGCATATATATAAGTATATATATTTACTAAAACCTAAGTTTAGCACAATGCCTAGACTTAGGAATGGAAAACAAACCGAAGAAGATGAAGATTGGTTAGGAAGACCATTAACTGACCAAAATGTCCCTCCTGGGGACCAAGTTCAGGAAGAAGAAACCCTAGACCAGCAAGAAGAAGAGCTTGCTGTAGGAAATGAACAAGAAGAAACTTTTAGAGAGGAAGGATCCTCATCCCCTAAAATGTCTCCAGGAGGAGCTATCACTTTTGAAAACATGGAACAATTTTGGAAGTTCATTAACACTAATATTGGTGTTTTTAATAGAGCAACCCATATGGACAAGGATCGAATTAGTGACACTCAAGAAACTCTAGAAGAAGTATTTCAAACATACACTAATCCCTTGTCCTTTATTGAACAAGAGAGTGATCAAGTTGGACCATCCAATTTGGATATAGTAGCTACGATCCGGAACATGCAACAACAACAGGTTACCCAACCATCTAAAGTACCTGTTAACAAGCCTAGGGTCATTCCCGCACAAAAGAAACCATCATTTACTACTCTATTTTTCCAAGCTATTGATCAACATACCTCAAATCAACAAAAAACCCAAAACAAAACCGAACACCAATTACCAACAATCTAAGGTACAACATAATACTATTACAAATCCCCTTCATAATACTCTTCCTACCAACACTTTGCATAATAGCAATATAACATCTAATCCTTATGTCACACCATCATACACTCATAGATCCCATACCTATGTGCCACCGAACCAATATGGTGGACAAACTAGAAATCTTGAAGACGTGGTGAAATAGTTAGTTTCCCGCATGGACCAGATAGATCCCTACGGTCCCTCGTACAATTATCGAGAGATGTGTAGTCAGCCTTTAGATCCTATAGTTGTAGCACAGCCGTATCCTAAACATTTTCCTATGCCTGTTCTTCCCATATATAAAGGAACCGAAGATCCCATAGAGCATCTTCATATGTTTAGGATAGCATGTCATGATATATCACATGATGACTTGTTATTACTAAAAATGTTCCCGAAAAGCTTGGGAGGAATGGCATTAGAGTGGTATTATCAATTACCCACTAATTATTTGAGGAATTTCGAAGAAACTGCCGAGTCTTTTGTTCATCAATTTAGTGCCTACATCGAAAGATATGTGACCATTAAAGATTTGTATAACTTAAAACAAGGCAAAGATGAATGCTTTGCTGATTTCCTAGCTAGGTGGAGACAATTGATAGGAAAATTGCACTTTGTGTTACCTTATAGGGAGATGTTGGACATCTTTATTAATAATTTGCAAGAGCAACTATCTTACAAATTATCAACTACTACCTTGACCACCTTCGATCAGGCTATAGACTTAGCCCGAAGAGTGGAAGATGCTCTCATTAGGAGAGGCCAGCTTAAAAAGAGAGACAATGAGAAAACATCCAAAAATCAATATAAGAATAAACAAGTTGTGGGTGATGGAGTCATCGATAGAAGAAATACTGCTAATGTTAATGTTACAAAGACAATGGAGAAGTTTGTACTGAAACATCCTGATAGACCTCCTCGAGAATTTACTAGTTTGAATCAACCTTTATCAACTATTCTACCGTAATTATTAGAATGAGGCTTGATTCAATTACCAAATATTTGGGAACCTGATCTAACTACATCGGGATATAGATCAGACTTACACTGTGACTTCCATAGAGGACCTGGACACACTACCAACTCTTGTAAAATGTTAAAACATAAAATACAGGACTTGATTGATAACAATGAGATGGAGGTGCAAGCCTTTCAACCTAAGCAAAATCCTCCTAATAATGCTCAAAAGAACATCCCACAAAACCAGAATCAGAATGCCAATCAGTCATTGGACATATTTCAACATCCCTTACCAAAACATGGTAAGGAGGTGGCTAATCAAATTGAACATCATAATGTCCCTCCTCCTGCCCGATATGTAGGAACTATTAGTGGGCATTTACCTGTTCATGATCTGGAAATCTTTGACATAACTTTATCCATGGTTACAACCAGGCCTCTATATAATATTTAGATACCTGATCTTAGTGATACAGAATATGAGACTGAGAGTGATATGGAAATCACATCAAATCAATCGAATAGTTCTAAAGATGAATCGGATCCTATTCACCCTATCACAAGTTATATGGTTCCAAAAGAGCCATTTCCAAGAAGAGTCACTACTAGACCATCGTCTCACCGATTACTTTCTAATGAGCTAGCTATAAACGCTAGACCAAGACCCATTCATCATCCGTAGAATAATATTGTGGGTACCATCGAAGCTGTTACTAGACAACAGGCTCAAAATTCTCAACAAGATCAAATTTAGAATGGTGGATCAACTCCATTTGTTTTGAAGGTTCCTAATAAAGGGAATCATTCACCTAATGTTCAACCTAAACCTCCTTATAATATTAATGAACAATTATCAAATATTACAGCTAGAATTTCTCTCTTGGACCTTTTAAGATCTTCTCCTACACATAGAGATGAATTAATGCTCACATTAAGTCAGATGATGGTACCACAAGACATTCAACCTGAAGCCATGGCCGATACTATAATAACTCGTGAAGTTGATTGTATTGACTTTCGAGATAGAGACATACCACAACATAGTTTACATAAAGATAACCCCTTGTATATTACTTCCTTAATTGGAGATGTAGCAATCAAACGAGTTTTGATTGATAATGGTTCATCTTTAAATATCTGCACTTTTGACTTCTACCAAATATTTGGGTTTAGAAGTGATGAAATGAAAATAACTGATATGATCATAAAATCTTTCAATGATGAAACACAAGAAACATGTGGAGTTATTACCATTCCATTGTAGGTTGGTCCAAGAACCTTGGATACGATTGTGTTTATTGTACATTGCCCTGCATCGTACAATATACTCTTGGGTCATCCTTGGATCAACGCGATGCGAGCTGTTCCCTCAACTTTACATCAATGTGTTAAGTTTGAATTTAAGAATCAGTTGGTTACCATTCATGGTGATCCAAGACCCTTTGATATGTGTGCTTTGGCAGAACCTATTGGAGTTCAATTTTGCCCCGCTCTGTCATCCACACATCCTAATTCTCATTATCCATCTAAACATGTGAAACTCACACCCACAATGTCATCTACTTCTTCTCCATCAGTTGCACCTCCACATATAGCTCAACCATCTTCTGAACAAACCGCATTAGGACCTAAGAAATATCCTAATCCCACAACCAATGTCTCTTGTTCTACTCCTATAACTTCCATACCTATAATAGACCCATCTATTGACACCTCTACACCATCTACATCCACCAAATTCATATTTTCTACATCGAAAGACGTAGGGAATGTTCCTTCTACCTCTTATGCTCTTACTAACGAGCTCTTACCCGATCTATCTAAAATTCTTATATCATAAGAAACGAATGTTTCTATGCAAGATTCCCTTATTTTAAATAATTTGCCACCATCTCCTCGTACCTTGGGCCTCCCACAACCTATGGGAAGTATTTACCAAGTCGGGAGCTGTGCCTTTATTTATAAGGGATATGACTGGGGTAGAATACCCAGAAACATCAAAACTCATTATGATGGATATGCTCGATGTTATTTTACTAATGAGTATATTAAAGCCAAACCTATAATGCTTAAATTGGGATATAAAGGGAAAGGTTTGGGACCTTTCCGGAATGGTATGAAAGAACCTTTTGAGGTAGAAGCATGGCCCGCCTGATGTGGTGTGGGCCTATTTTCTAGTAAGGGTCAGCCATTCCCATTTGAGGATGATGACCATCTTATATGTTACCAAGATTATTTAGATGAACGCGATGCTTTGTGTTTAACAAATAAGACATTCACATGTAATATGCTATCTATAGCTTATCCTGAGATGATCGCTGAATCCGACGATGAGTTGGAGGGAGATATCTTTCATGATGTCTCCGTTGAGGAATTATTACATAATGGATTTTATTTTGATGGCTCTATACCTAGTATAGCCCAGCTTGAGGCCATGACTCCTCAAGACGAATTATCCAAGCTAACCTTGGAAGAATTACAAGAATTGGGCATTTCACCCACCCCACCTAATTTTGAGAGAGATCTACACATGGAAGTAGAAAATGTCATAAAAATTAACATTGGAACCGAGGATAACCCTCACATAATCAACATTGGATCAGAATTGAGTCAAGAAAAATAGGATAAATACATTGCATTTCTTAAAGAATATGAAGATGTCTTTGCTTGGACATATGAAGATATGCCAGGTTTAGACCCTTATGTAGTTATGCATCACCTAGTAGTGCATCCGGATGCTAAACCTGTTAAGCAAAAACTTAGAAAAATGCATCCTAAAGTGGCCTTACTAGTCAAAGGGGAGTTAGAAAAACTCTTGAATGTTATTTTTATACAAGCCATTGATTATGTTGAATGGATCTCGAATGTAGTTCCAGTAACTAAGAAAGAAGCTACTAAGGTTAGGGTTTGTACAGACTTTAGAGATATTAATGTTGCATGCCCTAAAGATGATTTTCCCCTTCCCAATATGGATCAGATCATTGATTTTACTGCTGGGAGTGGAATGATATCCTTAATGGATGGATTTTTTGGTTATAATCAGATCAGGATAGCTCCTGAAGATCAGGCTAAAACAACCTTTATTACCCCTTGGGGGACTTTCTGTTGGAAAGTGATGCCATTCGGTTTGAAGAATGCAGGTGCAACCTATCAACGAGCCATGACTTATATCTTTCATGATATGATGCATGATATACTACATGATTATGTAGATGACATTATAGCTCGTTCTATTGAAGAAGATGACCATTTAGATGACTTGAGAAAAGTATTTGATCGGTTAAGGGAATATCTTATCCGATTGAATCCAGCCAAATGTATATTCGGAGTTAAGTCAGGTAAATTATTGGGGGTTATAGTTTCTTTACGTGGCATCGAAATTGACCCTCTCAAGATTACGGCTATCATTGATATGCCCGCACCTACAAATATATCTGAATTACGGAGTCTACAAGGTAAGCTTCAAGCTATCCGTCGCTTCATCGATAAGCTGGCGGATAAAACTAGACCCTTTCTTAAGCTTCTTAAGAAGGATGTCTCTTTCCATTGGGACGATGAATGTCAGGAAGCATTTGAACTCCTCAAACAATATCTTCTTAACCCACCTGTACTTTCACCACCTAAACCTGATCGCCCATTTATCTTGTATATTTTTGCTTCATATTTTGCTTTAGGAGCTATGTTAGCTCAACTTGATGATGAGAAAAGAGAGCGTGCTAATTATTACATTAGCAGAACATTAATTAGTTATGAAACCCGCTACATAGCATTAGAGAAGTTATGTCTAGCAGTCATATTTTCTACATAAAAACTATGCCATTATATGCTCAGTCAGAAAACATACGTTATTGCTAAATCCGATCCCTTGCGGTATCTCATGAGTCGACCTTATTTATCTGGTCGCACAACGAAGTGGGTTCTTGCTCTAAGCGAGTTTGAACTCACATTTATAGGACAAAAGTCTGTTAAGGGTCAAATCATAGCAGATCAATTAGTTGTTGCACCCTTAGAATCCACCCATCCCCTCGTCATTGAGTTTCTTGATGAATGCCTTAAACTAGAGGTGGATCATTCAGAGCAATGGTCCTTATACTTTGATGAAGCCCGATGCATGAGTGGGGCTGGTGTAGGTATTATTTTGATATCTCCATAGAAACATCTCATACCTCTATCCTTTAAATTAATATTTGCCTATACTAATAACATTGCTGAATATGAGGCTCTAATCCTTGGATTACGAGCTTCCCTGGCACTAAAAATTAAAAATCTATTAGTTTTTGATGATTCTCAACTTGTTATAAATCAAATTAATGATGTTTATCAGACCAGAGATGATAAATTGTGCCCATATAAAGCATATGTATTACAATTAATATCTTTATTTGATCAAGTTACCTTGGAAGCTATTCCTAGAACTAGCAATCGTGCGGCTGACGCTATGGCCGTAGCTGCATCTCTTTTACCCTTGGAGTTAGATGACGAATATGCTACCATCATTATTCATCGACTCTAGGAACCCACTTCAATTAAATCATGCTTGGAACCTTTGGACGTGTTTCTAATCAACGAAACTACTCCTGAACTTTGGTACACTGATATCCTCAATTTTCTTCAAAATGGGACCTTCCCTGAAGGTTTTAATAGAAACCAACATCGGTTATTACGTAGACGAGCAAGTCGCTTCATAATAATTGGAAATACCTTATATAGGAGATCTTTTGAAGGTATCCTATTGAGATGTTTGAATCTAGAAGAGTCTAGATCAGCTTTGAGTGAAGCCCACGATGGATCTTGTGGGGGACACTTTAGTGGTAGCGCCATTGCTAAGAAGCTCCTTAGGATAGGATATTTTTGGCCTACCATGGAGAATGATGCACATGATTACATGTGCCATTGCGACAAGTGCCAAAAACATGCTGACCTTGTCCATGCGCCTGCACAAGAACTGCAGGCTATTTCATCTCCTTGGCCCTTTTCAAAATGGGGCTTAGACATCATCAGAAAAAATCAATCCTGTGTCATCTGATGGACACAAATTCATCATAACCACCACTGAGTATTTTACGAAGTGGGTTGAAGCTATGCCCTTAGCTTCTTGCACTGGAACCCAAGTTTCCAAATTTATTTTTAATCAAATTATTTGTAGGTTCGGAATTCCTGCAAATCTCATCTCGGATAATGGAACTTGTTTCAAAAATAAATATGTAAAGAAACTATGTCAAAAATATAAAATTCAACATCGTTGGTCCACTCCCTATTATCCTCAGGGTAATGGCCAAGCAAAAGCATCTAATAAAACATTAATTAAAATCCTCAAAATACTGGTCAATAAATCTGGCCGTGATTGGCACATTCAATTATATCCTGCTTTGTGGGCTTATCGAACTAGCATTCGTACTCCCACGGGCACTTCACCTTTTGTTTTGGTTTATGGCACTGAAGCTATTTTTCCCTTTGAATTAGAAGTTCCTTCTTTGGCTCTGCTACTTCAAGATACCGAAGTAGGAGATGAATATCGTGGTTGGCAGATTTAGTCGACTGGAACTCCTAGATGAGAAGTGCATTAATGCTTTGGAGCATCTTCGTGCCTACCAGAACAAGCTCAAACGAGCATATCTCAAGAAAGTTCATCATCGATCCTTTGAGATCGGCGACCTCGTCTTAAAAGAAAATAAAAAAAATACTAATGCAACTAAAGACCTTAAAGGTAAATTTGAGCCTAACTGGCTTGGGCCATATATTATCACTGCTAAATTTGGATCGGGAGCATACATATTAGCTACCTTAGATGGTAAAGATCTTAAAGAACCTATGAACATTATGCATCTTAAGCGCTATTATGCATAAATCTGGTAATTTCATCATTGTATATATTATACATATTGTCTCATTTTAGTAATTCATATAAAAATTTCAAAAATAGTAATATTATGTATTCTCTCAATTCATAAATTAAAATCAAAATATAAAAAAATCAAAATCATCAAAATTCTCAAAAACATCTTCTATTTTTTGCACTGTCAATTCTTGAAGTATTGCAGTTATATTTTTAGTTATTTTGGATAAATTAGCATTTATTTGGAATCCCTCACTTTCACACTCACATGAATAAATATCTTGATCTTATTTGGTATGATTATTAATCTCTCTTATATCAAAGTCCACAGTTGAATTAAATAAAGTTTTGAGCATAGAGAATTGATCTTGTTATTTACTTGAACCAAGTACACCTTTTCACATTAAAATGATTTCATTGCAAATTCAAAACGATGCTACACAGTAGAAGTGGTCTCTTGAGCAAAAAGTTTCCCCTGCTATCCTATCATGCACATGGTCTAGAATCTTTGAGAATTGACAAAAGGACAAGCTCACCCCTACCCATAATAAAAATCCCTTGCTCTACAACCAATCCGAGCAAGTATCCCTAGTATAGGAAGAAAAAGAAAAAAAAATCAAGAAAAATCATGAGAAAAAGAGAAAAAGAAGCATTATTTCAGTATCATTTTGTACCATCTCAACAATATTTCAGCATTATCTCAGTGTCAAGCAAAAAAAAAAAAAAAGAAAAGATAAAAGAAAAGAAAAAGCAAAAAGCAATAAATCTCTTCTCCCCCTCCTTTGAAAAGAAAGGAAGGGTGAATGAGCTTGAATCCTCGGAATTCTCAATTATTCGAAAATTGTGAGGTAAGCCCCATAACGAGGTGGTTTGTGCCCAACCTGCTTGGCCTTGGGTAACTCCTAGCGTGGTGATATGTCTATCACATTAGCGACCTTCTTTTGTATAGACCTATGTCCGCTTATGGATCAGCTAGCTCTTGATGACCCGACTTACATAGTAGTCTGGTACGGTTACATGCATATAAATCATGGTCAACGAACACTCATTTGGTTAATTCAAATTACTTGTATCAAATTATCTTGCTCAAAATTGGTAAATGAACAATACAATTGCACACACATTTGTGTTTGAGAGATTTTGTATCATTATGATAGATCAAGATCGGTAATGAACTCACATATGCACATGGGGTTCCTTATAAATCTAAATTTTGTCTTTGAGATAATTTAAAATATTTATGCAAATCTTCTGGAATAATTTGATTTTCTTACTTGAGAATATCTGCTTAGTGTAAAATCAATTAAATACATTTCTTTTCAAAAATCCAAAATTTTCTTTCAAAACATGTTCAAAAATCTAGCAATAAAGTCACATTTATATATTTTTGACTTTCACAACGATGGTATAGTTCCTAAACCTAAATTGGAATTTTATGCCTAGTGCAAGTCCTCATTTTTATATTTTCTTTTTATCTCAAAAATCAAAAATCAACTATGCAATAAAACTATTATATCAATTTCTTCTTTGGATTTTGTGATGATGGTATAAGTCTATACCTAAAATTCTATGCCTAGCGCAAGCCATCGTTCTAATTTTATTTCCCATTTATTTAATCCATAAAAGCATATGGCTTAAATCATTATGTTACACAATTGTGCTTTAAAAAGAACGAAAACTTTTCTATTTCATTTCATTATGTCAACATTCATTTTTTTTTGTGACGATGGTATAATTCCTAGGCAATTGTTCAAATTTCTATCACACTTAGGAATTTTATGCCTAGCAAAAATCATATTTTTAATATTTCATGCATAATATTTTCATGGAAATCTAAAAACAAATCATCACCATCATCATTTTTCATCATCACAACACAAAAGTCTTAAGAAAGTCTCTTAAGCACCCTTTTACTTTTAGCAATATTTCTCTCATACTGGGATTAGCTTGATGACCTAGCGAGCGGCGACTCCATGAAATGGTCATGTAACAATGACAATGTCCTTTGAAATTATTGTTTTTTTTTTGAAAAATTTAAAAAAACTTGTATTAAAACAAAGATCAATTACAATTGGGAGTAAACACATCCCAGCCGAGAACAAAGAAACATGATTACAAGGCATGAAAACATGACACTTTCCATCGCAAACCGCAAAAAGTCAACAAGGCGCAAAAACGCGACATGTCACGAAATCATGACATGTCGCGATATCACAACAGTCAAACCATCCTTGGTCGCGCCAAAGCAACAAGTCACGAAATCGTGACATGTCACGATATCGCGACAGCCTATCCCCATGGCGCCTATTCACCAAAAGTGTCATGAAATCGTGACAGCTTTTCCCCTTGGCACCCAATCACCAAAAGTGTTGCGATATCACGACGAGTTTTCCCAATGGCGCCTGTTCTCCAAAAGTGTCGCGATATCGTGACGAGTTTTCCCCTTGGCGCCCATTCTTCAAAAGTGTCACGATATCGCGATGACTTTTCCAGATGGTGCCTATTCTCCAAAGTGTCGTGAATCACGACGAGTTTCCCCTCGGCGCCCATTCTTCAAAAGTGTCACGATATCGTGACAAGTTTTCCACTTGGCGCCGATTCTTCAAAAGTGTCATGATATCACGATGATTTTTCCCCATGGTGCCTATTCCCAAAATGTGTGATATCGGGTTTTCCTTGGCTTCAAGTTTGCATTCGGGTTATCCCCTTGGCGCCCTTCCTTCAAAAGTGTCACGATATCACGATGGCTTTTCTCCTTGGTGCCCATTCTCCAAAAATGTCACGAAATCGTGACAACTTTTCCCCTTGGCACCCATTCACCAAAAGTGTCATGAAATCACGATGACTTTTCCCCTTGGCGCTCATTCTCCAAAAGTGTCGCGATATCACGACATCTTTTCCCCAAGGCGCCAATTCTCCAAAAGTGTCGCGATATCGTGACGATTTTTCCCTTTGGTGCCCATTCTTCAAAAGTGTCATGAAATCGTGACGGCTTTTCCCCTTGGCTCCTATTCTCCAAAAGTGTCGCGATATCGCGACGATTATCCCCCTTGGTGCCCATTCTCCAAAAGTGTCATGAAATCATGACAGCTTCCAACCAAAGGCCACGATGATGCAACAGGTCATGAAATCATGATAGCTTCCCTCCAAAGGCTGCGACGATGCAACAGGTCATGAAATCATGACAGCTTCTCTCCAAAGGCCGCGATGGCATGACATGTCACGATATCACGACAGCTTCCCTCCAAAGGCCACGACGGCGCAACATGTCACGATATCATGACAGCTTCCCTCCAAAGGCCGCGACGGCGCAACAGGTCATGATATCATGACAAAAACCACCCTTAGCATTATCTTTGCTCATTGTCTCAAGGATCGTTCAAGACCCTGCCTAATCACTTCATCCTCCAAAGGCATGTCACTGTGCAGCTGCACCCCTACCTCTTTCTCAGCACCCATCTTCGCAAGGAAATCGGCCACTTTATTTAAATCTCTACTCACATAGACAGGGATCACATCATCTAATTCCCTCCATAGTTCCTTGATTTGAGAGACCAGAATCCACAACCTCCATGCTTTCGAAGCAAAGTTCCTCATGCAGTCTAGAGCGCCAACCAGAATTTGAGAATCAGACTCAAGAATTATCCTCCTGTGGCCCTGATTAATAGCCCAGATGGAAGCAGATTTGATAGCAATGGCTTCTACTTCATTGTTTGTGGCTCTTCCTAGACCTTGCAGTTCCCAATAGAGCACTGAACCAGCATGATCCCGGCAAACTACACCAATTTCGGCACTACCCGGATTGCCTTTTGTAGCTCCATCAGTATTGATTTTGATCCAACCTTCTGGGGGAGGTTTCCAGCTAGCTCTGTCCTATCTCTCTTGCTCTTCAACTCCCTCTTCCAGTGGCCCAGGACCAACCTAATTTTCCTCTTTAGCATAGATGGCAACAGTTTCTGTGACTTTGCTCTAGATGACCTGCCAAACTCCATCTAGCGAGGAGAAAGTTTCTCTAAAAATACGAGCATTTCTCTCCAACCACACCTGCCACCAGATGAAAAGTAAGCCAAGCTCCCAACCAATTCAAAGAGCTTTAGATTTAAATCTACCTCTCTTCCATATTTCCCAAATATTGGTCCGATTCAGATCACCATTAGCCTGGAGTTTATAGTGAGAGAACCAATGCTTCCAAATCTGACACGTGAAAGGGCACTCAAACATCAGATGATCAGTTGTTTCCTCGTTCTTGTGGCATAATACACACTGAGATGGACCGATGATTCCTCTACTTCTAAGATTGTCAAAAGTGAGAATTCCATTGTGCATAAACTGCCAGGCAAAGAAATTCACTTTCGACCAACCCTTGGAATGCCATATCTTCCTCCAATCTTGAACCGAAAATGAATGTGGGGGAGGCTCTGGGAGGATCTTATCGTATCCGTCCTTCACTGTATATACCCCAAGGTTCCCATAGCCCCAAGCTAATTCATCCTCCTCGTCTCTCCCCGTGAGAAACCTTTCTGTCAAGATTTTGGTCAAGATGGGTGCCAACTCCGGAGGGATTGTAATTGGCCACTCCTCCAACCTCTTAAACTTCTTGAACTTATACTCCCCCATTTGGCTAGTGTTGAAATAACTTTCAATTTGGACCCATCCCTTGGCTTCTATGGTAGATTTAATTGGTTGCAATTCGGGAAACTCAGCAATGATGGGTGGGTACTGGTCCCATGAATCAGTCCAAAAACGTGCCTTCTCCCCTCTCCCCACTTTCCAAAACAATTGGTCTTTAATAACCTGAGATCCAAGCTTGAGAGCCTGCCACACTAAGGATCCAGTACCATCCAGAGGGAAACGGCCCACTTCATTGGGGTGAACATGACCCAAGTATTTACTGGTTAGGATTCTATTGAATAAGGATGTTGGTTGGGAAATCCACCTCCAATACAGTTTTCCAGCCAAAGCTTTGTTATTAAGCTTGGAGCTTCTCAGTCCCAACCCTCCTTTTTCCTTGGGCTGGGTAACTTTATCCCAACCAACCAAGGCCCATTTCTTCTCCCCTTTTGCTCCTTCCCATAAAAATCTTCTAGCCATTTTGTCCAGCTCTTTCCAAATAGTATGTGGGGCAGCCAGGATAGAGAATTTATAAATTGGCATGGCCTGAATAACTGACTATAAGAAAGTTAATCTGCCCCCATAGCTTAACCATTTATGAGACCAATGATTCATTCTATCTTTGATACCATCCAAGAGATCCTTCCAGATATCTATTTTTAATTTTTTGAAATGCAAAGGAACCCCCAAGTAAACTACTGGAAGAGAGGTCCTAGTGAATCCCAAGATCTCTATAACTCTGTCTTGTAGCCTTTGGTCAAGATTGAAGAAGACCACTTTGGATTTTTTATCATTGATGACTTGGTTTGAGGCCCTAAGGTAGACATTAAGAGTATCTCTGATTCCTCTAGCTTCCCTGAAGTCGGCCACTCCAACCAGTCCTGTATCATCCACAAACTGTAAGTGAGTCAAAATTTCCTCACCCACCTTGATACCCGTTATCGTGCCTTGATGTCTTCTCCTCAAGAAGAGTCTACCTAATCCTTCAGCCAAAATGAGGAAAAGATAGGGAGAGCAAGGGTCCCCTTGACGAAGACCACGTGTGGCTCCAAAAGGTTGCGAGGGAAGACCCTTGATTAGAACAGAATAAGAAGGCGTAGAAACACAACTCATGACCCAATCTATCCAGTCCTAAGAGAAACCAAAGGCTGCCATCATCTTTGACAAGAAACCCCACTCCACCCTATCATAAGCCTTGGACATATCCAGTTTAATGAACATTCCTTTATTACCAGATTTTTGCATTGTATGGATTGCCTCCTGGGCGAGAACCACCCCATCCAAGATCTCGTCTACCCTCTACAAAACCCCCTTGCTCTGAGGAAATGATGTTATGAAGGAGAGGTTTTAGCCGTTCAGCCATTATCTTTGTGATTATTTTATAAATCACGTTGCATAAGGCAATAGGTCTGAAATGAGAGATATGAACCCCCTCCTCCCCTTTTGGAATTAAAGTGATGAAGGTATGATTTATTGCCTTAAGCATTCTTTTATTAGTTCTGGACTCCTCTGTGATAGCCAAAACATCCTCCTCCAAGGTATCCCAAAAGGCCTAAAAAAACTCAATAGGAAAACCATCTGGACCTGGAGATTTGCCAGTGCTCATTCCAAAGACCACATTCTTCAGTTCATCTCTATCAATGGGTCTAAGAAGGGCCTGATTTTCTTCTTTAGAGATAACAAAGGGTATGACATCAATAACTTCATTTTGAGCCTCTACATCTTGCTCCATACTTTCCTTAAAAAGTTTAGAAAAATAATCCATTGAATGGGAATGCATACCAGGAAGAGTATCAAAGGAGTGTCCATTCTCATCTTGAAGGACTTCCATGTTATTCATCTGTCTCCTAGCACAGGCTGATCGATGGAAAATTTTTGTATTTCTATCTCCTTCTAATAACCAAGTGTTTCTTGCTCTCTGTTTCCAGTAAGTCTCCTCTTGGTTATCAATGTCCTCAACCGCTTTGCACAAGGCATCATCCTCGGTTTTGAGCTGCTCAGTAATTGTTCCTTCCCTGAAGTGTTTTTGAACCTCTTCCCATCTGCCACCAAGGGAGCTCTTTGGAGCTGGAAATCTGACTTATTAGCTTGCCTCCACTGTTTCGGTTTAACTTTGACAAAATGAAGTCGTTTGTGGAATCTAAACATTGTTGTCCCAAAAGGTAGACGACCTTCTTCCCACCACTATGCAGAATTTTCTTTTGGAGATTCTTCTTTTGTAACCAAAAATTCTCAAATTTAAAAGGTTTGTGATGCTGCCCTGTCATAGTCCCTCCCTCCAACAAAATGGGAAAGTGATCTCGAAACTGGGCCCTCCAAAATCTAGAATTTAATATTCCACTTTACAAATGCCTCCTCTGAGACCAGAAAATGGTCTAGCTTTACCTTCCTACAGTGTGGCTCCCTCCTCTTGTTAGTCCAAGTAAAGTAGGTTCCAGGGCCTTTGATATCCACTAGGTGAAAGGCCTGGACTTGGGCAATCAGAAGCCGGTCCCCTGGATCCAAAACTGGGGTTCCACCTTCCTGATCTCGAGCGAGATAATTTAGCATTAAAATCCCCAGCAATAATCCAGTCTAAATCTTCCCTTGAGGACCTCATGTTGTGTACAGCTTTCCATTGGAGCCTCTGGCCATCAAGGTTTTGAGCCCCATAAAAATTTGTGATTAAAACATGTTCAACTGTGACATTATTCCTAAAATGAGATGTGAGAACACCCCTCCAAGCTATATGTTCTATTGCAGTCCATTCCAGAGGGTTCCAAAGAGTAACAATCCCCCCTGAGGCACCTTGGGCAGCCACATCCATATGACCAGCGCCCCTCCATATTCTACTAACTGTTTTACACATAAGATCTAAAGACATTTTTGTCTCCTGGATGAGCAAAAAGTTTGTTTTACATTTTCCTAAGAGTCTTTGAACAGCAGATTGATGGGTTCTATTGTTTAAACCCCTAACATTCCAAGATTGAATAATCATTGAAAACCTTGAGAGCAGTAAGAATCAATTGTCCTCACCGATCCTCCAGTGATCAGCTTGTCTCCTTGAACTGCTAGCAGGTCCTTATTAGACTTTCTGCCCGCTCCTTGAGAGTTGCTATTTTTGGATCTCTTTTCCACCTGAGTTATCCCTAGGGCTGGCCTTTCTCTATTCTTTTCTACAATTCCCATGCTGACATCCTTAATTACTGGCTGCGCTTGGGAGTGCACTATCAATGCCCCTGCATTCTCTGGTTGTGGTAACTCAGTGGACTCAATCACCTATTCTAAGATAGGGGGAGATGAAGGAGAAGCATGAGTGTGGATGTTATTATCCTCAATATTCCCATCCACTCCTTCCATGACTTGATCCTCTTGATCCACTAGTGTCTTAAAAATTTCATACCTATTGGCTGGCTTGAGTTGTGATTGCTCCTTACCATTTTTCTTTTGCTTTCTCCTTCTTTTGGGCTGTTCAAAGCCATCTTTCTGAACATCATTACCCTGAGGAGTATTGGATGGTTCTTTGACAAGAGTAGACTTACCCTCTCTGGGGTGATTTGGCATTCCAAGCGGAGCCTCCGCTTTTGTGTTCAAAATATTTGGACAAAACCATGCCAAATGCCCATGTTTGTGGCAAACTCTGCATCTGAAGGGCAGAGCCTCATAATCTAACTATTGGATCCAAGATAGTCCTGCCAGTTCAAGTTCCACCTCTGTCGGTAGAGGCTGGCTAATATCCATTTCCATGCAAATTCTTGCAAAGACAGCTGTGTTACCTTCTATGGTGTCCTTGGAGATGCCCAGATGTCTATCGAGGGAGTTACCGATCATTTCCAGAACCTGCTCACCCCAAAACTCCATCGAAAGAGCGTACAATCGGATCCAAACTAGGACAGCCATGGGTTCAATACGAGGATCAAAACCCACTCTCCAGGGTTGAACAAATAACCCTGCCGGACCGTGGTTCCTCTTTTCTGATTCAAACGCCCTGTTTCTATCGGCTAGAGAAGAAAAACTAATAATGAAATACCCATTGCTAATAAACCATAAGGAGTACTCACCATGAGGCTCCCAGCTTGTCTCGACCTAGGTATGCAAGAAATTTAGGGTAGGTCGGATACCCATGAATTTACAAATCAGATCATGGTTAGCTCTGTATATGATTGTGTCTTCAACCATCTTTGGTTCGATGACAATCTTGGGTCTTGAGGCGGATTGTGGGAGGCATCCATTAACTCGATGTGTTGTTGAGCTCTTTCCAGCGTTCTTGAAGAGCGTATGAAGAGCATTCCTCTGAGCTTCGTCATTGGAAGACGAAGAATTTTCTTTTAGCAAGTCAGCATATGAGCTCTTTCTCCCAGAGAGAGGATCTGGAGGAGACCCCATTGGGCCCTCCTAGGGCAGCAGACGTTCCTTCAGATCCACAGTAACCAGAGTAACACTACGTCAACCCACCAAATGCCCTGGATTTTCCTTCACTCCACAAACCCTAGAACATCGCTCATCGCTTTGCTCAAAAATTTTCCCGCTAGTTCGCCGCTCAAATTTTTCGATTAATTAAAATAGACCCCTTTGAAATTATTGTTAGAAGTCACTTTATTTTTTCATCAAATCACACCACAACAACCAATTTGTTTACATCAAATTATTTCATTTAAATTTTATGGCATGACATAAAATTATAATATTTTCAAATGACATAATTACATGAATAATCAATCAACAATTAAAATATTAAAGCATCATAAAACATATGCACAAGTCATATCACAAAAAGAATATATATATATATATATCAAGAAGTATATACATCATATCAAAATGGATTGGTATGCCACAATCTATACCCTGGCATACTCAATCCTCTCAAAAAATATGGTCTATGTACAATGTGCATCTAGTCTCGAGAAGCCCTCGAGCTCTCAGCCTCATCTCCTCTCCCGCCCTGAGGTGGAGGAGGTGGTCCCATTGAAGCCTATCCTATATTGTGGGTCCTTGAAATTGATCTTGATGATGTCCTCGATGACCCCATCTTGATCGGCTCCATAATGTTGGCTGGAAACTATATCCTCTGGCCCTCTGGAACCAGCTGGTAGTACACTCCCTAATAGAATGCGGTCTGAGCAATCGACCGCACCAGCTCTAGAATGCTCGCCCCTCCACTCTGAGCCCTAAGCCATGTAGCCTCATCTTACAAAGTCTACACTTGAGCTCGTAGGTGGGCATTCTCCACCCAGAGAGCCACCATCTCACTGCTCTCCCCCACCTCGAAACCCTTGCCCTTATCGGGTGATGGTGGCCTATCCCTCTACTGAGAAGGGAGTCTTTATCTCCTCTCCTCTCTCCTCTCCTCCCTCCTCTCTGGTTGTTGTTATCTCTTCGAAGCCTATGGTACTCTTTGATGTCTCTCCTAAGGAGGCCATCATTGATCCCTCCCTTTGTGACCCCTCACTACATCGATGGCAGCCTGGTGCTACCTCTCCATCCATTGCACTATAGCGTGCATCGAACCCTATGCCCTCATCATCCGAGGAGGGCGGATGCCTACATACCAGGCATCATATCCATCTGCTATCCCCATATCATCCCCATCCACTGGTTGAATGGGGGCATCATCAACATCCTAACTCCTAGAACCATTGCATGTCTGGAGCCCCGCTCAGTGTAGTATTATCTCAGATAGTCTAGGAGTACTCATAATCCCTAAGAGAAGGGATCCCCTATTATAGACCGAACTGCCTCAAAACTCGATCATAGCGGTGGAGCTCTACCTCTCCCCACTCTATCCTCAACCATATGACTCACCTGATGTGAGCCAACTCCTATCCATCCTCTACCCACCCTGGATGCTCTCTCCATGGTCTCTAGGTGATCTAATCTGGGGTGAGGTCATCTAGTAACCTCTGGGACATTGACAGATCTATCCGCCATTGTGACCCTCTCTAGAGCCACCAATAGAAAACCTGGGGTCTCTCCCAGTCAACTCCTATCAGTGGAAGCCCTACCAACCTCTGCATCATAATGTGCTCCTAACACCAAACTTGTAGCAGCGATGTCAACAGTAGACATCGAACCCCCTTGTATACGACCCCGTAGAGGATCCTATACAAGCGACATAGTACAAAGCTGCCCCAAGCAAACCTGTATCTATGGTCTCTCATGTCATAGACCACATCTGAGAGGAGCCATGGTAACCTGCATCCACTCTGGTGGCATAGAAGAAGGCCACCCACCACCCCTACCAAAACCCGGGTCAATCGAGATGCCCTAGGCATCCGCCTCAAAGCCTCGATGTTCACTCCACCCTTCTCCAGGATGAAGCTCGGGTCCTCGCACAATCTCATCATAGCATGGCCCTGATTGGCCGAAGGGGTCATGAATCGACCGTGTATGGGGATCCTCAAGATCCTCCATACATCCTCTAGAGTGGGAGTCATCTCCCCTATCGGTAGTCGAAAGCAGGATGACCCCGGATACCATCTCTCTACTAGGGCCGTCAGTAGCCCCATGTCTGTAGGAATTTGTGGCATCTCTACCACATGCTATAGTCCAACCTCTGCCAATCTATCTCGCTCGGCCTGATCGAGCACGGCTAAATCATCTCTGAGCCCCCCGTATTTCCACTCCCAACTCTTTAGCAATCCCCTCTACAAAATAAACAATAAAACAACAAAAATCATTAGTACATAATCATTAAAATCAATTAAACTCAATTTCATCTCATAAAAAAATGATATCGCCCATTATTGGATGATATCATACCAAATTTAGATAAAATCATCCTTAATAGGACGAAATCATCTCCGATTCTTCAATTTGGGGATCGCCCCTTATTGGACGGGATCGCCTCTATTTCTCCGATTTCATCCCTAGACGAAATCGGCGATATAGAGACGATTTCATCCATGGCCAAAAAATGGCCGCGATGCCCAAAAACAATTAAAATTCAAGTAAAAAATCAAATAAATCAAGTTAAAAACATAGTACACTAGGTTTAGATCCTTACCCGCAACCCGCGTCGGACCTCTATCGATCTGTGTGCCGTTTCCACCATTTCGCTTGCAGAGCTCTAAAACAGCGAAAGTGAATAGTAAAAATGAATTAGGGTTTTACCCTATTTTTCTTATTTTTATTTAAAATGACATTTTTTTAATTTTTGCTTTTTCGCGCTTTTACCTCAAACGTTCGATTTGGGTAAAAACTCGGAGGGGGCACCATAGCAAACATTCGTACGATTCGACCTAGAATCATCGTCTAAAAAATGGAATAAATTTTTGCTTTCTCGTAAAGCATGAAGAACTCGTCTTTAACGCATTTTCTTCAAAAAATTTACTAAAGAGGGGGCAAAATGTAGCACCCTAAAATTGGTGCAATTAAACCATCAGTAAAAAGTAAAAATTTGAATTTTAACCCCGAAATCGCCCGTTAACCGCTCACCTCATTTTTTGTGCCATTTTTAGAAGTTGTTTTGACCGTTGGATGATATCATCGTCGATATGACGATATCATCGTCGATCTGACGATATCATCCCAAATCGGATGAATTCATCTGGAACAGAACGTCCAGATGATTTCGTCCCAAAACCAAATTTTCATAATTAGCTTCTGTTCCAACAACCTCTCCAACTTGGGCAGAAGTGTGTCTGCACGATTGGAGATTCCCACGTTGGGGATCTCCCGATTGGGATGATCACCAACCTCCTAAACTCCCCCTAATCCTATATAAACTGAGATTTTCCCAGTTTATCCCCCTAACTCCCTATCTGGCTGCCTGGCTGTTTATTTCAATACAATTTTAGTTTTTGCTACAATATCCCATCATTTGCCTTTGTGTTTTCAAGTTTTATTGTAGGATTTCACTGTGTTTCAGTCGAGGAAGCTCGGATCATCGCGAGCAATTCAACTACGATTTTGGATGATCCTATCAAGATCGACGATGATCTCGTATGATTGCGGATGATCTTTTCTACAATTCAGATTGGGGGAAATCGAGCCCTGAGTTTACATTCTCTACCTCTTCTTTCTTATTTAATTGTGCATTAGATTAATTTACTTATTTTTTGCATCTTGGAGTTCACCTCATTTAGCATATTTGCATGATAAAATTCAAAATAAGTTATTAAAATAGTGCATCCCATTTAATTTGATATCTGGATTTATCATTTAAGCATCTATACTCTTATTTCTATCATTTTGCATCATTCTTGCAATTGTATTTTTGGTTTTTGGTGTCTGTTTTCTTGATTGTAGGTTTTTGAGAATTTTTTTGATGAATTCATCAGGTCATTGACGATCTTGGGTGATCTCGGATGATCTCCTATGATTTGGGATGATTCTATACAATTACAGATGATCCTATCATATCCGGGATGATCTAGACTCCTACAAGCTTCAGAATCTTCATCAGACATCAGAAATCAGGTGTAACCTTCTCCATTTTGTATATTCTCTATATTTAGGATTCATTTATGTTTGTTGTCTTCATATAAACCAAAATTTCATATAGAATAGCTTAGATTCATTTTGGCCAACCTAGGAATCTGAATGATTGAACATAAAATGAACACATCAAACTCATTCTCAACCTAGGCATGGAAATTGCCACTCAAAGTTTCCTGGTGAACCCCACCATCCATCAAAAATTCACCCTTATACCCCTCCCCCAAGAGGCGTGACCTTCAAAGGGCCTCTCCATCCGAGGTATTGTTCCATCCTTCTCTCACCCCCCTTCCGGGCACGGATCCTTTAGCCCGAAGGTAAGGGTGCAAAAAATTTGGGCGATACACACCTCATTGACTTGTAGAGTCTTTGCCTATGCATCATGGATAGGCAGGGGGTCTTTGAAGACTTCCATCTATTGGTTACTTGGTGCTACAGGATTATCAACCGCTAGCATTTTGTTGTCTATTAGGTCCTGCACTAATCTTTTGAACTTCCAACATGCATAAAGTTCATGTCATTTCTACCGGTGAAACCTACAATATAGGTCTTCCCTATAGCCCTTGGTTTTTTGCATGTTGGGTTCTATGGGTTGACTTTCTGGCAAGTTTATCAAGTTTTCCATGGACAAGCGGTCAAAAAAGGAGTCTTTGGACTCTGTGAAGGGTGTGAATTGTTGCCTAGGGTGATGCTACTAATTTTTCTCTTGCCTATGATTTTCCTTCTCATAGCTATCAAGAGGAACTTCCTGATAATTAGCCTTTGGGGGTTGTGTCATTTATGCAGGATTTGGAATATTTATGGCAACCTGATTGACCATGACAGGTTTCAGTTGCGTGGACCCAGTTTTGGCATTTTTGGGACACTCTTTCTTGCATGGATTGGCAATCTTGCCATCCTGTATATTGATCTCCTCAATTATTTTGGCTTGTGCTAGGGCTTCCTCGAGAGTGGCATATTGTTGTAGCTGCAATAGCATGGAGATCGACCTTAGGAAACTCTTCGAGAACATTTGGGTTAGGTCAGCCATGGGAGGGAGGTAAGGTAGCCTTGAAAGCAACGTCCTCCATCGATTTCCATAAGACACCATGGTCTCTTCCTCATACTTCCTGAGGCTAGCTAGGTTTCTTAATGACACCTTCTTCTTGGTGTTGAAGGTGAAACATTTGAGGAACGCATCCACTAGCTGGTTCAGGTTGTTGATGTTATGCTTCGGCAACTAGGTAAACCAATCTGAGGTAGGGCCTACAAATGTGGTTAAAAATTTTATTAGAAGCAAAGCATCATTGTTATAAATGCCAAAGCATTTACTCAAGAATCTTGTCATGTGCTCTTGGGCATCCTCATCCCCTCTAAAAAATGCCAATTGAGTCATTTTGAAGTGTTCAAGGTATGGGGGTGTTGATACTGAAGGATGCACAGGGTGACTGCAGAGCTGGTGTAAAGTGGGCTTTTAGGGCCTAGAAGTCTTGGTCTCCATAGAATCTAAGCGCTCTAGTAGTGCTTTGTATGCATCAAAATATTTGATCTCTTCCTCCTTGGTAGGGCATTTCAGGCCACTCATCTTCTTGCTCGAATTCCTCATAGGCTTCTCGAGGATTTCCAAGGCATGACCTATAAACATGGGTGGGTGCCCGAGGAGGGCGCCCATAATTAGTTCTGGGGGTGGTCTCCCGCTCAGGTCTAGGAGGTCTTGGAGGCAATGCTTGATAAGGTCATGGAGACCTGTCTCGTACCAAGGGGTTGTCTCTCATAAAGCTCTATCTTATGTGTGTGAGAGGTTGGAATCCTCTCATGAACAATCTTCTGGAGCAACTCATTCGTTTGACGCTGAATGTGCTCTTTTCTAAGATGGTACAGGTGCTCTAACTATTGTTGATCTTTCTCAAGCTATGTGATTTGCACTTGGTGGATGGCATGTTTGGCAAGTGCCAAGTTGATTTGTTCTACCATCTTAGGTATAGGAGGCCTAGATGCCTCCCTTGCATATCTATCTCGGTTGTAGTGATCCGATATCTCTATAGGTCACTTCCCTCTGTCGAGGTTAGCAGCATTCACCCAAGGCTTTGGCCTTAGTAGGTGATCCTGATAAATAGCAGGTGCGGAGGTGCATTTCTCCCACGCTGTGTATTGCTCTTGAGGAATATAGTGGTTTTCCTCATGCTATCTTTCATATATGTGAAAGGGGCAGGCAGAGTTGGCTCACCCTGTCTTAAGAGCCTTGCACTATAGATTTGGCCTATTATTTATTACAACAATGAGGGGTAGATGAGGGATGATGTAATCGTGTGGCCCCTCCTTATTGACCTTATGTTGTTCTAGCACTTTATCATGTGGTGGCCACTCATAATAAGTGTCTAAGGGGGATTTCCTATGTATGTACTCCTCCTGAAAGGGTGTGTGTTGAATGGGAGTGCCCCTCAAAGGGGTGCCTCTATAGTCCTGTTCCGTCATGGTATGATGTGGACTACTTTGTGGGTCAAATCGCCAAGGTGGTATGACCAAGTCCTTGGGGCTATAACAGAGGTGACTTGTGCCTCCTTGTACACTTTTTTCCGCTTCTGCCCATGATTGGGCTTGGCTATGGGTGTACACCATGGTGGTGGTTTTCTAAGGGATACGTATGTTTTTATCTTCTTTACGATTTTTTATGCTACACTAAACAAAAAGGGGTCACACAAACAAAGAAGTGATTATCTCGTTTACAGATTAAATGTGTGCCCTAAATCTGGTTCAGTGTGTTTTGATTTTTGTTTTGAAATCCTTGTAAAGAAAATTTTTTTGTACATGCAATATGAGGGCTCTTATGTCTCCCAAAATGTTTGCCCCTTCAATATACCACTGCCAGGCCGTTATACCGAACCTCTCAATATACCCACCCTTACGTGAGGTAAACTATTGGTACGTGAGAGAAGAATAGTATGTGGAACATAGGCGGTATGAAAGGGGAATCATTCTATTTTTGAAACCTACCATAGAATACTTATCCTCATGTGTTGGGAATCACCCCAGCTACACTTGGTCAGCTTTCATAAGGATTTACGTCTAGTAATAGTCGTGATCGGGGTTATGTATGCAAAATTCAAGCCAAGGTGGTGATGAAATCCACCGTTGGTCTTGATCAAGTGTTGGGGTTTTAAGACTAGCTCCTTGATGTTTATATAATCATGTGGTGTGTGTGGTTATTTTTACTTGCACAAAGAAAGAAAATATGGAGTAAAATTTTCCATGTAAGCAAAGAAACAAAAAAATTACAAAAACAGGAAACAAAAAATTACATAGGGTGTCAGAAAACCTACCTCTTCTCTACCAACACCAAATGCCCCTGATTTTTTGGTCAGAAACTACATAGAGAGCTAATCATACTGGGGTGGGATGAATAGCAGATCTGTATTCGTCCTGGGGTGGGACGAATTCCAGTCTGTATTCGTCACAAGGTGGCACGAGCAGGAGTCTAGAGCTTGAAGGATTAACACCTATAAGAAAAACATAATATTTTTTATCATAAATTTGATCCCAACAGCAGGGGATAGGGTCCCACTATGACTTCCATTGAAAGCAACTTGGATATGAAAGCACAGGCGCACCGGGTGCGATGCAAACAAAAGCAATTGTATTAACAAAACGCTAAGTGCATGAAAAAGGGAAAGTGAAGCATGAATGAAACAAGATGTAAAGAAAAAACAAAGGTGTAGCCTATTTTATTAATTTTACTTATGATCAGGTTACAATACGTCTCCCCCCCCCTTTTCAGGGGCTCGGAGCATTCGATACAATTTTGTTACACCAACGGATGGTGCGCTTCCCTTCAGGATCTTTTGCATGCCCACATTCAAAATGGGCAGGCTAAACATCATAACTGCTTGCGTGAATATGTTCTTAGTTCCTTTATGCCCCTCCAGTGTTGAGTTCCTACGTATAGAGAAACAAAAAATGATTAATAGCACATGCGTATGGAGGGAAACATGCAATCCCCAAGGCCTCCGATCAATGCATACATGAAATAACTAAAATAGTGATCAAAATTTATCAGAACAAAATTAAATTTAAATAGAAGCATGTAAAAACCATAAGGGACACATTGCAAAAAGAACAGTTGAGAAATCTGCTGTATATTTCTAATCACTCTAGGGTGGGATGATTAGGACTATCATAAAATGTTCGAAAGCGACCTCCCAAATGTCCCATATAGGGGCCTCCAAAACACCTAAAAACTTGGGGTTAGGAAAAATGGGGCATTTGGAGACAACCCATAAGGTCAAATTTTGCAGATTCTACCTTGATCACCCTATATTCGAAGGCATTCCTTGTACGTTAGTAAAAGCGTAAAACAATGAAAACATAGTCAAAACAAGTCAGGATGCATTCAAAATTAAACATCAGCATATATGAACCACCTAAAACAAGATGCAAAATAAATATTTAAGAAATATGCTATATATTTCTAATCACTCTAGGGTGGGGCAATTAGGACTACAACAGTGCAGGGGGCGCCCGGGGGTAGGACACCCACCGTTTGGTGCTTTGTTTTGACACCAATCCACTTGGGATGGGTCCAAAACCTCCTAGGGGGTTGTGTTGGCAAATTGGGTGTGGGATTGTGGCAAATTTTTTGGGTTTTGGGTTCAGATTACGCTCCTAATGTTCACCCAATAACCTCCCTTCCAAAAGAGAGATCAAAGATGTAGGAAGCACAGTGAGGGTGAGGGTATAATTTGGTAGAACTCTGTTGCTCCAAATGCTCCTCCTCCATAATCCCTTTGGGGTGATAAGACTCACCATTTTATAGACCTGAAGGTCTGCTTTGAATGTGCATGCAGGGGTGCCACTTGGCCATCATGCCTTGTCAGGGGAGAAGATTCCTCCCTAATTAAGGGCTCCATGACTATCTCTATTACTGCCTCTTTGAGCTTTGAAATGATCACTCACACTCCCATGCATTGAATGTGGATTTGAGTGGCGGATCTGGGCTGCCATTTGTCAAGGTTTGAATTTTTGCCCATCAGACCTGCTATTCGCCCCACCTTGGAGAGATTGCTACTAATCATCCTCGGGTGGGGAAAATAGCATTCTAATCATACCATGGTGGAACGAATAAGTATCAGGGTGCTTGAAAGGTGCCAAATTGACCTCTAACATTCCAAAACTACTTTGGGAGTGGTTAGGACCATTTTTTAACCTTTGGGGGCTGCCCTAGGGGTTGTGTATGCCAATTCGGTCAGTGCTTGTCATCACATAATTGGATTGGTGCTATTTTGGTGTCTACACAAGAGTACGATGTTGAGATCCACCCAAAAAAGCTAGTTAGGGGTAGAGCATTATTTCAATAACTCACCAAGCAAGCTTCATCAGAATATATAGCCTACCAAGTGCAAGAAATAAACCCAGAAGATGATCAACCCTTGGAAATCATTGATTGGATTGATGAATTGATCATATATTTCCAAATTAGAAAGTGTCTAGGAGGTTTAAATGCTTCTCAAATAAGGATATACAAGATCCAAGCTTTGAAGTACACCTTGCTACCTAACGGATTATACAAAAAAAAAACTTAGATGGTGTATTACTCTGATGCATAAATAATTATTAGAAGAAAAATATTTTGAAAGAGTTCTATGGAGGTCCATCAGGGGGACATTACTTAGAGGGTAATATAGCTCTAAAAATAATCAGGAGTGGATGCTATTGGACCATTATCTTCTCAAATGCTTTTAGGGTGACCCAAAATTATGAAGAATACCATATGTACATTGGGAGAAATAAGAAAACTTCAATACCTTTGAAATCTATTCAAGTTGAGGAACCTTTTCAACAATGGGATTTAGATTTCATAGGAGTAATAGAGCCCAAATCATCCATTGGATACAAATATATTTTTATTGCCACTGATTACTTCACTAAGTGGGCTGAAGTAGTGCCTACTAAGAAAGTTGATCAAGCAGTTGTGATAGAATTCATCGAGAGTTTAATAACAAGATTCGATATCCTAGATGCATTTGTCACAGACAATAGTACATCCTTCATAGGTTCTAAAATGATTTATTTTGTGAGTAAATATGGGATCTACTTGAATATATATTCAAATTATTATCCACAAGGAAATGGATTGGCCGAATTGATGAATAAAAACCTACTTCGAATCTTAAAGCGAATTCTGAAATACAATAAGAGAAGTTGGCACTCTTTGATAAACCAAGATTTATGGCCTTATAGTATCACTATCAAAAAATCCATCAACACCTATCCCTATTCGTTAGTCTATGGTAAGGAAGTCGTTCTCCTGATACACATAGAAATACCTGCTTTAAAATTGCTTAATCAAACTGGTACAAAAGAAGCATAACCGATGGAGAACATGTTGATACAACTCTTACAGTTAGAAGAATATAAATAACAAGCCTACAACCATTATCAAAAACATATGGGAGACATGAAGAAATGGTTTGAAAAAAATACTACTAAGGAATTTCAATATAGGAGACTTGGTTATAAGGTGGAACGAAAAGAAAGCAAAACCTGGATATCATCAAAAAATTGATACTTTTTGGGAAGGGCCCTTTGATATAATTGAAGAAAAACAACAATATTATTTCCAATTAAAAATGAATAGGTTCAAGTACAACCTATCCTTGTCAATGACTTCCACCTAAAGTTGTACTATAAGTAACATGATTTTCCTCCATCCACATGTATTGTATGTAAATATATTTTTTATTTTTCCAAAGCCCACTTCAAAGAAAACGGTTGCAATCTCACAAAATTTTGATATCCAAAGGCTACTTCAAATAAAATGGTCATGATCTCGTGATATTTTGGTGTCCAAAGGCCTCTTAAAAGAAAATAGTTGCAATTTCATGACATTTTAGTGTCCAAAGGCATCTTTAAAGAAAATGATCATGATCTCATGATATTTCGATAGTCAAAGACCACTTCAAATAAAATGGTTGTGATATCATGATATTTTAGTGTCTAGTGATCAAAGTCAAATAAGGATACCTTTTAGTACTGATTTTTTGAGATTTTAAATGCACATAATTTAAAGTGCCACCATACAAAGTTATTGGCTTGAAGGAGAGGTGATGCAAAATTATTGGTCTAACAAGGAGGTGATGTGGAGTTATTGGCCTGCAGGAGATGGCGATGCATGGTGGTTTCTTTTTAGAAGGTGGTACATGAAACAAAGCATCTAATAATGTTCAAAAGAATTCATGAAATGTGCACCACCAACCATAATTACTACATGGCACCTTAAATCATGCATACACATCCTCTTTTTACTGTATAAACCCTTATTATTTGCATCCTTGTTCTCTAAATTTTTTCCCCTGCATACGGTGTTCCTTTAATTATTTCAAATATCTTTAATCTTCTTTGAGTCATTTCCAAGGTTTTTTGTGTAACGAAATCATGATAAGAAACCATGGCAGGGTCTTCTTCAATTGCTAAGAAAAAGCAGAAGGTCAAGGGAATCAAAAGCGGTATCACATATCTATATTCCTACATCACTGATACCATCATGACCTAGAAAAATCTAGAGAAGATTCAAAATATGTGGAGGCCAGAGTAGTGAAGGGTATCACCCCATCGATTCCAAGTATATTTCTTTTTCACTCTCTTCTTTCTTGGTGTATAGGCCTAAAGGTGGCCTTCATAACCCTCCAAATCCCATTGGCTCTTTTCATGTTTTCACCCTAGTTAAAATCCTCCGTAGTTTTATAGGCCTTTGGAATATATTATTGGTATGGGAGAAATTTTTCTCAATAAGAAATTATCTATTTCCAACCCTTTTCACCTTAATGCTTTCTCACCCCATATCTGGTCTACCATTCACACCCTTGCTAATGATAAATCAATTGTCATTAGACCTGCAGATAAAAATTTTGGTGTTTATGTATTACCTATGGATTGGTATGTTCCTAAAGGCTTCTCCCAGTTTTCAGATCATAATGTTTACAGAAAAGTTAACAAGGTCCCTTGGCTGGATATTTTTTCTTAACTCCAAAACCTACTTGGCCATGTTGTTAGGTGGGGTTTGCTTTCAAAAAACCATAGAAATTTCATGCTTCAAAATACTCCTTCCCTTACCAAAGTCTGTATTTTTTACTTGCTTTTCAAAATCCATAAGCCTAAGCTTGTTGGTTGACCCATATGCTCTTATTGTGGTTTTATTCTTGAACCAACCTCCAAATGGTTCCACCATTTACTCCTACCCATTTTTATTAAGCAATAAAACCATCTTATGGATTCTATATCCCTTATCAAATATCTACATGTTCACTCTTTTCCTTAGGATATTATCCTTTTTTATTTTTATGTGGAAAACCTCTATCCTAGTATCCCCACTTCTCCTAGACTGGCCGCTCTTCATCATTTTTTAATGAATTTGACTCAACTAAAACCAATTTTATGGTGAGACTTGCAAAAATGGTACTAACCAACCACTATTTGGAATTTAGGGATAAAAAATACATGAAGATAAAGGGTACAATCATGGGAAGTAATATTACTATGGTATATGCTTGCTTATTCCACTATCATTTGGAAAAATAGGTATTTGATAAAGTTATTGTGGATTATTTTTTATTTTATAAAAGATATATTGATGATGCTATTAGAGTTTGGCATGGACCCAAAAAATATCTTTATGTTTTTCTTACTACTTATGGTTCCTTCCATTCAAGCATCAAAATTACTACCTATGTTTCTAACTTTGAGGTGACTCTCTTAGACACAATGTTTTTCAAGGGGTATAATTTTTCTCAGACTAGATTTCTTTGCACTAAATTTTTCAAAACTCAATGAATTCTTACCAGTATATCCCTACTTCCTCCCATAATCTTGTTCACAAAAATAGGGCCTTCATATTAAGTGAACTCAATAGGTTTTTTGTTAGATAAATTTTTATGGAAGGGTTTATATCTATTTAAAATAGCATTTTTAACAGACTGAGGGCAAGGAGATATCATATTAACTTTCTCCTTCATTTTTTTGATAAATTCAAATTTGACGATAGGCCCTCATTGTTGGCTAGAGTTTTGGAGTGAGTAGCACACATATATGGTTCTAAAATAAAAATGGTTCCACTTCTTTTAAAATTAGATAGTTGCATCTTTGACAGAGACCTCCGCATTAACAAAAATATTATCTCGCCAATGTTAAAAATATGGAGAAAAGATAGGGATCTCAAAAACATTGCTCATGGCATTATTTTTTAGAGGAATCAAAAACCTCTCAATTATTATTAGTATAGAAATAAAATTATTTAAGGGAATCTCTTTCCTACTTTGTACTTTCACTTTTTTAATACATTTTTACTTTTCTTGGGGTGGGTCTTTTTATTGGGTGTTGATCTTGGGCTTCAAAACAAATTTTACCGTCTTGGTCTATAAACCTGCAGCTTGTATTAAAATCTTGGGTATTATTTTATCCCACATGCATTACTCTTCGGATCCCCCCCTAAAATTAGGATTTATAAAGAGGGGTTGTACCTCTTTAAAGCTAATACTCCACTAATGAAACATGTAGGTCGAAACACATTTGGATTTTTGATGTTATATTACTTTTTTTTATCGGAATAAAAATCAATCTCATGTTTTTTGTTCCTTTCCTAACTCATGTTTTTTATAAAGATTAATATTTTCCTTATATTTTTTGGTACACTTTTTTTGTTGGTATTATGGTCTCCATTTACCATGTAATGCAATCTAGTAAACCAGAAAGCCTCCAACACTAGTAGTATGCTCTTCACTTGCGTGTAAGTGATATGGTGAATCATAATAGTTTGCAATTTTTTGAGTACTACTACGCCGTGTTTCATTTTTCATTAATTATGTTTAAACCCTTTAATGGCACACATTGCTCATCCTCTTATTGATCTCTCAAATTCTAAATCATATCCCATAGTTCTTGATAGCCCCCCCAATTCCTCCGTTCAACTTTCTTGCAAACATTAACGGTAATCGGATTCATGACAATAGGTTTGGGAGATCACATAAATAATTTTTGGTTAATGGAAAATAGACAGAGGTCTAGAAGAAATATAATTCTATTTCCAAAATAGGAGAATTATATCCTCACAATATGAAAGGACTTTCATTATGGAATTGGCGCGATGCATGAAATTTTTTTGGATACAAGGTTCGAAGAGTTTAAGGTATTGAGTAAAAAAGTGGATAAGTGTCAATCCAGACTAGCTAGGCTTGAAGAGAACCTTGGCAATGGAATAGTCCCTCATAGTTTATGAATGGAAAAACCATGCTTACAAATTCCAGATGAAGAAATTAACAAGCAATTTTTTTACAAGTCAAAGGCACTCATTGAAATATTTCACTTAGACATGGCTAAAATTTATATCTATAATTTTCAAAAATACATAGAAAAATTGACTGCTCAAGCTAATGAGTATATTTCCAATGTCTTACTACATGTAATCCAAGAACTTCTCTTTGATTCAGTGAACAAGTGACAACTTGGGAATCTCATATCAAGGAGCTCTTTGAAGGAAATCTCCAAGCTTGAAGAGTCAAATTATAGATCCAAAAATATGTGTACTTGAAATCTCAAGCAACTCATGAAAATGTTGCCTGAGAAGTCTTAGAAGTTAACATGGCAAAGGCTACAAAAAGTGTGGTTGAATTGGTCAAAAATGAAATCAAGTAGTAGATGGATTGTTTGGAGAAACTCATCATGAGTATGAAACAAAATATGACCACCAAAACGGCCTCACACCTATGATTCCTATTGCGTAAAAGAAATAAGAGATACAAAATAATGCATTACAATATTGAAAACAAATTGGAAAAAAAATAATTCTTTTATTCCATTTAGAAAGAAGCCAATTTCGGTTACAAATATGTCCCTCTTAGGGATACCATTTTGATACTCTTATTACAGTAGGAAAAACATATGAAATCCCTCTCAAGGGTGAATGTGAGTTTCAAGCCATTCGGGGTGACACAAACTACTCTAGGATGGATTTGATCATTTTATTTGTGTTGAGGAAGGAATTAGATGATTGAATCTCCTTCGAATCTGCTTTCCTGCGGTCAAGAAACAACACAAAAGCATTAATAGCATAGGCAACCTCTCATGATGAGGCCCTTTGAGGAATGTGAACATAAAGATGCTATAACACTAATGAAATCAAGAAAGTGGATAAAGCATGTTAAACATATTCAATACTTGAAAATATTGATGGACACATATAAACAAAAAGTACAACTATCAATCTAGTGGATTAATTATATGAATTGAAGCATTAGAACATGAAATTAAGCTAATTATGTCCTACTTGCCATAATGAAATAATCCTAATGAAATCCTTAATTCGGTTAGTCAGAGTATATAAAATACCAAAAAACCTACTGAAATGCTTAATCTAGTCTAATAAAACACACTATAAAAGAAACATTAAGGAGATCTATCACTAGTTGCAAACCATAGCTCAAATGAACGGTCTGCATTGTACATCGTAGTTTTTAGTTGTAGCGAGGAACAAAGTAACTTTACCCTCCTAATATAGGGTTTTGGGCATGATCCTCCTTGTCAAATTGATGATCAAGGGTCACCTTGGTGTCCTCTAACTAGATTGGCAGTTGAATTGCATAGTTGGGCCTCCGTTTGCCCAGATTTATGTTTCTTGGCATTCTAGATCCTTAAGGCATCCATGGCACAAATTAACATGATTCTTGATGAATTGTCAAGTGAATGGAAACTAAACTCTCTCAGTACACTCAGGTGAGTCTACAATTAGATAGGGCTTTTGTTCTTAAAATACTCTCTCTTTCTATATATTTAACCTAATTTGAAAGGGTACTTATAAGAATACCCAAGGGCTAGGGGTGGCTTCATGGAGAAGCCAAGATCAAGAAGAGGTGGTTAGGATAGTTGGATTGGAAGCTTCCATCCTTTAATCGTATTCTTCTAGAATAAATGGTTGTTCAAACCAATTTGGCTTGGATGAAGGCCAACTAAACTTCAGTTTAGACTGTAGGTGATAGTTGCAGTTTAGACTGTAGACCATAGGTATCAATCGCAATTCAGACTAATTAGGCCAAGGAGTTTAGATTGAGTGGTTAGAACCACTGCTCTATCTTGGAGTCTTCCCAGATCTTCCATATGGTCTTGTATCATGTCCCATATGAGTAGTCACCCTCAATATAATTTGTTTTAGGTGTCTACAAATGCCCCTTTTGAGATGCGTTGTGAGATCGAACAACACGTGAGAAAAAATACACCACTTAAAATGATTTCAAAGGTCGGATGATAATCATTAGTTGGATCAACATTAGATGCCCCAAGTCCTGTAAAAAGGATGCGCATCTTGGAATCATTGCTTCCAACTCATTGGAGTCTTAATTTGAAAGGGTTTGCACTCGTCATTAGGTATTCGAGTAGCTTTGGTGCTACAATAGGAGTTAGGCCTATATAACCAAAGGAGGAGAGCTAAAAACTAACTATCATATTTATTATTTACCCCAAGCAAAGGGGTAAGCTTATGATAGTTGTTGACAATGATTCGCAAGGATGAACGTAATTTTGATAATATCAAGGGTTCTACGATTTCAGAGATCTTCTATTGAATTTGATTATGATTTGAAGGCATAACTAGCCCCTCAAGCGATGATTCATTGAGGGTAATGATGATTAATGAAGTGATGAGGTCGCTTGACCACTATGGATGATCTGAACAAGCTTAGAATTTAGCATTTAATTACTTGGCTAGGCCTAGTTTAGCTATGATTACAACTACTAATAGTAATTGCACATTCCTATCCCATGGAGCGGTCGGGCTGCAATAGCCTTATTAGAGAACAAAAATGATAAAAATCCACTTAGATTTATGTTGAATCAATTTTTTGATGATCTACTGAAAGGATTTCATAGGGGAAATGACATGAAACGCCTAATTCCTGTGGAGCAATCCAACCTTGAAGGCCTTATTCAGGATTGAAAAGAAGCATACCAAATCAATGATGACAATTTTACCCCAAATGTCCTTATGGTTATTTACTCATCTCGTAGGATTGCATGGAGTGTCAGTCACTACAACCGCCAAGTATCTAGTGAATATTTGAATACGAGGTGCATTTGACCTTTTATTATTTGATTTTTTTTTCTAATTTGAATCTTTAATTGATCCTAATGCTTGAAAATCACCAAACTTATTAAATTGATTACTCTTATTGAGATTTTGATTTGTTAGGAATCATTCATTTATTATTTAAAACCTTACCATGATTGGATTTTAATGCATTTAATTCTAGTTGCAAATTGCATGCACAGACTACAGTTGGTATTTCAAAATTTGGGAACCACAACTCAGGGCTATGGTCAAAAAACTTTAATTTCAAGACTGTTATTTTCAGCTGCAGTTCGACGAAATTAGGAAAAGGTATATAAATTATTCCCATTTGAAAAAAATTCTTATTATTCCTTGAAAACAATTGCAACTAGAGAGCTCTGAGAGGTGAGGAAGCATTATTGACATGAGACGCTACTGAAACCACTTTCGATGACCTCACACACATTCTGATGGTGAACCCTTCACAACCTTCATCCAGTAGAGATATCGATGCAGGAAAGGTAATAATAAACTGAGTCCTCACACTCCTTACTAGTTTAAAATGAACCACATTTAATAAATGAGTTCAATTAACCTCACTAAACTACGGGCAAAGAACCTCACACTAGTTTAGGCTAGATTAGGATTTAATTTTCTTGGTTTCCAGGCTAGTAAGTTACCTATAAATGATCAAATTCCTAGACTGCATCTGGCAGACGCGGCTCCCAATTAATAGATTGGGAACTGTAGCTATCAGCTACGGTGAGATTCAAATCCCAATGGTAAAATTTTGACCGCATGCGAGCCGTACATTTGACCTGCGGTTCCCAAATTTAGAAAAAAATTTCAAATTTTTATTAATTTTTTTATTTTTCTTGGTAATTAATGCCATTTATTGCACTTTTGAGATGCATTTTTTATTTTTTTTGAAAATTTTAATCACTTTTTGCATGTTTTGTATTTTAGCAAATTTTATCTTTTTTAGGTCATTTTTTTTAGCTATTTTTAGTTGTTTTTAGTTATCTTTTTTCCTTATGCATTGTTTCTTTTCAAAAATTGACCTCTAGATCCAGGGAGTTGGATCTCCTATGCACCCTCCATAGATAGCTCATTGAACTAGAGTTGGAGTGGTTTGATGCGATTGGATTTGGCTATGTGCTTGATCTACCTATGATCAGGGTAGATCAGGCATACATGACTACGTTAGCCCAATGCTGGGATGCGTGGACCAACACATTTCACCTACCCACAGGTGAAATGACTGACCTTGGAGGATATTTATTGGATATTTAGGATCTTGATTGATGACGAGCCCATCACCTCCACTCCTTTCACCATCAATGAGGATGTCTTTGATGATATCTTTGGTGATCACATTGAGGATGACTAGGGCAAGACTGATCATGGGGGCATCTACATCAAATATTGGTAGGAGAAGGGTGTCTTCTCCATTCGAGAGGTCATCTTTATGCATTTGGTCATTCAGATTGTGCTTCCAGACTCCTCGGGCATGAGGATCCCCTAGAACCTCCTAGCCATTTTTAGGAGAGTTATGCAAAGCTCCATGTAGAAACCAATGCTCTTGGCTTTGGGGAGCACTCTATTATGTCAATTATATTAAGATTTGTACCAGGCTATGTGCAGGAGTTGGGTTGGTATCAACTGTAGCCTATTACTTTAGATTTGGGACTTGCGAGCATATCAGGATTGAGTGGTCAATCGACCTACCGCTCATCATCACTACTATTTTTTATGCATGCTAGTGCTATGTGACATGTTGGCCTTATGAGGAGGAGGGGTTCCAGATCAAGTCCCACACTAGGGACATGGACCATTATATTGCTATATTTTCATAGCTCTGAGTGGATGACATAGAGTGGCATCCTTACATGGATTGTCATGCATGGCTGGAGGCTAGAGAGCAACTACACCAGGCTAGGAGGAATAGGTGGTTACTCAGTAACAAGGCTAAGATCCATGAGTATCAGTACTACTCATAATTCCTGTGGTAGTTTGGGCTTGCACAAGATATTCAGGTGCTACCTACTATCTACCAGTATCTGGTACTAGAGAGGGATTTATCTTGAATTCAGTCGATACCACTTGGAGATGAAGCCAATGACTTCAAAGATTCAAGCATGGCTAGGGCTAGGACCACCCCAATGTATGATACTTTGTGGTCCCTACTACAGTTACAGGGATCAGGACCCCTCGGTCAGATAGACAATGAGGTAGAGGTTTATCCAAAGGAACACAATGTGCGCCAGTGGATCGAGGGTGGATGGGGCACAGAGGCTGGTGTAGAGGATGCTTCATATGTTGAGGCCAAGGAGGAGGCATCAGAGGAGGGTGAGGCACCTCCTGACAGTGAGGTGGAGCAACTACTAGCTCAAGTTACTAAACTTCAGAGTTAGGTTGAGAGGCTACAAACCCAACTGGTACATAGGTACACTTCTATCTCTGTACTAGAGGTAAATCTATCTCATAGCGAGAGGTAGCTACAATAGGGATAGGAGGAGAGGACATATCTCACAACACAGGCTATAGTGATAGAGATACAGGCTAGGGATCTCACTAGTGAGCATGATCTGGTATAGGTATGAATGGCTACTATCACCACTAAACATGGTTTATTGAGAGTATCGAGGGGAGATCCCTCATCTACATAGGTTGCTATGGTTCCTCCCATAGCACCACCATATTCACTACTAGGAGGTCATGACCCCATGGTCGATATCAAGTAGTTCACTTCCTTCATGGAGGAGGGTAATACTATATAGAATGCAAGGGTAGCTCGCATCTCTCAGTTAGAGGACCACATCAGGATTATAGGTAGGGATATTCTAGAGGACATTTATTCTATAGGGACCCACAAGAGTAGCTCCAAGACATAAACTAGGAAGACAGGACAGTCTTCTGCCATCTCAAGCCATAGGTATCATCAGACATAGGGGATTGGTTCCTATGTACGAAGCCTCTTTGGTTTAGGCTAGATACAGGATCCCAAATAGGCCATACAATAGGGGCCAGGGTAGGCTCACAGAGATGGGGTTGAGGGAGGTAGAGAGAGCTCCAGTGTCAGTTGATCAAGCCAAATTTAGGGCCTCTAGTTGATACAGGCTATATCATTTTTGTGTGTATCATTTTTGGTGTAAGGTTTGATGACCTACATGATTGTAGCCTACAGGTATTTTGATGTATCCCTAATGTACTCTTTGACACACACACACACACACACACATATATATATATATATGAGATTGATCATTTTGGCTCATTATGTGTTCTTGTTATTTATATATTTTATGTTTTATATTTATGTTTATGCGTATGGATGCAGATGTTCATATTGATATGTTTATATGATGTGATGTATGGATGACATGCACTAGATAGCTATTTTTTTATTTACTATGATGATGATATGTAGTGATCTAGATGCTTATATGTGCTACTTATGGTGGATGCATATGGATGCGATATTTACTTTTAAAAACTTTTGTTTTTACTTTATTGTATGCATTTAATTTGTGACGATGTTACACTATGCTGGTGTAATGTATGTAATGCTTTATTTATACAATGTTAATCTAATATAAATGAACTTGTATGCTTTAATAACTTAAAACACAAGTAATGAATACGATATGTGTTTAACAATCTAATGGATGACACCATAGAATGTGTAAAAATTATGAATGTAATTGAGAATCCTCATGACAGGAATTTAATCAATTAATCACCCATATATGAAATGCAATGATATGCAGTGGTATGATACGAATGATATAATATGTCACTCTATATTTATTTTGCAATTTTGAAAAATATGCACAATATAGTTAGTGGTCGTCTAGATATCGTTTCTAATATCCATCAGGTATCTATCATATATCCTTGAAAAATTTGTGCTCATTGTAAGTCATGTATCATGGATTCGATATTTTGTAGTTTGATGATTGAAATGACTTTATTTTATATGGTTTGTGATATTTGGTATTTTTTTGCTATTAGAGAAATTTTTGAGGTTTTCCATGAGACTCAAACACCCTAGTATACTTCACAAACGTCACATACTAATAGTACAAGGCTTTTGTTAGATAAAGCTTTCATCACAAATAACCCAACTGTGCATTACCCTTGTGTGTGCATGTGAGTATTTTTAGATAGACCATAGGCATACCCCAGATGTCAATCGGGACTTTTCCAACCCATATGTGAGATCGGGTTCCTCTTATGTTCATATCATTCTTGTTTCAGACTTGATTGGACTATAATGCTAGACAACCCCAGGCACCCAGAGCTAGCTCATCTTGAAAATTGATTAGGACTACCCCTCTAAGAATAGTCGAGACTCTTTCAACCCATTACTGTGATTGGGGATCTCCCAATATAACTCCTACTCCAGAATCATGCGGGAATCTTTCAACCTATTACTTCAATCGGGGTTCACTCTATGGCTTTGAATGGTGAACAATTTAGGGATTCAGGTTCTCACCCTTATTTTATTTCTATTCATAGGGATACTTGCTCATGTGTAGTTATAAAAATCACTATTTTTTTATATTTTACTTTGAGTGATAAAAATCATAGTTTATTCCCATTTTTCTTGAGCAAGGGATTTATATAGTTATTTTGATTCACTATGTAACTTTAGATTTGAATTTCAACTTGATTTTGATCTTCATTTGATATTTGATTTGAATATTGGGGGTTTTGATTTTTGATATGTCAATTTGGGATATCGATTTTAGGATATCGATGTGGGGTATCAACCTCTGATGTTGATCTGGGATATTACTCTAGGATATTGCTCTTTTATTTGTAAGCAAGGGAATGTACGGGTAGGGGAAATCTTGTCCTTTTACCAAGGTTCACCACTCTAGACCGAACTATTTGCAAGATAAGCAAGTAATCAAACCCCTATCTCTAGACACCCAGGATCACTTTAGCAACTTTCATCTTCCATCATCTTAGCAAGATTTTAAATGTTTCAATTAGTGATGGGATACTGATATTCCAAGTACTATCACAACTAGTGACCTCATCTACAAAAGCAAAGTAAAATTTCTATGACATCTAAGAAACCCACTAGGTATGGCTGAGTGACCGAAAAAATTTGGTATATATACATATTTCATAGCAATAGGTGTTGTGTTGACAAACACATTTACTCACATGAATGATGGATTATGATAAATACAGAGGTGCATGATTAAAACACAAACATGGTGTCATTTGTAAGACTAAAAAACACAATCCATTCCACTATGGAATGCAATGGATGAAAAACGCCTACATGCATAATGCAAATGCAAATAAAAATGCATAACACAAATGCAAATGTTTTTGGATTTTATGCTTTACCATTTTTTTTGGATTTTATTGCTTTTTAAATTTTTATGGATTTTGAGCCTTTATATTTGACCAAATGATGATTACATGCCTTCGAAGCCTTTAGGAGTGACCAAGCAATTTTTTAGAAACCCTTGGAGCTTTTAGGTTGACCAAAGGGATTATGAGCACCTTTGGGGATTTTTGATTGACCAAACTACTCATGAGGGAGCTTGGAGCCTTTTAGGATGACCGAGTAGTGTTAAGCAAACCCTCAGGGCCTTTGAGGATGACCGGGTGGTTTTAAGAAAATCCTTGGAGCCTTTGGGTTCACCAAGCAATTTTTGAGAAACCCTTGGTGCCTTTTTGGGATGATCAAGTAGTTATAAGCAAACCCTCGAGACCTTTTGGGGTTGACCGATCAGTTTTAAGCAAACTCTCAAAGCCTTTTGCTAACATGACCAAGCAATTTTAGGAACCCTTGGAGCCTTTTACTATGCTCTCAAGCATGAAACACCTTAATATGGATGATTTTGAGAGGTTCAGGCTCTTCAACACCCCCTAGTGACGTTAGGTAATAGGTACCCGAATCAACCATTTTAGATATGATATAAGGTCCTAGCAAATTAACTGTAAATTTATCTCGCATATCAAGCGATAAATTAGAGTTATGTTGGTTCTATTTGAGCACAATATCCCCAACTTCAAAGTCTCTCTGATAGAATTTGATATTATAAGCTTGTTTTAGTCACTCCTGATAAACGCGAAGGTGCTCCAGGGTATTCATGCAATGTTTATCAAGTAGATTCAGTTGATCTAGGTGAGCTTCCCATGCAATGTTGTCATCAATGAATTCTTTCAATACAATGTGCAGCATTAGAATTTCCAACTCTAAGGGCATAATGGCCTTAGTGTGATATACTAGTGAAAACAGATTCACCCAAGTGGGCATCCGAATGCTAGTCCTGTAAGCCCATAGTGCATGGGGTAGCTAGATATGCCAATCATTATGGTGTTCTTGTACCATATTTTTCAATATGGACACCACTATCTTGTTTGAGGCCTCAACTCAACCATTTTCCTAAGGATAGTATGGAGCCGCAAAACTGTGTTTGATTCTATACTTAGATGTCAAAGCTCTCATATTTTTATTCTTAAATGATGTTCCATTATTCGAAACTATCTTGGATGGAATTCCAAAATGACATATGATATGCTCGAGTATAAACTCTATTATGCGATCTCTAGTAGTCATTATTAAGGGTATTTATTCCACCCACTTTGTAAAATACTTAGTAGTCATGATAATACATGTATGTCAGCCCGATGACGGGGGAGAGATCTTACCGATGAAATCAAATCCCAACTAAGAAAATGGCCAAGCCGCTTGGATGGGTTGTAAGGCCTATGATGGAAAGTGTGTAAGATTAGCATGATGCTGACATTTGATGTATTTCTTGACATACACATTGCAATACTTCTCCATAGTGGGTCAATATTAACCCATTCAAAGGATGCACTTGATGATGGCCATGTCATTGAAATGACCACTGCACGTACCGTCATGAGCTTGAGAAATCACCCAAGATGACTCTTGGGGTTCTACACAATGAAGGAGAAATCTATCGTAACCTTGTCGATACAAAATATCTCCTAGCAAGACATATTTAGTCTCTTTTTTCTTGAATGTGTGTCTTGTGGCACACGATAATCCCTCTAGGATCACACCAAGTTTTAATAAATCTTAGATTTATGACATCTAGATCTAATAAGCCTCATCTTCGACTGCCAAGACGACTTGCTCCCCCTATGTATCTACATGTTTAAATGTATATTGGGAAATAACCTTGTGGTGAATGGTAGTACCACTCCCCATAATATTATGAGAGGTTAATAACCCCAGGGTGCCTTCTTTAGGAAGTCTTCAACTCTGCAAAACCATTTAGCTTTTGGTTCCATGATAATCATGTTCATTGACACTTTATTATCAAAGGCTTTGTGCTTCACTACAGGATGCGAGAGTGTTTTAACATGAATGGTAGTAAAATCAGCAGATGGATTCTGAGGGATTAAGGATCCCAAATATGCCATGGTGTCTATGAACCTATTGGATGAACAAGGGATTGCCTCGATGTCATACCATTCCAAATTGTCCAAATATGTAACAACAAGATCTTTATAAGATTTCAACATGGGACATCAATACTAAAAAATCCCCTTAAGTTGGTTGACTATGAGCAAAGAGTTTCCAAATATATTTAATATTTTAATGTTCATGGCAATGAATGTGTGGAGGCCCAGTAGTAGGGCTTTGTATTCAACATTGTTTTTGGTGCAAGGAAGGTCTAATTTGAATGACAAGGGCATTGGAGATCCTTATGACATGAAAAGCACTATTCCTACACCACCCCCTTTCTGGCACTTTGAACCATCGAAGAATAAGGTCATATTAGAATTATTTTCTAGTTCTTTAGGTTCAAGACCTTCAGATGACCAAGACCATGTCATCTAGAATATCAATGGTAAGAGGCCTACTGTTTGACAGTGGTACCTCAGCCAACTGATCATATATGAATTATCCCTTAATGGAATTTTGGCTTATGAATTCCAAATCAAATTTTATCAAATGAATGATCCACTTTGCAGTACGTGTGTTATGATGTCTTGCTCATCATATACTGCAAAGGATTTTATTTTGATATTACATATGTTATATGACTTAGCATATAGTGCCTCAATTTATTTATAGCGAACACTACTACTAAACACAGTTTCTCCACATATGCATATCTTAGCTCATAACTTACCAAGGTTCGACTAATATAATCTATGGCTTGCTCTTTTCCTTACACATTATTTTGGGCTAACATGGTCCCTAAAGCAAAGTTGGTTGCTGATATATATAGCAAAAATGGCTCATCTAGCCTTGGTGGAGCTAGAACTGGCAGCGTTGCCAAGTATTTCTTGATTTTAGCAAAGGCTGCTCGACAGTTCTCGTCCCAATTGAATGGGATACCATTATGTAGTAGTCAATTCATGGGTCAATATTTATCTGATAATTGAGTGATAAATTGCTTTATCGATGCTACCTTACCCTAAAGGCTTCTTGGCTCTTTGATTTTTGTGGGGGGATGCATTTTTAGAATAGCCTTGATCTTTTCTGGTCAACTTAGATGCCTCATTTTGAAACGATGAATCCTAAGAGTTTTCCTAAAGTTACACTGAATATGCACTTCTTAGGATTCAACTTGACATTATGGTCTATCAGGCGATCGAAGACCTTCAGGACCTCTGCATGCTCAACACACAATCATGACTTTGCCAATAAGTCATCCATATAATCTTCTACGATCTTATGCATATAGTCATGAAAGATATATGTCATAGCCCTTTGATACGTGGCACCAATATTTTTAAGGCCAAATGGCATAAATTTATAGCAAAATTTCCCCCATGGAATTATAAACATGGTTTTATGTTGGTCTTCAGGCTTAATCTAGCTTTGATTATAACTAGAAAAATTGTTCATTAAGGAGAGCATCTTGTGACCTACAGTTGCATCTATAAGAGCATCGATATTCGGCAACATAAATGAATCCTTTGGTGTTGCCTTTTTTAGGTCTATGAAATCCGTACAAATACAGATCCTTCCATCAGGTTTTCCTATAGGTACCATAATGGATACCCATTCTCGATAGTCGATAGAGATAACAAACTCTATGTCCAACAACTTTTGCAATTCATCTTTCATAAGGCAACTGTTGGGTGCATCTTTCGAAGCTTCTGCCTAACTGGCTTCATTGATGGATCTAGTGAAAGGTTATGGAAAACCAATTTTGGTTCTAGACCTGGCATATATTTGTAAGTCCAAGCAAAAATATTAGGTCTCTCTTTCAGTAGATGGATGAGGGTGGCATGCTCATTAGGAGTGAGACTCTCTCCACATAAAATGTTTTCTCTACTGATATGTGTGATCCCTCCTCAAGATGATGAGGCATAGGGATCAAGTGGATGTCATATTTTGGGTTTATAGGTTTCGCATTGGAAGCATCCTCAACCTGATAAACATCATGAGCATAGCCTGGGGCAAAATGAAATAGTTGCAGTATTTGTTAGGGAAAAAATCTTCAAGATCAACAGGCGAGTCAGTGCAAGCCCAATCGATAGCATCTACATTCAGATGCAATGGCTTGGATGGATTAGCTATATTATCAAGGGGAGTGGTCAAATTAATGGATACCATGTTGATGGAATGGAATTGATCTCCAGGACCACATGGACAAACACCTAAATCATCGATGTAGCTCACATACCCGAGATTTGGCTGTAGTGTCATGGGTACAAATGGGTCTTCTCTATATGGGCTATGGATGAGTGGGTCCTCTCTATGCACTGATTGCAAGGTATGATCATTTGGATCAATGAGCTCCATGCACATAGGCGGGTCATAAAACACCATGTGATAGATCACGTAGAATTTTGGTTGTCTTTCCCTAAGGTGAGGGTTGATATTAATCTCTCTATGTATGTCCTCAGTTGTATAAGGTGAATTATGGTGACGTATGTAGGGAGGTCCTAGATATTCTCTCTCAATTTTGTCCTCATAATCACTATCGTAATACAATCCTTTGCCACTATCCACTAGCAGGGGATGCTCTGGCAAATGTAGCCCCATATAGGCTATCTCCTAATCACTATTGTCACCATCTGATAAAATTAGGTATAAACACTATAAATACGATACTACCTCATAAACTAATTCAGATCCACTCCCCTACTGATTGTTGGGTGGGGTCTCATTGTCCACCAAGATATCCTCATGATATGACTCGGGTGGTGTGATGGTGATGTAACACACCATCTGGTTATCCCTCTGTAACATAGAATGATCAAGTTGATATGGATTGAAATCCACATCATCCCCAGACTAAGGTATAGATGATCTAAATATGCTACAAGAAAATCATCCTATCCTCATATTTACAATCCTAGCCTAAACCTATCAGTTGCCAATTAATACTACAGCTCAAGCAGAGTCTTACGTCCTTGTTCAAAAAGACCAAGGCATTACCCATGCCAATGATATAATTCAAAAATGTTTATGGAATATTCAAGGTTGGATATATAACGAACATTCACTATGAATGGTTTTTCATCATCTTCATCCATAGGCATTCGAGTAGGAAGTTAATCCAGCCTAGCGTAGATGAAGTTCGCTTGATTGGGTGGCTCTCCTAATGTCACTTTTGATCCAACCAAAAAATGATGAGCATGGGGTTGGCCCATCTCTTGTGTAGTCTCTAGGATTGGTCTGAAGGTGACATTCTACATAATATATTCATCTAACCCTGTGTTGGCTAGATGAATAGTCACCCATAGTGCGGATGACCCTGCTAAAGATGTAGGTGATGCATGCTGAGGTACCTCCTCGACTTTGTCCTAGGATTATTCTACTTCCATGGGAGTGGAATCCTCATTGGAAATTGGTTTGGGTACATGCTTATTTTTATTTTTACCCATTTGTACCTTTAGCTTCTTCTCATATTGAAGCTTTGCTGATGTAGACGGTTCAAAAGAAGTAGAAGTAGTGTGCTTAGATCTGTGCGATACATATGTCGATGGTTGAGCACACACTTTTTGTTTTCCCCTTGGATTCTTAATCGATGATGCTGGCCGGACGTCCAAGTGCATTTATGGGAGTATGAAACCCCTAGGCAAATCATTTAGGTTCAAGAATTTGAAGGGTTCTTCATTTGACGACACCATGTGAACTCATCCCACATAAATGTACTTTACACATTGATAGAGGGAATGCAATGCATTTCTCGAATCCAAGGCCTCCCTAGAAGGATGTTATATTACATGGTGCCTTCGATCATATGACACATCATGAGGATGGTCTTTAGACCCACTTGAATAGGTAGGATGATTGTGCCAACTGTCGAACATAGTGCATCATTAAATGCTCTCAATGTGAATATGGTGGGCACAATATGTGACTTGAGCAGCTTTAAAAGACTTAACACCTTGGTCGTTATAATATTGATTAATGAACCAGTGTCAATAAAGACCCTCTTTAATGGCATGTGATTGACACATGCGATGATATGTAATGGTGGGTCAGCCATATATGTAGGAATCATCCTGATTTCATGATCATAGAATTGGATCATAGGTTCCTGGAACTGTACCTCGATGGTGAATGCTTGAGAATCCTGGGAATATACCTCAATGGATCTCAAAATATTCATGAGAGTCTCCTTGTACCTAGGGGACTACTGTATCAGCTCATAAATAGATAATTTCATAGAATTTATCTACAATTTTTGAACCAACCTAGTTCGTATCATTACCACCTATCTAGTTGGTGGACCTGGAATATTCTAAGCTGGCTACTGATTCAGTGTATCTTGTATCCTGATGGGAGCGTGAGGTTGATTTTGCTACTCATATCTCCCATGTATTGTAACAACATTAACCCCCAGGTAGGTTGTTCGATGCACACTTGGTTGACCTAGCCAGCATTGTTTCCTGATACCTCATGGTTTGGAAATGGATTTTTATAAATCCCCATGTTTTGGTTTTTTAGGTTTCAATGGATTACTCAGAACTACAAGCTCACCTTTATTGATCATGTTTTGCATAATATGTTTTAAGGACCAACACACTTCAATATTGTGGTCCTTCACATGATGGAAGATGCAAAAAATATCAACATGATACCCCTTCATCTTGGGCTGGTTAGGATCGATCAACTTAATCTTGGGAAACCTGATTGCCTTAGCCTCATACAACTTATGGAATATCTATGTCAATTATTCCATCAAAAGTGTGAATTTTCAAGGTGGGCATTGTTCCTTATTTTTACCCTTGTAATTATTCTTGCACTAATCGTATTGCGTAGGAGGAGGTTGAGCCTGATAGTTCTACTTTTATTTCCCTTAATACTCTCTTTGGAGGTTTAACACAACTTGATTGACATGGGCCTGCTTGCCCTAATGCTTCATGGAGCTCTTCTTGTATCCTTCCTTCCTGTTTTTGAGCTTCAAGTTGCCCTCTTGGAACTTGATATCCTCAATTACTTTGGACTGCACCAAAGCTTCCTCAAATTTCTAGTACTGTTATAGCTACAAAAATAACAAGATGTGCTTAGCACAACTCTTTGTGAACATCCATGTCAATTCTATAGCAAAAATTGGGAATGGAAACTTTACCATTAATATCCTCCACCTCTTTCTATATTATAGGATTGGCTCATCGTCACGCTAAGCTAGCGTAGCCAGATCATAAAGGTTAGCTTTCTTCCTGATGCCAAAATAAAAGTGTTCAAGGAAAGCATTAGCTAGTTGCTCAAAATTGGTGATATTGTACCTCTTTAGCTTATTAAACCACTCCTGGGCTGGGCTTGAGAGGGTTGTGATGAATGTATGCAAAAGAAAGTCATTATTTCTCACAGTCGGTACCTGATGAGGCTTAGAAATGCCTCCATAATAACATGTTTTGAACACTAAAATTTCCTATAAACTCTTATGTTTAATCTAATATGCTAGTTAAGTTAATTCAATATGCTGTGTATTAACTATTTGCATGATAAATGTATCTGAAATACTATATTCTGATTTTTATAGATTTTTGTATAAATTTTATGTTGTTTTGTTATGACTTGCTAAAATGAGATATAACAACATTTCACTAATCATGTTTTGATGTCTCAAGCATTCATTTTACTTAAATCTGGCAACAGTTCAAGAAAACTGTTATTGTGTAGCAAAAACTAGGTTTTCCCATGTAAATTTCAGTCAGCTTCCAATGAATGGGAAGGCATGGAATTCACATGTGGAAAGAGATGAAGACCATTGGAATCTGATCCTGAGAAGTAACCCACATGAGAAATGTAGAGGAAATAATTTAAAGAGCCCACATTTGTTCATTATGAAGTCTCTTCAAAATGAATAGATATCTTTGGAATGAGAAAACACAGTGTCTTCAGAATGAGAACTGTATTATCTTCGAAATGAGCGGATCTTCGGAATGAGAATTGTAGTATCTTCGAAATGAGCCACTTATCTTTGAAATGAAAACAGAATGTGCTTTTTGACTTATTGATTGAATTCTGATGCTAGAAAAAGGGAAATAAATATTGAAAAGGGTAAAAGGAAATATCTTAGATCTGACTTTGTCGTCCTTGCTGACCAAAGCCACCATTTATGGAAAGATCAAATATAACAAGGAATTGTTGCAGCATAATAGGATTAGATATTTTTGAGATATTCTTAGCTTGTTAGTAAATCTTAGGATATCTATAAATATGGCTTCCATTTAGGTTGAGCTAGTAGGTAGAAAATAGAGAGTAAAGGGGAATATAAGATAGAGAAATCAGAGAATAATAGGTGATAATCAGAAAGTGACTGTTACAGTCCTATAATAGTTTTCAGCAGCATTATTGTAATCATGTTTTTGAATCAATAAAAGTATACTGTTTATATTTCATATTGCTTGTAAATGAGTGTGATTAATATCTAAAGAGAGAGAGAGAGAGACTCATACCTTCTTCTGGACAAAGATGCTGGCCACTTCCAGACCTAGGAGGAGGACTAACAACAGGTTTTTATTCTAATTTTGCTATAGCAGAATGAGTTGTAGAACTTGTCCTTTCATTCCTTTGTAAAAAACTAATGATATTTGCAATCTTAGCTTATTTTATGTTTTGTGATTAATGATTTGGTTGTAATCCCCACTTTCAACAAAGCTTTCAATTTATTGTAGACTTTCATTTTCAGAATTTACTATTTTCTATAATTTTCTACATTTTATGTTTTGTTGTCAACCCCTGCACAGAAGATTGACAACCTTCTGTTATAGAGCCTTGACAGTTTCATTTCCATGTTAGAAGTAGATTTTCATTGCTACAAAAGTAAATAGATTTCCTTTCTGTAATTACAATCAAACTTTCAATTCTTCAACTGTTATTTCTGTAACATAATTAGGTCTCATTCTGCAATTGTAATTAGTTTCCAATTCTACAACTTAGATTAAGGTTTAATTCATGCAATTTAGAGATAGGAATGTCCTAAAACCTCCACACAATCGGTTTCACCAATAAGACCTGTTGCTCTAGATTGACCTAAGTTATAACCCTGTTTACCCCTTCTTCCACAGATAGCCTTGTACATAGCCTTGGATTGACAAATTCATTGAGAATTAATGATGTGTATAACGAAAATGCATCATTTTGGCATCATTTTTGGGGAACTATGTTTCTAGAAGGTGATAATAGTCCAATAACTATTAATTATACTGAGATGTGAAGATTCAGGATAAAATCTGAATAGAACAGTTGGTTAAAATAACAATTATTGACCTATAATTTATGTCATTTTAGAGTAAACATGAATGAGTACGTCTAGGGATGAAAAAGGTAGAATTATCCAAAAGGATCCCTGGCTTGTTACATTAAGGATATATTCATGCCTAAGGGGTGAATCACCTGTATTTGAATTACCAGAAAGATTGAAAGAAAAATCACCAGTCTCACCATCATTAGAACATTATGAGAAAGGAAAATCGCAAGTTTCACCATCATTAGAACATCCTAAGAAATAAGAATCATCAGAATCATCATCAATAGAGGGTCTTGGACCTCTTGAGAGTGAAATTTGGATAGGGTTAACTGTTCCCAGAGAACAGGAAACTATGGCAAAAAATCTGGATAGAGATGGCCAACATGGCTATGTCCATAATGAAGGAGATGATTAGGATATGCCTCAATCTTCTAGAACGTTTGAATATCCTATTCATTTGAATCCAACACAAAACTCTCCCATGAAAACCATTTCACCTTTAGTACTTCCAACATTCCGAGGTGTTGTATCTGAAGATCCTGATTAGTTTTTTTTTTAATTGAATGTAGTGTGTCAAATCTACGATTATGTAAATGAAAATCAGAAACTTAAGGTCTTTCCCTCAACACTCAAGGACTCAGCATTATGTTGGTTCATGTGTTTAGAGCCAAATTCCATTTGAACTTGGGATCAAATGGAAACCGTGTTTTTAGACAAATATCAGGAGTATTGTCATGTAAGGAATAGGAAAGATGAGTTATTCAGGATTAAATAGGAAGATGATGAAACATTAGAAGACTATCTTGATAGGTTCTCCTTTGTTCAAAGGAGATGTGGACTTGTAGAACCAAAGTTATGCAAAACCATATTTTTGAGAGGATTGCAAGATGAATCCAAAGACATATTGGATTTGATAGGAAGAGGAGATGTAAATACTATCAGTAATGAGGAAATTATGGATCTCTGCAGGAATTACTCTCGCAATAAGCAAGGAAGAAGGAAAAAAAATACAAATGGCACTGATGTGAAGGAAGTAATAGAGGAAATTGCAAATTTTAAAACTGATATTCTAGTGCAATTAAACACAACTTTGGGGGAAATGTCTACAAAAGCAAAAAACATAGAACCTTTGGCAATTTATTGCCCAAGATGTAGAAATAAACATGCTTTGTAGGAATTTCCTTTGAATAAAACATCTATCTCAGCCATTTGTAGTATCTATTCAAAGAGGCATTCAACTGATCAATGCCACTGCTACCACAACTCAAAAATATGTTAGAAAGTCGGATCGAGGAACTCAACTGTATTGGACCAAAACAAGGGGGAAATTTCTCTCAATACCAAAATCCTCTTCATTTTCCTACAAATTTGGGGCATAATCCTGGTACTATGCCTTGGGGACAATCAAAACCATTCCAACATCCTTGGAATTATCCTCAATGGACAAATTCCCAAGAATGGCCACAAACAAATTGGAGTAATTCAGCCTAGAATCAAAATAAAAACAACCCATCATGGAATCAAAACAACCCATCATGGAATCAGAATCAGACTAATCCACATTGGATGCAAAGTCAACCACAGTGGAATCAATAATACCAGTCCTATCCAAGGCAACAAAGAAATCAAGGTCAAAATCAGCATTTGCTGCCTGCACCTAATCAAAACTTTCAAGAAAAATAGAACCAACCACAACAAACACAATAGGTGAAACAACCTCAACTTCCAACTCAATCAGTCACTAATCCAAATAGCATGAGACAAGCATCCCCTGTCTATGTGGCTGAAGCTAAAGAAAATATTGAAATCAATGTTATTGATTGTAGTAACATCCAACTTCGTTTAGGAAAAGTTGTACTTGAACCTATTTCCAATAAAAGCAAAGAAAATGAAGAGCAAGAACATTTGGAACCAGTTATAGTGGAACCAAAAATAGAGAAAGAAGAAGAAAAAATAGAACCATAGGCAGAATAATTACCTTCATCAAGGATAATTCCATATCCTGAAAGATTCAATACCACAGCAGAAAATTTTGAATCAGACCTGGTTAAGGAACTTAAAAAGTTAACTATATCATTGCCCTTATTGCAAGCCATTAAGGACATACCAGTGATTAAAAGTACTATCCGAGATTTGTGCATTAGAAGAGCAGGAAGAAAAAATAAAGCATTTCCCAAGACTGTTCAGATTGAAGGAAAGATAGTTGATCTCTTATCTGGAAAACTAGTACCTCCAAAGTATAGTGACCCAGGAATTCCAGTTATCACAGTTACTATAGGTTTAGTACCAATATCAAATGTCTTAGTAGATCTAGGAGCTGCAATAAATGTCATGACCAAGGATATAATGAAACAATTATAGGTTAAACATCTCAGCCCCACATTCACATTTTTAGAAATGATTGATAGGTCAGTTGCAAAACCTGAAGGTATCATTGAAGATGTTCCTATAGAAGTTTCTTCTTGGGAATTCCCTATAGATTTTTTGGTTTTACAACCAAGAAATTCAACACATGGATATCCCATAATTTTGGGAAGACCTTGGCTTGCAACTGCAGCAACCTTCATAGACTACAGATCTAGAAAAATGACTATTTCAAATGGTATTGATCTAAAATAGATCTCTCTGTATCCTCCTGCAAGACCCTCCAACAATTTTTTAGGTCAGTTATGGTTTCTTGATTTAGATGAAGAATTAGAGGAGGTTATTTCCACACTAGCCACCTTGGTAGTAAGGGAACACACAGAAGACCTCCATGACATAGAAAACTCAGAAAATGAAACTATCCTAATGAATGTTCTACATGAACAAGGGTTAGAAGAGGAAGTAGTAAATATCCAGAAATTGTTAAGGAATGAGGAGAACCAAAACTCTGAAGGTGAACCATTTGTACTATCATAGGAAAACTATGTTTCACTACCACATGGGTGGCACCATCACTTGATTTTTCCTTCTCACTATTCCATATAGGATATGCTTCCATCAAAAAATAATGAAACAAAAACTTCTTATTTCCTTCCATCTCAGAAATGTCCTCTTAACTCCCTAACCACCAAGTATGAAGAAGTGAGTTCAGTCCTTCCAAATACAAAACAAATAGAAGTCCAGCCAAGAAATTTTTTGAACATTTACAGCTGGCTTACTAGGGAAGAGGAAGACAAATTGATAGTTTGTCTTACAAAAGCATATTCATGCTTTTGCTTGGGACTATAAATATATGTCAGGAGTTCACCCTGATATATGTACCCACAAAATTTATACTGAAGAAGTCACGCCAGTAAGACAACCCCGAGAGAAGACTGAATTCTTCCCTAAGGGATATTTTCAAGGAAGAAATTGAAAAACTTTTGGAGGTAGGATTCATTTACCCAATTTATGATAGCCAGTGGGTCTCTCCATTGGTTATAGTTCCCAAGAAAAATGGAAAAATGAGAGTATGTGTAGACTACAGAGAACTGAATAAAGTGACATACCAAAGACCATTTTCCATTACCTTTCATAGATCAGGTGTTAGATACCCTTGTTGGAAAAAAATACTTTTGTTTTCTTGATGGATTTAGTGGATATAATCAAATTCAGATTGCACCTGAAGATCAAGAGAAAACAACATTTACCTGTCCATGGGGAACATTTTCCTATAGGGTTTTACCTTTTGGTTTGTGTAATGCCCCAGCAACATTTCAGTGAGCAGTTTTAGCAATTTTTTCTGATCTGACTACCAACAATGTTGAAATATACATGGATGATTTCATAGTATGTGGATAGACTTTTGAATTTACATTAGAAAACCTTGACAAAGTTTTAACTCGCTGTGAAACATACCAGTTATCCTTGAATCCAGAAAATGTTTTATGATGATGAAGGAAGGAATAGTTCTTGGTCATCACATCTCTCTTCAAGGGATCCAAGTTGATCCAAAGAAGGTGGAAATTATCAAGAACCTCCTTCCTCCTAAAACTTAGACTGATGTCAAAAGCTTCCTAGGACATATTGGTTTTTACCGTAGGTTTATTCCCAGCTTTAGCACAATAGCCAATCCCATGTTTTCCCTATTGACTAAAGATTCTAAATTTTCCTGGACTGCAAGATGTCAGGAATCATTTGAAGCTCTGAAAGAAAAATTGGTAACTCCACCTGTGTTAAGAGGCCCTAATTGGACATTACCATTTCACATACAGGTTGATGCTTCCAATACTACAATTGGAGCAGCATTAGGACAAATTGACAATGGTGAACACTATGCCATCTACTACATTAGCAAGAATTTGACAGGAGATGAGAAAAATTATACCACAACTGAGAAAGAATTCTTGGCGGTAATTTATGCCATCAAAAAATTTAGGCATTACATCTCAGGTTATCAAATATTTATTCACACAGATCACACAACCATTAAATATTTGATGAATAAGCCTATGGTAAGTGCAAGAATTATTTGTTAGTTATTGTTGCTACAAGAATTTGATATCACTATAATCAACAAACCAGGAAAAGCTAATGTTGTAGCAGATTTCTTGTCCAGATTACAGAACACAGATGAAGGGGAATTAGTTGAAGACACCTTTCCTGATGAAAAATTATTTGCTATATCAGTCCAATCACCTTGGTTTGTAGATATAGCCAATTACTTGGTCACAAGGAAATTTCCTCCACATTTCACTTCAAAATAGAAAAAACAATTGATCAAACAAAGTTCTTCTTTTGAATGGATCAAGGGTATACTTTTTAAGTGTAGTCCTAACCATGTGTTACGTAGGTGCATCCAAAAGGATGAGGTGTATGATATCCTTAGGGCTTGTCATGATGAACCCTCAAGTGGACACTACTCTGTAAAAAGCATAATTAGGAAAATCTTAGGGACAGGATATTATTGGCCATCTCTTCACAAGGATGTGAAAAAGTACATCAAGCATTGTGATGCATGCCAAAGAATGGGGAAACCCACTCATACAAATGAAATGCCACTATAGCCTCAATTGGTTTTAGAGCCATTTGAGAGGTGGGGGCTTGATTTTGTAGGACCTATTGATCCACCTTCTCAAGGAAAGGTGCATATTCTAGTATGCATTGATTACTTGACAAAGTGGGTAGAGGTGCATGCTTTCAAACATGCTCATGAAGAGAAGGTCGTTGATTTCTTGTATACTCAGATTTTTTAGAGATTTGGAGCTCCTCGGTCTATCACCACAGACCAAGGACCCCAATTTGCATCTAAAGTCATTGAGGCATTTACAGAATTATATGAAATCAAACATAGAAAATCATCACCTTATCACCCACAAGCAAATGGCCAGGTTGAGGTAACAAATAGGGAACTGGAATAAATTTTAACAAAAATAGTAGCTTTTCATAGGAATAATTGGCTAGATAAATTACCTGAAGCGGTATGGGCTTACAATACTACTTGGAAATCCACTACTGGATTCACACCTTATGAACTAGTCTTTGGTAAAAAGCCCCTCTTACCTATTGAATTTGAGCTACTAACACTATGCACAACATTGGAAATTGGAATTGAATTGTCACAAGCATAGACATACATGATTCTATAGCTGAATGCATTGGATGAACTTAGGTTGGATGCTCTGCACCAAACTAAAGTAATTCAAGAGCAGAGAAATATGTGGCATGACAGTCACATTCAGCAAAGGAAACTTCAACATGGAGATTGGGCTTTATTGTTTGATTCTCGCTATGAGGACTTCCCTGGAAAGCTGAGAACTAGATGGCTTGGACCTTACCAGATTGAGGAGGTATTTGACAATGGAGCAGTCTATTTATCTCCTATTGATGGGTCATAGAGAAAGTTGGTAGTGAATGGACATCGCCTCAGGGTGTACCATACACCTCTGACTAAAGAGGAATTCTTGCAGCAGCTTGATAGTCTGGATACACAACAGGTGGAAGAAATTTCCTCTTCCACTTCAAAACAATCAGCATGATCATGGATTTCAAGAAAAAAAGAAAAATACAAAAAAAAAAAAAAAAAAAGCAGAAAACAAAAAGATGAATAAATTCTGATTATGAATTCCTTCATGGGCATGATTTCAGGGAAATCATGAAATTCCTTCATGGGCATAGTCAAAATCAAGAAAAAAAAAGAGAAAAGGAGAGGTAAAAGAGAGAAAAAAAGAAAAAAAAAGAGAGAAAAATGAATAACTCAGCAGTGAAAACCTTTTTCAAGGCACTATTGGGTTGGTATGCATGAAAACCAGTTTTTTGGCATGCATAACCTTGAAAATTTTTGAACCATCATTGTACAAATTCACCAACTGCACTTGTTTTGAAATGTTGCAGAAATTCTCAGCAGAACATCAACAGAAGTAGTCATATTTCAAAAACTTGCATTAACTTGTTTTAATCGGGTATATATTTCTTACATTTCTTCATTGTAAATGATTGGTATATAGTATATAACAATTAACCATTAGCATAAAAGATATCCATAAGAGTTGGCATACTTAAAACATGTTTTGAGAATGGGAATATTGATTTTTGCCTAATCTTCAAAACAAGAATGCCAAAAACAATGCCTGCTATCTTCTTCAGACTAATTGTTGTGTTGTCTTCGAATTGAAATTGTCTTTGGAATGACAGTAGATTGTTGCACTTTATCTTCGAAATGAAGCTTTGTCTTCGGAATGATGATTTGTCTTTGGAATGAAGCTTTGTCTTCGAAATGAAGCCTTATCTTCGGAATGAAGCTTTGTCTTTGGAATGAAGCAGGATTTGTCTTCAGAATGCAGCAGGATTTATCTTCGAAAAGAGGATTTATCTTTGGAAAGAAGATTTGTCTTTGGAATGAGGATTTATCTTCAGAATGAGGATTTGACATCGCAAAGAAGCATGATCTTCGAAATGAAGACTCGTCTTTGGAATGAAGTCATAATCTTCAGAATGAAGTTTTGTTTTTGCAATAAATTATAATCTTTGGAAAGAACATTCAATGTAATATCTCCACGTGGCATCCAAGGAAGGAAAGAAATACAATCAAGTGAAAATTCTTTTGATAGCATACAATAAAGGAACATGTGTTAGTCAAAATGTGGTTTGTTTTTGCACCCATTTGGAAAATACCAGAATCACGGAGGACGTGACCAACCGTATGCCACCAATTTTTGATGCCAATGCACGTGAGAGTCTGCAGAAAAAATAGAAAAACTAAAAACAAGTAAGGTGGATCTGACGGCAAGGGCATCTGCGCAATCGTTGATGGACATGTGTTCAAAGCAAAAATAGAAATGTGTGCCACTCTTCTTTTCAAAGACATATTTGCTAACGCAAAATGACTATGAGGTACAATGCTACGATTCATTCTGAAGAACAAAAATAGAGAAATTGAAAACCCTGCATGACACAAAAACCCTACAAAGTTGCAAACACCAGAAACCAGAGATCCAACAATGGAATAGCGGTAGAAGAGAGCAGTTGTGATGAACCAAGATAGGAAAATGGGGTGAAAAACAAGAATGGAACCAGCAGATACCACCCATCTCTGAGAAAATCCAGAAGTGGTGCAGATTTTTGAAGATGGAGGGCTTATGCCATTTTTGGATAAATTTAATGGGTCCTCTAAAGACTTGGCCGGCATGTTCGCCCACACGTTCAGAAATAACCGGGCACACGTTAATGACATGACTATTGAGGTAACCCCTAAAGTTTTGAGTCAAATTATTGAGCTGCCATTAGAAGGTCTTCCAATTTCTAGGTCTGGCAAAAATACATTGGTAAACACAGTTAATCAATTTTTGGAAGAAAATGATAGGGCACCTGAGTATTTAACACATAATAACACATGCAAGGGGGTAAAAAGGGCCAACCTGTAGGAACCCTAGGATGAAGTAGCCACATGGGTAATCAAATTTCTAACCTGTGAAGGGCAGTATGTACTGTTGTTAGGGCATCACATAAAAATTTTAAATCATCTCAGACATGGTAGGCAACAACCAGAGGTTAGGGTAAATCTTCCCCTATACCTGCACCAAGAATTAAAAAACATGGCAAAAAGATATCAGGAAGGAAAAGGGAGTCTTCGCCACCATGGTCTCATCAAACTAGTTTGCCAACACCATTTTAGAGGAAACCCTAGGAGCTTTGAGAGGTTTTACTCCACCTTAAATGATGTAATTTTTGGAGATGAGGATGAAGAGGAAGAAATAGATACTGTTGATGTTGCTACAGAAGAAGAAATAGCTACTGCAAAAAATGTTGTAGAAGATGCTATAGAAGAAGCTACAGAAGATGCTACAGAAGCTGTTGCAGAAAAAGAAACACACCCAACAACGATAGCAAAACCATACCTTCAAACTTCACAAGAAAAAAGGCAAAAGAAAAGAGGATCTGGAACTGGAAGCAGAACAGAAAAATAGAAGAAGGTCCATTTTTTTAAAGTTGCAACTGATTTGTCAGAACAGAGAAATGAAGCACCTAGCCCAACAGGGGAAGAAACAACAAGGGAAACAGAGGCATCTAAAACTAACCCCATAACCCCTGTTGTCACTAGAAAATAGAGCAAAAAGAAGAAGTTTGCATCTAGAACTCGGAGGTCTACAAGACTCCACTTAAGGGAAATGGCGGATCAGGTCATAGAACAAGAAGATGGACAAAGTAGTCCAGATGTCACAGAGATACAACCAGCCCCTAAAAACTTCCCAGAATTCCTTGAACAGATAATTGAGGAAGAGGCTGGGCAAGATAATTTGGAGGTGGCTACAGTTCAACAAGCCATAGAAATAGTAGATGCAATTATAGACAATTTCATAGAGCCTCTTGAATAGGAGCAAATAGATGTTGCAGAGGAAGAGCCAGTTATTGAGCAGCCTACTGTAGTTGACTTGTCTGCATCTAATTTTGAAGCAGAAATAGAGGAGGAAGATATTACAGAGTAGTTGAGAGCAGCAAGGAGTGTTGTCAAGACACAAACCAGATGGATTTTAGAGAAAGAAAACATCATTGAGATGCAGGAAAGAAAAATTGCAGAGTTACAGCAGGAAGTGGCAGAACTGAGAGAGAAGTTGTCACGATATAAAAAATAGCCAATTGTATCCAATGATGAAGATGATTTGGCTCAACTGCTTGTGGATTTATCTAGGGTGGATGACTCTGCTGAGGGAGATATAGGAGCTCATTCTGAAGAAGCACCTTTTCATTTTGAAGATGTGCCTTCTCATTCAGAAGCACCCTTTCATTCTGAAGATGCTTCAGAATTGGAAAAAAGCATAGCAAAAAACATTGGAGATGAGTCACCAGCACAGGAACAGTCCAAGCAGCAGCATGAAATAGATCAAGTAAGTACTTCTATTGATGTCCCTATATTTCAAACTGTTACACCATCAGTAGAAGTAGTAGATAAGGGGGTGCAAGTAGAATTACTGTCTGATGACAACCCAATAGAAATAGCAGATAAGGGGGTGCAAGTAGAATTATTGATAGATGAACAACCAATGGAAGTGGCAGAAAAAGGGGTTCAGATAGATCTGCTACCTAGAATTCCACCTGTAGTCAGACCACCTAATATTGTGTCCTTAGAACAATACAATGCAGACATAGCCAGTTGGATGATTAGGTATGAGAAGCTTGCCACTAAGACTAAAAAATTCAAATTAGAAGCAAAATAGCTAGAGGCCAAGGAAACAGAAATTCAGGCATTGAAAGAAAAGGTGTCTGATTTATGTCAAATTGCTGAATTTTTAGTCCAATTCAGACGACCAGCCAGATTTTACAGTCTTATTCTGAAGGAGAAATACCTCAGATGGTAGGTCATGAGGATTAGTTTAGGTCTTCCATATAAATTGGACACCACTGCAGATTTCCTAGAAGCATACTTTGATAGCCCTTTTGAGCAGAAAAATCTCCTGTGTGAACTATTTTTACATAGTTTCTTTATTCCATAAGAAGTAGAGTTTCATCCACAGATCTACATTGGAGATGTTCAATTGAGGGCATTCATGTCCACCTTGCAGAATCAATTTTATTGGGACCAAGAAAAAAGGCAGAATAAGGAGATTGAAACAAGAGTTGAATTGTTAGTCAAAGCAATTCAGCCAAATCACCCCATTATCACAAGACAACACTTCACCATGATGAACAGGGATGATGTGAAGTGAATGTACTTGACAAACTTGAGGGACTATGTGAACAGATTCCACAATTTTTGTAATGACAATTTTGTGCCAACATTATCAGTCTATAGAAACAGGTGGGCTGAACTTTCCATGTCTTTGCAAAAAAGAGAACCCATTTCCCCCATCAACTTAGAATGGTCTAGAAGAAGGGCAGAAGGAGTAATATAGTTGATTGAACTCATGCAACATAATTGGATAGGTCTCAGATTTAGGCCTCCAACCATCATCACTCCAGTCCCATTCTACTTTGAAGAAGATGCCCAACCTGACAAACAATTTGAAGAATGGCTCAGGGACCTTCAGAAGAATAGGGAATTTTATATAGGCAAGAAGTTGTTCTACGAGGTCATGGAATTTGACCATGGACATATGTGATTCCATAGCCCAATAGAATGCATGAGGACATGCATCAATATAAGTTGGGGGGAAAATGATGAGGCCTAGAAATGCCTCAATCATAACATGTTTTGAACACTAAAATTGCCTATAAACTCTTATGTTTAATCTAATATGCTAGTTAAGTTAATTCAATATGTTGTGTATTAACTATTTGCATGATAAATGTATCTGAAATACTATATTCTGATTTTTATAGCTTTTTGTATAAATTTTATGTTGTTTTGTTATGACTTGCTAAAATGAGATATAACAACATTTCACTAATCATGTTTTGATATGTCTCAAGCATTCATTTTACCTAAATCTAGCAACAGTTCAAGAAAACTATTACTGTGCAGCAAAAATTGGGTTTTCCCATGTAAATTCTAGCCAGCTGCCAATGAATGGCAAGGCATGGAATTCACATGTGGAAAGAGATGAAGACCATTGGAATCTGATCCTGAGAAGTAACCCACATGAGAAATGTAGAGGAAATCATTTAAGGAGCCCACATTTGTTCATTCTGAAGTCTCTTCGGAATGAACAGATATCTTCGAAATGAGAAAACACAGTGTCTTCGGAATGAGTGGATCTTCGAAATGAGAACTATAGTATCTTTGGAATGAGTGGATCTTCGGAATGAGAATTGCAGTATCTTCGGAATGAGCCACTTATCTTCGAAATGAAAACAGAATGTGCTTTTTGACTTATTGACCGAATTTTGACGCTGGAAAAAGGGAAATAAATATTGAAAAGGGTAAAGGGAAATATCTCAGATCTGACTTTGCCGTCCTTGCCGACCAAAGCCACCATTTATGGAAAGATCAAAGTATGATCTTCTTCTAGGATAAAACCAGGAATTGTTGCAGCATAATAGGATTAGATCTTTTTGAGATATTCTCAGCTTGTTAGTAAATCTTAGGACATCTATAAATATGGCTCCCATTCAGGTTGAGCTAGTAGAGTAGAAAATAGAGAGTAAGGGGAATAGAAGATAGAGAAATCAGAGAATAATAGGTGATAATCAGAAAGTGACTGTTATAGTCCTGTAATAGTTTTCAGCAGCATTATTGTAATCATGTTCTTGAATCAATAAAAGTATACTATTTATATTTCATATTGCTTGTAAATGAGTGTGATTAAGATCTAAAGAGAGAGAGACTCATACCTTCTTCTGGACAAAGAGGTTGGCCACTTCCAGACCTAGGAGGAGGACTAACAATAGGTTTTTATTCTGATTTTGCTACAACATAATGAGTTGTAGAACTTGTCCTTTCATTCCTTTGTAAACAACTAATGATATTTGCAATCTTAGATTATTTTATGTTTTGTGATTAATGATTTGGTTGTAATCCCCACTTTCAAAAAGCTTTCAATTTATTGTAGACTTTCATTTCCAGAATTTATTATTTTTTGTAATTTCCTGCATTTTATGTTTTGCTATCAACCCCTGCATAGAAGATTGACAACCTTCTATTACAGAGCCTTGACAGTTTCATTTCCATGTTAGAAGTAGATTTTCATTGCTGCAAAAGTAAATAGATTTCCTTTATGCAATTACAATCAGACTTTCAATTCTGCAACTATTATTTCTGCAACATAATTAGGTCTCATTCTGCAATTGTAATTAGGACTTCATTTCTGTAGTTAATGATTAGTTTCCAATTCTGCAACTTAGATTAAGGTTTAATTCATGCAATTTAGAGATAGGAATGTCCTAAAACCCCCACACAATCGGTTTCACCAATAAGACCTGTTGCTCTAGATTGACCTAAGTTATAACCCTATTTACCCCTTCTTCCGTAGATAGCCTTGTACATAGCCCTGGATTGACAAATTCATTGAGAATTAATGATGTGTATAATGACAACGCATCAGTACCCATACGTACAAAAATATTGTGACATGCTTCTATGTATCTTTGTCATCTTTGAATTTATCTAGCCTAGGCATGACAAAATGCTCAGGATATGCTAGAGTAGGCATCGAGGGGTCCAAAGGCTCATTATGAATCTTTCTCAATATCGTATTTTAAAAATTTGTGTCTTAACTCTCGATTGATTTCACTTTCTCTACTAATGCCTTATATGCTTATGAGGATAGAAATTCCTCCTCCCTAAGATAACTTAGGGGTGGTCTTGAAGCTACATTCTTCCTCTGTCGAGGTGGAGGACATTGCTCTTCCTTCTCAACCTGGGAGCTTTTAGGATATAATTGATTGGCTCCATATCCCTCTTCTTCCTCATATTTTCTTTGCCTCTAATCTTAGAATGGTGGTCATTGTTATATTTATTGGGCACTCACATGAGTGTGAGCCACTCTACGCTCCTAATGCACGTTGGCTTGTAAGAAAGCCTTCTTATGAATGCACTCTTCGTGATCAATGTGAGTGTATAAAATAGCCCTGGCTAGCCTATCCTCTTGTTCTACATGATCCTTCTAAGAAAGGATGCATTCCTCATGCATACGCTGCTCATATAATCTCCATATAATGAGCCTTTGTACCTGAATATTCTCATCTTTAATGCGTTGCCTCTTTAGATGAGCATCCTCCAATTTATCTTGGAGGAGTTGTCTCTATTTAGATACCAGTCTATGTGATATATCAATATGATTGGCCATAAGAGGAATCTAGTATGTATGCTTCGTGTGAGCGACCTTATGGGTTATGTACCCATATAACTGATTTGTGATATTTTTTTCTTTGTTTGTGAAGATGGTAATGGCATCCTGATGAGCCATATACTATCTTCCACCATGCATGGATGGTGGATGTGTAACATAGGGGCACTTGGAAGCCTCCCCATGTTCTCTAGTAGTCCTAATAGAGCTCTTGCTACACTCACTCTGGACGTGAGTGTGCAAAGCTAAAGGCTTGTAGCCTAACTACTCAAGGATGCTATCTAAACCATCCAATTATCTAGATCTCCATGGCTCATGTAGTGGCATACCATTGGCTCCCACCTTGGATTCGTCGATAGTGATCTTGTGAGGTTTACTATGCATGGGAGTGTGGTAGATATATGCTCGAAAGTAGACCTATCTGCATACCCCTATATGGGTGGATCTCGATCTCTTCTATACTCTATAGTTGGAGTTATGGAACCTCCTATAGACCTAGTATGTAGGGATACCAACTTGGCCCCCTCCATGACATACTCATTGGCTGATCCCATGGATGCACATACAATGTGATCTCGGTAATGGGCTTCGAGTGGAGCACCCTCATGCCAAGAGGATCCATGCTCTATCTTGTGTCTAGAAGAGTGCACAGAAGCTCCTCTATCAGGTGTACGCTCAATGGTGTCCCCTCATGTCAAATTGTCTCCTTTGATGCTCATCGAATGACATCCAAGAAGCTCATGTGGGTGAGGGTTCGACAATTTTTGTTGTGAATTTAGTGGGACTTGGTCAATATCATTAGGATTAAGCCTTTGCTAACCTCCTTGTGTATCCACCATGGTGCACCTAGTGTGTAGATTTTATCTTTTATTATGCAAACAAAGTATACAATGGTGATTATCTTGAGTTAAATTTTAAATGTGAGCCATAAACTGTTTGATGTTGTTTCATGAGTTGTTGTTCCAGCATTAAAAATTCTTATCATGTTTGAAAACTTATTGGATGATAATCTCAGTTTAATTGGCTTTCACCTGTATACTTGTAGTTCAACAAATTGCCTATGAACTCCAAGTCACATGATCCAACCTATAATATGTGGTAATGAAGCCCACACATGGTCAGGGAGCACAGGTCCTCCCAGATCCTCACCCATTTCCCCCAGTAAATGTTATACCCTCCAAAGAGAATACATGTAAATTTTATAGGGTATGAAAGGTTCTCGAATCTGGTATTGGTCTAGTATCCAAGAGTACATAGGATTTGGGCCAATGGATGGAAATAATCCCCACCACCATTGAACCCTACTAGTGGTTGGATTTCACTCCTAACTTACTAGCGTTTAATTTGAAATGTGGTGTGTGTGGTTATTTTTAAATTGAATGAAAGGAAAGATGCATAATATATCCCTCACATGATTATTTCCTACATGATATGCATAAAAATAATGTTTGATATTCAGGAAACATGCATGCTACATCCTACATGACCTTTTGAAAATGCAAGTTTACGATGACTAATGGCATTTGATTAGACCTCAAGCATGCAAAACCACCACATAGAATATTCTAGCATGTTGGATTCTAGGGTGGACTGCACTCAAAGATCCGTTGTTCCTAGCAACACCTAGCTAAAACTCAGGAAAAGAAACCCTAAGGACCTAATTCATTCTCATGATCCTTTTATCCTTAATCAATTTAGGTTACAATTTTTATATTTTGGGAAAACACAAAAGCAAAATATAGAGACAAAGAGTGTCAGAAGGGCCTACCTCAAGTCCTAATTTGATCTAGATTTTAACTCTTGTTGTCTTTTGTGTCTGTTGTAAACTATGGATCTGTGGCACGATTGCTACTGTAGACCATGTTTTATAGCCGCAGGCCAACAATGAGACCATAGTTGTAAGCTGTGATTTGCACCTGATATAAGAAAATGCTACAAATATCAGAAATCATAGGCATAAATTATAGAGTTCCACCATGATCTCCATCTATGACCACCAAAATGGCCTCACACCTATGATTCCTACTATGTAAAAGAAATAAGAGATACAAAAGAATGCATTGCAATATTTTCAACAAATTGGAAAGAAAAAATGATTTTAATCCATTTAGAAAGAAGCCAATTCTGGTTACAAATACATCCCTCTTAGGGATACCATTTTGATACTCTTATTATAGCAGGAAAAGCATATGAAATATCTATCAAGGGTGAATGTGAGTTTCAAGCCATTCAGGGTGACACAAATTTCTCTAGGGTGGATTTTACCCTTTTCTTTGCGTTGAGGAAGGAATTAGAAGATTGAATCTCCTTTGAATATTCTTTCCTAAGGTCAAGAAACAACACAAAAGCATTAATAGCATAAGCAGCCTCTCATGATGAGGCCCTTTGAGGAATGTGAACATAAAGATGCTATAACACTAATGAAATCAAGAAAGTATATAAAGTGTGTTAAACATATTCAATACTTGAAAAGATTGATGGACACATATAAACAGAAAGTACAACTATCAATCTAGTGGATTAATTGTATGAATTGAAGCATTAGAACATGAAATTAATCTAATTATGTCCTCCTTGCCATAATGAAATAATCCTAATGAAATCCTTAATTTGGTTAGTCAGAGTCTCTAAAATACCAAAAAAACTACTAAAATGCTTAATCTAGTCTAATGAAACACACTATAAAAGAAATAGTAAGGAGATCTATCGCCAGTTGCAAACTGCAGCTCAAATGATTGGTTTGCACTTAACGGGCAACAAAGTAACTTTACCCTCCAAATCTAGGATTTTGGTCTTGATCCTCCTTGTCAAATTTATGATCAAGGGTCGCCTTGGTGTCCTCTGATTGGATTTGTGGTTGAATTGGGCTTTCGTTTACCAGAATTTACGTTTCTTGGTCTTCTAGCTCCTTAAGGCATCCATGGCACAAATTGACATGATGCTTGATGAATTGGCAAGTGAATGGCAACTAAAATCTCTCAGTACATTTATTTTAGATAAGGGTGGTAGATAAGGGGGACAACCATGTGAAGTAATTTTGTTGTGGTGTAAGCTCTTTCTTATTCCTCTAACATGTGGAAAATTAGCTATTTGATAAAGTAGTTGTGTATTTTCTTTTATTTTATATAAGATATATCGATGATGCCATTGGAGTTTGTCATGGTACCAAAAAAGATTCTGATGTTTTTCTTACTACTTATGGTTCCTTCCATTCTACCTCTATTTCTAACTCTGAGGTGACTCTCTTGGACATAGTGTTTTTCAAGGGGGCTAATTTTTCTCAAATTGGAGTTCTCTACACTAAATTATTCCAAAAATCAATGAATGATTATCCATATATCCCTGCTTTCTTCCATCATCTTGGTCACAAAAATAAAGCCTTCATATTAAGTGAACTCAATATGTTTTTGGTTAGAGAAAGTTTCAGGGAAGGATTTATATCTGTTAAAAATATTTTTTTTAACAAACTCAAGGCAAGGGAATATCAGATCAAATTTCTCCTTCCTTTTTTTGAGAAAGTCAAATTTTATGGTAGGCCCTCATTGTTGGCTAGAGTTTTGGAGCGAGAATCATGCAAACATGATTTCAAAATAAAAATAGTTCCACTTCTTTTGAAATTGGATAATTGCATCTTTGCAAGAGACCTCCACATTAGCATAGATATTATCTCACCAATGTTTGAAATATGGAGAAAATATAAGGAGCTCAAACACATTTCTCATGGCATCATTTTTTGGAGGAATAAAAAACATCTCAAAGATTATTTGTGTAAAAATAAAATTGTTTAAGGGACTCTCTTTCCCACCTTGTACTTTCACATTTTTTAATGTGTTTTTACTTTTCTTGGGGTGGGTCTTTTTATTTGAGGTTGATCTTGGGATTCAAAAAACACATTCTCATATTTATCTATAAACTTGTGACATGTATTAAATTATTGGGTATTATTTTATCCCACATGCATTACTCTTCGCCTCCCCCTAGAGTTAGGATTTATAATGAGGGGTTGTACCTCTTCAAATCTCATACTCCACTGATGAGACCTATAGGTCAAAACATGTTCGGAGTTTTGATGTTGTATTACTTTTTTTTTATCAAAATAAAATTAAATCTCATGTCTTTTTTTCCTTTTCTAACTTGTATTTTTTATAAAGTTTAATATTTTCCTTCTATTTTCTGCCATGTCTTTTTTAATTGTTGGCAATTTTGGGTTTGAGATCCTAGCTTCTTGTCTATGAGTTTTCATTGATGTCAAAATGAAATGGCATTAATGTTAAGAGAATGTGTTGGCTTCAAAGGTGGAATATTTCAAGAGAATATTTTTAAGAGAATCCGGAGAGATTCCATTGGCAAGGGTTTTTCATTAAAACCAAACCGGTTTTTATTAAAACCAAGTTAAATGGTTTTTATTAAAACCAATGGAGGTTCTCTTTATTATTTATTTAATTATTATTTAAAACCCTTCAAGGTTTTAATTAATTAATTATTTAATTAATTAAGGGAGAAATTATTTTTAATTTATTAAAAATACTTAAAGGTTTTAAACCTGTTTTATTCTTAATTTATTAAAATTATTTAAGGGTTTTTAAACCCTTTTTGAAAAGACTTTTGATTAATTTCAAAATGGTCTTTATTTCTGCCGACGTCAAGGTGTCTTCAAAGAGACTATTTATTCTCCAACTCCTAAGGTTGGAAGGCTAATCAATTCGAAATTCCCCGAATGCAATTTGCGGTGTTTGTGCTCTATATTCGCTGCGATCGAAGGAAGACTTAGAAGCACGTGCGGTTGAAAAGTCTTCGGGAGTTTTTTTTCGAGGGTGAAGTGGAGGGAAGTTCACTTGTGAACTTCGTAGCCCACATGGGCTAGTGGCAACGAAGGCTGCTATTGGGCATTGCATTGGCGGAGGTCGTCGTTTTGAGTCTCGCGGGGGTGCTTTGCTAGAGTAACACATGTTTTTATTAAAATGTCTTTATGCCGTGAAATTCGGAGTTTCTTGGACAACGATTTATAAGTTTGAGAGTTGTGTGTGGTGATAGCTTGAAGGTTCAATTATCTTCTACTCCAATAATGTATGGGCACATTCTTCTTATGAGTATGATTGGTGTATGTTTTCTGAAATAAGGTTGGAGTGAAAAGGTATTCTACTAGGTATCCTTTGGCTAGGTGTAAATCCTATTTTTTGGTTTGTTGAAGACTACTTATGCATTTTTATCCTTAAGGAGAGTTTTTGGTGAATGCATAATTTTTGGTTTGAGATAGTGGAAGCTTTGTGCACTAGGGTTTATATTTGTGAGTCTAGCTACTTGCATTGAGTTGGTGGAACCATTGGTTGGCTGTTTTGAGTTTGATGGTTGAGTTGCTTCCATAGAGGTTGTTTGATCAAGTTATTGCTTTACTTGATTCATGATATTGGGCTTAATCCATTGAGTTGATTTGAGCAAGTTATTCTTTGCATTTGGTGATATTGTGTTGGTGGTTGTTTTGTTCAAATATCTTTGGAGGGAAAAGGATTTCTACTTGTTTCCTTTTCTTGTGATGATTGGTTGAATGCTTCAAGGTTGATGTTGAGTTGAATGGTGTTGGTTGACTAAACCTTGTTTGATGAGCATTGTTGTTAAAACCCTAATTGATGGTGAAAAGAACATGAGTATCATTGTTATGTGATTCTTTGCATAGTTGGAAATTGTTGGGGTTTCATGTTCTTGAAATAAAACATTCTATCCTATCCATTTCAGATATTGAGTTGAGTTTTTAGATTTGAGATTGAGATTGAGCTGAGTTGATTTGAGTTGAGTTTTAAGATTGGGATTTGAGTATAGAACATATTGAGTCTCTAACAATTCCCTTTATGCTTCTATGAGTTTGACAAATCACATTGGGTCTCTAACAATTCACTTTGTGATTTCCTACTAAGAAAGTTTTTCTTGGTGAGCTTGCTGAGTTTTTGGACGAGGTTCCAGTGGGGACTTGTGAGCAGTTCTTGGACAGGTTCCAGTGGGGACTTGTGAGCAGTTTTGGACAGGTTCCAATGGGGTCTTGTGAGCAGTTTTGGACAGGTTTCGATGGGGACGTGTGAGCAGATTTGGACAGGTCCTAGAAGAGGACTTGTGAGCTGAGTTTGATAGTTCTATCAGAGAACTTGAGGACATAGGTGCATTGGTTCTATGAGAAGAACCTGAGGATAGTTGGAAAGTCTTTGAGAAGGCTTGTATGCAGAGGATTGATTTGTTCAAGAGTTGGACAGATCTGACAGACAGAGGAATACTTGTACTAGACCGACTGACTATGTTTGGTACAGGTTGTTGAGCTGCTATGGACGTGATCATAGAAGGCAGAGGTCTCTTAGGCTAAGCATTGAGGACAGGAGGTCTTCAATGGAAAGGAGTTCCACATGCTGGCAAGAGGTAGAGGCAGTTGATCTTCTAAGGGATCATTTCCAGAGTATATGGGAAGGTATCTCCTTTGGGATGAGGCTCATAAACATTGTAATTGGGAAGGATTCCAAAAGAAATTTGAGATAATTTTAGAGAAAAGTTTTTGTGGATGTAGCCCAACCATTTTGGGTGAACCACGTTAAAAATGGGTCTTCAATGTGTGATGCTTTCTGTCTTGATTAATGCTGTGTTGATGCCACCGCTATCTAAATTTAAAATTATTAATTGGTTAAGTCTTATACTTTTCACCCCCCCTCTCATTATAAGTCCATGTTCTTCAATTAGTATCAGATACGGTCTCTAGAAAGAGCCTAACAGCTTGGAGAAGGATCTATCAGAGGAACATATAGATTCAAAAAGAGATGAAGAGGTTGAGTTCGATCTCAAAGGTGAATTCTTCTTGGCTTTAATAAAGCTTGATAAATTTAGAGAAGAGAATTCTGTTCTCAAGCATCAATGTCAGGAAGAAGAGATAGCAAGATAAAAATTGTCTCAAAGTGTTATAGACTTCAAAATTCTAGCTGAATAAGGGAAGAAGGTTGAACAGGTTCTAACAGAGGCTCTCAAAGGAAAGGAAGTTGATTGCGAGAAACTAGAAGAAGAGGTTATGTCTCTTAGAGTGAAGTTGGAACAGTTGGCTCTCAAACAGAATACTCCGTGTGAAAAGCAAAAGAAGGATTGTATCACCATTCATGAAATAGGGTCTTCGAGCAAGATCAATCTTCATCCTGAAGAGCAGTGGATTCCAGTTGGTCACAAGAAGAAAAATCATCCAAGGCATCAAAATAGGTTACATAATACTTTCCATGGCTATTTTTTTTCTTGCAAGAAATTTGGTCACAAAGCTATGCATTGCAATAAGTCTTTGAATAGCCATAGTAAGGAAAATGTTAACTCTTTTGCACCTCTTATGAATAAAAATGTCATGTGTTACAAGTGCAAGAATTTTGGGCATATAGCAAGGATGTGCGGTTTGGATAAATCTAGCCTTGAGTTCACTAAAAAGAGAAATGAGATCAAATCTAAGTCAATGATAGTTCAAACTGCTTTTCATGCTCAAGACAAAGTATAAAAATGGTATCTTGATAGTGGTTGTTCACAACATGTGACTGGTGAAAAGGAAAAGTTTTTGGTCTTAAAAGAAACAAACAGAGGAACAATCGGTTTTGGAGATAACAGGTTAGCTAAAATCTGTGGTAAAGGGACTCTTAGTTTGGATGGGAAATCCAAAATAGAAAATGTGATTTATGTAGAAGGCCTAAGACATAATCTTCTAAGTGTGAGTCAACTTTGTGATCAAGGGCACATAATATCTTTCTTTTTAGATAGATGTGAGATAAGTAAAGAAAAAAATGGAAAACTCATTGCTAGTGCTACAAGGACTCCAAACAATCTTTACATGCTAAGTGAGATAAAAAAAGAAAAGTGTTTTCTAACTCAAGAATATGAGAGTTGGTTATGGCATAAAATATTGGGGCATTTGAGCTTTGATAATCTTGTCAATATTAGTAATAAGGAAGCAGCTAGAGACTTGCCCAAAATAAAAAGGCCCCATAACATCATTTGTGGTCCTTGTCAACATGGAAAACAGACCAGAACTAGTTTCAAATCAAAAGGGTATACTTCTTCAAAATCATTGGATCTTATTCATATTGATTTATGTGGCCCTACCAGAACTCATAGCATTTAGGTAGAAAGCTACTTCATGCTATTTATAGATGATTATTCTAGAATGACTTGGGTTACTTTTCTCAAAGAAAAATCTGAAGCTTTTGAAAAATTGAAAGCTTTCAAAGAAATGATTGAAATTGAGACTGACAAGAGAATCAAATGTTTAATATCAGATAGAGGAGGAGAGTTCACTTCAAATGAATTTGTGGAATACTGTGAGCAACAAGGAATCAAAAGAGAATATTCAGCAACAAGAACTCCTCAACAAAATGGAGTAGTTGAAAGGAAAAATAGAACTATTGAAAATATGGCTAGAGCTATGTTAAATGAGTCAAAACTTTTATATGGTTTTTGGAAAGAGGTAGTCAGTACGACAGTCTACATTATCACCAGGGCCCAACTTAGAGTCAATCATCATAAAACTCCTTATGAGTTGTGGAAAGGAAGACCAACTATAGTAAAATACTTCAAAGTGTTTGGGAGTAAATGCTTCATCAAAAGGGAAGATCAAAATTTGGGTAAGTTTGATCCTAGGTGTGATGAGGGAATCTTTCTTGGATATTCCAGCAGAAGCAAGGCCTACAGATGTTGTAGCACCCTAAAATTGGCGCAGTAAAATTACAATAATTACATTCACCTTAGTAAATAATTTAAAATTCAAATTTAACCTCCCAAACCGCCCGTTAACCGTCGGGTAATCCGTTTCCCCCTTTTTCGTGCCATTTTTAGAGGTTGTTTTGACCGTTTGACGATATCGTCGCCGATCAGACGATATCGCCCCAGATTTGACGATTTCGTCTGGACTAGGACGTCCAGACGATCTTGTCGCAAAACTAATTTTGCAAAGTTAGATTCTGTTCCAACGGGTCTCCAATCCGGGCAGAAGCGTGTCTGCGCCGTTAGGGACCCTCCCCCGTTGGAGATCTCCCAAATTGGGATGATCTCCAACCTCCTAACTACTCCCCTAAGCCTATTTAATCCTAAGCTATTCCCTTAGCACCCCCCTGGCTGAAATTATCTGCAATTTAACTCCATCTACGTTGAATCATCCCAATTTTTCATTTGCACTAGTCCCATACCAATTTTGTTGCAGGTACATCACTATTTTTCAGCCGGAGCCAGCACACATCGTCGTCGATGAACCTGTTCAGATCGGAGGCGAACCTGTCGAATTCGAGGCGATTTCATACTGATGCGAGACGATCTCGACCGCAGTCCATATTGAGGCAATCGATGCCTAAAGTTTGCACTTCTCAACCTTTTCTCTATTATTTTATTCTGCAAATTAGATAGTTTATTCAGTGTTTATGTTATTTTGCATTTGGAGTTCACCCATTTAGCTTAGATTGCATACTAAGATCATGATTTGTCATTAAAATATCATAATTTGCTTGAATTTTTGTTCATAACTATTATTCAGTATTCATACAGTCATTTGGTGTTGTTTCCCTCTGTTAGCACAATAGTATTCGTTGTATTTTGTATCTATTTTTCTGCTTGCAGGTCTCTGACGAATTCGTCTGACGAATTCGTCAGATCTCAAACGATTCTGTCAGATCTCAGACGATTCTGTCAAATTCCGGACGATCCTGACTGCTTCAAACATCAAAATCATCACCAGACATCCGGATCAGGTATTCCTCATTTGCATTCTGTAAATTCTCTATTTTATGTCTTTAAATCTATTTTCTGTACTCATTGAATTTGCATTTTCATGTAGATTAATCTAGATTCATTTGGCCAAACCTAGGATATGAATGCTTAAAGTTAAAAACGAACACATTAAAACACATTCCAAACCTAGGCGTGGAAACTGCCCTTAAATGTTTCCTGGTGAACCCACCATCCGTCGAAAAATCATCAAAATACACCTCCCTTGAGAGGCGGGACCTTCGCAAAGTCCTCTCAGTCCGAGGTACCGCGACATCCTTTTCCCATCCTCCTTCCGGGCACGGATCCAATAGCCTGAAGGTAAGGATGCGAAAAATTTGGAGCGATACATTTTGGTGAACCCGACGTGAATGCATTTAAAACCTTTTGAAAACAAAAACAAAAATATATATATATATATATTATATATATATATATATATATATATATATATATGTATACAAGAAAAACAAAAACAAAATCATCATTTCAAGTTTGTATGTTTTAGATTCAATTCTAAATAGTAGATGCTAAATATTACTTTTAGAAGTACTAAAGAAACCATGAGTTTTTACTCAAATCAATATGAGCCCATCAGTAATGTTGGAAGAATTCAGCCAAATACATTTGTTGATTATGACCAACCTCATCCCTATTCAACATCACCTCCATCACACTTTTCTCATTTTTCATCCATAACCCAACAAGACAATCCCTTTGCCAATCCTCTTCATAACGATATTATCTATTCTCCCATATATCCATATTATGTCTATCAATCCACATACAATCCTCCTCCACCCTTTCAATATTCTTCTTTCAATACAACACATCCATTTCAACAAGAAAATACTTATTCTTCCAATTCTACCATGCACTCACCTCATACTTCGCAATCTTCCTGTCATCATTCTACCCATAATAAAGAAAGTAGAGGTGAGAAACCATTAGGTCCTTTTATGACTGAAATTCCTAAGGCATTTATCAAAAACCTCTCAAAAACCTTCATCACGTAAATTTACTAAGCTCAATCAACCAATGGATATAATTCTCAAGTATTTACTTGACACAAATAAGATTGAACTCCCTTCCATAAGACAACTTGATACCACAGCAGATTGGTTTAAACCTGAGCTACATTGTGAATATCATAGAGTAGATGGACATATGACACAAAATTGTAAAGATTTAAGATGTGCAATTCAAGATTTGATTGATAAGGGTCTTTTTAATATAAAGGAATTACAATCTACAACTGATTATAAATCTCCAGTAAACAATCAAACTCCTACACAACAAATACCAATAATCAATCAAGACATGGGGATCTCCCAAGAACCCCTATTCAATTATCAACAACAAGAAACCAATCAAATATTGCATGTTAATGTGTCCCATCATGATGATATTATTAATATTGTAACAAAAACTACAAATGAGCAACCTCAAGTTCAATCAACTCAATCTGATATTCAAGATATGGATTCCTCATTTGACCAACCTTCAAAACTATCTTTGGCTCTAGAGAATGATCCAAAATGGAATGTAAGCATAGAAAGCTCATCTTTAGAATCAAAATCTCAATCTGAAATCCACTTTGATAGCCAACAACAAGTGATTAATCCTCAAGCAAAGATATCCCTTTTAGAAGTATTACAAATTTATCACAAGGAAATTTTGTTCAAAATACCTAGCCAACAATTTGTTCCTCATCATATTTTCTCTAAGAACATAATTAATGGTGTAAACCCTCTTGAGGTTAACCATATTTCATTCTATGATGAGGATATTCCTTCCTCTACTCCACAAGAAGACTCCTATCTTTACATTATCAGGATCTAGTAAAGAAACACTTGTTAGAACTATCATGGTAGATAATGACTCCTCTCTTAATTTATGCACTTATCAATTATTCCAAAAACTCAAATCAAAGGAAGAAGATCTTAATGAATCAAATGTTATTATAAAATCTTTTAACAATGAAATTCAAGAAGCTCAAGGTACTATAATTTTTCCCCTTAATATTGGATCCAAGATCCTGGATACTTTATTTTATGTAGGATATTGCCCTTCACCTTACAACCTACTTCTCCGAAGTCCTTGGATTCATACGATGAGGGTTGTCCCTTCCACTCTTCACCAATGTTTGAAGTTTGAAATTGCAAATAAAATTGTTACCATACATGGTGACCCAACACCATTTGAAGAATATTTAACGGTTGAAACATCAAGTTCTATACATTCTCTATTATCACAATTATCTTCTATCCATCACTTTTCTTCATCCATATATGATCATCCTTGTTTACCAAATAACATCCATGCATATCTTTCACATATACTTTCTCCATCTTATCAAGACTTGGAATATAGTGATAAGAATGAAGAACTTTCTTATCCTTCTTACATTTTATTTTGTAACATGATCAATTTTACACATATAAAAGTCAAATCTTTTGCTACATTATTTTACATTATAACAAAGCTTTTGTTATCACTACCTTTTATTCATCACCTTCTATTCTTACCTTCACCTCAACCAGATTATCCTTCAAAACCTCCTTTGATTTTGAAGCAACCTTAGACATGCTATACTCAAATAACCTTGTATAGTGTATATAGATCATCTTGTATATACCACCAATTTCAATTCATAAATTAAAATCAAAATACAAAAAAAATCAAAATCCTCAAAATCTTCAAAAAAATACTAATGCAACTAAGGACCTTAAAGGTAAATTTGAGCCCAACTGGCTTGGACCATACATTATTACTGCTAAATTTGAATCAGGAGCATACAAATTATCTACCTTAGATGGTAAAGAACTTAAAGAACCCATGAATATTTTGCATCTTAAACGTTACTATGCATAAATTTGGTCATTTCATCCATGTATATATTTGTTCAAAATTACTATCTTGTATTTCTTTCAAATTTATAAAAATCCAAAAACATCAAAAATATTCATAATCATCCAAAATCTTCAAAACTATCTATTGCATTTATTTAAGGCACTTGTTAAATTTTTTGCTCAAAAACAAAAATCAAAAAAATCAAAATAATGATAAAAATATAAAAACAACAATATGCTTGACTCTTTCGAAACCAAAACAAAATAAAGAAGAAAGAGAGAGTCAACATTCTCAAAACTTCTCAAAAGTGTTTATATATATTTTCTTACAATTATTGCAGTTATATGTTTCAAATTATTTTGGATAAATTAGCATTTATTTGGAATCCCTCACTTGCACACTCACAACAAATAAATATCTTGATTTTATCTGGCATGATTACTAATCTCTCTTATATCAAAGTCCACAAAATTCAATTAAATAAAGTTTGAGCATAGAGAATTGATCTTGTTATTTACTTAAACCAAGCACATCTTTTCACAATAAAATGATTATATTTGTAATTTCCATGTTTTGCTACATAGTAGAAGTGATTTCTTGAGCGAAAAGTTTCCCCTGCTATCCTATCATGCACATGGTCTAGAATCTTTGAGAATTGGCAAAAGGACAAGCTCACCCCTACCCAGAATAAAAATCCCTTGCTCTACAGCTAATCCGAGCAAGTATCCCTAGCAAAGAAAAAGAAAAAGAAAAGTTCAAGAAAAAAGAGAAAAGAAAAATGTTATTTTATATCATTACAGCAATATTCCAAGCACTATCTCAAAAAAAAAATACAAAAAGAAAAATAAGCAAAGTTAGAAACAAAAGAAAGAAAGCAAAAGCAAGAAAGCAATAAAATCCCTTTCCCTACCCTTTGAAAAGAAAAGAAGGGTTGATGAGCTTGAATCCCTGGAATTCTCAATTATTCGAAAACTGTGAGGTAAGCCCCATAACAGGTGGTTTGTGCCCAACCTGCTTGGCCTTGGGTAACTCCTAGCGTGGTGATATGTCCGTCACATTAGCGACCTTCTTTTGTACAGACCTATGTCTGCTTATGGATTAGCTAGCTCTTGATAATCCGACCTACATAGTAGTCTAGTATGGTTATATGCATCTACATCATGGTTAATGAACACTTATTTGGTTTCTTCAAATCACTTGTATCATATTATCTTGCTCAAAACTGGTAAATGAACAATGCAATTGCACACACATTTGTATTTGAGAGATTTTGTGTATCATTATGATAAATCAAGATCGGAAATGAATTCACATATGCACATGGGATTCCTTATAAATCTAACTTTTGTCTTCAAAATACTTTGAAATATTATTTTTGCAACTTGTTTGGAATAAATCAAGTACAGTTGTTTACCACAAAGACAACTATATAATAGAAAAATCAAAAATTTCTTTCAAAATATACAATCAAAACATATATATCTGGTTGACTTTCGCGACGATGGTATAGTTTCAAAACCAAAATTGGAATTTTATGCCTAGCGCAAGTCCTCATTTTCATATTTTCTGTTCATCAAAAATCAACCATGCAATAAAACTATCTTTTTTGGATTTTCGCGATGATGGTATAAGTCTATACCTACATATTCTATGCCTAGCGCAAACCATTGTAACAATTTTTATTCCCCATTTATTAAAAATCATGAAAACCATATGACTTAATTCATTATGTTACACAAATTATGCTTTTAAAAAGCAAACACATTTTCATTATTTCATGTCATTATGTCAACCTTCAATTTTGCAATGATGGTATAATTCCTAAAGAATTATCCAAAAATTTTATCACACTTAGGAATTTATGCCTAGCAAAAATCATTTTAAAACATTATTTCATGCATAATATTTTTTATGAAAATCTGAAAACAAACCATCATCATCATCATTTGCACTATTGCACCAAAGTCTTAAGACAGTCTCTTAAGCACTCTTTTACTTTTAACAATATTTCTATAAATGGGATTAGCTTGACGACCGAGTGAGCAGCGACTCCATGAAATGGTCTATAATAGCGACAATGTCCTTTGAAATTATTGTTAGAAGTCTCTTTTTATATTTTATCACATTTCATCACAAACAATCAATTTGTTACATCAGATTATTTCATTTAAAATATTACAAGCATGACATTCAAATTATAATATTTCCAAACGACATAATTACATGAATTATCAAATCAATCAATCAAAACATTAAAAGCATCATAAAAATACATAATACAAGTCATATGATCAAAAATATATCATATATATATCAACAACATATATGTACATCATCAAAACTGGATTGGTATGCCACAATCTGTACCTCGGCATACTCAATCCTCTATCAAAAATAATAATCATATCATACAATGTCAGTCCAGCCCTCTAGCCTCGAGAGCCCCTCGAGCTCTCTGCCTCATCTCCTCCCCCGCCCTGAGGTGGACGAGGTGGCCCCATCGTCGTCTGTGTAGTCCTAGTCCTCGATCGGGACGTGGTCCTCGATGACCCGATCCTGATCGGATCTGCAATGTTGGCTGGCAGGGGTAGTCTATCTGCCTCTGGCACCAGCTGGAAGTATAATGTCTGATAGAATGTCAGCTGGGCGATAGCCCGTGTCAGCTCTCCAGAGCTCGCCCCTCCGCCCCGTGCCCTGAGGCATGCAATCTCATCCCGCAGCTGTGACACCTCAGCTCGGTGGCATGCAGCCTCATCCTGTAGCGTCTGCACCTAGGCCTGGAGATGATCTCTCTCCGCTCGAAGAGTAGCCATCTCGCTACTCTCTCCTGTGTCCACACCCTTGCCCTTATCGGGCGATGGTGGCCTCTGTGGAGATGGGGGTCTCACCTCCCTCCTCTCCCTCTCTCTCGCGGCCTCTCCTGTGCCTGTGGCCTCCTCGCCTCTCTCCCGCCGTGACCCTGGGCTGCCTCCATCATCGCCTGGCATCGCCTCCCTATCCGATGCACAACCGCATGGATCGGACCCTGTGCCCTCGTCATCCGAGGAGGGCGGATGCCTACGTACCAGGCATCATAGCCATCGGCTACTCCTGCATCGTCCCCATCCACTGGCTGGATGGGGGCATCATCCGTGTCCTGGCTCCAGAACCGCTGCATGTCGGGAGCCCCGCTAACCGTAGTGTTATCCCGGACAGTCCGAGAAAACTCGTAGTCCCTCAGAGATGGGATCCCCTGCTGCAGACCGAACTGCCTCAAAACTCGGTCATACCTGTGGAGCTCCACCTCTCCCCTCTCCATCCTCAGCCAGCAAACTCGCCTGACGCGAGCCAACTCCTGTCCATCCTCTGCCCACCCTGGATGCTCCCTCCATGGCCTCCAGGTGATCTGGTCCGGGACTAAGTCATCTAGTAGCCTCCGGGACATAGGCAGATCTATCCGTCGTTGTGCCCCTCTCCGAAGCCACCAGTAGAAGACTCGGGGCCTCTCCCCGTCAACCCCTGTCAGAGGAAGCCCTACCGGCCTCCGCACCGCAATGTGCTCCCAGCACCAAACCTGTAGGAGCGATGTCATGACCAGACATCGGCCGCCCTTGTACACGACCCCATACAGGATCCTGTACAATCGGCATAGAACAAAACTGCCCCAAGAGAATCTGTAGCCGTGGTCCCGCATATCGTAGATCACATCTACGAGCATCCACGGCACCCTGCACCCGCTCTGGTGGCACAGCAGAAGTCCACCAACTACTCCAGCTAGTACCCGTGTGAGTGTAGATGCCCCAGGCATCTGGCGCAGTGCCTCGATGTTAACTCCGCCCTTCTCCAGGGCGAAGCTCGGGTCACCACACAGTCGTCCCATAGCACGGCCCTGATTGGCCGTAGGAGTAATCGAGTCGTCCTTGTATGGGGATTCTCAGAATCCTCCATACATCCTCCAAAGTGGGAGTCATCTCCCCTGTAGGTAGCCGAAAACATGAAGAGCCCGGATACCACCTCTCTGCTAGGGCCGTCAGTAGCCCCATATCTGTGGATACTTGTGGCATTTCTGCCACATGCAGTAAGCCGGCCTGTGCCAGCTGATCTCGCTCTACCTGTGTGAGAGCGGCCAAGTCATCTCTCAACCCTCCGTATTTCCACTCCCTGCTCTTTAGTAATCCTCTCTGCAAACATAAACAACAAAACAATAAACAATCATTAATCAACAATTCAAGTAATTAATAATGCAAGTTAAAAATTCAATTTTGTGCAATTGATGATATCGCCCACTATTGGACGATATCGTCCCAAATTTGAGCATAATCGTCTCCGATTTCGCAAGTTCGAAATCGTCCCTAATTTGACGAAATCGTCCCCCTTTCGACGATTTCGCCCTCGGGCGAAATTGCCGAAATTGAGACGATTTCATCGAAATCGGGACGATTTCGTCCCGACGACGTCGACGGCCCAAAAATGGCCGCGATGCTCAAAAATCACCTAAAAATTACCTACAAAGCATGTAAAATTAAATTAAAGCATCCTAGATAAGTCTAGACTCTTACCCGTAGACCGCGCCGGACCTCTGTCGATCTGTGCGTCGTCTCCACCATTTTTGCTTCGAGCTCTAAAAACCGAGAAAATGAACAGTAAAAATGAATTAGGGTTTTACCCTATTTTTCTTAATTTTATTCAAAAATAATTTTTTGCTTTTTCGCGTTTTTACCTCAAACGTTCGATTTGGGTAAAAACACGGAGGGGGCACCATAGTAAGTCGTCGTACGATTCGACCAAGAATCGTCGCCTAAAAATGGGAATAATTTTTGCTTTCTCGTAGATCGAGAAGAACTCATCTTTAACGCATTTTCTTCGAAAAATTCGCTAAAGAGGGGGCAAAATGTAGCACCCTAAAATTGGCGCAATAAAATTACAATAATTACATTCACCTTAGTAAATAATTTAAAATTCAAATTTAACCTCCCAAACCGCCCGTTAACCGTCGAGTAATCCGTTTCCCCCTTTTTCGTGCCATTTTTAGAGGTTGTTTTGACCGTTTGACGATATCGTCGCCGATCAGACGATATCGCCCCAGATTTGACGATTTCGTCTGGACTAGGATGTCCAGACGATCTTGTCGTAAAACTGATTTTGCAAAGTTGGATTATGTTCCAACGGGTCTCCAATCCGGCGTGAGCGTGTCTGCGCCGTTAGGGACCCTCCCCGTTGGAGATCTCCCAAATTGGGATGATCTCCAACCTCCTAACTACTCCCCTAAGCCTATTTAATCCTAAGCTATTCCCTTAGCACCCCCTGGCTGAAATTATCTGCAATTTAACTCCATCTACGTTGAATCATCCCAATTTTTCATTTGCACTGGTCCCATACCAATTTTGTTGCAGGTACATCACTATTTTTCAGCCGGAGCCAGCACACATCGTCGTCGACGAACCTGTTCAGATCGGAGGCGAACCTGTCAAATTCGAGGCGATTTCGTACTGATGCGAGACGATCTCGACTGCAGTCCATATTGAGGCAATCAGTGCCTGAAGTTTGCACTTCTCAACCTTTTCTCTACTATTTTATTCTGCAAATTAGATAGTTTATTCAGTGTTTATGTTATTTTGCATTTGGAGTTCACCCATTTAGCTTAGATTGCATACTAAGATCATGATTTGTCATTAAAATATCGTAATTTGCTTGAATTTCTGTTCATAACTATTATTCAGTATTCATACAGTCATTTGGTGTTGTTTCCCTCTGTTAGCACAATAGTATTCGTTGTATTTTGTATCTGTTTTTCTGCTTGCAGGTCTCTGACGAATTCATCTGACGAATTCGTCAGATCTCAGATGATTCTGTCAGATCTCAGATGATTCTGTCGAATTCCAGACGATCCTGACTGCTTCAAACATCGGAATCATCACCAGACATCCGGATCAGGTATTCCTCATTTGCATTCTGTAAATTCTCTGTTTTATGTCTTTAAATCTATTTTCTGTATTCATTGAATTTGCATTTTCATGTAGATTAATCTAGATTCATTTGGCCAAACCTAGGATATGAATGCTTAAAGTTAAAAACGAACACATTAAAACACATTCCAAACCTAGGCGTGGAAACTGCCCTTAAATGTTTCCTGGTGAACCCACCATCCGTCGAAAAATCATCAAAATACACCTCCCTTGAGAGGCGGGACCTTCGCAAAGTCCTCTCAATCCGAGGTACCGCGACATCCTTTTCCCATCCTCCTTCCGGGCACGGATCCAATAGCCTGAAGGTAAGGATGCGAAAAATTTGGAGCGATACAGATGCTTCAACAAAAGAACTCATACAGTTGTAGAGAGCATAAATGTAATAGTTGATGAAAAGACAGGGATAAGAGAACCAGTCAAGGAACTCAGTGATGAAATTTGTCAAGAAGAATTCAGAGAGGTTTCAGATGAAGAAGAGGAAAGACAACAACTACTTCCCAAAACTCCTTCATGATATGTTCAGAAACATCATCCCAAATATTTGATCATTGGTGATCCAAATAGTAGGCAAACAAGAAGAAGAGTCATTCCTTCACATGATTCTACAAATGTTTCATTATTATCTTATATTGAGCCAAAAGATTTCAGTGAAGCATGTGCAGATAAGTTTTGGGTAAAAGCAATGGATGAAGAGCTAAATCAAATAGAGAAAAGTGAAACTTGGGAATTGGTTCCAAGACCTAAGGACAAGAATGTCATTGGCACAAAATGGATATTCAGAAATAAACTCAATGAGGATGGAAAGATTGTCAAAAACAAAGCTAGGTTAGTCTGCAAAGGTTATGCTCAAGTAGAAGGTGTTGATTTCGAAGAGACGTTTGCTCATGTTGCTCGTCTTGAAGCTATCAGAATATTTTTGGCCCTTTCAAGCTTCAAATCATTCAAGGTATATCAAATGGATGTAAAGTCAGCTTTTCTAAATGGGGTGTTGGTAGAAGAAGTCTACATAGAATAGCCAAAAGGAGTGTCTCTCTCAGAACAATCAGACTATGTGTGTAAACTAAAAAATGCCTTGTATGGGTTAAAGCAAGCACCTAGGGCTTGGTACTCAAGACTTGATAGGTATCTTCATGAGCAAGGCTTCAGGAAAGGCATGGCAGATAGCAATTTGTATATTAAGAATGAAAATGATGATATGTTGATTATGGTTGTCTATGTTGATGATATTATTTTTGGGGGAAATAATACTCAGATGTGCAAAGTTTTTGCTAACACCATGCAGAAGGAATTTGAGATGTCTATGATTGGAGAGTTGTCATTCTTTTTAGGTCTTTAGATTTCTCAATCAAAGGATGGTATATTTCTCTCTCAAGGAAAGTATATCAAAGAAATGTTGAAGAAATTTGGGATGATGGACAGCAAACCAGTGTGTACTCCAATGATTATAGGGTGCAAGATGAGTAAATATGATGAATCTCCAATGGCAGATCAGAGGTTGTACAGATCTATGATTGGCGAGTTTATTATATATTACAGCTACCAGACCAGATATCATGCAGGCGGTTGGGTTAGTAGCAAGATTTCAGGCAGCTCCAAAATATTCTCATGTTATAGTGGTTAAGAGGATATTCAGATATCTGAAGGGCACTATGGACTTTGGGCTTTGGTATCCCAAAGGTGATGATTTCACCCTCACAGCTTATACAGATGCAGATTGGGTAGGCGGTATTGATGACAGGAAAAGCACTAGTGGTGGAGCATTCTTTTTGGGAAAGAGTTTGGTTTCTTGGCTAAGTAAGAAACAACCTTCAGTTTCCTTATCTACAACAGAGGTTGAATACATAGCAGCAGTGGCTAGGTGTACACAGGTTTTATGGATGAAAACCACCTTGGAGGATTTCAAATTCAAGCATGAACAACCCATCTCCATACTTTGTGATAATACAAGTGCCATAAGTATTTCCAAAAATCTGGTAATGCACTCAAGGACAAAGCATATTTCCATCAAGTATCACTTTCTAAGGGAGAAAGTGCAAGACAAGCAGGTCAAGGTAGATTATGTGTCTACTAAAGAGCATATTGTAGATATCTTCACCAAACCTCTTCCAAGAGATACGTTTGAGTATCTAAGGGAGAAATTGGGAGTTGTACTCCCACCCCAGAATTAATCACCTCATCAGGAGGTGGGGGAGGGACTAAGCTAAGAGGCTCATTCTTAGTCCCGAGTCCCAAAGGTGACCCTTTGCCATTGATGACAAAGGGGGAGAGATATGAGTAAGGGGGAGAGATTAAAAGTGAAGAGGAAAGCCTCAAGACAGGGGGAGTTGTTTATGTTGAGTTTCTGTGTTGTTGAGAAGCATGGTTTGCCATCAATGACAAAGGGGGAGATTGTTGGCAATTTTGGGTTTGAGATCCTAGCTTCTTGTCTATGAGTTGTCATTGATGTCAAAAGGAAATGGCATTAATGTTAAGAGGATGTGTTGGCTTCAAAGGTGGAAGATTCCAAGAGAATATTTTTAAGAGAATCCGGAGAGATTCCATTGGCAAGGGTTTTTCATTAAAACCAAACTGGTTTTTATTAAAACCAAGTTAAATGGTTTTTATTAAAACCAATGGAGGTTCTCTTTATTATTTATTTAATTATTATTTAAAACCCTTCAAGGTTTTAATTAATTAATTATTTAATTAATTAAGGGAGAAATTATTTTTAATTTATTAAAAATACTTAAAGGTTTTTAAACCTTTTTTTATTCTTAATTTATTAAAATTATTTAAGGGTTTTTAAACCCTTTTTGAAAAGACTTTTGATTAATTTCGAAATGGTCTTTATTTCCGCCGACGTCAAGGTGTCTTCGAAGAGACTATTTATTCTCCAACTCCTAAGGTTGGAAGGCTAATGAATTCGAAATTCCTCGAATGCAATTTGCGGTGTTTGTGCTCTGTATTCGCTACGATCGAAGGAAGACTTAGAAGCACGTGCGGTTGAAAAGTCTTCGGGAGTTTTTTTTTTAGGGTGAAGTGGAGGGAAGTTCACTTGTGAACTTCATAGCCTACGTGGGCTAGTGGCAGCGAAGGCTGCTGTTGGGCGCTGCATTGGCGGAGGTCACCGTTTCGAGTCTCATGGGGGTGCTTTGCTAGAGTAACACACGTTTTTATTAAAACGTCTTTATGCCACAAAATTTGGAGTTTCTTGGACAACGATTTATAAGTTTGAGAGTTGTGTGTGGTGACAGCTTGAAGGTTCAATTATCTTCTACTCCAATAAGGTATGGGCACATTCTTCTTATGAGTATGATTGGTGTATGTTTTCTAAAATAAGGTTGGAGTGAAAAGGTATTCTACTAGGTATCCTTTGGCTAGGTGTAAATCCTATTTTTTGGTTTGTTGAAGACTACTTATGCATTGTTATCCTTAAGGAGAGTTTTTGGTGAATGCATAATTTTTGGTTTGAGATAGTGGAAGCTTTGTGCACTAGGGTTTATATTTGTGAGTCTAGCTACTTGCATTGAGTTGGTGGAACCCTTGGTTGGCTGTTTTGAGTTTGATGGTTGAGTTGCTTCCATAGAGGTTGTTTGATCAAGTTATTGCTTTACTTGATTCATGATATTGGGCTTACTCCATTGAGTTGATTTGAGCAAGTTATTCTTTGCATTTGGTGATATTGTGTTGGTGGCTGTTTTGTTCAAATATCTTTGGAGGGAAAAGGATTTCTACTTGTTTCCTTTTCTTGTGATGATTGGTTGAATGCTTCAAGGTTGATGTTGAGTTGAATGGTGTTGGTTGACTAAACCTTGTTTGATGAGCATTGTTGTTGAAACCCTAATTGATGGTGAAAAGAACATGAGTATCATTGTTATGTGATTCTTTGCATAGTTGGCAATTGTTGGGGTTTCATGTTCTTGAAAGAAAACATTCTATCCTATCCATTTTAGATATTGAGTTGAGTTTTCAGATTTGAGATTGAGATTGAGTTGAGTTGATTTGAGTTGAGTTTTGAGATTGGGATTTGAGTATAGAACATATTGAGTCTCTAACAATTCTCTTTATGCTTCTATGAGTTTGACAAATCACATTGGGTCTCTAACAATTCACTTTGTGATTTCCTACTAAGAAAGTTTTTCTTGGTGAGCTTGCTGAGTTTTTGGAAAGGTTCCAATGGGGCTTGTGAGAAGTTCTTGGGGTTCGGTGGGGCTTGTGGCAATTTTGGCAGGTTTCGGTGGGGACTTGTGAGAGTTTTGGATAGGTTTTGATGGGGACTTGTGAGCAGATTTGGATAGGTCCTAGCAGAGGACTTGTGAGCTGAGTTTGATAGTTCTATCAGAGAACTTGAGGACAGAGGTGCATTGGTTCTATGAGAAGAACCTGAGGATGGATTTGGCAAGTCTTTGAGAAGGCTTGTATGCGAGAGGATTGATTTTTTCAAGAGTTGGATAGATCCGACAGACAGAGGAAGACTTGTACTAGACCGATTGATTGTGTTTGGTACAGGTTGTTGAGCTACTATGGACGTGATCATAGAAGGCAGAGGTCTCTTAGGCTAAGCATTGAGGACAGGAGGTCTTCGATGGAAAGGAGTTCCACGTGCTTGCAAGAGGTAGAGGCGGTTGATCTTCTGAGGGATCATTTCCGGAGCAGAGGGGAAGGTGTCTCCTTTGGGCCGAGGCTCATAAACATTGTAATCGGGAAGGATTCCCAAAGAACTTTGAGATAACTTTTAGAGAAAAGTTTTTGTGGATGTAGCCCAACCATTTTGGGTGAACCACGTTAAAAATGGGTCTTCAATGTGTGATGCTTTCTATCTTGATTAATGTTGTGTTGATGCCACTGCTATCTAAAGTTAAAATTATTAATTGGTTAAGTCTTATACTGTTCACCCCCCCTCTCAGTATAAGTCCATGTTCTTCATTGTTGGTATTATGATCTTCCCTTTCTGTGTAATGCGACCTGGTGAACCAAAAAATTCTCTAGCACTAGTAGTATCCTCTTCACTTACATGTAAGCAATCCAGTGAATCAAAAACTATTTTGCATTTTTTAAGTATAGATACACCATGTTTCATTTTTCATTAATGAGGTTTAAACCTTTAATAGTGCACACTACTCATCCTCTTATTGACCTTTCAAATTTTGAATCATATCCCATAGTTCATGATAGCCCCCCCAATTATCTCGTTCGACTTTCTTGCAAATATCAACGATAAGAGGATTCATGGAAATAGGTTTGGGAGCTCATAAAAATAGTTTTTGGTCCAGATAAAATGAGCAGAGTTCTAGAAGAAACATAAGTTTATTCTTAGAATAGGAGAATTCCATCCTCACAAGATCAAAGGACTTTCATTTATGGAATTGGTGCGATGCATGATATATCTCCATGACCTGACACTTTGGATAAAATATTGGATACAAGGTTCAAATATTTTAAGGTATTGAGTAAAAAAGTGGATAAATTCCAATCCAAACTATCTAGGTATGAATATAACCTTGGTAATGGAATAGTCCCTCATAGTTTATGAATGGAGAAACCACACTTACAAATTCCAAATGAAGAAATTAACAAGCAATTTTTTGATGAGTCAAAGGCACTCACTATAATATTTCTCCTGGAGATGGCCAAAATTTATATCTATAATTTTCAAAAATACACAAAAAAATGACTACTCAAGCTAATGAGTACATTCTCAATGTCTTACTACCTGCAATCCAAGAAATTCTCTTTGATTCTGTGAACAAGAATAAAACAATTTCTCAAGAAATTTCCACAGCTTGGGAATCTCAGATGAAGGAGCTCTTTTAAGGAAGGCTCTAATCTTGGATAATCAAATTAAATATCCAAAAATATGTGCAGTTGAAAGCTCAAGCAACTCATGAAAATGCTGCCCAAGAAGTCCAAAAATTCAACATGGCAAAGGCTATAGAAAGTGTGTCTGACTTGGTCAAAAATGAAATGAAGTAGCAGATGGACCGTTTGGATAAAATCATCATGGGTATGAAAAAAATACCCCTAAACAACATAACAAGAATAAAATTAATAGCAGAGGGCCTAACCGCATGAATTCATCAATGCAAAAGCAACGTACACAACACCAACTTCAACCATGCACAAACAAACAACCATCATGGCAACCAAAACAAAGAAATAAAGAAAAGCAACCAAAACAAAAATAACATCGTAATTTAATCTACCAAGGTCCTTCTCCACAAAGATGAAATAAAAGGAGAAACTTTTAGAACCACACTTTCTCTGTGTAGCAGCAATCACAACAAAGCAATGGAGAAAATTTCTAAAAAATTGGTTTCAAGAATCAAAGATAGGATTTTGTCCCATTTGTACAAAAGCAACAAGGACAGTGGTACTTCTATCACCAAAATGATGGTAAAAACCAAAAATAGCCTCTTGGACCACAATTTTTAGCCCTCAAGACTATGGCCACTGATTTTCATATAGGATTCATGTTTGGGCTATTGAAAGTAAAATTACAAATATTATCATCCATAATTTATCTTCCATAGAACTTTGCCCAAAATGAGATTGAAGCCCTCAGCCTAGGTGTAAAGTTCCTCCCTGTTCCACCTCCCATGGCTAAGGAAGCTATTAAACAAGAATTTTCTACCTTTTGCAGATGGCTTCGTCTTGAGTGCTTTTTTGGACCTAAAGGTGGTCTTCCTAACCCTCCAAATCCCATTGACCCTTTCTGTGTTCCCAATCCTAGTTACAATCCTCCATAGTTTTACAAGCCTTTGGAAGATATTATTGGTATGGTAAAATGATTTCTCAATAAGAAATTATCTACTTCCAATCCTTTTTACCATAATGCTTTCTCACCCCATATTTGGTCAGCCATTCACTCCCTTACTAATGATAAATCAATTATCATTAAACTTGTAGATAAAAATTTGGGTGTTTGTATTTTACCTATGGATTGGTATGTGTCTGAAGGCCTCTCCCAAATTTTATATCATAATGTTTACATGAAAGTTGACAATGTTCCTTGGCTGGATATTTTTCTCAACTCCAAAACCTACTTGGCCATGTTGTTAGGTGGGGTTTGCTTTTAGAAAACTATAGAAATCATGCTCCAAATTACTCCTTCCCTTACCACAGTCTATGTTTTTTACTTTTTTTCCAAAATACATAAGCCTCAGCTTACTGATCGACCCATCTGCTCTTATTGTGGGTTTCTTCTTGAACCAACCTCCAAATGGCTCCGCCATTTACTTTTGCTCATTTTTCTTAAGCATGAAAACCATCTTCTGGATTCTATCTCCCTTTTCAAATATCTGCATGTCCACTCTATTCTTCAAGATATTATCATTTTTTCCTTCGATGTGGAAAGCCTCTATCCTAGTATCCCCACTTCTCAAGGACTAGCCACTCTTTGTAAATTTTTAGAGTATGAATTTGACTTAGCTAAAACCAATTTTGTGGTGAGACTTGCAGAAATGGTATTAACACAACACTATTTGGAATTTGGGGATAAAACATACAGGAAAATAAGGGGAAAAACCATGGAAAGTAAATTTTCTATGGTGTATGCTTTTTTATTCCTCTATCATTTGTAAAAATAGGTATTTGATAAAGTTGTGGATTTTATTTTATTTTATAAAATATATATTGATGATTTCATTGGATTTTAGCATGGCCCCAAAAAATATCTTGATGTTCTTCTTAGTTCTTATTGTTCCTTCCATTCAAGCATCAAAATTACTACCTCTATTTCTAACTCAAAGGTGACTCTCTTGGACACGATGTTTTTAAAGGGGCCTAATTTTTGGTAATTATTTTAATGTATTTACAATGGGTTTTTATAGAGGATCCCAAAACCTTATGTACAAAATTAGCCAAATTTCTAATGATGTATCATGCCTCTTAGCTGTAACAATAAGCCTAATTGCAAGTAAAGTCGTCCTAAGACTAAAGACTTGGAGACTGCAAAAAGGGCATTTAGGCCTGGAAAACCAAAGAAAAAAATGAAACAGAATAAACCCGAGAGAACAACAAGTAAAGGCCGAAGAACTGACACAAGGAAAATAGAAGCAAAATAGTCAAGACACCAGGAATAACTAATCCCCCGCAGAGGCCTTCCCGCCCATCGACATCTCCCCATACAGTCCTCTCACATTCCATGAGAGGACTTTCATCTAGATAGTTTGAGGTTTTTCCTGCCTCCCCTTCCTTGTTGAGGGGGAGGTTTTGATGCATGTGCTTCGTCCGTCTGAGTGTCAAAGTCATCCAGAACCAACAAACGTTGGGTTCCATTTGCAACATCTATTGCTATCTCTTTGTCTTGTCTATATTTGTTAGGAGGACGGCCCTGCTTCCTCTCACTACCAAAATCCACACTTTGCTTTTGGCTCCTCATGATTCGGGGGCTAATGTGATCGGGTTGTTCACCCCTCCTTCCTAGGAGGTAATCTTCTAGCAGTGTCTGCGACTGGCTAAAATCGGGATGGCCCAGGTCTTGGAGCAGAGAAACAAACTGAGTAATATTTTGGGATGGGGTCCGGTCCTTCTCCTCCTGTGATTCATTTTCCAAGTGGGAGTCTGCTCCTTGCTGATTGTCAGCTTCAAATTGCTCAGGGTCCGATTGGAGAGTGGGATTCTCTTCAGGCTGAGAGAATTTGACGTGGTCTCTGGAGGGGCCTAGAGATTCAAGGCCCTTTGTATTTGGAATATTTGACTACTTCACCTGACCTTCACCATGCTCCAAGGGGTTATAGGTTTCACGCTTTTTCTTACCTAGATTTTGAAGAGAACAATGGGACTTGAGGTGTCCTTGGGACCGACACTAGGGGCAAAAATATGGTCTATTTTCATAGACAATAGCTTGTTTATGAAGAATGGTACCTCTAGACCGAAGAGTGATGTAAGTTGGGAGTTCCTCCTCCAGATCCGCTAAAACGTAAAAACGGGCTTGGACGAACCTTGTTCGAGCTCGGGTGGGAGGGTCAATGGTGACCAACTCCCCAATGGAGCGAGCAATACCTCTTATAACATTTTCATGCCAACCAAAGAGGGGAAGACTCGGGAGCCTAACCCATATTGGGGCGATGTTGATGCTCTGGGTGTCAGGATTGAAATCCATGCCCCATTTCCTAAGGAATAAAATTTTGTGGCCCAAAAACCATGGCCCGCCAGCCAAAATTTTACAGTAATCCTCCTTATTGTTTAGTCTAATGGCAAAAAAAACTTGGGATAGGGCCGCCAGCTCCATATGACCAGAAGTCCTCCATTTACTTGCTGCCCACTTTCGGATGGTCTCCATGTCGGGACGACCGCCAATGAATTTGCCTATGAGGGTAAATTTCTCAAACTCCATGAAGCTTGAAAGGACTTCCGCCGGGATGTCCAGCTCATCCCCAACCGAAAACAACTCTTTGGTAGAAAACCCGCTTAGGGTTTCTGAGGCCGCTGCCTGAGCATAAGACTTGTGTGCCCCACCACCCCCTTTGTCTGGTGGGTCCTTACCCCGACCGACACCACCGCCAGCCCGATCTTCATCAATGGGCCCGGATGCCTCCGTACCCCTAGGCTCCTGGTGCCCTCCGTCTGCTCCGCTGCACCCAAGGATCGAACCATAGCCGCTCTCGAGCTCCCCCACAGAAGCCTTCCTGCCCATCGACCCCTTCCATTTGTGGATCTCAAAAGGGGCCTAATTTTCTTAGACAAGAGTTCTCTACACTAAATTATTCCAAAAATTGATGAATGCTTACCAGTATATCCCTGCTTCCTTCCATCATCCTGTTCACCAAAAGAAGGCCAAAATTTATATGAAATCAATAGGTTTTTGTTAGAGAAAGTTTCAAGGAAGGATTTATATCTATTAAAAATATTTTTTTTAATAGACTCAGGGTAAAGGGATATCATATTAACTTTCTCCTTCCTTTGTTTGAGAAAGTCAAATTTGATGGTAGGCCCTCATTGTTGGCTAGAGTTTTGGAGCAAGCAACACGTAGACATGGTTTAAAAATAAAAATAGTTCCACTTATTTTGAAATTGGATAATTGTAGTTTTGCTAGAGACATCCAAATTAGCACAAATATTATGTCACCAATGTTTGAAATATGGAGAAAAAATAAGGAGCTCAAACACATTTCTCTTGGCATCATTTGTTAGAGGAATCATAAACCTCTCAAATACTACCTGTGTAAAATAAAATTGTTTAAGGGACTCTCTTTTCCACCTTGTACTTTCACATTTTTAATGCATTTTTACTTTTCTTGGGGTGGGTCTTTTTATTGGGGGTTGAGCTTGGGATTCAAAAAAAATTACCGTCTTGGTCTATAAACCTGTGACTTGTATTAAATTCTTGAGTATTATTTTATCCCACATGCATTAATATTCAGCTCCCCCCTAGAGTTAGGATTTATAGAGGGGTTGTACCTCTTCAAATATCATACTCCGATGATGAGATCTGTAGGTCGAAACACGTTCAGAGTTTTGATGTTGTATTACTTTCTTTTTATCGGAATAAAATTCAATCTCATGTCTTTTGTTCCTTTTCTAACTCATGTTTTTCTATAAATTTTAACATTTTCCTTCTATTTTTTACCATGCTTTTGCTATTGGTATTATGCTCTTCACTTGTCGTGTAATGTGATATGGTGAACCCAAAAGCCTTCAGCACTAGTAGTATGTTCTTCACTTGCGTCTAAGCCATATGATGAATAAAAAACTAGTTTGCATATTTTTGAGTACTATGACACCATGTTTCATTTTTCATTAATTATGAATATTGTGGTTTTAAAATATCATAAACTTTATATTTTAATTGTAATATATATATATATATATATATATATATTTATCATTTGAGCATACTATTAATTGCTAGGGTTATATTGTTAGAGCTTGGATGGATTTTATAGTGAAACCTTTCATCTTTATATATATATATATATATATATATATATATATAATGCAATCAAAAGTAAGTGCAAGCACGAGCTGGGAGTGAGTGCAGCCAAAAGCAAGCACGATTTGAAATCAAGTATGCATGTAGTCACAAGAGAGTGTGAGTGCAACTGAGTGAGTGTGAGTGTAGCTAGAAGAGAGTGTGAGTATAGTCAAGAGTGAGTGCAGCCAAAAGTGCACAAGCTGTAAGAGAGGAAGAAGTGTGAGAAGGCAAGCAAAAAGTAGAAAGAAAAGTGTGATCAAGGAACAAGTGTCACTTCTTATTCTAGAGAATTTAAAGGATTTATTTGAAGAATATCTAGGTAACATGGAAATAAAATCATTTGTAAAATTTCCTACTAAAAGTATGAATGGCCAAGTTGGAAGTATGAATTCCCTAGCTATAATTAAGATGAAGATTTAATCCATTGTAAACCTATTCTAGGCAGTATATTCTACACCATAAGTGATTATCAAGGATGAGACGATTAAGAATGATATAATGGTTCTTAAAACTAGAGGGTTAATATGCAAGTTTCATGGATATTGGTCAGGTTTTTCTGAGATTCAAAATCGGGTCAAGTGGAAGTGGGATTTGAATTCAAGTTACTCCATGACATTTCTTCCAAAAGGAATTTTCCTCATTATTTTCAATAGTTCAAAAATAAGGGATAAAATAATAGATGAAGGCTTGTGGTTGTAGCACCCTAAAATTGGCGCAATAAAATTATAAAAATTACATTCACCTTAGTAAATAATTTAAAATTCAAATTTAACCTCCCAAACCGCCCGTTAACCGTCGGGTAATCCGTTTCCCCCTTTTTCGTGCCATTTTTAGAGGTTGTTTTGACCGTTTGACGATATCGTCGCCGATCAAACGATATCGCCCCAGATTTGATGATTTCGTCTGGACTAGGACGTCCAGACGATCTTGTCACAAAACTGATTTTGCAAAATTAGCTTCTGTTCCAACGGGTCTCCAATCCGGGCAGAAGCGTGTCTATGCCGTTAGGGACCCTCCCCCATTGGAGATCTCCCAAATTGGGATGATCTCCAACCTCCTAACTACTCCCCTAAGCCTATTTAATCCTAAGCTATTCCCTTAGCACCCCCCTGGCTGAAATTATCTGCAATTTAACTCCATCTACGCTGAACCATCCCAATTTTTCATTTGCACTGGTCCCATACCAATTTTGTTGCAGGTATATCACTGTTTTTCAGCCGGAGCCAACACACATCGTCGTCGATGAACCTGTTCAGATCGGAGGCGAACCTGTCGAATCCGAGGCGATTTCGTACTGATGCGAGACGATCTCGACTGCAGTCCATATTGAGGCAATCAGTGCCTGAAGTTTGCATTTCTCAACCATTTCTCTACTGTTTTATTCTGCAAATTAGATAGTTTATTCAGTGTTTATGTTATTTTGCATTTGGAGTTCACCCATTTAGCTTAGATTGCATACTAAGATCATGATTTGTCATTAAAATATCGTAATTTGTTTGAATTTCTGTTCATAACTATTACTCAGTATTCATACAATCATTTGGTGTTGTTTCCCTGTTAGCACAATAGTATTCGTTGTATTTTGTATCTATTTTTTTGCTTGCAGGTCTCTGACGAATTCGTCTGATGAATTCGTCAGATCTCAGATGATTCTGTCAGATCTCAGATGATTCTGTCAGATATCAGATGATTCTGTCGAATTCCAGATGATCCTGACTGCTTCAAACATCAGAATCATCACCAGACATCCGGATCAGGTATTCCTCATTTGTATTCTGTAAATTCTCTATTTTATGTCTTTAAATCTATTTTTTGTACTCATTGAATTTGCATTTTCATGTAGATTAATCTAGATTCATTTGGCCAAACCTAGGACATGAATGCTTAAAGTTAAAAACGAACACATTAAAACACATTCCAAACCTAGGCGTGGAAACTGCCATTAAATGTTTCCTGGTGAACCCACCATCCGTCGAAAAATCATCAAAATACACCTCCCTTGAGAGGCGGGACCTTCGCAAAGTCCTCTCAATCCGAGGTACCGCGACATCCTTTTCCCATCCTCCTTCCGGGCACGGATCCAATAGCCTGAAGGTAAGGATGCGAAAAATTTGGAGCGATACATTTTGGTGAACCCGACGTGAATGCATCATAACCTTTTGAAAACAAAAACAAAACAAAAACATATATAGAACAACTAAAACATAGATGCATTTTAAAACATTTAAAGTTTAAAATCATGTTTAGATGGTAGCTCCTAAGAAAAGGTTAGCAGTTACTATAAACGTAGAAAACCAATTGGCAGCCATAGAAGTCAATTCTGTCCTTAGTGTGCCTGAAACAAGTAGAAATCAATTCCTGTGGAACGAACTTGATAGAAGACTTAGTCTCATCTCATCTAGGTCCACACAACTTAAGCAAATCAAGAGGCTAGTCCTAGATACAATCCCGGATCCTCACCAACTAGTTTTTTATCATGAACTTCAGAGAGCCCGCCATAGATGGTTAGCTTATAGGAGAGCTCTAGTATCTTCAGAATTGTTCACCTTCGAGGAATACCTCGAGAACGCAGCCATTGTGCACCAGTTCCTAGGTTGTGTAGAAGACCAAGAGGTTGTTCTTACAGATAGGGAAATATGGAATAGAGTTCCGCGAGCTGTGCTATATCGAGAGTATTGCCATGAGCTTTACTTTTATCAACCAACATCTGAAACAGACAATATCACTATAGCTCTTTTCATCAAATTTTTAAAAGAAAACTTTCAATTTGAAGAAGAACACTTCATGACTCCGGAACAACTCGAACCTATTAATGATATTCATAAGTTGTTTATAGAAAACTAGATTATTACTTCAGTATTATTTCTTGCATTTATTGTGTTATTTGCTGTCTTTATTATATTATTTCAAAAAAACAAAGAAAAGCTAAAAAAACTAAAAAAACATAGCAAAAACTTAAAAATTTCATTTCAAATATTGTAGTAGGTATATAGTAAACATATACCTCTTAATTTGTTGCATATATATATATATATATATATATATATATATATATATATATATATATATATTTGCTGAAATCAAAACTTAGCACCATGCCTAAACTTAGGAATGGTAAAGAAACTTTAGGAGAAGGAGAAGATTGGTTACAAGATACAACTAAAGACCCAAATGTCCTTCTTGGAGATCCAAATCCGGAAGGAGAAACTCTAGGTCAATCAGACGAAGACTTAGGTGAAGATAAGGAACAAGAAGGAAGTGTTAAAGAGGATGGATCCTCATCCCCTAGAGTAGCTCCAAATGGAACTATTGCTTTTGACAATGCAGAGCATTTTCAGAAATTTCTCATTGATAACATTGATGACCTTAATGTGGCAATACGTATTGATAAAGGGCAAATTAGTAACACTCAAGCAACCATGGAATATATGTGTAATATGCACACTAACCCCTTGTCTTTCATTGATCAAGAAAGTGACAAGGCCGGGCCATCCAATACGGATATGGTCACTATGGCTCAAAACATGTCAAAACAACAAGGTTATCCAACCTCCTAAGGAACCTGTTATTCAACCTAAAATCACTCCCACACAAAAGAAACCTTCCTTCACTACTTTATTCCGCCAAACTATTGAGCAATATGCTTCAAGTAAACAAAAACCTAAAACAAAGCCAAATACAAATTTTCAACAATCCGGAATACAACATAATCCAACTTCAAAATTCCTCCATAATACTTTTCCTACCAATACTTTACACAATAGTAACATGGCATCTAATCTGCATGTTCCTCCATCCTATGCCCATAAAACCCATGTCAATGCCCTACCGAACCAATATGGGGGGCAAACTAGTAATCTGGAAGCCATGGTGAAACAATTAGCTTCACGTATGGACCAGATAGATCCCTACCGTCCCTCGTATAATTATCGAGAGATCTGTAGTCAACCTTTGGATCCCATAGTTGTAGCTCAACCATACCCTAAGCATTTTCCCATGCCCATCCTGCCTATATATAAAGGAACCGAAGATCCCATAGAGCATCTTCGCATGTTTAGGATAGCATGTCATGATATATCGCATGATGACTTGCTATTATTAAAAATGTTCCCAAAAAGTTTAGGTGGAATGGCATTAGAGTGGTACTATCAATTGCCCACTCATTCTTTGAGAAACTTTGAAGAAACAACTGAATCATTTGTCCATCAATTTAGTGCCTACATCGAGAGGCATGTAACTATTAAAGACCTATACAATTTAAAACAAGACAAAGATGAATGTTTTGCCGATTTCTTAGCTAGATGGAGGCAATTGATAGGAAAACTGCACTTTGTGCTGCCTTATAGGGAAATGTTGGACATTTTCATCAACAATTTACAAGAACAAATATCTTATGAGCTATCAACCGCTACTTTAACTACCTTCGATCAAGCTATAGATTTAGCTCGAAGAGTAGAAGATGCCCTCATTAGGAGAGGCCAACTTAGGAAGAAGGATGATGAGAAAACATCCAAAAATCAATATAAAAACAAACAAGTTGTCGGTGATGGAGTCACTGACAGCAGAAATATTGCTAATGTCAATACAACGAAGACAACAGAAAAATTCATATTGAAACCTCCTGATAAGCCTCCTCGAGAATTCACTAGATTAAACCAACCCTTATCAACTATTTTACCTCAATTGCTCGAAAGAGGTTTGATCCAATTACCAGCCATCCGGGAACCTGATCCAACTATACCCGGATATAGAGCTGACTTACACTGTGATTTCCATAGAGGACCTGGACATTCTACCAATGCTTGTAAAAGGTTGAAACATAAAATACAAGATTTGATTGACAATAATGAAATGGAAGTGCAAGCCTTCCAACCTAAACAAAACCCTCCTAATAATACTCAAAAGACCGTTCCCCAAAATCAAAATCAAAATGCCAATCAAACTCTAGACATATTTCAACACCCTTTACCACGACATGGTAAAGAGGTAGCCAATCAAATCGAACATCATAATGTTCCCCCTCCTACCCGATATGTAGGAACCATTAGCGAACAATTACCTGTTCAGGATCCTCAAATATTTGACACAACCTTATCCCTGGTTACGACTAGGCCCTTACATAATTTTCAAACTTCTGATTCTAGTGATATAGAATCAGATAGTGAAAGTGAAGTAGACATTACTTCAAATCAATCGAATAGTTCTGAAAATGAATCAGATCCTATTCAACCTGTCACAGATGCTATGGTTCCAGAAGAACCATTTCCTAGAAGAGTCACTACTCGACCTTCTTCCAATATATTCCTTTCTAATGAACAAGCCATTAATGCTCAACCGAGACCAGTTCAACGTCTTCACTATAACATTGTAGGTACCATTGGAGTCGTTACTCGACAACAAGCTCAAAATTCCCAACAAGAACCAAACCAAAATGATGGATCGGCTCCATTTGTTTTGAAAAACCCCAATAAAGGGAATCATGCTCCTACTGTTCAACCTAAACCCCCTTACAACATTAATGAGCAATTGTCTAATACTACGGCCAGAATTTCCCTCTTAGATTTATTAAGATCCTCTCCCACCCATAGGGATGAGTTGATGCTTACATTGAGCCAAATGATGGTACCTCAAAACATTCAACCTGAAGCTATGGCCAATACTATCATCACTCGAGAGATTGATTGTATTGACTTTCGGGATAAAGATATCCCACAACACAGTTTACATAAGGACAATCCCTTATACATTACTGCTCTAATTGGAGATGTAGTTGTCAAAAGAGTTTTGATTGATAATGGCTCATCTCTAAACATTTGCACCTTTGACTTCTACCAACGATTTGGCTTTAGAAGTGATGAAATGAAGAAAACTGATATGATTATCAAAGCTTTTAATGACGAAACACAAGAAACGTGTGGAGTTATTACCCTCCCATTGCAAGTTGGTCCTAGAACCCTAGAAACAACCGTGTTTATTGTACATTGCCCAACATCGTACAATATACTTTTGGGTCGCCCTTGGATCAACGCCATGCGAGCGGTCCCATCAACTTTACACCAATGTGTTAAATTCGAGTTTAAAAATCAGTTGGTCACTATTCATGGTGACCCTAGACCTTTTGATATGTGTGCTTTGGCGAACCCGTTGGAGTGCAATTTTGCCCTGCTCTGTCATCCACACATCCTAGTTCTTATTTTTCATCTAAAACCGTGAAACATACACCCATAACTTCACCTATTTCCTCTCCATTAATTTCATCCTCCTATATAGACCAACAACCCTCTAAACAAATCACTCTAGAACCTCAAAAAGATCTTAAATCTACAACCAATCCTTCAAGTTCTACCCCTATAAATTCAAATCTTATAGACACAACTATCATACCTTCCACATCTCAAGACATAGGTAATAAGCCTTCTACATCTTATGCCCTTTCTGATGAACTCTTACCAGATTTATCTACAACCTTAATATCAGAAAAAATGAATGCTTTCATGCGAGATTCAAACCTTTTAAATAACTTGCCGCCATCTCCTCGTACTTTAGGCCTCCCACAACCTATGGGAAGTACTTACCAAGTCGGGAGTTGTGCCTTCATTTATAAAGGATATGACTGGGGAAGAATCCCTCGAAATATCAAAACTCATCATGAGGGATACGCTCGGTGTTATTTTACCAATGATTATATTAAAGCTAAACCCATGATGCTTAAAATGGGATATGAAGGGAAAGGCTTGGGACCTTTCCAAAATGGCATGAAAGAACCTTTCGAGGTAGAACCGTGGCCTGCCCGCTGTGGTGTGGGCTTATTTCCTAGTAAGGGTCAACCCTTTCCTTTTGAGGATGATGATCATCTCATATGCTATCAAGATTATTTGGATAGGCATGTTGATTTGCCTCTTAAAAATCAGTCATTTTCATGCAACATGCTATCCATAGCTTACCCTGAAATGATTGTCGACCCCGATGAAGAGTTGGAAGGAGATATCTTCCATGATGTCTCTGTTGAAGAGATGTTACACAATGGATTTTATTTTGATGGTTCTATACCAACTATAGCCCAACTTGAGGCCACTAATCCTCAAGATGAATTATCTAAATTAACCTTACAAGAATTACAAGAATTGGGCGTTTCACCCGCCCCACCTAATTTTGAAAGAGATCTACACATGGAGGTAGAAAACGTCATTAAAATTAATATTGGAACTGAGGACAATCCTCACATAATCAATATCGGATCAGAATTAAGTCAAGAAAAACAAGAACAATACATTGCATTCCTTAAAGAGTATGAAGATGTCTTCGCTTGGACATATGAAGATATGCCAGGTCTAGACCCTTCTGTAGTCATGCATCATCTAGTGGTCCATCCGGATGCTAAACCAGTTAAACAAAAACTTAGAAAAATGCATCCCAAAGTGGCTCTGCTAGTCAAAGGGGAGTTAGAAAAACTCCTGAATGTTATCTTTATACAAGCTATTGATTATGCTTGAATGGATCTCAAATGTAGTTCCAGTCACCAAGAAAGAAGCTACCAAAGTTAGGGTTTGCACATATTTTAGAGATATTAACGCTGCATGCCCTAAAGATGACTTTCCTCTTCCAAACATGGATCAAATCATTGACTTCACTTCCGGAAGTGGGATGATGTCCTTAATGGATGGATTCTCCGGTTATAATCAGATCAGGATAGCTCCTGAAGATCAGGCTAAAATAACCTTTATTACCCCCTGGGGTACCTTTTGCTGGAAAGTGATGCCATTTGGCTTAAAGAACGCCGGTGCAACTTATCAACGAGCTATGACCTACATTTTTCATGATATGATGCATGATATCCTACATGATTATGTGGATGATATTATAGCTCACTCTATTATTGAAAATAATCATTTAGATGATTTGAGGAAAGTCTTTAATCGATTACGAGAATATCTCATTCGATTAAATCCAGAAAAATGCATATTCGGAGTTAAATCCGGCAAACTATTAGGGGTTTTAGTTTCTTTACGTGGTATTGAAATCGACCCTCTCAAGATTGCGGCCATCACTGATATGCCCGCACCTACTAATATATCTGAGTTACGAAGTTTACAAGGTAAACTTCAAGCCATCCGTCGCTTCATCGATAAGCTGGTGGACAAAACTGGTCCCTTTCTTAAACTCCTTAAGAAGGATGTCCCTTTTAATTGGGACACAGAATGTAGAGAAGCTTTTGAACTTCTCAAACAATACCTCCTTAATCCACCTGTGCTTTCACCACCTAAATCTGATCGCCCATTTCTCCTATATATTTTCGCTTTAGATTCTGCCTTAGGGGCTATGTTAGCTCAACTTGATGATGAAAAGCGAGAACGTGCTAATTATTATATTAGCCGAACCTTCATCAGTTATGAAACCCGCTATACAGTGTTAGAAAAACTATGTCTAGCAGTCGTGTTTGCTACGCAAAAATTATGACATTATATGCTTAGTCAAAAAACTTATGTCATTGCTAAATATGATCCCTTAAGGTATCTCATGAGTCGACCTTATTTATCGGGTCGCACAGCCAAGTGGGTTCTTGCTCTAAGCGAGTTTGATCTCACATTCATAGGACAAAAGTCTGTTAAGGGTCAAATCATAGCAGATCAATTAGTTGCTGCACCCTTAGAGTCTACCCATCCCCTCATCATCGAGTTTCCGGATGAATGCCTTCAATTAGAGGCAGACCATACCGAACAATGGTCCTTATACTTTGATGGAGCCCGATGCATGAGTGGGGCTGGTGCGGGTATTATTTTAATATCTCCGCAAAAACATCTTATTCCTCTGTCCTTCAAATTGACCTTTGCTTGCACCAACAATACTGCTGAGTATGAAGCTCTAATCCTTGGATTACGAGCTGCCCTAGCACTAAAAATTAAACATCTTTTAGTTTTTGGTGATTCTCAACTGGTTATAAACCAAATTAATGAAGTTTATCAAACCGGAGATGATAAACTGCGCCCATATAAGGCCTATGTTTTACAATTAATGTCTTTATTTGATCAAGTTACCTTGGAAGCTATTCCTCGAACTAGCAACCGTGCAGCTGATGCTATGGCCGCGGCTGCATCTCTCCTGCCCTTGGAGTTAGATGACGAATATGCCACTATCATTATTCGTCGACTCCAGGAACCCGCTTCAAATAAGTCATGCTTAGAGCCTTTGGATGTGTTTCTAATCAATGAAACTACTCCTGAACCTTGGTACACGGACATATTTGATTTTCTCCAAAATGGGACTTTCCCCGCCAATTCTAATAGAAACCAGCATCGGTTATTACGTCGACGAGCAAGTCGATTTGTAATAATTGGCAATACTTTATATAGGAGATCTTTTGAAGGTATCCTATTAAGATGTTTAAACTTAGAAGAGTCTAAATCAGCCTTGAGTGAAGCCCACGATGGATCTTGTGGAGGACACTTTAGTGGTAGTGTTCATTGCTAAAAAGCTCCTTCGGATAGGATACTTTTGGCCTACCATGGAAATGGATGCACATGAGTATGTGCGCCATTGCGACAAGTGTCAAAAACATGCTGACCTTGTCCATGCGCCTGCACAAGAGCTGCAGGCTATTTCATCTCCTTGGCCCTTTTCTAAATGGGGCTTGGATATTATTGGCAAAATCAATCCTGTGTCATCTGATGGACACAAGTTCATCATAACCGCCACCGAGTATTTCACGAAGTGGGTCGAAGCTATGCCTTTAGCTTCCTGCACTGGCACACAAGTTTCTAAATTTATTTTTAATCAAATCATTTGTAGGTTCGGAATTCCTGCAAATCTCATCTCTGACAATGGAACTTGCTTCAAAAATAAAGATGTTAAAAAATTATGCCAAAAATATAAGATTCAACATCGCTGGTCCACTCCCTATTATCCTCAGGGTAATGGTCAAGCATAAGCATCTAACAAAACCTTAATCAAAATTCTCAAAATATTAGTCAATAAAACTGGCCGTGACTGGCACATTCAATTATATCCAGCCTTGTGGGCTTATCGAACTAGTGTTCGAACCCCCACGGGAACTTCACCATTTGTTTTGGTTTATGGTGCTGAAGCCGTTTTTCCATTTGAATTGGAAGTTCCTTCTTTGGCTCTGCTACTTCAAGATACCGAAGTAGGAGATGAATATCGTGCTGGCAGACTCAGTCAGCTGGAACTCCTAGATGAAAAATGCATCAATGCTTTGGAGCATCTCCGTGCTTACCAAAACAAGCTTAAAAGATCATATGCTAAGAAAGTTCGTCATCGATCCTTTGAGATCGGCGACCTTGTTTTAAAAGAAAATAAAAAAAATACAAATGCAACTAAGGACCTTAAAGGTAAATTTGAGCCCAATTGGCTTGGACCATACATTATTATTGCTAAATTTGAATCAGGAGCATATAAATTATCTACCTTAGATGGTAAAGAACTTAAAGAACCCATGAATATTTTGCATCTTAAACGTTACTATGCATAAATTTGGTCATTTCATCCATGTATATATTTGTTCAAAATATTCTCAAAATTTCTATCTTGTATTTCTTTCAATTTATTTCAAAAACACCAAAAACATTCATAAATCTCCAAAAATCTTCAAAACTATTTGTTGCATTTATTTATGGCACTTGTTAAATTTTTGCTCAAAAACAAAAATAAAACCAAAAAACAAAATAAATAAACAACAATATGCTTGACTCTTTCGAAACCAAAACAATATAAAGAAGAAAGAGAGAGTCAACATTCTCAAAACTTCTCAAAAGTGTTTATATATATTTTTCTTACAATTATTGCAGTTATATGTTTCAAATTATTTTGGATAAATTAGCATTTATTTGGAATCCCTCACTTGCACACTCACAACAAATAAATATCTTGATTTTATCCGGCATGATTACTAATCTCTCTTATATCAAAGTCCACAAAATTCAATTAAATAAAGTTTGAGCATAGAGAATTGATCTTGTTATTTACTTAAACCAAGCACATCTTTTCACAATAAAATGATTATATTTGTAATTTCCATGCTTTGCTACATAGTAGAAGTGGTTTCTTGAGCGAAAAGTTTCCCCTGCTATCCTATCATGCACATGGTCTAGAATCTTTGAGAATTGGCAAAAGGACAAGCTCACCCCTACCCAGAATAAAAATCCCTTGCTCTACAGCTAATCCGAGCAAGTATCCCTAGCAAAGAAAAAGAGAAAACAAAAGTTCAAGAAAAAGAGAAAAGAAAAATGTTCTTTTATATCATTACAACAATGTTCCAAGCATTATACAAAAGAATACAAAAGAAATACAAAAAGAAAAATAAGCAAAGTTCAAAAGAAAGCAAGAAAGCAATAAAATCCCTTTCCCTACCCTTTGAAAAGAAAAGAAGGGTTGATGAGCTTGAATCCCTGGAATTCTCAATTATTCGAAAACTGTGAGGTAAGCCCCATAACAGGTGGTTTGTGCCCAACCCGCTTGGCCTTGGGTAACTCCTAGCGTGGTGATATGTCCGTCACATTAGCGACCTTCTTTTGTACTGGACCTATGTCTGCTTATGGATTAGCTAGCTCTTGATAATCCGACCTACATAGTAGTCTAGTATGGTTATATGCATCTACATCATGGTTAATGAACACTTATTTGGTTTCTTCAAATCACTTGTATCATATTATCTTGCTCAAAACTGGTAAATGAACAATGCAATTGCACACACATTTGTATTTGAGAGATTTTGTGTATCATTATGATAAATCAAGATTGGAAATGAATTCACATATGCACATGGGATTCCTTATAAATCTAACTTTTGTCTTCAAAATACTTTGAAATATTATTTTTGCAACTTGTTTGGAATAAATCAAGTACAGTTGTTTACCACAAAGACAACTATATAATAGAAAAATCAAAAATTTCTTTCAAACTATACAATCAAAACATATATACATATATATCTGGTTGACTTTCGCGACGATGGTATAGTTTCAAAACCAAAATTGGAATTTTATGCCTAGCGCAAGTCCTCATTTTCATATTTTCTGTTCATCAAAAATCAACCATGCAATAAAACTATCTTTTTTTGGATTTTCGCGATGATGGTATAAGTCTATACCTACATATTCTATGCCTAGCGCAAACCATTGTAACAATTTTTATTCCCCATTTATTAAAAATCATGAAAACCATATGACTTAATTCATTATGTTACACAAATTATGCTTTTAAAAAGCAAACCCATTTTTATTATTATTTCATGTCATTATGTCAACCTTCAATTTTGCAATGATGGTATAATTCCTAAAGAATTATCCAAAAATTTTATCACACTTAGGAATTTATGCCTAGCAAAAATCATTTTAAACATTATTTCATGCACAAATATTTTTTATGAAAATCTGAAAACAAACCATCATCATCATCATCATTTGCACTATTGCACCAAAGTCTTAAGACAGTCTCTTAAGCACTCTTTTACTTTTAACAATATTTCTATAAATGGGATTAGCTTGACGACCGAGTGAGCAACGACTCCATGAAATGGTCTATAATAGCGACAATGTCCTTTGAAATTATTGTTAGAAGTCTCTTTTTATATTTTATCATCATCACATTACAAACAACCAATTTGTTACATCAGATTATTTCATTTAAAATATTACAAGCATGACATCCAAATTATAATATTTCCAACGACATAATTACATGAATTATCAAATCAATCAATCAAACATAAAAGCATCATAAGCATACACATTATACAAGTCATGTGATCAAAAACATATCTCATATCATATATATATCAACAACCGTATATGTACATCATCAAAACTGGATTGGTATGCCACAATCTGTACCTCGGCATACTCAATCCTCTATCAACAAAAAAATAATCATATAATACAATGTCAATCCAGCCCTCTAGCCTCGAGAGCCCCTCGAGCTCTCTGCCTCATCTCCTCCCCCGCCCTGAGGTGGACGAGGTGGCCCCATCGTAGTCTGTGTAGTCCTAGTCCTCGACCGGGACGTGGTCCTCGACGACCCGATCCTGATCGGATCTGCAATGTTGGCTGGCAGGGGTAGTCTATCTCGCCTCTGGCACCAGCTGGTAGTACAATGTCTGATAGAATGTCAGCTGGGCGATAGCCCGTGTCGCCTCTCCGGAGCTCGCCCTCTCGCCCCGTGCCCCGAGGCATGCAATCTCATCCCGCAGTTGTGACACCTCAGCTCGATGGCGTGCAGCCTCATCTTGTAGAGTCTGCACCTGGGCCTGGAGACGATCTCTCTCCGCCCGAAGAGTAGCCATCTCGCTACTCTCTCCTGTGTCGACACCCTTGCCCTTATCGGGCGATGGTGGCCTCTCCCTCTATGGAGATGGGGGTCTCGCCTCCCTCCTCTCCCTCTATCGCGGCCTCTCCTGTGCCTGTGGCCTCCTCAGCTCTCTCCCACCGTGACCCTAGGCTACCTCCATAGCCACCTGGCACCGCCTCCCTATCCGATGCACAACCACGTGTATCGGACCCTATGCCCTCGTCATCCGAGGAGGGCGGATGCCTACGTACCAGGCATCGTAGCCATCTGCAACCCCTGCGTCGTCCCCATCCACTGGCTGGATGGGGGCATCATCCGCGTCCTGGCTCCAGAACCGCTGCATGTCGGGAGCCCCGCTAACCGTGGTGTTATCCCGGATAGTCCGAGAAAACTCGTAGTCCCTCAAAGATGGGATCCCCTACTGCAGACCGAACTGTCTCAAAACTCGGTCATAGCGGTGGAGCTCCACCTCTCCCCTCTCCATCCGCAGCCAGCAGACTCGCCTAACGCGAGCCAACTCCTGTCCATCCTTTGCCCACCCTGGATGCTCCCTCCATGGTCTCCAGGTGATCTGGTCTGGGACTAAGTCATCTAGTAGCCTCCGGGACATAGGCAGGTCTATCCGCCATTGTGCCCCTCTCCGGAGCCACCAGTAGAAGACTCGGGGCCTCTCCCCGTCTACCCCTGTCAGAGGAAGCCCTACCGGCCTTCGCACTGCAATGTGCTCCCAAGCACCAAACCTGTAAGAGCGATGTCATGACCAGACATCGGCCGCCCTTGTACACGACCCCATATAGGATCCTGTACAACCGGCATAGCACAAAGTTGCCCCAAGAGAACCTGTACCCGTGGTCCCGCATATCGTAGATCACATCTACGAGCATCCACGACACCCTGCACCCACTCTGGTGGCACAACAGAAGTCCACCAACCACTCCAGCTAGTACCCGTGTGAGTCTAGATGCCCCAAGCATCTGGCGTAGTGCCTCGATATTAACTCCGCCCTTCTCCAGGGTGAAGCTCGGGTCACCACACAGTCATCCCATAGCACGGCCCTGATTGGCCACAGGAGTAATCAACCGTCCTTGTATGGGGATTCTCAGAATCCTCCATACATCCTCTAGTGTGGGAGTCATCTCCCCTGTCGGTAGCCAAAAACATGAAGAACCCGGATACCACCTCTCTGCTAGGGCCGTCAGTAGCCCCATATCTGTGGATACTTGTGGCATTTCTGCCACATGCAGTAAGCCGGCCTGTGCCAGCTGATCTCGCTCTGCCTGTGTGAGAGCGGCCAAGTCATCTCTCAACCCTCCATACTTCCATTCCCTGCTCTTTAGTAATCCTCTCTGCAAACATAAACAACAAAACAATAAACAATCATTAATAAACAATTCAAGTAATTAATAATGCAAGTTAAAAATTCAATTTTATGCAATTGATGATATCGCCCACTATTGGACGATATCGTCCCAAATTTGAGCAGGATCGTCTCCGATTTCACAAGCCGAAATCGTCTCTAATTTGACGAAATCGTCCCCCTTTCGCCGATTTCGCCCTTGGGCGAAATTGACGAAATTGAGACGATTTCGTCAAAATCGGGACGATTTCGTCCCGACGACGTCGACGGCCCAAAAACGGCCGCGATGCTCAAAAATCATCTAAAAATTACCTACAAAGCATGTAAATTCAAATTAAAGCATCCTAGTTAAGTCTAGACTCTTACCCGTAGACCGCGCCGGACCTCTGTCGATCTGTGCGTCGTCTCCACCATTTTTGCTTCTAGAGCTCTAAAAACCAAAAAATGAACAATAAAAATGAATTAGGGTTTTACCCTATTTTTCTTAATTTTATTCAAAAATAATTTTTTGTTTTTCTGCGTTTTTACCTCAAACGTTCGATTTGGGTAAAAACACGGAGGGGGCACCATAGTAAGTTGTCGTACGATTCGACCAAGAATCGTCGCCTAAAAATGGGAATAATTTTTGCTTTCTCGTAGATCGAGAAGAACTCATCTTTAACGCATTTTCTTCGGAAAATTCGCTAAAGAGGGGGCAAAATGTAGCACCCTAAAATTGGCGCAGTAAAATTATAAAAATTACATTCACCTTAGTAAATAATTTAAAATTCAAATTTAACCTCCCAAACCGCCCGTTAACCGTCGGGTAATCCGTTTCCCCCTTTTTCGTGCCATTTTTAGAGGTTGTTTTGACCGTTTGACGATATCGTCGCCGATCAGACGATATCGCCCCAGATTTGATGATTTCGTCTGGACTAGGACGTCCAGACGATCTTGTCGCAAAACTGATTTTGCAAAATTAGCTTCTATTCCAACGGGTCTCCAATCCGGGCAGAAGCGTGTCTGCGCCGTTAGGGACCCTCCCCCGTTGGAGATCTCCCAAATTGGGATGATCTCCAACCTCCTAACTACTCCCCTAAGCCTATTTAATCCTAAGCTATTCCCTTAGCACCCCCCCTGGCTGAAATTATCTGCAATTTAACTCCATCTACGTTGAACCATCCCAATTTTTCATTTGCACTGGTCCCATACCAATTTTGTTGCAGGTATATCACTGTTTTTCAGCCGGAGCCAACACACATCGTCGTCGACGAACCTGTTCAGATCGGAGGCGAACCTGTCGAATTCGAGGCGATTTCGTACTGATGCGAGACGATCTCGACTGCAGTCCATATTGAGGCAATCAGTGCCTGAAGTTTGCATTTCTCAAACATTTCTCTGCTGTTTTATTCTGCAAATTAGATAGTTTATTCAGTGTTTATGTTATTTTGCATTTGGAGTTCACCCATTTAGCTTAGATTGCATACTAAGATCATGATTTGTCATTAGAATATCGTAATTTGTTTGAATTTCTGTTCATAACTATTACTCAGTATTCATACAACCATTTGGTGTTGTTTCCCTCTGTTAGCACAATAGTATTCGTTGTATTTTGTATCTATTTTTTTGCTTGCAGGTCTCTGACGAATTCGTCTGACGAATTCGTCAGATCTCAGACGATTCTGTCAGATCTCAGACGATTCTGTCGGATATCAGATGATTCTATCGAATTCCAGACGATCCTGATGGCTTCAAACATCGGAATCATCACCAGACATCCGGATCAGGTATTCCTCATTTGTATTCTATAAATTCTCTGTTTTATGTCTTTAAATCTGTTTTCTGTACTCATTGAATTTGCATTTTCATGTAGATTAATCTAGATTCATTTGGCCAAACCTAGGACATGAATGCTTAAAGTTAAAAACGAACACATTAAAACACATTCCAAACCTAGGCGTGGAAACTACCATTAAATGTTTCCTGGTGAACCCACCATCCATCGAAAAATCATCAAAATACACCTCCCTTGAGAGGCGGGACCTTCGCAAAGTCCTCTCAGTCCGAGGTACCGCGACATCCTTTTCCCATCCTCCTTTCGGGCACGGATCCAATAGCCTGAAGGTAAGGATACGAAAAATTTGGAGCGATACAGTGGTTTAGGGGTAAAGATGCATTATATTTAAGACCTTGGAGTGAGAATGTTTTTGTGGAAACAAACTATTAAAATACTTTTGGTATGGATTAGGTTTTTTGGACTTCCTTATCAACTCAACTATTAAAAACATATTTATCATTAATAGTTGTTTTTAATAAAAAATTAGATCGAAATTTCTTTTTAAAATACATATTATTTATATCATAATACATATTATTTTATGAGTTGTACGACTATTTAAAATACATATTCTTCATATCATATGATTGTGTTTCATATTCATGGTATCAAATGTCTAAAATAAATTAATTAAACATATAAACAAATTTAAAATATAAAAAAAACTAAGATTCCTAGTGATTAAAAAAATGAATACGGTGACCCGTATTTTGAAAAAATAAAAAACTAATGTAAAAAATTATTTATATATTATATTTTTTATGATTGGAAGGAACAATATGTAATGACCCTCCTTGCATGGTTAATAAAAAAGAATAAAATATGTTAATAGTTACCTTTTCTTGCGAGACAAGGTGTTGTTGATGTCTTCTATGAGTGCAAGTTAGTCGCAGAGAGGTAATGAATGGAAGCAAGTCAGTGGGAAATATAAAAGGGTAAGTGATGATTCAGCTCGCAAGCACATGGACAGTCACGTATGCATATCATTTAGATGCATTATTGTGTGAGTTAAATTGGTTTGAATATTGCATGTGGGTAATATATGAGAAATGTTTTGTCTTGGCAATGATGATGGGAGCCACTAGTGTGAAAAGGCATATGGTTGGTTGCAATTATTGCATGTGTGTGTATGCTTAATTCATGAAATATTTTATTGTTGGTTTGTGTGATTAAAGGTGGTAAAAAGGGTGTTTTAGTCTTGAAATTACCTTTAAATGGTTTGAACTAAAGTTTACCCTTATATTGTCATGATACTAGGGAAAGGTGTTATATATATATATATATATATATATATATATATATATATATATATTAAATGATTATTTTATCCCTACCTTTTTTAAAGGAAACAAAATATTTTTTAAAGTTATGATGGTTGTGTTGATTTGTTCATATTCTTGTATTTTAATTATGTATTAAGTTGTGGTGAGAAGATAAAGGGAAGAGTGGCTCCACTTATGGCTTTGATGGTGGATAGCATTTACGATATGACAACCGAAATTCTATCCACATAAAGCATAGTATTTTCCCAACCATTGCTTGTGAAGGGTGAAAAGTATTTATTATTATTTTTCTTGATTTTTGGTTGAACTTCGAGAAGAGAATAATTCTTGTTTTAAAAATCCATGATATGAAGAACCCCATGCTAGTGGAATCTGTATTTGTTATTGTTATTGGTTATGGAGGTATTCTGAGAATATGAGAAATATCCATCATGTAAATTAAGTACATTCGATTGAGAACAAGGATGGGTGGAAAGGAGTTTCTCGAGCATTCAAATAATGAAAAAAATGAGGAAGGTGCATGCGAGTAGTGGGTTGAACGAAGGAGTTTATTAAAGCCGATAATTGCTACAGTTCAAAAAGTGTGAATACAAGTTAGTAATACTATATTTTTGTTGTGTGGAAATGTTAACAAAATTATTTTCATGACTATTGAGCCATTGACATGTGAAAATGAAACCCCTATGTGTAAAAATAAAATAGTTGGGAGAATGTGTTGTTCATAAAAAAAATTCTATGATTTACTAATTATGTGGGCATAGAGTTGCTTTTAATTTTTTTTCACCTATATAGAGAATAATGGTGGTAGTAGAAAACGTTTTTTACATTAAATAAAAAGTTTTGCTATTTTAAAGCATATCATTTGTTGTGTGTGAAAGGAACTAAACATAAATGGCGCACTTGTTGTGTGTGAAATGAATTTAACACAATTGAAATTCTTGCTTTGTATGAAAATAATTGAATGCAATGGATAGCTAGAGTGGGTTAGATGTTGCACAATATTATATTGAATATTCAACAAAAATATTGCCAAGACAAGGTAACGTAAGCTTGTAGTTGAAGGATTGTGAAATGGAACTTCGTTTGTCTAAATTAAAAACATAGCTTGGTGTTAATCAATGTAGAAATATAACAAAACTTCTAGGAAATCTCGTGAGAGGGGATTAGTGAAGTCTAAAGCATTTATGTGTGAGTCTTGTCTAAATTTAGAATGCATGTTAGTTGCATGATCATCTTGAGTCATATCTGATCCCTAGCAACTTCGATTAGAATCTAGAACAAGTAATAAAATGCAATGTATAGTGGACATCATGAAGAAGTCTCGAACGCATGTTGGAAGATGGAACCCACACTATTGAAACACAAAAAAAATGTACTAAATTCTTTCTTTATGGTGAGGCAAACTAAGCTCTTGCATAGGGATTCACTAGTTAGTATCTTGCATTGTTGGCTTTCATATTATAGCTAGTGCTCGTCTTGTGAAGCCAAGTGTATAGTAAACAATAAAAATTTCAAATCAACATTACCTATTACATTCTTATGGAAAGAAAATAAATACCAAGACCTTCATATTTTTGAATCCATCTGTGAAATAAGATATGGAAAACTGTAGCAGAATTGTATAAATGAAAAGCCTAAAGGTATGCTTATATTTATACTTCAATTCATTTTGCGTGTTAATATGTATTCCACATATTGTACAATGGAATCACACTATATTTTAGTTTCTTATTATTTGATATTGTTGAAAATATGTATGGGTAACCTTGAACTTGTTTATTTATGTTTTATTTACTGCATTAGAATATATAGTCAAGTATGCAATGGATACCCGATAATGATATTGAGATGTTAACCGTAGAATGGTTGGTGACACCGGGTGTGGGTGTCTATTTGAAAATCGGATATGCTTAAACATGGTTGAAAGTAAAATCTTTTGTATACATGGAACATCGTGGGCTAGCTACACATATCTACCTTTTATTTAATTAAAGAAAGTAGGTTTGTGATGGAGTCAACTCCTTATATTTTTAAAATAAATAAGATCTTAGGAGATAGAGAACGATCATAGTTCTTCTAAGATGCATTTTTATGGTGTAATGTAGTGGACTCCTTAGAAGGAATATTCAGTAAACTCTTTTAAGTGAGGTTGTTTTGAGAAGAGTTAGAGCCAACCAATATATCCTGAATAACTTGTTAGATCAAGCGGTTGCTAAATAAATTATAGGGACTTTTGGTAAGACTAGACCCAAAAACCTTACTTCAGATATTCATCCAGGAATATAAGGGTGTGGGAAGGCATGGAAATGGATCAAAACAACGATCAAATGATAGGAAAGGTCAACAAAATACTTGGTCAGCTCGGAATGGAAAAGTGATATGGGATAATTTTTCTAGGTTGTTTTTTTAGCACTGTGATAAAAACCATACCTCTCAAAATTTATCAAAAAAAGGACACAAGGTTTGGTATGTGATAAACCTTTGTGAGTTGTGAAGGTATGGGATAATAAATACCAAGGTCTGAGAAAGGAAATGGTGCTAACTACTTTCGAGAATAAGGGAAAGACCAGTTAGTCACTAAGGCATAATTACGTTGAGCACTTTAACATTGTGAATAAACAAGTCGATTGATTATCGAAGGTACATAATATGAAGGATAGGGAAAAAAAGCATCCCCCTCTAGGTTTATGGGCCTTAGAGGATAACCCTCATCGTGGATAAATCCTCATGTTGGTAAACATGGATGATAAATAAGTTAGTTGATACCACTAAATGGCATGTTTATAGAATTTAGCTAATCTTGTCCACTTGGTAGACTGGCTGCAACAATCTTGTACCCAAAATTGGTATGTTGTACCTATGCTATACTACAAATAAGAATGATTAGATTCAAGGGATTGATTCTGATGTTGTTAACTCTACCTGCAAACTTGTTTTAAAGGTTACCTTGTGTAGTCAGAGTAGTAAATTTTTTAATATATATATATTGGATTCTTACTTTTCTTTTATCAAGTAACCAGGTGAGTGGGTTGTTACACAATCCATATAACAAAGGAACCATGATTCTACATATTTTATTATCTTTTAGTCCTGAACAAAAGTGGGATTATAATCTCTCTAAAAAAATAAGGTAGATGTCTCAGAAATGAAATGAATACATTATAAAAAGACTTGTGATTACATATTTATGGTCTGTATAGACTGCCAATATAACATCTTTGTAAAGATAATTTATTCCACACATTAAGAAAACTTAGTGCAGGCTTAGAAAACCACTTAAACTAAAACACCACTCTTGTAAGATATATAATAATTGATAGTGACAAATAAAAATAATATCGCCCGTGACAGTAGATAACTCTAATTAGAACTTAAAATACTCCAGGCCTTACATTATATGCAAAATACTACACATTAAATACTACAGTTGAGATAGATCTATAATATATCTTCATTTATTGTGTGGTGGATATTCTTTATGGTGTGGTGGAGATCCTTCGTTATCATGTGGGGGGTTTGGGACCTTCACACTCTTCACTGCAGATTGAAACCACAAGCACCAAATAAGATAGTAGATTTAGTAAAACAACATATCTATTGACAAATTTTATCCCCTCTTACAACCATTGGGTGTGTCCTTAGTCCCATTGGATTCTTCTATCAAGAGTACGACAATAACAACTCAATAAACACAAAAAAACACTAAAGAAGAAATTTTGGGGAAATAAATAAATAAATTTAGGTGTTACTAACATGATATTACAATATACATAACTCTAAGTTTTTCTCACTTTTTGAGCTCTTAGAAAAGAACCTTGCCTCTACTTTTTTGTTGTGTGTAGTTATACGTGTATGGGCAAATATATTTTCATACATGTATAAATATAATTCAGAAGCTCAATAAATTAAGTACTAAAGACGAAACACATTGGAGGCTTAGATATTGAATGGTTTGGCTAAACAAGGGGTTAGAAACACCAAATAGTTTTATCTGAAAGCCATGCAACATTGCCAAAGAAACGCAATCAAGGAGATAGAGCATGAATTAACCACTTATACATACAAGAAGAAAATTCAGAAACTTGCTAGTCAACACTACTCAAATCTACTCTCTAAAGAAAATGGAAATCCACATTCCTAGGGAATACTTCTACAACATATACCAACAATATTAATTTTAGAAGAAAAAAAAGATCTCTGTTAGCTAGTCACTATGGACGAACATAAGGATATTATAGCAGCTCTACCAAAGGATAAAACTCCCAGGCCTGATGGATTCATAAATAACTTTTACCAACAATACTTACACATCATTGAAGAAGATCTACTATGTATTATTGAGGATGTTAGGGTGAAAGGTAAGCTTCTTGGAGCCATCAAATCCATATTTCTAGCATTGATTCCTAAAGAAAAAAATTCCACTACTTTATATAGATTCATAGATATGGTTTATTGGTTGTACCACAATTGTTTTGGAAAAGTAGTAACTACTGTAACTAGTGTAGCTTGTACTTGAATAAGCTATTGTAACTGGTGTAGTTGTGGCTAAAACAAGACTAGTTTGGATGTGAGTGGTGGTTTCTTGGTGTAATGTTATCAAAGTTAGCTCTAGTAATATTTGTAATATTTTTTAAAGTGGATTTTTGGACTATTTTGTTACCTTATCGATATATGGTTGAGGGTAACAGGTGAAGATAATATGTTTAGATATTGCACATGCAGTGGGAGTAGTTGGTAGATATATGTGTAATCTAGGGAAGGAATATTGAACTACTATGATAGTTTTAGACCCTATGGAAATTATTAAACAAGTGGGAGATTGTTGGAAATGTGTTGAATATTTTCCATGTTATTATGGTTGGGTTTTTGGGTTAATATATTTGAACCCATGGATTAATATATTTGGGTTAATATATTTGAACCCATGGATAAATATATTTGAGTTAATATATTTGAACCTATGGATAAATATATTTGGGTTAATATATTTGAACCCATGGATAAATATATTTGGGTTAATATATTTGAACCCATGGATAAATATATTTGGATTAATATATTTGAACCCATGTTTTAATATATTTGGGTTAATATATTTGAACCCATGTTTTAATATATTTGGGTTAATATATTTGAACTCGAGTTTTATGGCCATGGTATTGTAAAACTCCTTCTTGTGTTGTTGGTATATAAAACAACACTTGCATGATGGTTGGTGCATGGTGAATGTTCAGACACCCCCAAAGGGGGAACACAATATGCAAGACAAGCATTCGTAAGCAATAGAGAAAACAAGAAAGAAACTAAAGAATATTATTGTATTGGAGATGGTCAAGTTTATACAATAAGAATATATTCTAGCTGGGTTTTTTCTCAAAATTATTTCCCAGGATAAATCCTTGTGTAATGTGTTTTTCTCTATTTTTCCTTTGATTTTGAAATTATAATTTTTGGAATTTGTTTATCAGGGTATTATTTCTCTCCATTTGATATTAGAGCTAGGTTGTAGCTTGGTTCAAAGAGAAAGGATTTCAACCCTGGGATAAATCAATTCTTTAGTGGAAGCATTATGTGGAAGAATTTGGATGAAGGAAAAATAACAAGAAGCACAACGGTAGAGATAGTGAGCTTCAACAGTGGTAGAGATGGAAAGCTCAAACAGTGGTAGATATGGTGAGCTCTAGTAGTGGTAGAGCTGGTGAGCTTTGATAGTTGTAGAGCTAGGGAGCTCTAACAATAGTAGAGATAGGGAGATTTGGTAGTGGTAGAGTTGGGAAGCTCTAACAGTGGTAGAGCTAGTGAGCTTCGATAGCAGTAGATTTAGTGAGCTTCGATAATGGTAGATCTAGTGAGCTTTGATAATGATAGTTATTATGAGCTTTGATAACGATAGATATTATGAGCTTCAACAATGATATATCTTATGAGATTTGATAACGGTAGATCTTGTTTAAGTTAAAATCCATCACATCTCACCATTTCATAAGTCATGTCATCATTTACCATAAAATTCCATCATCCTTAGGTGTTTTTAGTCACTCAGCCACTCCTAGAATTTCAAGAAACCTCCATTGTATATCAAGTCTCCTCTAGGACCAAAATCACATTATCACTAAGAAAATCTTGATTTTTGGGAATTGACTCTAAATATTCTTGAACTAAACACATACAACATCTTTTATCATATAGGGATAACACCATGATTGGATTAAACCTCAAAGTGAAAAATTCATCTTTGCTTGTCCCATTATGCACATAGACAAAAATCAAAACAATGGTATTATTGTGGCTGATCCACAACGTACCCCAAAATTGGGGACCCACCTTTTTTGCATGTTTTCCAAGAAGACCAAAGTGGCCCATATGTTAAAGATCAAAGAAAAAGCAAAACACCGCAAGGAGGAAAAGTTTCACGATATCGCGACATGTTGCGTTGTCGCTGCCAAAAGAGAAAAAGTGTCGCGATATCGTGACATGTTGCATTGTCATGGCCAAAAGGGAAAAAGTGTCATGATATCGTGATAGGTTGCATTGTCACGGCCAAAAGGGAAAAAGTGTCGTGATATCATGACATGTTGCATTGTCACATCCAAAATAGAAAAAGTGTGGCGATATCGCGACATGTTGCATTGTCATGGCCAAAAGAGAAAAAGTGTCACGATATCGTGACATGTTGCATTTTAACGGCCAAAAGAGAAAAGTGTCACGATATCGTGACATGTTGCATTTTCATGGCCAAAAGATAAAAGTGTCACGATATCGTGACATGTTGCATTTTTGCGACCAAAAGAGAAGAGAAAAAGTGTCGCGATATCGTGACATGTTGCATTTTCGCGGCCAAACAAGAAGAGAAAGAACAAGAAAGAAAAAGTGTCACAATATCGCGACATGTTGCATTTTCATGACCAAAAGAGAAGAGAAAGAAAAAGTGTCGCGATATCGTGACATGTTGCATTTTTGCGGCCAAACAAGAAAAAGTGTCACGATATTGCGACATGTTGCATTTTTGCGGCCAAACAAGAAAAAGTGTCAAAATATCGCGACATGTTGCATTTTCGTGGTCAAAAAAGAAAAAGTGTCGCGATATCATGACATGTTGCATTTTCACAGCCAAAAAGGGTAGGCAGGCAGAGAAACAAAAGTGTCACGATATCACGACATATTGCATTTTCGTGACTCAAAAAGGGCAGGCAAGCAGAGAAACAAAAGCATCATGATATCGCGACATGTTGCATTTCACGACTCAAAAGGGGCAGGTCAGCAGAGAGACAAGAGTGTCGTGATTTTGTGACATGTCCAATTTTTGCCAAGGGAACAGAGTAGTCGACAGTGCGTCTGATATTAGTGATGAACACCAGGATAGTGAAACTGAAGACCGCATAGTGATGTGGACATAAGGACAAAATCCAATGAATAAGACAAAACGTTACATAAGGAATCTTTAATGATTTGAAATCATTTAAGATGGTCGTTACACATGGAAGGAAATAGACGCATGCCCTTGTGGAGAAAAGGAAACATTTTTTTGAAATCAAACCATGGGAATGAAACGAAGGGCCACAAAATAGAAATGAAAAGTCTTTTTGGAAACCAAAACACATGCATGCACAAGGGAAGGTGAAACAAATAGCCATTGGAAGATGAAACGCAAATCTTCCTAAAAATTTTAAATACGCCAGGCAAGGATGTTTTGAAGGGTTGGAAATTTTTGTGAGCAGAGTTGCAGATTTGAAGGCAAGAGGGCCATTCTGGACCTGTTTGTGTCATTTTTCTTCCATGGACTTGTTTGGGAAAACCAGAAATTTTGCTATTGTAAAATGACACATTTTTAATGCAGAAGTTTTAAAAAAATTGCATCTTGTGGGCAAGAAAGAAGGAGATTCTCTTTGCATTCTATGGATTTAATGTCTATTTCTTTTCTCTTTTTCAGATTTCGAGTTTTTAGATGGAGTTAATGCAAGTTTGCTTGGTTGCTTCATGTGAATGCTTGAACCTGAAATTTATTTTAAATCCTAGGAACCATCACTTAGTCTATGGGGATTGTGCTTGTTTTGCAAGTCCAATAGGTTAGGTTGCATGCATGGAGACCTCACATCTTTAGTTTTGTTGAAATAGGATAGCATCATACTGAATGCATTTTATTTTCAGTTTTTTGCATTGTATTTTCATTTTTCTGCATTTTATTTTTCTAAAAATTTTAACTTATTTAAATTTTCAGGCATTAAAATAAACATTTAAAATTTTCAAAATCCAAAAACAATTCCACCATTGCCCCTTGTTTACAGTTACTTGCAATCACTAAGGCGTTCCAAGCATTCAAATTGAATATCTATATTTGAGATTACTAATACACATATGCAAATGCTAATACAATGGAGACCTTGGAGAAGTTGTTTGTTTAACTTCTTTGCAAGAGGGGATTTGGAACCCAAATCCTAAAGGAGAGTGTACTTTCACAATCGGGTGAAAATACCACTCAACATATTGGTGCTAGATGGAGGGCTTGAATTGGTTTATTTCAGAGTGATTTAAATGCTATAGGGATTTAAATTTTGAATATTTCATGCCCTATTGATTATTATCTTTAGCTCTCTTTTAACAACACAACATTGTAGTGTTAAAAGGAGGAAATGAATAACTATGCATTTTCCTAACGCTTTTTGATTATTCATACAAGAATAATGTGTTTTGATTTTATTCTAAAAATTTTGGTCTTGACTAACGAGGTTGTCTCCATGCAATTACTTTCATTTGATTTTAAGGGATACATCTCTTGGTTGATGCTAACATGATTATTAATATGTTACATGTTTGATATTTTCTAGTCAATTTCATGCTTATTTGTAAGGAATTATTTTGTCTAAAAATGTATTTGTTGTCGATATTATGCTCTTCACCTGCGTGTAATGTGATCTTGTGAATAAGAAAGCCTACAACACTAGGAGTATGCTCTTCACTTGCGCATATGCGATCTGGTGAATCAGAAACTAATTTACATTTTTAGAATATTGCTTTGTCATGGTTCCTTCTTTTATTCATGACTAACAAATTGGTTTTGAAGTTATATTCTGATATTTACTAATGACGACATACGATATAAGAGCTGAAGTAGCATCTTTAAGAGAAAGAATGGTATCTACAATGGAGGATCATTATAAGGGTTTGTCTATACATGGGATACCCTATCAAATTCCTAAAATATTATTGGAGTTTCTATGATGTTTTAATCAAGAGGTGCCACTAGGATACTTGTAAAAATTGTATGTCTACAAGAATACATTATGTCAATTCCAAATTTTCTATGAGGAAGTAGCTTGTAAGTTATTTGCATACATTTTGGATGATAGACCATTCTTTTGGTATGGCCAACTACCCATGGAGGTTAGGAATTCTTGGTACAACTATAAGCAACCTATATTTATCATTTTGGTAATTAGGTTGACTTAGAGATGTTGAAAAATCAGTTTACCTCCATACATAATGAGCCTAATGAATCCTTGAGTCAATTCAACGAAAGATTTTGTGAGTTGCACTCCCAAATGTGGGAAAATTTTAACACATCAGAAGAGGAAGCTATTTAAGTATACATGGGAGCCATACACCCCAAACTTGCTACATATTTAAAGAAAAACTTGGATGACTTGTCTCTAGATACAATCTATGAGATCTTGGAAAATGTAGAACAAGTTTTTGAAGAAGAAAAGGCACAACATGTTCACATGAGATATTGTTCATTTGGAGTTAGTGATTCCAACCTACACCAACCATCAAATGTAGCACCCTCCACTCCAATGATACCTAAGGTAAATGATCAAGGGGATGAATTTGAAGGCCCAAATGTTACAACCACCTTAGATGTAGTCCAAGAGGAGGTGCAAATTGCTAAGCCAACATCCACTAGTGAGGATTATGCAAAAATAATCTCATTCAAAGAGATACATGATTATTCGAATAAAGGGGTCCTAAATTCAACAAGGTTTGAAATATGTGATAGGACGAAAACTACCATAGAATTGAATGAAGTGGTTGAAAGTGAAATTGAAAGAAAATCAATAAATGAATTTGAAGATATGATAGAATTTCACCACTTGTTCTTGGAAGACACTCTCGATGAGAATCTTGGAACTAACGACCAAGAAATTATTCACCCTCAAAATTGTGATGAAACAAAATCATGGGTTACCAGGTTGGACTATGATAGCCTTACAAATTTGAATTCAAAAAATGACCCACTTTTGGAAATAATTGAACCATCTAAGGAAGGTGAAGGTGAATTTGATGAGAAACACATTGATGAATTGGAAGATGTTGAAGAAGTAGTTGAACACCACCACTTGACTTTGGAATATTATTATTATGATGCTTGGAAAAAGTGGGAAGACTACACTCACTCCAAAACTGCTAATGAAACTTGTGTGTCAATTGATATACGGGACAACATAATTGCCTACTCAAAGGAAGATATTACAACTCCTATACAATTTGAGGATGTTTTGGAAGAGGGTTTCAAATCTCATCAAATTTTGGAAGATTATAATGATCCTACTACCAAGGACAAAGAAGAAAGTGAATTAATGAATGAATCAAAAGGTCATGTCACAAATACCATGGAGTTTCATCCCACAAATTTGGAAGATAATTTTTACAATGGTTGGGGAAGATATGAAGATGTGTTATTTCCTCACACCCCTATTGATGAAACCTCTATTCCAATTTATATGCAAGACGTTGAAACTTCTACTTCATACGAAGATCTCACATTCACAATATTGGAGAAGGTTACAAAATTCAATCATGTTGAATATAAATTCATTGAAGATTCAGATACAAGTTTGCATGATTATTTTGAGGATTTAAATGAAGATATACCATGGATAGTAAAAAAATAGTTGGAATTAAATGACAAAGTGGTTGATCTATTAGAAGCAACACAAGTGATTGATCATGAAGATGATTTACTTGACATACACTTTGACCAGAAATATCTGAGGATTGAAAAGGATGGGCTTGTTTTCAATTGGGTGCCCAATTTTGGTATGTTTGATGAACAAGTAATCAATGAAGAATATTAAGACCATGAGGTAAAATAGGGAATTGAAAATCCTCACCAAGTTTTGGTAAATGAAAATGTGAAAAAGGTAAAATCTAAACCTTTGTGTCCAAACATCCAAGATTTAGGTGAAGATTTGTATAATTCAAATGATATTTATGATGAAATGCCATTGAAGGTGAATGAAGAACAAGAATTAATTTCTAACCACACCTTTGATAACATTACTTTAATGAATGAAAAGGATCTTGATGCACTTAAATTGCTAAATCAAATTCATCAAAAATTAATTCTTGAACCTAGGATAAAAACTCCTAATGATCCCCAGTTAGTAAATATCCTAGATGCTTGTAAATTGTTGCACAATTTTGATTGGCCTAAGAACATGGAAAATGAATTAGCTTTGAAATTTTTATAAATAGGCTCTTGCTTACAAAATTTCATTTTGGATAAAGAAATCCTAGTTCTAAATCATGAATGGAATTTTGAAATTTACACCTTAAAGAATAGACAAGAAAGAATTGAAAATCAACCATTGTCTAATCAATTTTGTAATTTGAATCTCACCTATGAGAATAATAATGGAACTAAATCTAATTGGTGGGGTGAGAGAGGAAAGTTGAAGTTGGTTGCATTGTTTGGTCTAGTCTTGTTCTTGTTTGATTCCTTCCACATTTGGCATGTGTATCACGTCATATGTCTTTTAAAGAATTCTAATCAGGTTTGGGATCCGGGAAAATGATAATCCAAACTTTGCACCATCTTGTATTATATTGTACATTTGTATATACTTTGGGTTTTCGTGTTTTGGTTTTGGATTTGATTTCAGTTTTGGTTTTAAAGTTGTGTGTGGGTCCTTTGGACACTTTTGGTTTGTCTTGAAAAAAATAAGAAGATAAAAGTGAGATGTCAACTTATATCCTTATGAATGTTGACTAAGACTAGGAGAATATGAAACATCGGAATTGTATTGCAGAAAGCTCCACGAATATCACAAACACATTAAGGAATATCATTTGGAACTTGTGATGCATGAAGTTTTCAATTTTATAAATTATGGCAAAGTAGGTGATATAATCCATCCGCATTTCAAAAAGAGCAATGCATTCATCCATATCTCATGTTACATTCCACATTGCATATACATTTCATCTTAGTTGCATCTACATTTCAAATACAATCATTGAAAAGGTGTCGAATCCTCTTAGGGTTATTATATAATGTATATTAAAAATATCTGTTGAGTAGTGTTTTCACCCAATTGTGAAAGCACACTCTCCGATAGGATCTGAGTCCCAAAATCCTCTGCTTGCAAAGAAATTATAACAGAATAATTTCTCCAAGGTTCCTGTTATGTTGGCTCTTTGTTTACCAATGATGTTGTTCAATTTAAATGCTGGGAATACCTTAGGGTTGCAAGTGGATGTTAACAAGGGGCACTGTGGTTTAATTTAATTTGAAAATACCATGGACTCAAAGTGAATAAATCTGAGCAATAAATCTATTTGATCATAGACTTTGATGGATTTTCAGTTATTTATTTAAATTACAGTAATTAAAATGCAGAAAATAAAATGAAGAATTGTGAATAAAAGAAAATGCAAAGAATAGTAAACTAAACTACGCTCAGAATGCTGCCATCTCAATTCGACGAAACCGAAGATAATGAGGTTTTCTACATGCAACCTAACCTATTGAATCTGCACATTCGCACAATCCTGATAAGCTAGGTGCGGGTTTCTAGGGTTTTACTGTAATTTTAGATTCAATAGGTTAGGTTGCATGTAGAAAACCTCATTATCTTCGATTTCGTCGAATTGAGATGGCAACATTCTGAGCATAGTTTAGTTTACTATTCATTTGCATTTTCTTTTATTTTCAAAATCTTCATTTTATTTTCTGCATTTTAATTACTGTAATTCAAATAAATAACTAAAAATCCATCAAAGTCTAGGATCAAAATATATTTATTTTTTAGATTTATTCATTTTGAGTCCATTGCAAATTCAAATTAAATTAAACCACAGTTCCCCTTGTTAACATCCACTTGCAACCCTAAGGTATTCCTAGCATTTAAATTGAACAACATCATTGGTAAACAAAGAGCTAACATAACAGGAACCTTGGAGAAATTATTCTGTTATAATTTCTTTGCAAGTAGAGGATTTTGGGACTCAGATCCTATCGGAGAGTGTGCTTTCACAATTGGGTGAAAACACCACTCAACAGATTGGCGCTAGAAGGAGGGCCCGAATTGGTTTACTTTATTTTTGATTTCATACATGAGTAATATCTTTTTGATTTAATTTTGAAATCATCTCTTAAAACTCACAAACAGCTAAACTGCAGCTTTTGTTTTCTTTTGTTGCAGGTTTTCTTTGAAATAATCGAGGGTTTCATCAGGCAGGCTGGACCCACCGTGTCGTATTGTGACCAGGTCCCAAAAAATTGGGGAAACCATTTTTCATGACCTTACGCTCACTGGTACTCCCAAGAATAAAACCAAGCAAGTCGTAAGCTTACCAGTCACAAAAGACCTATTTTCTCCAGGAACATCGGGTGGACCTACGCCAGTAATATCAGTTGCCACTAGTGTTCCTGTTGTCAGTAATATTTCCACTGCTCTTGTAGGGTTGTCTTCATCAATTTTGAGTCAAATGGCTCAACCTCCAGTAGCTCCTTGGTATGGAGCTAACAATATTCCTTTGAACATTGCTGGGGATATCCATGAAATCCCCAAGAACATAGAAATATTTTTGCCTAAATACAAACCAGATGGCCTAAGGATAGTAGAAGAACATATCCAAGCCTATAGGGATGTTTTAATTAGGTTGCAAGTCCAGCATGAAGATGTGGCTTGCAGACTTTTCCCCATGAGCTTAGATCCAATAGCATATGAATGGTATATATGTTTACCAACTGGTTCAATCACTTCATGGACGCAAATGGAAAATGCCTTTGTCAATCAGTTCAGGTCACCTTTGGATCCCACAACCATTTACAATCAATTCATTACATGCAAAAGGGGCCAGGGGGAACCAATAAAAACATTTAATCAAAAATTCCAAAAGTGCTATAATAGAGCAGTTCGACATTTTGCCATCGATCCCGTAGTGGCTTTGCAGATATATTTTGGGGCATTGGACCCCATGACAACCATGTTTACTAGATGAAATCCTCAAGTCACCACGCTAGCTCTAGCCTATAATGAAGCCATGACCATTGAGCAACAAATGACACCACAGGGCTATGGATTTCCCCAGATGCCTATGATGGGACAATATGCTCCATATGGTCAAGCTCCCTTGGCAAATCAGATCATGGCACCTCAAATGCCAAGCATGAACGCCTTCCCATATCAGCAGTCGTATCCACTAGAACCTGCGTATGCACCCATTCCAATCCAACCAATTACATCCATTCCACCTGTTCTCGCTTTTTTGTAGAATAGTCAATCGACTATGCAAGGAACCAACCAAGTTAATTCTCAGGCTTTAGTTCCTTTCCCAAATCCAACTCCGATTCAAAGTGTCAATCCATACGGGAATCAAATTCCTCAAAACCCGACCCAAATGTTGAATCAAGACCCCACCAATTATGCAAATCCAACGGGGGTTAACAACAATGTGATTCCATCGAAGGAGATTTATTCAGAGGTCGAAGAGCTTAAGAAAATAGTTCATAAGCTAAGCAATGACATGGTTCAAAAATAGAAGTATGAATCCCATGCCCCTCACTCAAATCAAAATTTTAACAATAGAGGGAGACATTGGAACACAAAGCCAAACAATGGGGGAGTACCCACTCCCATTGCTAATCAACTAGACGCTTCTGTAGGACCTAGTCAATCCAATTCCCTTTTGAATCTTTTAGATTTGGCATGGGAAAGGGGGTGCAGGTTGCACAACACAAAAGAACACAATGAGAGGAATTGTCCTGAAATTGCAAGATACACTCATTGTCTTCAAGCACAAGTTGATGATTTGGAACTGGTATCAAATGAGGGTCCACCGCAACATCAAGATGATAACATTATGGTGATGGAAACTGTATATCATCAAGAAGGTGAAAGTGAGGAAGAAGAAGACGAAATTTTGGAACAGGAGGTGCAAGCGTTTCAAGATTTCAGAAAGGGGAATCATGGATACCATTTGAGAAGTAAATCTAAAGCCCCTAAAACCTCATCAACACCTCCAAACAACTCTATTCTTCCTCCGAATACTAAGGCAAATAATAACCCTCCTCCTCCACTCAGAAAAGAAATGTCTAATGACGTGCAGAAGATAGTCAAATTCAAAAAACCAAACTATGACATAGTGGAGGATCTAAAGAAGTCCAAATCTAGCCTTTCGTTCTTGGATGCGGCTAGATTGCCTGGCCAAAAGGAGGCGTTGATAAAAGCTCTGAACTCACCTGATCAAATGTGGAAGGAAAAGGGAGTTGAGTCCCATCTGATTTTGCGAAAGGAGAGATGGGATGTCCCGCCATTCTTACTGACTCTGAGAATTGCGGGTAAGAATTTGCATAACTGTTTGGTGGACACGGGTGCCACGAGCAACCTCATGCCTTCGGAGATATGTCAAATGTTGGGTCTGCAACCCTGTTTCATCCAAATGCAAGGTCCTGCAACTGGACAGATCAGAGGTAAATGTGGTAGGGACCCTATATGATGTCAAGATTCAATTAAATTCTGAACCCAGGGTCCAACAGGTTGTCGACATTCTGGTTGTTAATATCCCTAGTAGATATGGCATGCTACTTGCGAGGGATTGGATGAAAACTCTGAATGGCTATTTTTCAACAGACTGCTCACATATGTGGCTACCCTGGAAAGGAATTGCAAATCAAATCAAGGTGGAAAATGAATCGAGGCTTAAGGAGATCATAACAAAATTTAACAAGCCGAATGAAGTTCAGTTTTTTGAGCCAGAACTGGGGGTTTATGCACTTGATGTTGAGGAAGCTACTGAAGAACCTAAAGAGGAAACGTGCCATGGGGGCTCTTCTGAGGAAAATGATTGCACATGGTTGCTCAGGTTCGATGGATCAAAATCTAGACAGGGAGCAGGAGCTGGAGTCGAGCTCACTGGTCCAGGAGGTAAACCATTATTGGCTGCTTACAGATTGCAATTTCCTTGCACGAACAATGTGGTAGAATACGAAGCATTGATCTTTGGTTTACGTCTAGCATTGAGCAAGCATGTTAAATGCTTGAAGGTTTTGGGAGATTTTGAGTTGGTAGTCAAGCAAATCAAAGGACAGTATACATGCCGTGACAGGAGACTGAGCCTTTATAGAACTAGGGTTATGGACCTTATTGAGGAATTCGATGCATTCAATATAGCCCTTATTTCTAGAAAATGAAATCGAATAGCAGACTCTCTTGTAGTCGCCGCGGGCATGTTAAACCCGGTTGATATAAAAAGGTGTAAAAAGTTCTCCATTGAATTGGTTCCTTGTCCATCAATACCCGATAATGTCAAGAATTTCCAGGTTTTTGAAAATGATAGACATATCTTCAAATTTGTCACGAACTCGGGTATTTTTGAAAATCAGGTGATCGATGAGGAGCAAAGGTGGCAAGATGAAATAGAAGATGAGAGTGAAACCGCATGTCAATCTAAAAAAATACCTAAAGACGTGGTTTCATTGGAGAAAATGTTCGATGTGGGATACAAGACCAAGAAAGAAAAAAGGGTCCCACTCCCCAAAGATGCTTGTGATTCAATTAATCTAGGGAGTGCAGACAATCCAAAGGAGGTGTACATTGCAAAGGCATGTATAGATGAAGAAAGGGGCAACATAATACAGGCATTGAAGCATTACATAGATTGCATTGCTTGGAATTACAATGAGCTGAAAACATACAACCAAGACATCATCACACATACCATTCCTCTGAAGCCAGACTCCAAGCCTTTTAGGCAAAGACAACGAGTTGTTAACCCGCTATTGGAGCCTTTGATCGAAAAGGAGGTCAAAAGATTATTGGAAGCAAAAATTATTTTTCCTGTTAGGCACTCAACCTGGGTTGCTAACCTCGTTCCAGTAAGGAAAAAGAGTGGAGAGATTAGGCTGTGCATAGATTTTCGAAATCTTAATAAAGCCTCTCAAAAGGATAATTATCCATTGCCATCAATCGATGAAATTCTACAAATGGTAAATGGATCTGAAATGATGTCCTTTCTTGATGGGTATTCTGGATACAACCAAATTCTTATACATCCAAATGACAGGATGAAAATAGCCTTCACCACCAAGTGGGGGACATTTGCATATAAGAGAATGCCATTTGGACTGTTAAATGCTGGTGCAACATTTCAACGCGCCATGGACTATGCGTTCAAAGGGCTTATCGGCAAATGTATCATCATGTATGTGGATGATATTCTAGTATTCTCAAAAAAGAGAGAAGACCATGTCAAAGATTTGAAGAAAGTGCTTCAAAGATGCAAAGAACATGGAATTTCCTTAAATCCAAAAAAGTGCATTTTCGAAGTAACAGAAGGAAAATTGCTTGGTCACATCATTTCAAAAGAGGGCATATCCATCGACCCAGAAAGGATACAAGCTATCCAAAATTTACCTCTCCCAGGTAGTAAAAAAGAACTGAGATCTTTCTTTGGGCAGGTTAATTTTGTGAGGAAGTTTATCTCGAGCTTTGCTGAGATAGCCAAACCTCTGAACAAGATGCTCAAGAAAGATGTAGAGGTCAAGTGGAACGAGGAAAGTAGGGTGGCCTTTCAGAACATAAAAGATGCCATTTCCAGAGCCCCTGTCCTCATAAGTCCAGACTATTCTAAGCCTTTCTATATTTATGCTTTCGCATCAGAACACTCTTTCGCGAGTGTCTTAACCCAGAAAGGTGAGGATAGTGCTGAAAACCCCATAGCATTTTTAAGTGCCCCTCTAAAAGATGCTCAATTAAGGTATTCAATCCTTGATAAGCAGATGTATGCACTTTTCAAAATGGTGAAAAAATTTAGGCATTACATTGTGCACAGCAGAGTTATTGCCATCGTGCCTGACTCTGCTGTTAAGACCATGTTTTTACAAAATGAACTAGGTGAAAAAAGAGGGAAATGGATTTCCACCATCCAAGAATTTGATCTCAAAATCCAACCTATGAAACTAGTTCGAGGACAAGGACTGGTGAAGGCGATCGCTCAAAATAATCCACAAATAACATGCCAATACTCGAATACAGAATACATTGCTAAGGATGATTGGTATGTTGATATTGTGCAATTTTTATTGAATGGTAAGTGTCCTTCTAATCTGAATTCAACCCAGAGAAGAGCTTTAAGGCTTAAGTCTATCAATTATCTGATGAAATCTGGTGTTCTTTATAGGAAGAATCATGAAGGGATATACCTGAGGTGCCTGAACAAAGAGGAAGCTGCCAGGGTGTTGCAGGAATTTCACGGGAAGCATGGAACTGGTCATGGTGCGACAAATGCTACAGCACATCAAATCCTGAGAGCAGGATACTACTGGCCCCATATTTTCAAAGATGCACATGCCCATGTACGATCTTGTCATATCTGTCAAGTGGCTGCCAATAGAGAAAGAAATGCAGCCATGCCGTTACAACCTGTAGTTGAAATGAGACCATTTGCACAGTGGGGACTAGATTTCATTGGGGTTATTAACCCAAATTCTTTTGATTCTCATAAATTCATATTGACAGCTACAGACTACTGTACAAGGTGGACAAAAGTGATTCCTACTAAACATGCCACCACAGACGTTGTAATAAAATTCCTTGAGGACCAAATTATAACAAGATTTGGAATGCCCGATTCTATTGTCAGTGACAATGGTAAAGCCTTTATTTCTACGCAATTTGCAGATTGGGCATATGACAACAAAGTGAGCTTAAAATTTGCATCTAATTATTATCCTCAAGGAAATGGTTTGGCCGAATCTTCAAATAAAAATTTGTTGAATACCATTAAGAAGTTGCTTGGAAAAGAACCCTCGGGATTGGCACAGCCAATTAAAGTTTGCCCTTTGGGCAGATAGGACCAGAGTAAAAGAATCCATAGGGAATACTCCCTATCATTTGGTCTATGGGCAAGACCCGATATTTCCTGCAAATTTGAAGTTGCAGACCTTACATTTCATACAAGAGTACTTGGGGACGAGATGATCAGGTTGAAGCCAGGTTAAGTCATTTGTTGCACCTTGATGAAAAGAGAGAAGAAGCCATGAATCACATGAATAAACACCAGGAAGTTATCAAGAGATGGTTTGATAGAAGGGCCAAAATTAAATCCTTTAGAATTTCAGATTTGGTATTACTATGGGACAAAAGACATGAGGAAAAAGGGAATCATCAAAAGTTTGATTGTCTTTGGTTAGGCCCATATCAGATTTCAGAAATTCTCGGGAAAAATACATTCAGGCTAAAAAATTTAGAGGGGAAGGATTTTATGTTACCGGTTAATGGGCAGATTTTAAAGCATTATTTTAGCCCCTAGGTTGTAAGAGTTTGATGTTATTCTTTCGGTTTTGGTGGGGATTTTCAGATTTTGTTTTCATTGTTTAGGATTGTTAGTCTAGCTAGGATTTTGGTTGTGGATTTGATTTCAATTGACATGTTTTGTTTATTTTGATAAAAAAAAAATAAAAAAATAAAAAATAAAAAAAATAAAAAAAATAATAAAAAAGTTGAGATGTCAACTTATGCTTAAGATTAGGAGAATATGAAATATTGGAATTGTCTTGTAAAAGCTCCACAAGTCACACAAACATTTTAAGTTATATCGTTTGATTTTGTGATGCATGAAGTAGTCAGTTTGCATGACAAGTATTTCATTTGCAATTCAAGAGATAATGCATTCATGTTACATCTCACTTTACATATACATTCCATCTTAGTTGCATATGCATCTTAGGTACAAATCATTAAAGTATGTCAATCCCTCTTAGGGTTGTGTTATAACATAAATGTAAGAAAAAGTCCTAAGGTTGGAAACTGAGTCTTGAGATATCTAGAACCAAGCACGTCTTATACATTAAAAAGGATCTTGAGCAAAATGATCAAAACCTAACTTGGAAGAAAAGGTTGGGCGAAAGAAGTTTTTCATGTCTATCCTATTATGCAACATGATCCTTAAAACAGTGGTTTTGACCACTTCCATAGAGCTTAAAGCCTAAAATCAGAGTAGTAAGGATAGGGTTAAATTCTCATCTCGCTTAGGTTGAGAATCTGATTCCCCAAAGCTTTGATTTGACCTACATGGAGTAGTAAGGATAGGGCATAAATTCTCATCTCGCTTAGGTTGAGAATCTGATTCCCCAAAGCTCTTATGTCTCATTTCATAATAAGTCTTGGATTGGAAGGATCGTACTACTTGTCCTCTGCAAAGGATGGGTAGTCATCCCCAAGGTCTAAGTAATAAATTAATATTTTCCATTTTTATCCAAAGCTTGGATTGGAAGGATAGTACTACATGTCCCTAGCAAGGATGGGTAGTCATCCCCAAGGTCCAAGAAGTAAAGAATTAATTTTTCCCACCTCATCGTCATTTTGGATTGGAAGGATCGTACTATTTGTCCTCTGCAAAGGATGGGTAGTCATCCCCAAGGTCCAAAGAAATGAAGATAAGTCTTGGATTATGGGGTTAGGTATGCCCATGCATGGCAACATGTCTTGTCTAAAAAACAAGACCACTGATTGTCCAAAGGGTTAGACTAGCATGACCATTTCCTCCATAATTGGTTAAATTATTTTGCTCAAAGTGAGGTAATGAACTCTAAATCAGAATAGTAAGGATAGGGTTAAACTCCCATCTTGGTTAGGTTGGGAGTCTGATTCCCCAAAGTTCTGATTTCACATTCACTTGCACATGGGTTCAAGATAGTAGGGACTCATAACCAACTTTGGGATATAATAAAACAATTCATTAGTGGATCCTAAGAGGGTTTGGCAATCTTGAATGTTTGTACATGATACTAGAAGAAAGACTATGCCTTGTATAAAAGCAAAATCTCCTAGCATATTCATTAGGTTACACAAATCATTCACAATCTCATATGCATTCATGCAAAACTGACAATGGAATGTTGATCAATTTCAAACGATAGGGAAAGAAATTCATTGCACACACTGAGCTAATACTTGATGATTCTGATGATTCATGTACTTCTGATCTTTGGGCATTTGTTTATATTGCTTATGTGCTAACACATGTTTTCGAGTTTGTATATGTTTCAGGTTGGGTTCTCACTAAAATGCTCAAGAGCATTTGACAGTAGAGTCGCCATTTGTTGTGGCTGATCCACAACACACCCCAAAATTGGGGACCCACCTTTTTTGCAGGCTTTCAAAGAAAATCTCAGTCACCCAGATGCTAAAAATCAAGAAAAAGGGGCAAAATTGCACAAGGAAGAAAAGTGTCGCGATATCGCGACATGTCGCTCCATCGCTGCCAAAAAATGAAAAGTGTCGCGAAATCGCGACATGTCGCGCCGTCGCGACCGAAAATGAAAAGGTGTTGTGAAATCGCGACATGTTGCTCCATCGCGGCCAAAAGCAGAAAAGCATAGCGAAATTGCGACATGTTGCTCCGTCGCGGCCGAAAATAGAAAAGTGTCAGAAATGGTCTGAGTTTACGTGTTCTCGTCGGGTGGTGCTCGGTGGGAAAAATGAAAAAGTGTCACGAAATCGCGACATGTTGCTCCGTCGCGGCCCAGAGAGGAGAGAGAAAGGCAAAAGGGAAAGGCGTAGCGAAATCGCGACATGTCACAAAATCGTGGGTCAAACCAGTCAAACAGGGCAAAGCAGAAAAAACATCGCGAAATCGCGACAAGAAGCGGCAAGCGGGGCATGAGGCAGAAAGGCGTAGCGAAATCGCGACGCGTCGCAAAATCGTGGGTCAAACTTGTCAAACAGAACGAAGCAGAAAAGCGTCGCGATATTGCGACAAAAAATCAGCAAAGGTGCACAAAGCAAAAAAATGTCGCGATATCGCGATAGAAAATGGCAAAGAGGCACGAAACGAAAAACGTCGCGATATCGCGACAGGTCGCGGTTTCGCGGCTCCGAAGCAGCGAAGTAGTACGGATGAAAATAGCGTAGCGATTTCGCGACATGTCGCATTTTCGCTGCCAAATACAGCAAGAGCAGCCCGAAGCAAGATAGCGTAGCGATTTCACGATGAAAAGTTGGCAAAGTGTACGGAAGTGAAAAACGTCGCGAAATCGCGATAGATTGCAGCCAAAGGAGTGCCGAGTGAAAAACGTCGCGAAATCGCGACAGATTGCGGGTGGAAGGCATGAAGTGTAAAATGGTCGCGAAATCGTGACAGCATTGAGCGAAAAGGCATGAAGTGTAAAATGGTCGCGAAATCGTGACAAAAATGAGCGAAAGGGCACGAAGCAAAAAAACGTCATGAAATCACGACAGAAATGAGCGAAAGGGCACGAAACGAAGAAGCGTAGCGATTTCGCGACAGGTTGCGGCCGAGGGTGTACGAAACAGAAAAGCGTCACGATTTTGTGACATGTCGCGATTTCACGACATGTCGCGTTTTCGCTAGGCAAGAAGGAAAGAAGGCTGTTGTCCGAAAAACGTCGCGATATCGCGACCTGTCTCATTTTCGCTGTGCTGGCCAAGGAATAAGCTGCATGCCTAAGGACGTTGCGATTTACATGGGGCCATTATAGAATGTGCTAGAAACACAGAACACGTGGCATACAGGTGTCAGAGTTGTAGAAGCGTTACATGTAACAAAAAATTTTGGACGTTTTGACATCGAGCATGAAGTAAAAGCATCAAAAAGGCGAGGAATTTGAAACGACGCATTCTGGGAGGTGAAGCGAAGCGACGCAGGGAGAATCGAAGAGCCGTGCCAGACAGTATAAAATCAGAAGCACAGATTGAACATGGGGTTGGAAATTGCTACTAGCAGAGTTGCAGAGACAGGCTGCATGCCATTCTGGACCTGCACTTGGAGCAATTTCCTTCATTTGTTCTGGATTTGTAATACCTGGAACATTCTGTCATTGTAACTGATATACCATTTTAATACGGAAATACAGAGAGTTGGCATCTCATTGATGAGAAAGGAGTCATTTCTGCATGCATGATTTAATGTTTATCTTCCCCTTTCAGATTTAAGGTTTATAGATGGAGTTTAATGCGAGTCCTCTCGGTTGCTTCATGTGAAGGCCTGAAATCTGAAATTATAGTAAAACCCTAGAAAACCACACCTAGCTTATCAAGATTGTGTGAATGTGCAGATTCAATAGGTTAGGTTGCATGCAGAAAACCTCATTATCTTCGGTTTTGTCAAATCGAGATGGCAACATTCTAGACGTAGTTTAGTTTCATCTTCATTTGCATTTCTTTTATTTTCAAACCCTTCATTTTATTTTTGTGCATTTTAATTACTATAATTCAAATAAATAACTAAAAATCCATCAAAGTCTAGGATCAAATAGATTCATTACTCAGATTTATTCACTTTGAGTCCATGGCAAATTCAAATTAAATTAAACCACAATGCCCCTTGTTAACATCCACTTGCAACCCTAAGGTATTCCCAGCATTTAAATTGAACAGCATCATTGGTAAACAAAGAGCTAACATAACAGGAACCTTGGAGAAATTATTCTGTTATAATTTCTTTGCAAGCAGAGGATTTTGGGACTCAGATCCTATCGGAGAGTGTGCTTTCACAATTGGGTGAAAACACCACTCAACAATATCCTAAGGTTGGGAACTGATGCCTAAACTATCTTGAACCAAACACACACTACACATATTAAAGGGGATCTTGAGAAAAATGGTCAAAACCATAATTAGAAGAAAAGGTGAGGCAAAAAGAAGTATTTCGTGTCTGTCCTAGTGGTCAAAACCATAATTGCAACATAATCCTTTAAATAGTGGTTTCTACCACTCCCATAGTGCTTAAAGCCTAAAATCAGAGTAGGAAGGATAGGGTTAAATCCTCATCAAACTTAGGTTGAATATCCAATTCCCCAAAGCTTTGATTTGACCTTCATGGAGTAGTAAGGATAGGATCTAATTCTCATCTCACTTAGGTTGAGAATTCGATTCCCTAAAGCTTCTATTTTGCCCACTCAAGAACTTAAAATTCCAAAGAAAATATTTTTCATTCTGCTTTTATTGCATCATTGATATTGGATTGGAAGGATCGTACTACATGTCCCTTGCAAGGATGGGTAGTCATCCTCAAGGTTCAAGAAATCAAAAGTAAAGTCAAATCCTAGATTATGGGGTTGATCTCCATTGGGGCTATAGATTCCTGAATGGTAGTGGAGTATGCTCAGGTGTGGCAACATGTCTTTTCTAAAAGCAAGACCACTGACTGCTAAAACGGACAGGCTAGCCTGACAGTTTCATCCATAACAAGTTAAATAATTTTTTTCAAGATGAGGTAATGAACTCCAGATCAGAGTAGCAAGGATATGGTTGAATTCTCATCTCGCTTAGGTTGGGAATCCTATTCCCCAAAGTTTTGATTTCACTTACAATTGCACATGGGTTCAATATGGTAGTGACACATAACCAGCTTTGGGATCTAGTAAATTAATTCAGCATGCACATATTTGGTCCTGAGAGGGTTTGACAGTTTTAATATGTTTGTTCATGATACTAGAAATTTTGAACCTTTGCAAAGCAGGTTGTTATATCTCTAGCATAGTTGTCATACATCAAGTCCTGCACAAATCATTCATAGCCTTGCATACGAATCATAAGTGAAACTGATAATGGAAATTTGAACAAGCTTCAAACGATAGGAAATGAAGCATATTGCACACACCGAACTAATGCTTAATAATTCTAATGTTTCATGTATTTATGGTTTATTTACATTCTTTGGATATTTGCTAACGCTTGCAGTTGAGTTGTATGTTTTCAGGTTCGGTTTCTCACCGAAATGCTTAGGAGCATTTCCCAGCAGAGTCGCCATTTGTTGTGGCTGCTCCACAACATACCCCAAAATTGGGGACCCACCTTTTTTGCATGTTTTCCAAGAAGACCGAAGTGGCCCATATGTTAAAGATCAAAGAAAAAGCAAAACACTAAAAAGAGGAAAAGTGTCACGATATCGCGACATGTTGCGTTGTTGCGACCAAAAGAGAAAAAGTGTCGTGATATCACGACATGTTGCATTACCGCGGCCAAAATGGAAAAAATGTCACGATATCACGACAGGTTGCATTGTCACGGCCAAAAGGGAAAAAGTGTCGTGATATTGTGACATGTTGCATTGTCGTGGCCAAAAGAGAAAAAGTGTCACAATATCGTGACATGTTGCATTGTCGTGGCCAAAAGAGAAAAAGTGTCGCGATATCGTGACATGTTGCATTTTCACGACCAAAAGAGAAAAGTGTCGTGATATCGCAACATGTTGCATTTTCACGGCCAAAAGAGAAAAGTGTCGCGATATCTCGACATGTTGCATTTTAGCGGCCAAAAGAGAAGAGAAAAAGTGTCACGATATCGCGATATGTTGCATTTTTATGGCCAAACAAGAAGAGTAAGAACAAGAAATAAAAAGTGTCTCGATATCGCGACATGTTGCATTTTCATGGCAAAAAGAGAAGAGAAAGAAAAAGTGTCACGATATTGTGACATGTTGCATTTTCGTGGCCAAAGGAGAAGAAATAAAGGACAAGAAAGAAAAAGTGTCGCGATATTGCGACATGTTGCATTTTCGCAGCCAAAAGAGAAGAGAAAGAAAAAGTGTTGCGATATCGTGACATGTTGCATTTTTGCGGCCAAACAAGAAAAAGTGTCGCGATATCACGACATGTTGCATTTTCGTGGCCAAACAAGAAAAAGTGTCGCGATATCGTGACATGTTGCATTTTTGTGGACAAACAAGAAAAAGTGTTGCGATATCGCGACATGTTGCATTTTCACGACCAAAAAGGGCAAGCAAACAGAGAAACAAAAGTGTCATGATATCGTGACATGTTGCATTTTCATGACTGAAAAAGGGCAGGCAGGCAGAGAAACAAAAGCGTAGTGATATCGCGACATGTTGCATTTTCGTGACTCAAAATGGGCAAACCGGCAGAGAGACAAGAGTGTCACGATTTTGCAACATGTCCAATTTTTGTCAAGGGAACAGAGTAGTCGACAGTGCGTCTGATATTAGTGATGAACACCAGGATAGTGAAATTGAAGACCGCATAGTGACGTGGACATAAGGACAAAATCCAGTGAATAAGACAAAATGTTACATTCGGAATCTTCAATGATTTGAAATCATTTAAAATGGTCGTTACACATGGAAGGAAACATATGCATGCCCTTGTGGATAAAAGGAAACATTTTTTTGAAATCAAACCATGGGAATGAAACGAAGGGCCAAAAAATAGAAATGAAAAGCCTATTTGGAAACCAAAACACATGCATGCACAAGGGAATGCGAAACGAATAGCCATTGGAAGATGAAACGAAAAGCTTCCTGAAAATTTTAAATATGCCAGGCAAGGATGTTTTGAAGGGTTCGAAATTGCTGTGAGCAGATTTGTAGATTTGAAGACAAGAGGGTCATTCTAGACCTGTTTGAGTCATTTTTCTTCCATGGACTGGTCTGGAAAAACCAGAAATTCTGCTATTGTAAAATGACACATTTTTAATGCAGAATTTTTTAGAAATTTGCATCTTGTGGGCAAGAAAGAAGGAGATTATCTTTGCATGCTATGGATTTAATGTCTATTTCTTTTTTATTTTTTAGATTTCGAGTTTGTAGATGGAGTTAATGCAAGTTTTCTTGGTTGCTTCATGTGAATGCTTGAACCTGAAATTTATTTTAAACCCTAGGAACCAACACTTAGTCTATGGGGATTGTGATTGTTTTGCAAATCCAATAGGTTAAGTTGCATGCATGGAGACCTCACATCTTCAATTTTGTTGAAATAGCATCATACTAAATGCATTTTATTTTCAATTTTCTGCATTTCATTTTCATTTTTCTGCATTTTATTTTTCTAGAAATTTTAACTTATTTTAAATTTTCAGGCATTAAAATAAACATTTAAAATTTTTCAAAATCCAAAAACAATTCCACCATTGCCCCTTGTTTACAGTTACTTGCAATCACTAAGGTGTTCCAAGCATTCAAATTGAATATCTTTATTTGATATTACTAATACACATATGCAAATGCTAATACAATGGAGACCTTGGAGAAGTTGTTTGTTTAACTTCTTTGCAAGAGGGGATTTGGAACCCAAATCCTAAAGGAGAGTGTACTTTCACAACTGGGTGAAAATACCACTCAACATGTCTTCACCACTATAAAAACTTCCAAATAAAATAATTATTAGTAAGGATAGAGTAAATTCTCATCATACCTCAATTGGGAATCTGATTCCCCAAAGGTCTAATTCTTTTACAAATCACACACCATAGATCCTCAAGTAGTAAGGATGACACTACATTTCCATCTAGATGATTATGCAGTCTGAATACCCAAATATTATCTCCCATTGGACTATGGATCTAATCTCCATTAGGGCTATAGATGCTTGATTGGTAGTGGAGTAAGCTCATGCATGCTGACACGTCTCTCTTGAAGATATCTCTGATCATACATAGGGACGAGCTAGTTTCCTAGTCTTCTCCATGAAATGTTTCATCTCATTTTACTCAGTATGAGTAAATGAATTCACTTGCACATACATTGGTTATTGATTGACTTGAGTCATCACCATACTCATGATTGGTAAATAAACATTCACTGCACACACATTTGGTCTCTAAGATATTCAATATAACTTAATGAGTTTGTTCAAAATCACTAGGATGTTTGAGTCTTTGCAAAACAATTCTAGATCAATCATCCAAAAGCCAAAAAAACATCCATACCATAAACACATCACTACATGAGTCTTCCATTCCATATCACACCATTAGATGTTGGTGTCCCTGATTAATAAATAAAGATAAAATTGGTCAAGCAAGAGTCTAAAATTTTTTACAAATAATCATTAGAACATGATGTCATTCATTTATTTGCATACACCAAAACCATCATCACAACTTGGGGGTGCTTAATATATCACACCTTCCCCATCAGTCACATCAAGTTAAAAAAAAATCCACTTGGGTATGCTCAAGATATCACACCTTCCGTAATAAAATAATCAATTGGGAGTGCTTATGGTATCACACCTTCCCCATAAATCCAACAAAATTCTTCATCAAAATAGTTGTTAGGTTCAAAAGGTTGCATCCTTTGTCAAAGGTTACGCCCTTTACCTTTCATTCATAATTAATCAATCCATCATCCACCCTATCCTACTAGGGAAAAGGAAACATCATCCAATTAAAAAACCATATCCTATTGGGGTAAAGTATAACCATTCAATCCATCATCAACCCTATATTATCATAAAAAAGGTAAAATCATCCTATTTCACTTTACAAGAACGAAATGCACTTACCCATCTCATTCCACAACATCCTCATCTCATCGTTCTGCATCATAAAGTCAATCTACATTATAAAGTGAACCTCATATCTATTAATTTATTCTAGTCCCATGGTAGTCATAGCGATGGGCTATCCATGCATTTTGATAGGATGGGTAGGTTACCATAAGGATGCTTTTTCAAAATCATCATCCCATGTCATGTTTGAAATCAAACCAAATCGGTCTCTTCTTTTTTTGAAGGTGACCATGTTCACAAAATTTTTCTAAAAGCTATCAAATTCCACTTACAAGTTCCCTTACAAATTACACTTGCATCATGCCAATATTTAGGTCCAAAAGTATGGTCTTTTAAAGTGAGAATGGTATTCCCACCTTTGACACATGTTCACCAATGTTTTCTAATTTATTCCCAATACCAACATCGCTCATTGTACTAAGAGCAAATTTTCAAAAACATGGAAACATCCCCAAAATTGGGGTAACCAAATTTGATTTTAATTTTCCACATTGGGATGCATCATACACATTCATTGCATCATCCAATAAAAAACCCATTTTTATATTGGGGTAAAAACAGAACCAAACATTGCACCATTCACATTCATTGCATCATCCAATCAAAAACTCCTTTTTCTGTTTGGGAAAAAATAGAACCAATCATTGCACCATTCACATTCATTGCATCATCCAATCAAACAACCCTTTTTCTATTGGACAAAAGTAGAATCAATCATTGCACCATTCACATTCAATGCATCATTCACATTCATTACATTATTCATATCATCCACATGTTTGTCAATTGGTTTGTGATATGCATTCTTCACTCATTCACCAGTTGAGGGGGTAAGCTACAACCATAAAAATTTTAGAGTCTTCTTGCACAATGAAGAAATAGTCCATTATATCAAACCAGGTGTCTCTTATTTTTGCATTGCATTGTATTTCATGCAACACAATACAAAAAGGGGTGTCTATAGATACCAAATCCTAGCAACTTATCATCCAGTCATCATAAAATCATAACCATTCATAATTTATTTATATTTATTTATTTATTTATATAAATATAAATATTTTATATATTTATATTTAATATATATATATATGAATAAATCTCAATCACCCATCACATCTTAATCATGGCTGCTCATTTAACATGATCCATGTCACTTACTAAATCACAATCACAACCCTTCATCATGTTTTAATCTCGGTCGCTCATTAGTGTTGTCAAAACACTAACATGAAATAAGGGAAATCATAAGAGATAATTCACTTATCATGAATGAGGGTCTCAAAAATTAACATCTTGAGAGGTTGAATCATCCATCATCTTGTGATCCCTAATATTCTATAATTTCACTTCCCCTTCGCATTGGCACAAACCCTCATTACTACCATATCCTCTGTTCATCCTCTACAACCCTTGTGACCCAGATTCAGATCCTGTCAAGCATATACCATAGACCATAGATGCTTTAAGGTATTTCACAAATGCTTTAAAGCATCTCTCAAATATTATTGAGCATCCGGTAGACACCACAGGGCATCCAACTAGCTCTCAGAAACTTCAGGGCATCTGCATGACAACAGATCGAACCAGTAGAAGTGTAGATATAGAAAATTAGGTATATTTTGAGAAGGTTTTTGGTTTCATTGTTTAACTTACATTTTTTGCATATTACACTTCATTTAGCAAGTATTTCATCTAGGGTTAGTGATTGGCACTTTCATGTTTTAGTAGGCCTCACACTCTGGAGGCCCTACAGGTGTTACTAATTCTATGTTGTGATATATTTGTGTTCAGGTATAGGATATGTTTCTATTAGTAGTTTTTGCAGCTTTGAGTGGCCCCACAGGGATACACAAGCTCACTCACCTTTGTTTAGAGTGAAGAAGATCCAAAGACACCACCATTGTTTGATCAAGGGTTTTACCCTTCCTATTGTAAAATCATTGTATCAAAACAAGTTATATTTTGTGACCCCTGACCTTAGGATACAACAATGCTGTAATAGTGGAGATCCAAGATCCCTAAAATCAATATAATAGCATTCTTCCATTATGAAATATTACTTATTTTTTATATGTTATTATTATCTTTGTGTTGATCATTTTTGCTTTACAATGGTTAACAAAACCAGATGAGTGTGTTGGTCTTTTGCAAAAAGCTTTATGATGAGATAAGAGGCTCACATTCAAGGTTTCTGTATTTTTTGAACACAAAAAAGTTTAACAGTTATTTATGCTATTTGCAAATTTTCCATGAGCATCCATAATCCTATAGGGCATTCAAAATGCATAGTAGTTTTTTTTTATAGTAGTAAAACAGAGTGTCTAATGATCTGTTAAAAAATAATGCTTGACCATATTTCACATGCATAAGAGGAATTTGGCATTTCAAGTGATAAATTATTGTGTATGAAAGGTAAAAGTCCAAATGGTGTAGGTTTTCTATATTTAAAATTTTATAAAAATTAAAATATAATGTAGAAGAATATGAAAATATGTAAAAATGAAAAAATATATATTATAAATATATTTTTATTAATAAAATAGTTTTTCTCTATTTTTATATAGATAATTTTATAATTATTTTTATATAAGTTATGTATCATTATTTTCTATTAGATTTTCAATATTTACATAGTTTGAATAATGGGAATAGTATAAAAACTATGCTACTTTTTATTAGTAAACATGTTGGTATATTTTATAATAAAAAAATATATAATGTCACACTTATAATATATGTTTTCAGGTTTAGCTGAGTTCAAGAGTTGGTCATGAAGTGATGTTATGCAAAAACACCTAATTATTAGTAAGGAGAGTTGCAACAACCAGACAATGATGTTTGGCTCTTCTTTTGCTTCTATGCATGTAATTGGAACTGGAGTTGGAACTGAAGCTAGGAAGTAAGGAATAGTGTACCTAAAGATTTTTTTGTTTCATGTCTATGAGGGAATCATGGGATGGAAATAGGGATGTATTGCAGTGATATAGATTTATCAATATATTTTTTCTAATACAATATAATATTATATTACAAATGATTGAGGTTTTTTTTTTAAGTTTGTAGAGAAGATCTAATAAAATAAAAAAGAGTGGAGTGAGAACAAACTAGGGGAAGAACAAATTTTGGGGAAGACAAAAAATAGCGTTATCAATTTTTACCAAGAGATATCATGAGTATCAGTTCAAGTATGGTACTCCTTTGGCTTTAGCTTTGAAAATGTATCATTATCTAGGGCTTGAGTTAGGAAATTACAAACAATAGGGACATCTTCTATGGGAAGTGATTTATGGTAGTTTGTTGTTTGCAATGATGATAGCGGCCTCACTTTTCAAACTGAGACCTAGGTCTAAATTCTTAAAGTGAGGAAATCCCCCCATCCAAAACCACCTACTTGCTTTAACAATGGTATCTTTGTGCTCAAGTTAGGAAATTCTGTAGTGATTCATGTGCCTCCAACCCTCATCTAGTATTCTTTGCTCACACTTTCCACTTAAGCCCTTTCATGTAAATTTGTGGGTATATAGTGTAGTCCAATTATAATCTAAAAATGGATTAACATACATTGGGAAGGCAGAGTTTCCTACTTATGAATTCATGATGACAGAAAATAGATACTTTATTGTTACATTTACCTCCACGTAAGACAATAGCGCTATCTTCCAAGGATATCCCTAGTTTCTATGATCCAACCCACTCTACATGATCCTATGGAGCATGGTATTTGATCCTCAAGAGAAGTATCCTGAAGTAGTTTTTATATAGGTGATGTTATTTTTGCCATTGCACCTATGGAATAGATCAATAGAATTAATAGGTAACACTATCAAAATGTTCATTGACTGGGTTTTCCTGAGCATATTAGAATAAAAGTTTTTGATTGGATATATAACCAACTTCTAGACTACAAGCATATACCATTCAAGTGAATAACCTATCATGAGCATGGGTACTTCTTTCAAAACTTCTTAATTAAAAAAGTACAAGAAATAAAAAAGGAAGAACCAATATTTTGGGAAGTCAAAAGGAGATCGCATAGATCAAGAAGCATGAAGCTACAGCCTCAACCAAAGGATCAAAAAAACATCGAACATAAAAATAAATTTTCAAGTCTTAGTGGAGGAGAAAAGGAAATCACCTCTCTAGACGTGATGGCTCCTAAAGGTAAAGAGAAGACACATCCAAATAAAGTTGATAGCTCATCAGATATCTTAGGAGATACACCAAAGAATACAACAACTAGAGAATAAATTGATGGGAACTCAGAGGAAGAGCTAGAAGAAACACAAGTGGAAAAAATAGTGATTCTTAAGGGTTTTTTGGCCACACAATATGCATATAAGGGAAAAATTGAACCAATAACTCAGAAATGAACAAGAACAAAAGACTTGTAATCCAAAATACTGGTCATAATTGAGGATAACTTCACAAAAAAAGAAAAATCCAAAAAATGAATATTATGTCATGGAACTATAGGGGACGAGGAAAACCTTTGAAAAAATATATCTCAAAGTTCTAATATAAGAGCAAAATCCAACAATAATTTATATTTAGAAAACAAAAATACCAAAGGCAACACTGACTACAAAATGTCAAAATATATGGGTACAATAAGAACTAATAACTATTGATTCTATGGGAGATTCAGGGGGACTAGATTTGGTTTGGGATTTGCAACAATTAGTTTGTAGCTTATAGCATAAGCACAATAACTGGATAGATATAAAATTCCTCTTACTAGATGGAACTAGTTTAGTAGTAATAAATTTTTATGGTCCAAATCATCCTATTTAGAAAAGAGAAGCATGGAAAAACTTAGCACAATGGCTAGACACTAAGAAGTTTGACAACATAATACTAGGAGGATATCTCAACATGATACTCTACCACTAGGAGAAGGCTGGGGGAATTTTAGCAAGTGATCCAAATAGAGAATTGCTCAATCAAATTATTGAAGATGAAAGCTTACAAGACATTTAATCAACCAAAAGTAATTACACTTGGAGCAACGAAAGAGCAAAGGTAAACTATAATATTTGATAGATTTTTTATTAGTAAAAATCTCCTAATACACTTTCCCCTTACTTCTAGTCACATAATTTAAAAATATATCTCAGATCATAAGCCAATTCTCTTGGATAGTGGCCAAAGCCTACAACCCCCAAAAATTCTTGCAACCCCAAAAAAATCCTTTTAAGTACAACTTTGAATGGGCGATAGAAAAATATTTCACTGAACTTATGGAAAACACTTGGAATCACCAGGTCTAGTCCACCAATCCCTAAGAAAAGTGGAAAAGCAAAATTAAAAAATTGAAGCATGTGATAAAAAAAGGTTGGCAAAAAAATGAGATTCAAACCAGATAAGAAGCAGTTGATGCGGCAACTAGAGAAACTAGAAATAAAAATTGGGGATCATCCTTCTCAACCATGGTAAGAAGATATAAGAAATAACCTAATTTAAAAACTCGATAAATTAAGCGCTAAAGAAGAAACATATTGGAGGCTTAGATCCCAAATGTTTTGACTAAGCAAGGGGATAGAAATTATAAATATTTTCATTTGAAAATAATGCAAAATCGCCAAAGAAACATAATTAAGGAGATAGAGCATGAAGGAACCAATTATACTAATAGGGAGAAAATTAAGAAACTTGTCAATTACCACTACTCAAATTTGTTGTCTAGAGAAAATGGAAACCCACATTCCCAGGGAATATTGCTTCAACATATACTGATAATATTAAATTTAGAAGATAAATGGGATCTTAGTTAGCTATTCACTATGGAGGAACTTCAGGATATTATAGTATCTTTACCAAAGGACAAAGCTCTCGAGCCTGATGGATTCACAAAAAACTTTTACCAGCAATACTTACACATCATCGAAGAAGATTTTCCATGCATGATTGAGTATGTTAGGGTGAAATGTAAGCTTCTTGGATCCATCAAATCTACCTTTCTAGCATTGATTCCTAAAGAAAAAAAATACCACTACCTTCTCTAGATTCAAACCAATCTCTCTATGTAACTCCTATAAAATTAGTACCAAACTATTGGCCAAGATAATAAACAAGAAACTTGAAAAACTAATATCAGAAGAAAAAAGAGGGTACATGCCTAGAAAATAAATATATGATAATATCATCATGGTGCATGAATCCATCCACAGTAGCATAAATTTAAAAAAGAAGAAAATTATTATAAAACTTGATATGGAAAACACCTTTGATTGATTTAATATACAATTTGTAGAAAAGGTCCTACAAAAGTTTGGATTTCCACATCAAGTCATAAATTAGATCAAAGCATGCATCATAAACCTATGGATATCCCCCTTAATAAATGGAGAACCAAAAAAATTCTTTTAGGCTACATGGGGAATTAGACAAAGGTGTCCATTATAACCATACCTTTACACCATTTTAGCTGAAACTTTTGTAATATTAATTAACCATCTTCGAAGAGAAATAAAAATAATAGGGATAGAGGTTGTAGCAAGATGTAAATTTGTAACACATGCCCAATTCATGGATGATATCATTCTTCTAGGTGAAGCTACCAAGAAAAATTTTAGACAACTCAAGCAATTCCTAGATTGGTTCACGCAAGATTTCAAAGCTCATATAAACACTCAAAAGAATTAGTTTTATACACAAAATGTTGCAACAATAAGAGTGAAAATATTTTGCACTATCCTAGAATTTCGGTCTAGCACAAATAAATAATTCAAATACCTAGGAGTGCCCATGAGCTTCCACCTCAAAGCCTCAAACTATTAGACCCCAACATTGGATAAAATGGTTAAGAGAATATAAAGTTATAGTAATAGTTGGCTCAGTCTTGTAAGAAGGGTAGTATTGATCAAATTATTGTTAGCTCATCTTCTAGTATACCAAATATTAGTATATCATGCTCTCAATTTTATTATGAAAAAGGTAGATGGAATCAAATGCAACTTCCTATGGTAGGGGTGTAGGCAATAAAAAAGAAAAAAAATTCACTTGATCAATTGGGATGTGATCACCAAAGGTAAAATTCAAGGAGGAATGTGAATAAAAAAAATGGAGATAGTTTCAAAAGCATTGGGAGAAAAACTTCTCTAGAACATGCTTAAGCACAATCAAGCATGATAATGCATACTAGTCAACAATTATGCAAATAACCAATTAGGTATTCAAATGCTCAAACACATAGATAAACTTCCTAGAGCCTCGTTGGTTTGGAAACATATAATGACAACAAATAATCTATAATTTCTTGGCTACTACTATATGGTAAGTCAATTAATCTATGGGAGGACTCGATCCTAGAAAATCCACCATTAAGAGAGAACTCTAATTAAATTTTAGAATCACTTGGAAATCCAAAGAATACTCAAATTATGTGACTTTTTTTATTGCACCTCAAAAAATTTGAATTGGATATCCTTCCCATTCCATCACAAAGATATTAGTATTATTTTAAGCCCCACATAACGAGTTTTAGACCTCTTCATTCCACAATATCAAACAAACGTATTTGGAGTAGCATCAATAGTAATGGGGAATACTCAGTGTATCTAGGATTCCAACAATAGAAAGTTGGGCCTGCCAACAAAAAGCTATTGATAGTGTGGAAAAATTGAGCACCATCTAAACTGTAAGTATTTAGCTAGTTAGTCTCTACAAATAATTTTGGACATTTTGAGTCATTAAGTCAAGTTGTCATTGGTATAAAGGAATGAAGTCATAATTAATATCAAAGAATTTATCAAGAAATAAAGTTGTCATTGATATCCAAGAATAAGCCACTGATGATGTCAAAGGTCAAGAGGAACAATGCAGAAGTTAAAGGTAAAAAGGGCTTCATAATATTTTTAATATTATATGGAAGCATAAGTTAAAATGTTTTTCATAAAAACCCAAGGAAGATTATTGCAAAGCTAAAGGAATGTTTAATATTTATTTGATAAAAAATTTAAATTCAAAGTGAATTTAAATTTTATAAATAAATATTATTTATACCAAGTTGTACAATGAAAGATGGCCTTAAAAAAACCAAAGGGTCTTAAAGAATTAATTTATAAAATTTAAATTCAAATGAATTTAAATAATTTATAAATTAATAAGTTCAAAGGGAAATAAAAAGCATCGACATATAATTTATTGGAGGAAATTTGAGTGTCGACGTTATGCATGAAGAAGGAAAATCAATATATATACCAATTCCTTCGAGGCATTAAACCTTATCCTTTTGCTCAATTAATGAATGCGTGCAATTGTGTTGAATTCATGCAAAATAAGAGAAGCGGATTTTGTATTTTAACGTCAATGAATAAGGTTTAATGGGAACAATACCAAAGTACCAAGCGCCAACTAGGCAGTGTGGCCTAGTGGCAAGAGCACAGTGGTTAGATTTTTTGGGCACTAGGAGACCTACGTTCAAAATGTGATGACAACATTTTTGGTGGTTGCATTAGTGTTGGAAGTGTCAAAGGAAAGGTGCACGTTTTTGTGCTAGGCAAGGCAAGGAGTCTTTTGGAGCACGTGGTACTCTTTAGTCCCCAAGTGAGTGCCTAGCTCGCGCGGTGGTTGGAGCCACGGCTAGGGTGCTAGTTGAGGTTGTGCTGTGAGTTTGAATCCCTTCCAAGGTAAGGTAATAAATTTTGATTATTATTTTTTGTGTGTTGCCTAAATTTTGGAGTTAAAAGGGTTGCTTAAAAGGATTGTTTGTTGAAAATGTTTTTTGATAAGTTGGAGGAATAAGGTGTTAGGTTTTTTTTAATAAAGTACTTTTGTCACATTGATTTGTTGAAGTATTAAAATGATAGAGGTAACTTCTAGCATTGAGTTATCTTGAAAAGAAAAGTGCATTGAATATAATTTTAATTGGGAGATTATAAGGTGTAAATTGTGTATTATTTTGTAAAATGTTGATGAATTTTTTCTTAAAGATGGAGTGATAAGGTGTATGTGTGTCTTGATATTTACATTGTATTTTAAGGAAGTTTATAATCTTATAATTTCTTTGAGCTTGGCAAATAAATGTTTGTGATTGTGGAAGATTTATGAGATTCCTTAATCATCAAGAAAAAGGTATGAGCACATTCTTCCATGGTTAAGTTGATTGGTTGATTTTCTGAAAATAAGTTTGGAGTGAAAAGGACTTGATTAGGGTTTCTTATTGAATGTGTTGAGTTAATGCTTCAAGGTTTTATGGAATAAAGAGCTGTTGTTAAAACTTTATTTTATAAGCATTATTTTTGAAACCATTGGTTGTGTGAAGAACTTGAACTAGGGTTTGAGTATCATTGCTATGTGAACCTTATTTTATAAGAATTGTTGTTGAAACCATTGGTTGTATGAAGAACTTGAACTAAGGTTTGAGTATCATTGCTATGTGAATATTGTTTCATAAGAATTATTGTTGAAGTGAGTTGTTGAGCAAAGAACTTGAACTAGATTTTGAAAAGAACATAAGTATCATTGTTATGTGAGACTTGTTGTTTGGTATTATTGAAAATATTTTGAATGAGTGATCATATGCTTGGACTAGGTTTTGTGACCAAGGGTTGTTTCATTTAGTGTTTGGTTGAGTAAATTTGGTTGAGCCTAGTCAAGTGGGTGTGTGAAGTGATTGTTCAAGTTCCATAAAACAAACTATTCTATATTTTAAATTGATTTGAGAAAGTGATAGAGCATTGAGTTGAAATTGAAGCATATTGAGTCTCTAACAATTCTCCTTATGTTTCTATGAGAGTGATTGAATGTAATTGAGCATTGTGATAAGTGTAGTATATATTGAGTCTCTAACAATTCTATTTATGTTTCTATGAGATTGGATAAGTTCTTGTGTGGACTTTTTAAGCTGATTTAAGGTAAGTATTTGAGAAGAATTATGGACATATTTGGTGTGAGATTTTGTGAAATCTTACAATACATATATTGAGCAGATTTAGATAAGTTCTTGAGAGGACTTATTGATAAAATTGGACAAGTTCTAGATAGGACTTGTAGAGCAAATTTGAGCAAGTTCTGGAGAGGACTTGAGGACATATTAGTGTGAGCTTGAAGAACATGGACTTATACTAAGAGGGGGGGGTGAACAGTATAATAATTAACCAATTAATAATTTTAACTTTAGATAGTAGTGGTATCAACACAACATTAATCAAGACAGAAAACATCACACATTGAAGACCCATTTTTAATGTGGTTCACCCAAAATGGTTGGGCTACGTCCACAAAACTTTTCTCTAAAATTTTTGTCAAAGTTCTTTGGGAATCCTTCCCAATTACAATATTTATGAGCCTCGGCCCAAAGGAGATACCTTCCCACAATCAAAATTTATGAGCCTCTGCTCAAAGGAGATACCTTCCCCTCTGCTCTGGAAATGATCCCTTAGAAGATCAACTGCCTCTACCTCTTGCCAGCACGTGGAACTCATTTCCACCAAAGACCTCCTATCCTCAATGCTTAGCCTAAGAGACCTCTACCTTCTATGATCACGTCCACAACAGCTCAGCAACCTGTACCAAACACAGTCAGTCGGTCTAGTACAAGTCTTCCTCTATCTGTCAGATTTGTCCAACGCTTAAGCTTGAACAAATCAATCCTCTGCACACAAGCCTTCTCAAAGACTTGCCAAATCTGTCCTCAAGTTCTTATCAAAGAACCAGTGCACCTTTGTCCTCAAGTTCTCTGATAGAACTATCAAACTCATATTACAAGTCCTCTGCTAGGACCTATCCAAATTTGCTCACAAGTCCCCATCGAAACCTGTCCAAAACTGCTCACAAGTCCCCACCGGAACCTGTCCAAGAATACTCACAAGTCCCCACCGGAACCTGTCCAAAACTCAGCAAGCTCACCAAGAAAAAAACTTTCTTAGTAGAAAATCACAAGGTGAATTGTTAGAGACCCAATGTGATTTGTCAAACTCATAGAAGCATAAAGAGAATTGTTAGAGACTCAATATGTTCTATTCCCAAACTCCCAATCTCAAAACTCAACTCAAATCAACTCAGCTCAAACTCAATCTCAAATCTAAAAACTCAACTCAATATCTGAAATGGATATGATAGAATGCTTTCTTTCAAGAACATGAAACCCCAACAATTTCCAACTATGCAAAGAATCACATAACAATGATACTCATGTTATTTTCACCATCAATTAGGGCTTCAACAAACATGCTCATCAAACAAGGTTCAATCAACACCATTCAACTCAAAACACAACCTTGAAGCATTTCACAATCAACATAAAAAAAGGAAACAAGTAGAACTCCTTTTGTCTCCAATATTGTTTGAACAAAAAGCATCCACCAACTCAAATCAACAAGAGCACACACAACATTTCAAATCATCAACAAAGAAGTAAGCCCAACACTTTAACCAAGTAAAGAATAGCTTGATTATTACCAATTTAATGAAATCAAATGTCAATCTCAAAGCTGCCCACTTAAGGTTTCACAACTTCACACAAGAAACAATTTTAACCTTAAAACATCATGCTTTCATTTCCATAATCAACCAAAAGCACTCTCAACATTACAAGAAAAATTTATCCCTTATACACCTTATTTCTCCCTTATAGTCTTATCAAAAATAAAATTTATTTCTCATTAGAATGCAATAAGATATTTCAAACAACACCTTCAAAAGAATATTTTATCAAAATAAAAAAAGCTTTAAACTCCTTATAACTCCTAAGTTGTTTTTCCCTCTAATAAACATCCTCCATCTGCAAAATACACTTAGCAAAGATTAATTTTGAAAATACCTTGGCCAACATCAAAAATCACTCTATGGAGAAATTGCGCATGAATTCTAACACCACCCGCTGTGTCCACTTCACGATGAAAAACCCTTTCACGATATTCGAACGCGAAACCTCCCGTTCGGGTAGCGCACCAATAGCCTAGCCGCTACCGATGTGCCAAAGGCGCCCGGTGAGGTTTAAACCTCACGTTGTTAGCCTTGTTCCTTCTATGCTAGGGATTAAATAAAACAACAATGCCTCCCTTTCTTCTGACGTGAACACAAATATGAAAACCTTATGGCAGATTTATGACAAACGATGAGGACATAGTCAAAGAAGAAATATGAACAGCGGATCACGAAATCATAGCGAGGAAGAAATCAAACAGCAGACCACGAATTCACAGCGAGCAACTATTTTCAAAATGTGGATGAGATTTATTCTTGATTTTCATCGAGGGAGATTTATATGCATTTTTACCATAAGCTCTTGACGTCGACGAGGAGTTTAACACGTCGACGGAGGTATTGGCTAGAACCCACAATCTTAAAACATAGCGCCATGGGTTAGGATAACCCATTGCAAACAATAATTTAATAATTATTTAAAAATAATTAAAGGGAAACTTAACAAGGTTTTTAATTATTTAAATAAATACTTCCTCCTGGTCCCAATTGCATTAAACTAATGCATCCACCTATAATCTTTAAACTTGCCAACTTGGGGTTTACAAAAGACCTTTGAAACTGCCATGCCGGAACCTTCAAGAAACCTTTTATCTGACATCAAATCAAATTCCTTCAAGAGCTTCTTGACATCAATGACAACTTATACACTTGAGCAAAGGCAATGTACCCAAAGTACCCAAAATGCCCAACAATCTCCCCCTTTGTCATTGATGGCAAACCTTTACTGAAAACACTTCTCAAGAGCCAAAATTAAAACCAACTGTGCTAACAACTAACCAACTGTGCCCACAATTGAGAATCTTCCTTTGAAGTTTTTCTCCCCCTAACTTGAAGCTCTCCTCTTCACTTTGAAGCTCTCCCCCTTACTCATATCTCTCCCCCTTTGTCATCAATGGCAAAGGGTCACCTTTGGGGCTCGGGACTAAGAATGAACCTCTTAGCTTAACCCTCCCCCAACTCCTGATGAGGTGATTAATTTTGGGGTGGGAGTACAACTCCCAATTTCTCCCTTAGATACTCAAACGTATCTCTTGGAAGAGGTTTGGTGAAGATATCTGCAATCTGCTCTTTAGTAGACACATACTCTACCTTGACCTGCTTGTCTTGCACTTTCTCCCTTAGAAAGTGATACTTGATGGAAATATGCTTTGTCCTTGAGTGCATTACTAGATTTTTGGAAATACTTATGGCAATTATACTATCACAAAGTATGGAGATGGGTTGTTCATGCTTGACATTGAAATCCTCCAAGGTTGTTTTCATCCATAAAACCTGTGTACACCCAGCCACTGCTGCTATGTATTCATCCTCTGCTGTAGATAAGGAAACTAAAGGTTGTTTCTTACTTAGCCAAGAAACCAAACTCTTTCCCAGAAAGAATGCTCCACCACTAGTGCTTTTCCTGTCATCAATACTGTCTTCCCAATCTGTATCTGTATAAGCTATGAGAGTGAAATCATCACCTTTGGGATACCAAAGCCCAAAGTCCATAGTGCCCTTCAGATATCTGAATATCCTCTTAACTACCATAACATGAGAATATTTAGGAGCTACATGAAATCTTGCTACTAACCCAACTGCCTGCATGATATCTGGTCTGGTAGCTATAACATATAATAAACTGCCAATCATTGATTTGTACAACCTCTGATCTGTCGCTGGAGATTCATCATCTTTACTCATCTTACACCCTGTAATCATTGGAGTACACATTGGTTTGTTGTCCATCATCCCAAATTTCTTCAACATTTCTTTGATATACTTTCCTTGAGAGAGAAATATACCATCTTTTGATTGAGCAATCTGAAGACCTAAAAAGAATGATAGCTCTCCAATCATAGACATCTCAAATTCCTTCTACATGGTGTTAGCAAAATATTTGCACATCTGAGTATTATTTCCCCAAAAAATAATATCATCAACATAGACAACCATAATCAACATATCATCACCTTCATTCTTAATATACAAATTGCTATCTACCACAATTTTCCTGAAGCCTTGCTCATGAAGATACCTATCAAGTCTTGAGTACCAAGCCCTAGGTGCTTGCTTTAACCCATACAAGGCCTTTTTAAGTTTACACACATAGTCTGACTATTCTGAGAGAGACACTCCTGGCTGTTCTATGTAGACTTCTTCTACCAACACCCCACTTAGAAAAGCTGAATTTACATCCATTTGATATACCTTGAATGATTTGAAGCTTGAAAGGGCCAAAAACATTCTGATAGCTTCAATCAGAGCAACAAGAGAAAACGTCTCTTCGAAATCAACACCTTCTACTTGAGCATAACCTTTGCAGACTAACCTTGCTTTGTTTCTGACAATCTTTCCATCCTCATTGAGTTTATTTCTGAATATCCATTTTGTGCCAATGATATTCTTGTCCTTAGGTCTTGGAACCAATTCCCAAGTTTCACTTTTCTCTATTTGATTTAGCTCTTCATCCATTGCTTTTACCCAAAACTTATCTGCACATGCTTCACTGAAATCTTTTGGCTCAATATGAGATAATAATGAAATATTTGTAGAACCATGTGAGGGAATGACTCTTCTTCTTGTTTTCCTGATATTTGGATCACCAATGATCAAATATTTGGGATGATGTTTCTGAACATATCGTGAAGGAGTTTTGGGAAGCAGTTGTTGTCTTTCCTCTTCTTCATCTAAAACCTCTCTGAATTCTTCTTGACAAATTTCATCACTGAGTTCCTGGACTGGTTCTCTTATCCCTGTATTTTCATCAATTGTTACATTTATGCTCTCTACAACTATATGAGTTCTTTTGTTGAAGCATCTATAGGCCTTGCTTCTGCTAGAATACCCAAGAAATATTCCCTCATCACATCTAGGATCAAACTTACCCAAATTCTGATCTTCCCTTCTGATGAAGCACTTACTCCCAAACACTTTGAAGTATTTTACTATAGCTAGTCTTCCTTTCCACAAATCATAAGGAGTTTTATGATGATTGACTCTAAGTTTGGCCCTGGTAATAATGTATATTGTTGTACTGACTGCCTCTTTCCAAAAGCCATCTGAAATTTTTGACTCATTTAACATAGCTCTGGCCATATTTTCAATAGTTATGTTTTTCCTTTCAACTACTCCATTTTGTTGAGGAGTTCTTGCTGCTGAATATTCTATTTTGATTCCTTGTTGATCACAGTAGTCCACAAATTCATTTGAAGTGAACTCTCCTCCTCTATATGATCTTAAAAATTTGATTCTCTTGTCAGTCTCATTTTCAATCATTTCTTTGAAAGCTTTAAATTTTTCAAAAGCTTCAGATTTTTCTTTGAGAAAAGTAACCCAAGTCATTCTAGAATAATCATCTATAAACAGCATGAAGTAGCTTTCTCCCTGAATGCTCTAAGTTCTAGTAGGGCCACATAAATCAATATGAATAAGATCCAATGGTTTTGAAGAAGTATACCCTTTTGATTTGAAACTGGTTCTGGCCTGTTTTCTATGTTGATAAGGACCGCAAACGATGTTATGGGGCCTTTTTATTTTGGGAAAGTCTCTAACTGCTTCCTTGTTACTAATATTGACAAGATTATCAAAGCTCAAATGCCCCAATATTTTATGCCATAACCAACTCTCATCTTCTTGAGTTAGAAAACACTTTTCCTTTTTTATCTCACTTAGCATGTAAAGATTGTTTGGAGTCCTTGTAGCACTAACAATGAGTTTTCCATTTTTTTTTACTTATCTCACATCTATCTGAAAAGAAAGATACTATGTGCCCTTGATCACAAAGTTGACTCACACTTAGAAGATTATGTCTTAGGCCTTCTACATAAAGCACATTTTCTATTTTGGATTTCCCATCCAAACTAAGAGTCCCTTTACCACAGATTTTAGCTGACTTGTTATCTCCAAAACTAAGCTCGTTCCTCTGTTTGTTTCTTTTAAGACCAAAAAATTTTCCTTTTCACGAGTCATATGTTTTGAACAACCACTATCAAGATACCATTTCTCTATTTTGTCTTGAGCATGAAAAGCAGTTTGAACTATCATTGACTTAGATTTGATCTCATTTCTCTTTTTAGTGAACTCAAGGCTAGATCTATCCAAACTGCACATCCTTGCTATATGCCCAAAAATATTGCATTTGTAACACATGACATCTTTACTCATAAGAGGTGCAAAAGAGTTAACATTTTCCTTACTATGGCTATTCACAGACTTATTGCAATGCATAGCTTTGTGACCAAATTTATTGCAGGAAAAACAATAGCCATGGAAAGTATTATGTAACCTATTTTGATGCCTTGGATGATTGTTCTTCTTGTGACCAACTGGAATCCATCACTCTTTAGGATGAATATTGATCTTGCTCGAAGCCCCTGTTTCTTGAATGGTGATACCATCCTTCTTTTGCTTTTCACACGGAGTATTCTGTCTGAGAGCCAACTGTTCCAACTTCACTCTAAGAGACATAACATCTTCTTCTAGTTTCTCACAATCAGCTTCCTTTCCTTTGAGAACCTCTGTTAGAACCTGTTCAACCTTCTTCCCTTCTTCAACTAAAATTTTGAAGTCTATAACACTTTGAGACAATGTTGGCAATTTTGGGTACCTTGGGTACATTGCCTTTGCTCAAGTGTAGATGTTGTCATTGATGTCAAGAAGCTCTTGAAGCAATTTGATTTGATGTCAAGGAATTTGTTTTGATGAAGGTTTTTCAGAGCATGATCAGTGAGTTTCCAAGAAGTCCTTAGTGGCCCATTTGCAAAAGATCAAAGAAAAAGACAAGTAAGAAAAAGTATGCAACCGGTAGAAAAACTGTCACGATTTCGTGACATGTTTGAGGAGAGAGAAAGTGCTGGCAAAACTATCACGATTTCACGACATGTTAGAGGAGAGAGAAAGTGTGGAAAAACTATCATGATTTTGCGACATGTTTGAGGAGAGAGAAAGTGTTGGCAAAGCGTCATGATTTCGTGACATGTTGGAAGAAAGAGGAGAGAGAAAGCTGGCAAAACTATCACGATTTCGTGACATGTTGGCAGAGAAAAAGACAAGTGGAAAAACTGTCGCGATTTCGCGACATGTTGGCAGAGAAGGAGAGCAAGATGGAAAGTGTCACGATTTCGTGACATGTCGCATTTTCGCGACTCGAAAAGTGCAGGAAGGCAGAGAAGGAAAAGTGTCACGATTTCATGACATTCTGCAAAGAAAGTTGTACGGACGAAAAAGTGTCACGATTTCGCGACATGATGCTGAAGAGAGAGTCCGTAGTGTGAACTGTCATGATTTCGCGACAAGTTCGAAGAGAGAGAAAGTAACATGAAAAATGTCATGATTTCATGACATGCTACAGAGGTCGAGGTGAGGACTGTCACGATTTTGCGACATGCTGAAAAGCTCAAAGTGAGAACTATCACGATTTCGCGACATGCAGCAAAGGGAAGAGTTTGAAATGAGAAGTGTCACGATTTTGTGACAGGCTGCAAAGAAAAGCTTACGAAAGCTAAAAGCGTCACGATTTTGTGATAGGATGAAGGAAAAGCGTATGGATGCAGAAAGTGTCACGATTTAATAGGTGAGATGGAAGCGTGTGGATGAAAGTGTCACGATTTCATAATGAAGAAGAAGCCAAGGTATGAAGAATGTCATGATTTCGTGAATTAGAGAAGGAAGTGAAGAGGAGAAGATGTCCCACGATTTGTGACATGTCTATAGGAAGGCAAGATGAAGGAGAAGAGTGTCATGATTTCGTGACATGTCACGATTTCGAAGGAGAGATGAAGGAGCAGAGAAGTGTCACGATTTCATGACAAAAACAAAAGGGAAGTCTAAAGAAGCAAAAGTGTCATGATATCGCGACAAAATGCAAAAGGAAGGTGTACGGTTGCAAAGGTGTCACGATATCGTGACATGTTGTAGTTTCACGGCAGAAGCTATAGGAGAGTTGCAGAGGCAGTGAAGCCGACAAAGTTAAATTTGGGCCGACGAAGATTAGGGTTTGCAGCCGACGTAGTTTTAGGATGTGCAGCCGACTAAGATCAAGGTTTTAATCTTGAAAGGGTTAGTATAAAAGGAGGGCTGCTTGGAGAGTTAAGCATCGATCGAAGTGTGCGTTCGAAGAGCGACGTTCGCAGATAGAGTGCGGGGGTGAAGTTCGATCATCGAGAAGCAGAGTGCAAAATTTGATAGTAGTGTACTGAGTGCATTTCATCGAATCTTCTAAGTGAGAGAGATTGCAAGGAAGCAGAATGCGCGAAGACGCTGCTACTATGATTGCGTAGAGGTGCAAAGGTCGATGTTCGATCAAGTGCAGCTGTGATTGTGCAAAAAGAGCGAAGGACTATGTTTTGTGCAGAACAAAGGAAGAGGACATTTGTGCCAGACCGAAGGACTGTGTTTGGTGTAGATCAAAGAAAGAGGAAGAGGACATTTGTGCTAGACCGAAGGACTGTGTTTAGTGCAAATTCGAGGACCAGCTTTGAGGTGATAGAGTTGAGGACAGAGGTCTCCAACCAGAGCAGGGAAGACAGGTGTCTTCTATGGATAGAGTTCCATTTGCTAAGGGCAGCAGAGGCAGAGGTCTTCTAGAGGATCACCAGCCAGAGCAGAGTTAGGGGAAGGTATCTCCTTTGAGCAGAGGCTCATAAACATTGTAATCGGGAAAGGTTTTCCCAGAATTTGAGTTGATAAAATTAGTGAAATATTTTATCCGTGGAGTAGCCCACATTGGGTGAACCACGTAAATTGTTGTGTCTCTTTGTGGATGGTGTTTTGTGCATTGCTTTGATTACTATTGTTGATATTGCTATCTATACACTGCATAATATTGAATTGAAAGTTGATTTGAAGGAAAAAGTTAAAAGTGGTCTTATACTGTTCACCCCCCCTCTCAGTATAAGCTTGTGTTCTTCAATTGGTATCAGAGCGGGTTCCTTCGAAAAGTTTAACAGCTTGAAGGAAAATCTTGCAAAGAACACAATGGACTATTCAAGTGGCAATGCAGCACCTATTCTTGATGGATCAGATTTTGGTCTATGGAGTGCAAGGATGAAGGTTCATCTAATGGCACTTGGTAATGAGGTATGGGAAGTTATTGAAGATGGGTACACTATTCCTGAACATGGTCCATATACTAAAGAAGATAGGCTCCTACATCACAACAATTCATAAAGCAATGAATGCAATCCTAAAAGGCTTACAGAAAGCAGATCTCACCAAAGTGATTCACTGCACAAGACAACTAGTGAAATGTGGAATCAACTGAAAGTGGTTCATACAGGTGATGCAAATGTCAGAAAGGCCAAGTTGAGACATTTTAAAGGTATGTTTGAACATCTCAAAATGAATGATGATGAAAATATTAGTGACTACATGCTTCGTATGGATGAGGTTGTTAACTCCATGAAAGACTTAGGTCTTGAGCTTGCTGAAAATGATGTGTGTGATAAGATTTTAAGATCTCTTCCTAATAGATTTAGTGAAAATATTTCTGCTATTGAGGAAGCTAAAGATTTAGATAAATTGAAAAAGGATGAGCTCCATAGTATACTTGCAGCATTTGAGTTGAGAACTCAAGTGAAGGTTGATGTCAAGAAAGAGGCAGCTTTCAAAGCTACCAAGAAATCAAAGGGCAAACAACTTCAAGAGAGTGATGAGTCTTCTAGTGATGAAGAGGCATATTACAACAAGAAAGGCAAGTTCTCTAGAAAGCACAAAAGCATGAAGAATATAAGATGTTTCAATTGTGGAAAGTTTGGTCATTATGCTACTGACTGTACTGTTTCCAAGTATGAAAGTGATGAAGATAAACAAGATTCTAAGAGCAAGGATTCTAAAAAGCACAAGCATCACAGGAAGAACAAAGATGAGTACAACAATCACGGAAAGAGGCATTCTCACAAGCACAAGAAGAGCTTCTACCTAGACAAAGCAAGTAAGTGTTCTAGCAGTGATAGTGAAAGTTCTTCTAGTGATGATGGAAATGAGATGTTGTTCATATCAGAAAAAGAGGAAGAACCGAAACATAGATTCATTATCATGAAATGTTTTAGATGTGGAAATTTTGGGCACCTTGAGGATGATTGCACAAATAATGAATTGGTTGCTAGTATGTATGAGGATGCTTCAGAAAATTATAAGGAAGATGCATGTATGGTTTTTGAAAAGGGTAGCACCTCTAGTGATAAGAAATCTGAAAAAGGCTTTGATAATTCTGAAAGCAAACAAATAGAGGATCTTGAAAGTGAACTTACTAATGCTCTTAGTGCTTTGAAAAAGGAAAGAAAGAAGAATGCTAGACTCAAGGATAAGTTAGATGAATGTTGTATGGAGAGAGATGATCTTATAGAAAGTCTTGACGTCTCTATGGCTAAGACACAAGAACTCAAGGATGAGTTAGAGTCTAAGGTTCTTGAGTATAGTGAGTTAGAACAGAAAATGGCTTCTTTGAAAGAGGAAACTAAAGAGTACAAGGATAAGTTGTACAGGTTTCAAGATAGCTCCAAAAAGGTTAAATCTCTCATCAAAGGACAAAGAAAGACAACAGATAAAACAGGTCTTGGTTTTGTTAAACCACACAAGGAACAGGTTGGGGAATCTAGTAAGAGATTTCAAAAAGAAGAGAGTTCTGATGAAGAGAGTATTTCAGAGAAAGAGTCCGTGAGTGATAGATGCACAGAAATAGAAAATAGAATTCTGAATGCGAAGAAGAAGTTTACCGGACCTAGAAGGTCATTTACAAGAAAGTTTAATGGCAGATGTTTTGCGTGTCACAGGTTTGGCCACATGGCTTCGCATTGCATGACTCAAGTAAGGAAGGTAAATGACAGTTTTAGGGGCGGTAATTTCTTTCAAGGGTATTGCTACTCTTGTAAACAGTTCGGGCATAAGGCAATTTTTTGCAAGGCTAATTACAGGAACACGGTTAGTCATAATAGGCGGATTCAAAGAATAGGTATGCCGAACAGAAATAACATTGTTACTTGTTATAAGTGCAACAATGACGGTCACACAGCTAGACAGTGTAGAGCTGAACTTCCAAGGTACAGGAATAGGAAAAGTGGTATGAACAGGTCCAAGGATCAAGGCATGGACAAGAACAGGGATGAGAACAAGAACAAAAATAGTGACAAGAATAGAAATATGGACAAAGAATTCAAGAGAAGGCCCGACAAGGAAATTGTAGACACTGATGATGATGAGTGCCTAATGGGAGTTTTACTCCCACCCTTGTTTTAATCACCTCATCAGGAGGTGGGGGAGGGACTAAGCTAAGAGGCTCATTCTTAGTCCCGAGCCCCAAAGGTGACCCTTTGCCATTGATGACAAAGGGGGAGAGATATGAGTAAGGGGGAGAGCTTCAAGTGAAGAGGAGAGCTTCAAGTCAGGGGGAGCAAAAACTTCAAAGGCAGATTCTCAGTTGTTGGCACAGTTGGTTTCAGTTTTGGCTCTTGAGATGTGTTTTCCATAAAGGTTTGCCATCAATGACAAAGGGGGAGATTGTTGGCAATTTTGGGTACCTTGGGTACATTGCCTTTGCTCAAGTGTAGATGTTGTCATTGATGTCAAGAAGCTCTTGAAGCAATTTGATTTGATGTCAAGGAATTTGTTTTGATGAAGGTTATTCAGAGCATGATCAGTGAGTTTCCAAGAAGTCCTTAGTGGCCCATTTGCAAAAGATCAAAGAAAAAGACAAGTAAGAAAAAGTATGCAGCCAGCTGGAAAAACTGTCGCGATTTCGCGACATGTTTGAGGAGAGAGAAAGTGTTGGCAAAACTATCATGATTTCATGACATGTTAGAGGAGAGAGAAAGTGCTGGAAAAACTATCATGATTTCGCGACATGTTTGAGGAGAGAGGATGGGGAGAGGAGAGAAAAAGACAAGTGGAAAAATGTCATGATTTCGCGACATGTTGGCAAGAGAAGGAGAGCAAGATGGAAAGTGTCACGATTTCGTGACATGTCACATTTTCGTGACTTGAAAAGTGCAGGAAGGCAAAGAAGGAAAAGTGTCATGATTTCGTGACATTTTGCAAGGAAGGTTGTACGAATGAAAAAGTGTCATGATTTCATGACATGATGCTAAAGAGAGAGTCCATAGTGTGAACTGTCACGATTTCATGACAAGTTCGAAGAGAGAGAAAGTAACATGAAAAATGTCATGATTTTGTGACATGCTACAGAGGTCGAGGTGAGGACTGTCATGATTTCGTGACATGCTGAAAAGCTCGAAGTGAGAACTATCATGATTTCGTGACATGCAGCTAAGGGAAGAGTTTGAAATGAGAAGTGTCACGATTTCATGATAGGTTAAAGAAAAGCGTACGAAAGCTGAAAGCGTCACGATTTCACGATAGGATGAAGGAAAAGCGTATGGATGCAGAAAGTGTCACGATTTTGCGATAGTTGAAAAAGAAAGTGTATGGAATGAAAAAGTGTCACGATTTCACGATAGAAATAGGAAGCAAGTCTTAAGGATGAAGATGTCATGATTTCATGACGAATGTAGAAGGAAGAGCTGAAGAGAAGATGTCACGATTTCATGACATGTGAGAGGAAGGCAAGTGAAGGCTAACGAAGGAAGATGTCATGATTTCGTGACATGATTAATAGAAGAGGAGAGATGAATGTATGGAGAAAGTGTCACGATTTCACGGACAAGAACTTAAGTGAAGTCGGAAAGAGGCTAAAGTGTCACGATATCGCGACAAAAGCCAAAGGAAGGTGTACGGTTGCAAAAGGTGTCGTGATATCGCGACATGTTGTAGTTTCACGGTAGAAGCTATAGGAGAGTTGCAGAGGTAGTGAAGCCGACAAAGTTAAATTTGGGCCGACAAAGATTAGGGTTTGCAACCGACGTAGTTTTAGGATGTGCAACCGACTAAGATCAAGGTTTTAATCTTGAAAGTGTTAGTATAAAAGGAGGGCTGCTTGGAGAGTTAAGCATCGATCGAAGTGTGCGTTCGAAGAGCGACGTTCATAGATAGAGTGCGGGGGTGAAGTTCGATCGTCGAGAAGCAGAGTGCAAAATTCGATAGCAGTGTACTAAGTGCATTTCGTCGAATCTTCTAAGTGAGAGAGATTGCAAGGAAGCAGAGTGCGCGAAGACGCTGCTACTGTGATTGTGCAGAGGTGCAAAGGTCGATGTTCGATCAAGTGCAGCTGTGATTGCGCAAAAAGAGCGAAGGACTGTGTTTTGTGTAGAACAGAGGAAGAGGACATTTGTGCCAGACCGAAGGACTGTGTTTGGTGCAGACCAAAGAAAGAGAAAGAGGACATTTGTGCTAGACCGAAGGACTGTGTTTAGTGCAAATTCGAGGACCAGCTTTGAGGTGATAGAGTTGAGGACAGAGGTCTCCAACCGGAGCGGGGAAGACAGGTGTCTTCTGTGGATAGAGTTCCATTTGCTAAGGGCAACGGAGGCCAGAGGTCTTCTAGAGGATCACCAGCCAGAGCAGAGTTAGGGGAAGGTATCTCCTTTGAGCAGAGGCTCATAAACATTGTAATCGGGAAAGGTTTTCCCAGAATTTGAGTTGATAAAATTAGTGAAAGATTTTATCCGTGGAGTAGCCCACATTGGGTGAACCACGTAAATTGTTGTGTCTCTTTGTGGATGGTGTTTTGTGCATTGCTTTGATTACTGCTGTTGATACTGCTATCTATACACTGCATAATATTGAATTGAAAGTTGAATTGAAGGAAAAAGTAAAAAGTGGTCTTATACTGTTCACCCCCCTCTCAGTATAAGCTTGTGTTCTTCAGATAATTCTGATCTTGTTATCTCTTCTTCCTGACATTGATGCTTGAGAACATAATTCTCTTCCCCAAATTTCTCAATCTTTCTTAAAGCCAAGAAGAATTCACCTTTGAGATTGAACTCAACCTCTTCATCTCTTTCTGAATCTGTATGTTCCTCTGATAGATCCTTATCCAAGCTGTTAGGATCTTTCTGGAGAGACCTACTACGATACCAATTGAAGAACATGGACTTATACTTGAGAGGGGGGTGAACAGTATAAGACTTAACCAATTAATAATTTTAACTTTAGATAGCAATGGCATCAACACAACATTAATCAAGACAGAAAGTATCACACATTGAAGACCCATTTTTAATGTGGTTCACCCAAAATGGCTGGGCTACGTCCACAAAAATTTTCTCTAAAAATTTCCTCAAAGTTCTTTGGGAATCCTTCCCAATTACAATATTTATGAGCCTCGACCCAAATGAGATACCTTCCCCCAATCAAAATTTATGAGCCTCTGCTCAAAGGAGATACCTTCCTCTCAGCTCTAGAAATGATCCCTCAGAATATCAACTGCCTCTACCTATTTCCAGCACATGGAACTCCTTTCCATCGAAGACCTCCTATCCTCAATGCTTAGCCTAAGAGACCTCTACCTTCTATGATCACGTCCACAACAGCTCAACAACCTATACCAAACACAGTCAGTCGGTCTAGTACAAGTCTTCCTTTGTCTGTCAGATCTGTCCAACGCTTAAGCTTGAACAAACCAATCCTCTGCACACAAGCCTTCTCAAAGACTTGCCAAATCTATCCTCAGGTTCTTCTCAAAGAACCAGTGCACCTCTGCCCTCAAGTTATCTGATAGAACTATCAAACTCAGCTCACAAGTCCTTTACTAGGACCTGTCCAAATCTATTCACAAGTCCCCACCAGAACCTATCCAAAACTTCTCACAAGTCCCCATCGGAACCTATCCAAGACTGCTCACAAGTCCCCACCGAAACCTGTCCAAAACTCAGCAAGCTCACCAAGAAAAAAACTTTCTTAGTAGGAAATCACAAGGTGAATTGTTAGAGACCTAATGTGATTTGTCAAACTCATAGAAGCATAAAGAGAATTGTTAGAGACTCAATATGTTCTATACTCAAACTCCCAATCTCAAAACTCAACTCAAATCAACGCAGCTCAAACTCAATCTCAAATCTGAAAACTCAACTCAATATCTGAAATGGATAGGATAGAATGCTTTCTTTCAAGAACATGAAACCCCAATAATTGCCAACTATGCAAAGAATCACATAACAATGATACTCATGTTCTTTTCACCATCAATTAGGGCTTCAACAAACATGCTCATCAAACAAGGTTCAATCAACACCATTCAAATCAAAACACAACCTTGAAGCATTTCACAATCAACATCAGAAAAGGAAACAAGTAGAACTCCTTTTGTCTCCAATATTGTTTGAACAAAAAGCATCCACCAACTCAAATCAACAAGAGCACACACAAATTTTCAAATCATCAACAAAGAAGTAAGCCCAACACTTTAACCAAGTAAAGAATAGCTTGATTATTACCAATTTAATGAAAGCAAATGTCAATCTCAAAGCTGCCCACTTAAGGTTTCACAACTTCACACAAGAAACAATTTTAACCTTAAAACATCATGCTTTCATTTCCATTATCAACCAAAAGCACTCTCAACATTACAAGAAAAATTTATCCCTTATACACCTTATTTCTCCCTTATAGTCTTATCAAAAATAATTTTTATTTCTCACTAGAATGCAATAAGATATTTCAAACAACACCTTGAAAAGAATATTTTATCAAAATAAAACAAGCTTTACACTCCTTATAACTCCTAAGTTGTTTTTCCCTCTAATAAACTTCCTCCATCCGCAAAATACACTTAGCAAAAATTAATTTTGAAAATACCTTGGCCAACATAAAAAATCGTGCTATGGAGAAATTGCGCACGAATTCTAACACCACCCGCTGCGTCCACTTCACGATGAAAAACCCTTTCACGATATTTGAATGCGAAACCTCTCGTTCGGGTAGCGTGCCAATAGCCTAGTCACTACCGGTGCACCAAAGGGGCCTGGTGAGGTTTAAAACTCACGTTGTTAGCCTTGTTCCTTCTGTGCCAGGGATTAAATAAAATAATAGTGCCTCACTTTCTTTTGACGTGAACACAAAGACGAAAACCTTACGACAGATTTACGACAAACGACGAGGACACAGTCGAAGAAGAAATCCGAACAGTGGATCACGAAATCACAGCGAGGAAGAAATCGAACAGCAGATCATGAATTCACAGCAAGCAACTCTTTTCAAAATGTGAATGAGATTTATTCTTGATTTTCATCAAGGGAGATTTATATGCATTTTTATCATAAGCTCTTGACGTTGACGAGGATTTTAACACATCGACGAAGGTCTTGGCTAGCACCCACAATCTTAAAACATAGCGTCATGGGTTAGGATAACCCATTGCAAACAATAATTTAATATTTATTTAAAAATAATTAAAGGGAACCTTAACAAGGTTTTTAATTATTTAAATAAATACTTCCTCCTGGACCCAAATGCATTAAACTAATGCATCCACCTGTAATCTTTAAACCTGCCAACTTGGAGTTTACAAAAGACCTTTGAAACTGCCATGCTGGAACCTTCAAGAAACCTTTTATCTGACATCAAATCAAATTCCTTCAAGAGCTTCTTGACATCAATGACAACTTAAACACTTGAGCAAAGGCAATGTACCCAAAGTACCCAAAATTGCCAACAGAGCTTTTGAGAAATCTTACAAGGTAGATTTAAGATAAGTCTTTGAGAAGGCTTGAGAGAAGAGTTGATTGATTTATTTTTTCAAACCTTGAGTTAAGGTTTAGGGCAGATCCAATAGAGTTGATTTGAGATTGAGTCAAGATTTGAGTTAAGACTTGAGGATAGAGATTGAGGATAGATTTGTGCTTGAATGAAGGACTATGTTTAGTGCATATTTGAGAACAGATTTTGGTGTAGATTTGAGTACAGGTTTGTGCCAAACCAGAGACATATATTGAGTTGATTTGTGCTAGAACGAAGGACTGTGTTTAGTGTGGATTTGAGATAGAGCTTTGGATGTGACAAATAATAGAGGACAGTAGTCTCCAATGGATAGAGATCCATTATCCAGGGCAATGAGGATAGGTATTTTAAGTGGAGATAAAAGTCTTAAGTGGAGAGAGATCTACAAGCCAGTGTAATGGAGGCAGTAGTCTTCTAAAGGATCACCAGCCAGAGCAGAGGAGGAGTTCTCATATGGATAGAGATCCATAAAATTGATTTATAGGATTGGTGTCTCCTTTGGACAAAGGTCCATAAACATTGTAATAGGGAAATAATTTCCAAGAGATTGATTGAGAAAATTTTAGTGAAATATGTCTTCGTGGAGTAGCTCACATTGGGTGAACCACATAAATTGTGGTGTCTCTATTATATGTGATTATTTATGCATTGCTTTGATTACTAATGTTGGTATTGCTATCTATACATAGCATAATATTGTTTGGGAAAGAAAAGTAAAAAGTGGTCTTCTACTGTTCACCACTCCTCCCAGTATAAGCTTGTGTTCTTCAAATAATATATTAATAGGTGATAATTTGCAAAAGAGGAGTAATCAATGGTTAGAAGAAAATTAGACCCCAAAATTGGATAAAATGGTTAGGAGAATACAAAGTTACAGTAATAGTTGGCTTAGTCTTGTAAGAAGGGTAGTATTGATCAAATTATTGTTAGCTTCTCTTCCAGTCTATCAACTATTAGTATATCATGCTCTCAAGTTTATTTTGCAAAATGCAAATGGAATCAAAAGTAACTTCCTATGGTAGGGAGGTAGGTAATAAAAAAGAACAAAGTTTCACCTGATCAATTAGGATGTGATCACAAAAGGTAAAAGTCAAGGAGGAATAGGAATAAAAATAATGGAGATAGTTTCAAAAGCATTGGGAGCAAAACTTCTCTAGAATATGCTTAAGCACAATTGAGCATGACAATGCATACTAGTCAGCAAGTATACAAATAACCAAACAGGTATTCAAATGCTCAAACACATAGATAAAATTCCTAGAGCCTCGTTGGTTTGGAAACATATAATAACAAATATATATAGGACATAATTTATTGACTACTAGGATATGGTAAGTCAAATATTCTATGGGAGGACTCGATCCTAGAAAATTCACCATTAAGAGAGAGAGATTCAATTGAATTATAGAATCACTTGGAAATCCAAAGAATACTCAAATTATGTCTTTTTTTATTGGACCTCAAAAAATTTGAATTGGATCTCCTTCTAATTCCATCATAAATATTAGGATTATTTTAAGTCCCACATGACAAGTTTTAGATCTCTTCATTCTACAATATCAGAAAAATACATTTGAAGTAGCATCGATAGTAATGGGAAATACTCAATGCATCTAGGATTCCAACAATAGCAAATTGCACATGCCAACAAAAAGCTATTGATAGTGTGGAAAAATTGAGTACCACCTAAACTGTAAGTATTCGGCTAGTTAGTCTCTCAAAAAAATATATTAATAGGTGATAATCTGTAAAATAGGAGTATACCAAGGTCTCATGTTTGTTACAAGTGCATATAGAACAATAAAATAATTTCTCATCTTTTGTTTAAATGCCCAAAGAAAATTTCAATTTGGTTAGGAATTACCAAATTTCTTGGCACTTTCTACACTGGAAGGTAAACCATAGACATAAGTTTTACCAAGTGAAACAAAAAATATAAAGGTAAACTGGCGGATAAGCCCCTCCTAAAATACTTGTGGAGCTATATACCATATTATGTCATCTAGCACATCTGGTTGGAAAAAACTAGAGGATTTTTTAAGACAAATGTAAGGACAATAGAACACTAATACGAAGGATAAAAAAAGAATTAGTATTAAATACCAAATCTAGTTTCTATCAATAGTAGTATGAAGAAGACTTATCGCCCACATAAAGAAGAATGATATACCAACTTAATCTTCAAGCTTTACTAACAAAGGGAGGTTGTAGAGCAAACAATTCCCTGCTTGACATCTATTTTTGACACTCTTCTTTTATGGAGATTCCAAGTCCAACCTTTGTCAAGCAGTGACAAGGGGACTGATTCTAATAGGATCCCATGAGATCTTGTTCAAATACATGATCAACTTAGGAACAACATCTAACAACGTGGTAAAGCAAGGAATAATTTAGGTGGTAAAGCAAGGAATCACTCAGGTCATAGTTAACAAGGATTCTAAACTGATAATAACAACTCTTGCCAAAAATAAATATTTTAAAATCTTTACAACTGAAGATTATTCAAGATAGGGTCAAACAACTAGGTAAGATAATTGTCAGAATATCTTATCAACACGTAAGGCAAAAATTCAACAAAAAGGTTGACACACTAGTGAGTTAGGCTATAAATATAACCCCTAGTTATTACCACCAAATCATCATAAAATAGAAGGGCAAGGGTGGTATGCGAATATGATGAGGACTCGTGTCTTCATGGTCTATTTTCTAAAACTTTGTTTACTTTAATCTCTTTGATCAAAGAATTTTGTATCTTTTTATTAAATAAATAAATATTTTGCTCTAAAAATAATTTTAATGAATATTATGATTTTAAAAGATGATAAAAATTATGTTATTTATATATATATTTTGTTTACTTTAATCTCTCATCAAAAAAATTTATATTTTTTTGTTAATTAAATAAATCTTTTCCTTTAAAATTAATGTTAGTAAAATATTATGATTTTAAAATATGATAAATGTTATTTATACTTTATTAAAGATGTTAGTATTATTTATTTATTAAAAAAATAAATACTTTGTTTTTTTATTTAAATTTTAGATTTTTTTAATATGAAAGGTTTCAAGTTGTAACAGTTTAACCCTAACAATTAACAAAATGACACACCATAAATACCCTCGAGGTAAATCTTATGAGTACGTGTTAGATTGATGACAATGACATAAATCTTGAGCAGGAAGATGCTACAAATCGTGAACACTTCCTGATATCAGGTAGGACTATAAAACAACAAGGTAGAATAGGTTTAATGAATGCAACCCATATAGTTTAAATTTTATACTTACCAAATATTAAAAATAATATAATTTATCAAAAGAAATCTAGGTTTGGGAAAGCTTGTTACAAATTTAGTAATCTGATCCAAATCCCCGTGGTCCATTCCAGGGCCGGACTATAAAATGGTCCATTCCAGGGCCGGACTATAAAATAACTAAGTGAAATAAGTTTGATGGATGCAACTCCTGTGATTTGAAATCTGCCCTTACCAACTACTAAAAATAGTATAATTATAACAAACAAAAAAACATATTCTACAATTAAAATTTTGTTTCAGGTTAATACTTGTTTATTTATCAAACCATAAATCCAAATTCCTATTTAAAATATATATATACTTCATATTGTTTTCTGAGTTGTACAACTATTTAAAATACATATTCTTCATATCATGTGATGGTGTCATATTCATGGTATCAAATGTTTAAAATAAATTAAACAATTTAAAAATATAAAAAGATTAAGATTCCTTGATTTCAAACAAAATTGAATAAGGTGGCCTGTCTTTTAAAAAACTGATGTGAAATTTATTTATATATTATATTTGAGATGGTATGACTGGAAGAAACAAGATCTTTGCTTCTCTTCCAGTTCTGAACAAAAGTGAGATTATAATCTCTCTAAAAAAACAAGGTAGACGTCTCAGAAACGAAATGAATGCATTATTAAAAGACTTATGATTACATCTTTCTGATTTGTCTGAACTACCTATTTTATAAAGGATATAACATCTTTTTAAAGATGATTTATTCCACAGATTAAGACAACTCAGAGTGCAGGCTTGGAACAACACCTAAACTAAAACACCACTATATTAAGATATATAATAATTGACAGCGACAAATAAAAGCAACATCACCCCTGACAGCAGATAACTCTAATTAGAACTTAAAATCCTCCAAGCCTCACATTATATGCGAAATACTACACATTATATTCTGCAGTTTAGATAATCTATAATATGTCTTCAGTTTTTCTTTGGTGGAGATCCTCCGTTATGCTGTGGTGGAGATTCGTTATGCTTTGGTGGAGATCCTTTGTAAGTCTGTGCTTGAGATCCTCCGTTATCCAGTGGGGGGTTTGGGGCATTCTCAATATTCTCTGCAGACTGAAACCACAAGCACCAAACAAGATAGTAGATTTAGTAAAGCAACATCTCTATTCACAAATTTTGTTCCCTCTTACAACTGTGTATACGTACCTCGGATTTCTTTACACCATTGGCTGCGTCGTCAGTCCCATTGAATTCTTCTGTCAACACTAGAACAATAACAACACGTCAATAGACACGGAAAAGCACTGAACAAGGAAATTTGGGGAAATAAATAAATAATTAAATTGGGGTGTTGCTGGTATGATATTACAGTATACCTGACTCTGAGTTTTTCTCGCCTTTTGAGCTCTTAGAAAAGAACCGTGCCTCTACTTTCTTGCTGTGCGCAGTTCTACGTGTATGGGCAAATCTATTTTCATAAATGTATACGTTGTTCCACGCTTTTGGACTGGCGGTCATGAACTTCGGCTTCGACTGTGTTAAGCTGGTGGTCGTGCGTATCCATGGGCTGTTATAGCTGTTACTAACGATGATTCGGCTCATCTTCACTTACGAAATTGTTTTAAGTTCATTATGGTTTTCCTAAAAATGGAATAAATAAATAAATAGACGAGCGTTGACGGTGGCAGCTTTCGTGTGATGACCGTTGGAGGAATTTCCTTGGAATTTCATTTGAAGCATTCAGCATACCCATTTGTAACGTGTGTTAAAGATATTTGCATGCGATGACAGTTTCCTCGAAAAGTGTAGACGGGCGTTGATGGTGGCAGCTTTCGTGTGATAACCGTTTGAGGAAACTCCTTGGAATTTCATTTGAAGCATCCATCGTACCCATTTATAATGTGTTTTAAAGATATTTGCATGCGATGACAGTTTCCAGTAATTTTCGAGGAAACTCTTTCAAACTTCATTTGAAGCACCAAAGTCTTCACCATCACATCGGCAGGACATTGCAGTGTAAAGCCGGGCGTTGACCATGACAGCTCTCGTGTGGTGACCGTATCCGGTATTCGTTCGAGGAAACTCTTTGGAAACTTCATTTAACTGTGAATGAAATGAATTTTAGGCCAAATAACCTGATATACTACTAACAACAAAAGACCTATAATTTTTATCTCCTACAGTCATAAGAAATCTAAGTGGAAGAACTATTGATGAATTATGCACACTATGTATTTGTGCTTAGGGTTTGTAATGCCCTCTGAGAGAAAGTTTAGATAAGGAATCAGGTACGGGTGAATCGTTTTTCTATGTAGCTTTATGAAACACTAAGATACAGGTGTATGTCTTGCAATCACTTTTGTTGTGTATTAGAATTTTTTTTTGTAGGTGTACATATCTCCCAATCACGGTGGGCGAGACATTAGCTTTGACATCATGAGTGATAAGTTTGGAAAAATGTTGCCCATTAAACATCCCAAGAAATATATCTAGAAGGTAATATCATCTCCTGATGTTGATTTCCCTCTACTATATTTTGATTCTACATGCAATTAGTTAGAATAATTTACCCTAGTTGGTATTTTATGGGTTGTATTTCTAATAAGTCAATTTTACGGGCTTGAATCAATACGACTTGGGTCCCTCATGGCATCAAGGTTGAGCTGATATGGAACCTCTTTAAGGTTTTATTCCATTTTCATTTTACTAATGTTGCTCACGTGAAGATTGTCTATGAGCACGGTTTGTGGTCCTTGCAGAGTTAGTTTTTTTGCCATGGACCCAATATTTCTCTATGTCTACGGAAAAAATGACTAAGGTCTTGGTTTGTAGGCTGCAAATCCACCTCCCAGAAGAAGAAGTGGGCAAAAGGGATTTGCTCAATTTTTGGCATAAGTGACAGTTTCCTCAAGTTTTGTAAATCGTACAGGTAAAAGCAAACCGTACAGTGAAGGGAAAAATCGTACAATTGGATGGACACACCGTACAAGGCAGCAAAAAATTGTACATGGCGCATCGAAATGCATCCAAATGCAAGGGAAATGTAATTTCAAGGTGAAATGGCGCATAGATTTTCTAATTAAGGTGTTAGACTTAGTAAAAGGTCAAATTAATGAATTTAGTTGTACATGGGCAGTTGTAAGTAATGAATTGTCTCAGGAACTACTTTGGAACGGCCTGGGCAACGTTATATAAGGCCCCATTTTCAAATTTGTAGGTCTGGTTGCTAAGAGGTAGAATAGAGTATTGTTGGTTGTAATAGTTGATTACTCTGAGTTATTGCAAGTATATTGATAGATTTTCCACACTGTAATTGAATCCATGATACATCAATGAGCATAACAATGTTTGTGGACTATTGTGTACGATTATGGTGATTTGTGGATGAATCTTGTTGCATGTGTTCTCTAATGAATGTTTTATGTTAGTTTTATGCATTGTTGCAACTTGTTGATCGAATCTGACACTAGTGGGATTTGAGGAAGGATCTAGAAGAATGGATGCATTATGGAAGATGTATTGGATAGTGTTGTATGATTTTTGGGCATAATTAGTTGTTAGGAATCTCTCCCAAGCCTGATTAAGATGAATTGCATGTTATGGAGAATGGATTGATTGGCACATCAAATCATTACCAAAATGAGTAGAGAGATATTGAGGTGTTAGAGCAACTAATTTGACCCTTGGATGTACCTTCATTTTGTATAGATTGTACACCAAAAATCATACAAATCGTATAGAGAGAACTTACTCGATTTGGTAAAATAGACGATTAGAAGAAACTTATCTGATTTGGTAGTTTTGGAGAATCGACTTGTATGATTAGAAAACTATGTATGGTAGCCCCAAAAACTAAGTTTGTCAACATTGATCATTGTAGTATCATACAATCTAGGTCACTGTATGATTTTAGATTGTACAATGTGTGTCTTGAGGACCGTATAAGCTGACCACTATGTGTGAAGGGATAGTTTCGAGGGTTGTACGGTTGTACAAATTGGCAACCAATTTTAATTTGGTATTTTGATCACTCCTAGCCCTAGAAAACACCTCCTTGCTGAGAATACTCCATCATCATACACATGGTTTGGGTTTAGTTCTCAATCTTCCTCTTCCTTTGTGGCATGTATTGGAACACATTATGGTTATTTTAGGGCATGTAATTCTAGTCAAACCTAAAAAATTTAAAAGCTCGCTCAACAAGGAAAGTCTCTGTAAAGGTTTATCTATCTAGGGACCTTAAAAAGTCCATCAATATTGGTATTGGGGAAACCATCATATTGTATAGAGTGGTCTATATTAACCTATCTAACACTTGCTTTTGATACTAAGAATCTAACCATAAGGTAAAATATTATCCACTTATACCACATTATAGGCCAAAACCAACTCCTGCACAATCGATTGCGTCAACTCTTCAACCCAATTAATAGTATTAGACCATTGTGGGAGTTCAAAAACTTAACACACTAACTCAGCTAAATCTTCTCACCCTAAATAATCTATGAATATGGTGGTCCCTTGAGTTTCATAGCCATTAGAGAAGGTGAAAGAGCAACCAATTGGTGGCTCTTTAACAATGAAGATCATGGCCAAAGAAATATCGTTGCCTCTCTAGAACCATACCTCAAATGCAGATAGTATGGTCCCCAAAAAGGCCACCATGCCTAACTCTCCTCCTCAGTCTCCTCCTGTAAGTTCACGCCACTCTTGTAGCCTGAAGAAGGACATGGAATTGGGAGATTTTGTTTTGAAGAAGAGGCCCCACCTTACCAAAATTTAGTTGGGGAGATATAGACTTGACTTTGAAGGTACCAATAGTTTCAAAGCATAGTATTTTTTTGATGGCTATATGATATTATTGATTTGAATATATAATAAAAGTAATATTTATTTCTCTTCAAAGGACAAGGGTTCAAGAGAAAAATGTATTAAGAAAACTAGCATAATTCAAATCTATATGCACTTAAAGTTTATACCTAAGGTTAAATTATTTGATATTCCTTACAATCATTATATTAGATTTAATTTCCTTCCTATTAAATTAATAGTTAATAAAAAATAACACCTAATTACAACAAACAATAGATAATACTAGGCTAGAAAGATAAAAACATGGATTTTGGAAGTAGAAACACATAGTTTTTACCTTAAAGGCAAACCATTGCTAGGTTTACAAATTTGTAACATGGTGGTTTTATCAAGTTGCCAATGGTTTTGTAAAATCCTCCAAACCATACAAATATAACAACATAAATTAGTGTAGAGGGGTATTCCTGGATTGGGGAAGACGTAAATTCTCCTTAGTTAACCGATTAGTCCCTTCTAGAATGGTGATCCCCGAAGATACAATAGAATTACAATAAAATTATTATAAAACTAGATTAAGTGCTTTTAAAAGAATATGCATGTTATCAAATGAGAGTGATAAAGTAGACACACAAAAATTAATACCATAGATATTCCAATAAACTGTAAAAGGGGCACTAAAAGTATTATTCAAGATGATCCAACCAAAACCAATAAGATACAATAGGATAAAAGATAATATTAGATCAAAAATTTGTAAATTTCAATGAGCAAGGGAGGGTGGAAGATGATCAACACAAGACTAGGGAGATGCCTGCTCTTAGATTCTACTTGGAGATCCCTTCAATGCTTGATAATAGTGTTTCTTGTTGGCTTTAGAAGCTTTAGTAATTGACTAATATGCTTAATCAATTTCCTAAGAGAATGCAATGATTGTAGTTGTAGATGAATATAAATTTTGGTAAAGTTTACCTATAGTATTAGCTTGAGAAAATTTTGGCAAATTTTTAATATTCTTAACAACTTGTTCCTTGATATACCCTCATCAAAGTTACATTTATAGATATTTTTGGGCTCTTAGAGGGAAGGAAATGAGGCCATGGTAAAAATTTCTAAAATGTTAAAGCCTGAAGGGTCAAGGGTTGCGGATTGGTAGGTGTGATCATACCTAATAGTGTAGGTTGGCTTTGAGCATGAGAGGAATGTATGAATATAATATTCCATGCATTCTAGGAAAAACCACTACATGGTAGTTTTGTGATGGCCATTTTGATACATGACCATTAAAGTTAAAATTGGACAAAAATTTTAAATTTGGCAAAATCACTATCAATGTGCAAAACTACTACATGACAATTTTTCTAGCAGTCGATATTTTTTCTCTTTGAGTGATAAATGCTCTAAATTTGGAAATGAATTTTAATAGGTAGGTTTAGCTAGTTGATGGATTGTTTGATGGGAGTCATGGTGGATTGATGGTCAGCCTAGTGTGCAAAATGGTTGTCTACATATGCTAGTCAAGAGGGTTCCATTAGTGTATTCACTATGTGGGCTACTAAGAAAGAAATCACTACCTTTAGCCAATCCACTAGTGCAAGTATTGTTGGTCTTGCAAGTAAGGGGATCTCAACTATTCATATCATCTACAAATATAACTATATAGGTGACTAGGAATATGGAACATATGTGGTTATAATATGGTATTTGGGCATTGGATATTCCTATTTTTATAGATAAAAAATAAGGTAATTTTCCTCTAAATAAGTGTCATGTTTACACCTAATATTACCATGTTATCCAAAAACTACGACATAAACATCATAATCCATTCAATGTGATAGAATAGGTAATTCAACCCCCATCCCCCTGGGAGATAAATATTTTATGTCTTTCATTATCCAACACTTTGTCTTACATGCCATAGGTCACTTAAGAACCAAAAAATAAGACCAGCACTTTCTCTTACATGCCATAATGGGGTAGGGGATACTTAGACTTGTAAATGCTAATACCCTCATCACATTGTATAAGATATTTATTATTGAAAATATCTTGTTAGTTTTAAACCTATTATAGACACTTAATTTTGTGTACATGGCTAATATTGAAGTTTAAAAATCCCTTCATCAATCATCCTTTCAATCAACATATTGAATCAATATTTCTTATGCCTAATTTTAGAGGTATTTACTGCTCCAAAAGTAATAGCATCAAGGAACAAGTGATAGCATTGGAAGTGCTATAGCAACATAACATCACATTCACAACAACTTTCAATATTTACCTTTCTCATCCATTTTTTACCTCCAAATATCATGAGGTGAAAGTGCCACCGTGAAAGTGTTGTCATCACTATCATATTTTGGCACTTTTGAATGTCATGCATCAAAGATAAAAAAAATTAACTTTATATCCCTCTCTACCTACTTGACATTAATGAACCAAGTCCCAAAAAAATTATTCACATCCCTTAGATAAATTCCAAATCCAAAAGTTTTCATTTTCATGTTCTTTGATTAATGACTTCTTGATCATCTTCAATGTAATTCTCCCACATGAATGCATGGCTTTCTATAAATATATTACTTGGAAGATCCCAATTCATAACCATTTATGGGTAACAAATATCTGCTAAAATTTCATCCATGGTCTTTTGAAAGCAACAAAAATCTCTCTAGAGATATAAGTGTTAACTTTTGATGATATATATAAAAGGAAATACAACCACAAGATGTAAAATAAGTAAGCAATGATAATTATATGATAATGACACTATAATATGTAGGAAAACTATAATATAAACTTATGCAATAACTCAACAACATTCCATTAATGAAAGCTCATGAAAATAGTAATATAATGGAGGACATGAACACTCCATAAATACATGAAAGAACTATATTGTACTCACTATAACTACTAATGTAACTAGTCACTATTATATATTATGTCCCTCTCTTCTATTCTACCTCAAAGGCATATATATAGGGAGATAAATCCGTTGGCCATTCATCTACCAAACGTATGACTTATGTACATGTGGACTACATGCATATTTACATGATTGCACATTCTAGAACTTGTACATTACAACATTGTATGAAGTAACTAATCAAACCTTACTCTAAAGTAAACTCCTACTCTAGTTATTTATCCAACATGGTAAATTATCATGTACAAAATAATGTAATATACTCCAACACCCTTTGTATTACATTATTTGGGTACTGAAGACTTTAGTCTTCATATGGATGCTCATTTTTTTAATATTCTCTAGCTTGATCAGATTCCTTATATTATATTTAATTTACTTTGCACTATATGTGTCCTTGATATGGTTTCTTTTCTTCTTATTTATCCTTGTCTTTGGAGTCAGTTTTTGTGCTTTCATGAGTGGTCATACTATCACCTGATTCCTAAAAAAGTAATTTCTCTTTGCCTTTGTCCTTCTTATCACTATTCTTATTTATTTTAGAGGCTTCTAAACAATCACTTAAGGAATCATGATAAGATCTTGAGTTAGTAGAACATGAAGTATCAATACTACAATAGGATTGAAATATATTCTCTAAGAAGGATTCATCTAGTGTTGTTTTCTCTTTAAATAATTCAATCAATTATTTTTGTTCTACGTTATCAAATTTATAATATTTGAATATAAGTAATACCATATATAATATGCTACTAATGTATAAAATAATTTTAATATCATTATTTTCATTATCAATTGCCTCAGTGATTCTAGCATGTAGATAATATTTCAAAGTTTCAAAGTTTCTTTTAAAGCTTTACTATGAATCACTTTTGAAGTAAGGTCTAAATCTTCGTCGGAATTTATAAGTAAATTCTTGATTCCAATTTTTATAAAACTTACCCTTTCCTTTCTGATGGTGTTGTCCATATCATTATTCATTATATTATTTGTAGTAGACATCTTTATTCCTCCTTAGTTTTACTATATCATTGTCACTTGTAGACCTTGTATATCCCTATCTGAATTCTAAGTTGAATTTGAGTATATGACCAAATTCTAACTTTTAATTCTTAAAATATTGTAGTATATGATTAATCAATGAAATTCTTCTAGCTCTTTAGTATTTTGAGAATACTTTTGATAGAACCTTTGAAGTAGTCTACATTATGACTCCTTGATTTAGAGTATTGTATGGTCTTGATAAAGTGCTTAACATCTATTATATTTTATTTTGAGTTGATCCTCTAATATTTTGAAGATAATGTTAATATAATGATCAACTCCTATTTCACCTTATTTCTCTCTATTGATATAGGTAATTTTTAATTGATGAAGTTATCTATCATCAAGGCTCTATGGTTGGATTCCTTTTGTCCCTTAAATTTGTATATGAGATAAATATAAACAATAATTCCATATTTAAAGCAATCAATGATTTTTCTTCCCTTATTCTTAATTTTCAATGGTTTAATTTTCTAAATTCCAATAATCTAAAGTTTGATGTAGTATTCCTTATATCTCCCTAATTTGGAAATTTAGAAAATGATAATATTTGCAAAAGAATAATGCTTTAATTTTTCCAAGGTAGAAAACCTTATATTTCCTATTTTAATTGTTTGTAAATATTATGATTTTTGTATTTCAACTAATGCACTTCCAAAATATCACTTAATGATATAAACTTCTTGTTTTTATTTGCTTTCTAATTCACTAAGGTTGGTATTTGCTTATATCTCCAATGTAATAATAAATAAACACAACCTTATATAAAACACCTTATAACTCCTTGCACTTAACGAAAGAAAATATTAAATCATGTAAAACTATACCTTCCTTGTAATTTTATATTTTGTGAGATTATTGGATTCTATTTTGAACTCTCTATCCAAGATCTAGGTACTATATTTTTTGGTCTTCAATGTATGATAGTGAGCATTGGATGCTTGACGTTCAATGGACACCTTATGATAGTCTTCTCCTCCTTCAATGTATTGCTTCCAAAAACTCTAAAAATGAGACATCAAGCTTAGTTCTAGGCCAAGTCTCCTCTAGATTCAAATGCTTAAGTTATCTATGTGATGTGTGATTCTAAATGTAGTTCGTATAATTAACTACTTTTGCCTAGTATACAGTAGGTAAATCCTTGGAATGCATCATGCATTAGCCATCTTATTTAAAGTTTGGTTCTTCCTTTATGCTAAACCATTCTATTACAGAGTGTAAGGAATTGAATATTAGTGAATAATTCCATGAGATACCAAAAATAAAAAAACTCTCTACTGAAGTACTCCCCCCATTATTAGCGTGAAGTTTATTTATGTAATTAGAATATTGATTCTTGATAAGAGCCTTAAATACTTTGAAGTGTGAAAAAACATCACTCTTGTATTTGAGAAAATAAATCCAATTACAACTCAATAAATCATCAATAAATGTAAGTGCATACTTAGCTCCTTTGAAAGAAGGATTAGGAAAAATAATCAAGCCACTATGCACAAGCTCAACTGGTGAAGAAGCTCTTTTTGAATTACCCTAAGGAAACAAATCTTGGTGTTATTTCCCTAATGCACATCCAGGACAAACTCCATCAAGACATGAAACTCTAAGTGAACCATAAACCATACCATAAGTTCTCAACTCCTTGAAATATTTATAATAAATATATCCAAATATCTCATGCGAAATCTTACTCTCAAAATCTGCATGAGAAACCAAGCATATCCCTATAGAAGAAGTGCCATCAAAACCCTCAAAGTGATATAGTCTAGAACTATGATCAACAATACCTTGTACAATAAGTGAATGAGGCTCCAACAAGATTCTAACTTCATATTCTTGTGCTGTGCAAGTCACTATTTTGCCCTATCTAGAATAAAAAAATTTATAAACAAAAAGTAAATTTGTAGTGATGTTAGGAACATAGAGTGCATCATTGATGTGATCACCATCAAGCTATATGCCACCTTTTTCCCTAACAAAAATAAAGGAAGAATATTCAATGTTAATGTTGGAAGTATAACTCAAACCAAGAGATACAAATGACTCCTTAGAATAAGTTATGTGGTGAGAAGCAATAGAATCTATAACCTAACTATTTACAAAAACTGACTAAGATCTCCCAACAACATTAAGTGCTTTGTCATGCTCACTGGAAGGAGGTGAAGTGGAGATAGAGATCTTGTATTTTATAACTACATCCTCCAATGTTTGCATTCTCTTCCAACATTTAGTTTCTACATGGCTATTCCCCTCACAAAAGAAGCATGAAAGGCTAGATTTATTCTTATATTTAGAAGACTCTTTAGGTTTAGAGTTATATTATTTGGGTTTAGGGGAACTTTGATATGGAGAAGGAGTGGACTTTGATTTATATTTATATTTTTCCTTCCCCTTAGGACTGGATGCTACTAATGCCTTTTGATAGGTGGAAGACTCAAGGTTCGATAATTTAGATTCTTCCCTTGTAATTCCTTCACAAAACAAATCTAAATCAGGTATTTTAAATATAGCACCTAAGGCATCCATACTAGATAAAAAGTTAGAAGAAAATATTTAGAATAGAACTTTCAACTTGGATATAATTAGGTAAACACACTCTTTATCTTTCTTATCTCTCCCACCCCCTTTAACTATGTCAATAAGTGCTTGAAAGATAGTCTACAATAGATGGAAAATCTTCAATATTGAGAGAAGTGATCTCAAATTCAAGTTAAATGACTCTTATTTGATCCACCTTATCAAATAATCCATTCAATGTCTCCCAAATGTTGAAAGGAGAGTCATATCCTTCCAATAAAATAAAATACTATCACTTACATAAGTTCCTACCAAACCCATACATTCATCTAATTTTTAGTAGTGCTAAAAAAAATTATTTTCTCTAGTTAACACTAGTTTTTTTCCAAACATTAAAGCCCATAATCCTTTTTTTAATCATTTTTTCCATTCTTAGTCTCCATATGTGGTAATTATGTGGTGTTAATGGCTCTCACTGATCTAATGTAGAAGAAGATGAAGAAGCCATGCTAGAAAAATTACCAAAGAGTAAAAGAATGCAAATAGGGTGCACCAATCAACACTGAGATAATCCCCTAAAATATTATTTTATTAGCTTTACAAGAATGTAGAATATGGGAATTTATAACAATATTCCATATACAAGGTTAAAGTGCAAAAAAAATCTTTTCACAATGCAATATAATGAGAGTGCATCATAAAATCATCCTAAATACAAATCCAAATAATCTTAAATTTTAGAAACATATCATAAACATGATTTTACAATCCTAAAAAAACAATTTGTTGAGCAACTCCAAATATTTCCTCCAAAATAATGAATTTACTAAAAATAGTAAAATCATTATAAAATTCTAAATACGGCTCCAAATGTGCTAAAATTTTATGTGCAGGTCTATCAGCTAATTTTACGGATTCTATTAAAAATATTCAAAAAGTGTGAATCTTGGATGAAGATATATGCAAATTACTAAATCTGGATAGGTTTTTGTAAAATCACGATAACTTGAAGAATACTTATCCAAATCAGCTAAACTTTTGGGCATAAATCATAATAATGCATCTACAAACATGTACATTTTATGGAAATATTCACATTCTATCCAAAGATATATATAAAATACAAAAATAGTTTGTGTTGGTGACCCTATCAAAAAAGGGAAATGCTAAAAAAAATGCTTAAGATAATTTTAAGGGGATGAGGTTGTTGTTGTATGGGAATAAGAGAGTTCAAGAGGTTTATGATGATCTTCAATGAAAAGAGAGACATAAAACTAGCCAAAAACTCCACCAAGGACTTGATCACAAAAACTGAAGCTTCCACACGAATCTTTGAACTTGAAAGAAAATAGTTGCACAACACTCACTAATGGATGACTACAACACCTACTTATTGTATGCCATGAAAGGAATGATAATCAGATTGTTCCAAGCCATAAGTATCTTAGGTATTAATAGAAAACCACATTCAAACAAAAAATAAGAATTTAAAAGAAAATTGATAGCATAAGATTACAAATAGATATGCAAAAGAAAGAGCACAAATATCATATATTATATCTAAAAAATGAACTATGAGTACAACAAAGATACCTTTATTATATATGCAAGGATGATCAATTGACGTGGACACAAATTTACAAAAGACACGAAAAGAGTGAACGATCAAAAACTTATTTGCATCACCGAAAGACACCTATAAATAGAAATTATAAATCTTTCAATCAAATAAGGTTGTATTAAATAATGATGGTTACAACCCTTATCTGTTACAACAACTATCAAACAACTTATTAAAAATAATTTGTTGTAAATGTTATCAAATTATTACAAGTAATGGTAATACACTAATCCCTATCATTCTTTCCCATTGAGAAACCATTGCTCCCCAACGCATACAAGTGTGGAAGAGAAAAATGGATAGCTAAGGAGTGTCAGGTAAAATAAAATGCACTCATATTACAAAAGAAGAATACAAAAAGGATAAACTTGAATAGGTCTTTAGAAAACCAAAAACTAATGTTGGAACTGAATCAGATTTAGAAAATGCTCCCCAATGACTATAAACACTACTATATTGGTGGATAGTTGGATAGATCCCTTGATTCGAAAAAAAAAAGCAACAACTAATGTATCCAAAGGATATGCCTTGAAGTACATGCCAAAGGATGCCACAAAAAAATTAAAAGTTAATCTAATTTTGGGGGGTATGGATTGGGTGTCATGCATTGAATGAAAGGAACAATGGCATATATCAAATTTTTATTTTTATTACTAATACACACACATTAATGACGAAGGTGACAAAGTGAATGAAGTGTGCCAAGAGAAAATTTAATATTTTGGTTTGAATTAAATGGTAATGGGAAAAATTAAATTTAATTTAAAAGAATTTAATTTAATTTATGAATGGGGTGCAATAAAATATGGGGGCTAGGACAATGGTCAGAAGATGAATAGATCGGACTGATGTGGGATATGATAGGACTATCATGGGATACGATAGAGTGGGCTAATGTGGAACACATGTCAAGTGGTAAACATCAGACTGACACGGCAGACACCCAACTAAAAACACAAGTTTAGGCGATAGACGGACTAGACATGCACATGGGAAACGAGACATGGTAGGGTTGACACAGTGACAAACAAGAATGATATTAGCAGTGCATAAAAATATAACGAGGACCCAGACATGGTGAAAGGTGATCAGATGATGGACAATCAATGTGGATGAAGTCTGACAGGGACTAAGACAAGATGAAGCCTGACGAGGATGTATTTCTAACAATTTCTGAAGGGAAACAATGATGATCAAGGATAGACAAAAGACTAATGTGGGCTAACAATGATGATATAGGATGGATGAAGTGGGAAGAAAGGTTGTAGGTTGGTACGGGAATCAAGGTTATAGGTGGACATGGGAATCAAGGCTTTAGGTGGGAAACACAAGGGTGACACAAAAAGTAGTACACAATGGTAGCAGAGGAAGATAATAGCCAAAAAAAGTTAGCTATTGTAAATAGAGTGCGATGGGATAGATAAAGAACACAATGGAACCCGAAACAATAGATGTGGGATAAAACCCATAATTGTTTGAAACACAACACGCTTGCATGCTACTAAAGAAGAGAAACCAATGATTGAGAGAGAATAAAAATATGTGAAACCTTATAATTAGTTGAATATATATTTTCGAGAACATGCAGGCATGGCAAAAAATTCATTGATTCTAAAAATGTAGAAGAAATGGTCAGAATCGTACGAGCAAGATCGAAAAAAATGAAACCTTAGCATTTTTTTTTTCTGTTAGTAATTAATTTGCTTGTTAAAATATGTGACTGATGCTGGAAGTTGTAAGAAGAACAAAAAAATGGGTGGCTTGTTGCCTAGACAGTGAAATTGTAAGGTGGTGCCAGAATTCTGCATGTGGATTTTAAGGAGATAGTAGTGCAGTGGAGGCCATGACGGTGGCTAGGGACGAACAACGATGGTGGCCATGCAATCGTCTAGAAATGCAAAAAATAATCAACAGTATAGTTGATAGGTAATATTAGAGCCTATGAAAAGGTATAGGTGGATATTGTAATAGTCGACAGGTAACAAGAAAGCTTGTGAAAAAATAAAGATCTCATTTCCAGATAGATAAGAGCACCAAAAGACATTGTGGGCTAAAACAAGATGCCATATTATGAAGTGGTAGGTAGGCTACAATCGATAAGGATGAGATAGATCTATTGTGGCTTACATTTGAGGTGAGGAAACTAGACAGATCAAGTGGAAGTGGTAGCTAAAAAATGGTTGGAATGGCTATGCATAGGTAGCAAATCAAATGGGAAGGTGAATGCAAAGCCAAAAAAAAAAAAAATGGAGGGCAAGGTGATGTCCAATAGATCTGTGATAGTGCATGAATGGGAAGTATGTGGTAATGGATACAAAAGCCATGTAGGACCATCAAATCAAGCCATGAGAATAGTGAAGGCCATGATGGATGTTGTTGAAGAGGCGAACAAGCTAGATAGGATGGATAAAATATAGAATGAATGGGAAACAAAAGATATGGGGGTACAATTTGGGGGTACAATCTCGAAATATAATAAAATTCTCTTTATGAAAACCATCGTCCATTGTGTCAAAAGTTGCAGCAACAACAAAAGAATCATCGAAAGTTTGATATACAATAGAAAAAATGACAACACCATTAGCAACATCATCTAAAGGCAAGATGATGGGAATCTCACCCATAAATCCTAGTTCAATTCTAGATGTTGCTTTGGAATATTTAGTATCTAGAAAAAGTTATTTATTGGTGAGAAATTCTTCATTAGCAGTAGTGGCCATTTCGGTGAGCATAGCAGCTCAAATATACTCAATTTAGAAGTGAGATCTTTAATTTTGTGAGAGACTTCATCGATAGAAAGTTTTGAATTCATTATCATACCATCAGATACAAAATTGTAAATATTTAAGAGCAAAGAGTTTGAAATCGTCAATTCAGGCAAGGTCGAAGTGATTTGTGATCACATATGTATGAAGAAGTGATTAACTATAAATCTAATAAAATATTTGTAACAATGCAAGTGATTCCACCAGACCAAGATCCATGGGATATTTTATCATTCCTCTTTTGAATTAAAAACTGGCCTAGAGGAAGAGGATACTTGTCTACCTAGTGCTCAGATCTAATACCAAATTTATGTGGACATAAATTTACAATAGATATGAAAGAATTGAACGATCAAAAACTTATTTGCATCACAAAAATATGCCTATAAATAGGCATTACAAAGATTTCAATCGAATAAGGTTGTATTAAATAATGATGGTTACAACCCTTATCTATTACAACAACTATCTAAAAAATTATTAAAAACAAGTGGTTGTAAATGTTATCAGCTTATTACAAGTAATGGTAATACACTAATCCCTATCATCAACCATAGTCATAGGATCAAGCTAAGAATAAATATCCACCATACAAAGGGAATATGTTATATGGTCCATATATCTATAACTACTATGGGGAGAAAGAATCTCAACCCTCCAAATATACCCAAAAATATCCCCATAACACCTAGGAATAGTCAAACCTAAAAATGTCCCCATAATAACTAAGAAATAAATATGCAATATCTCATAATATCTAAATAAGATAAATAAAATATCCACACACAAGTGGGTGGGAAAAATACATGGAATAACTAAATAAAAGAAAATAAATTACCTAGGTGAACATGAGCTAAGGTAAACAACCTACTCTAACAATATCATGCTTCCAAGTTTATTTTGTAAAATGTAGATGGAATCATACACAAATTCTTATGGTATGGAGGTAGGCAATGAAAAAGATAAAGTTCTACTTGGTCAATTGGGAGATGGTCACCAAAGGTAAAATTCAAGGAGGATTGAGAATCAAAAAAATGGAGATAGTTTTGAAATAATTGGGAGAAAAACTTCTCTAGAACATGATTAAGCACAATCTAGCATTGTCACACATACTAGTCAACAAGTACATAAATAACCAATCAGATATTCAAATGCTTAAGTACATAGACAAGCTTCCTAGAGCCTCGTTGGTTTGGAAACATATAGTGGTAGTAAAGAGCAAAATAGAGGACATGATTTCTTGGCTATTGGGATATGGTAAGTCAATTAAACCATTGGGGGACCTAATCCTAGGAAATCCACCATTTAGAGAGAACTCCAATTGAATTGTAGAATTACTTGGAAATTCAAATAATACTCAAATTAGGTGACTTATTTTATTAAACTTAAAAAACTTTGAACTGGATCTCCCCTCCCATTCCATATCAACTTCAAGGATATTGGGATTACTTTCAGTCCCACATGGTGAACAATAGATATCTTCATCCTACGATGCTAGACAAACTTATTTGAGGTAGCATCAATAGTAATGGGGAATACTCAGTGCATCTAGGAGTCCAATATTAGTATATTGGCCTACCAACAAAAACTATCGATATTATGGAAAAATCAACCTAAATTGCAAGTACTCAACTGGTTAGTCTCTCAAAAAGTATTAATATGTGATAATCTATAAAAAATGAGTATAGAAGGGCCTCATGTTTGTTACAGGTGCATGCAGAACAACAAAAAATTTCATCTTTTATTTGAATGTATGAAGATAATTTCAATTTGGTTAGGAATGACCAAATTCTTGGCACTTCTTACTCTAGAAGGTTAACCATAGACACATGTTTTACCAATTAGAACAAATAAGATAAAGGTAAACTAGTGGATATTACCCTCCAAAATACTTGTGGAGATCTATTCAATATTATGTTATCTAGTGCATTTGGTTGGAGAAGGCAAAGGTAAGGACAATAGTATACTCATATGAAGGATAAAAGAAGAATTAGTATTAAATATTAAATCTAGTTTCTATTAACAATAATATGAAGAATAATTATCACCCACAGAAAGAAGAATGATCTACCAGCTTAATCTCCAAGCTTTCCTAACAAAGGGAGGCCATAGAGCAAACAATTCCCTACCTAACATCTATTTTTTGGTGCTCTTCTTTTATGGTGCCTCCAAGTGCAAACTCATTCCAGTAGTGACAAGGGGACTAATTCTTATAGGACCCTATAAGATCCTACTCAAATACATGATCAGCTTGGGAACAACATCTAACAACGTGGCAGAGGCTATTGGATGTGAAAATAAATTAAAATTGGTCAAAAAGAAAGGAATCACTCAGGTCATAGTTTACGGGGATTCTAAAATGATAATAATAGCTCTTTCCAAAAATAAATATTTTAGAATCCTTACAACTAAAGATTATTCAAGATAGGATCAGACAACTAGGTAGGATAATTGGTATAATATCCTATTAACATGTAAGGTGAGAATTCAACAAAAGGGTTGACACGCTAACAAATTATAGACTATAAATATAGCCCCTAGTTATTGCCACCAAATCATTAAGAAGCAGAAGGGCATGGCTGGTATGTGAAGATGATAAGGACTCCAATAATGAGGTCATTTTTTGTCATGTTCTATTTTCTAGAATTCTCTGTTCACTTTGATGTCTCTTATAAGAGAATTTTGTATTTTTTTGTTAAGTAAATAAATCTTTTCCTTAAAAAAATTGTTGATGAATATTGTGATTTTAAAATATCATAAAATTTATATTTCAATTGTAATTAATATAACCCAGGTGTTGTAGGTGATTTGGAGAGGAGAGGGCAATCCTCCAAAGGGAGGTCCCAGGTTCAAATCTCCACCCTACCAAAAAGCTGAATTGGGTATCCAAAATCCAATTGATAATGTTGATGCGGGTAGGGTCGGGTGTGACTCCCGGGTGACTTTGACAGTGTAGAACCCCTATTCGTGGTCTCTCATACAAAGGAGGCCCCATATGGGGTTTTTCGCTTTAAAAAAAAATTGTAATTAATATATATAATGCAACCGAAAGCAAGTGCAAGCACAAGTCGAGAGTGAGTGCAGCCAAAAGCGAGCATGATTTGGGAGCAAGTGTGAGTGCAGTCAAAAGAGTCTGAGTGTAGCTGAGAGTGAGTGATGAGTGGTTATTTGATACATATTTTTGTATCATAATTTTTTTATTGTTATAATTATTTAGTGATTACGATATATTTTATGTGAATTATTATTGAATATTGTTTTGAATTATTAGTAAATCTGTTTAATTGCAATAATCTAAAAAATGTGTTTGATTTATAAAAAATTCATCCGGGTCTTGAGAAAAATGCAGGAAAAAGTGTTGATGATTGATGAAGATATTGCAGAGCTTTGGAGTGTGCCTCAGATGAGAACAAGGATGAATAAAAGGACCCAAGATAAAAGTAGAGCTCAGTGACAATAGTAGTTGACCTGTTACAAAAGCATGTTACAATGTATATTACTGAAGTATGTTACAAATGTATATTATTGAAGTATGTTACAGATGTATATTACTGAAGTATATTACTAAAGTATATTACTGAAGCATGTTACTGAAGGTAACTACCAAAGAAATTTACTAAAGAATATTTTACCAGCATTTATTGAAGGATAATAAAGATTTTTGACTTGTGTGGCATGCCACATCAGTGATAGCACGTCAAGTTTAGACGACAACAAATATTTTCACTTAGAAAAATATTTCATTTATTGCATACTATCCGTGAGAATATTTCAGTTGATAAAGTTTTTATTTGCTTAATAAAGTTTATAATCAGATTATTATGAGAAGTTTTAGATATAGATGCAAGACTGTTAGACCTTTCTTGGAATATAGGACATGAGGTCCTAATGTATATCTTGTAAATCATTAAAAATAGTACTGTTTTATTAGGTTTGTTTGTAGGATGCCACTTGGGCCATTCATAATATTTATCAAGTCCAAATGGGAATATGTATTATGTTAGGTTTAGATTATTTTGGGTTGATGCATAGTTGTCGCATCAAAAAATCCACAAAATCTGCAATGGTAAAATATGTGGAGAAATATTGTTTGGAATTGTATTAGTTACAATATAAATTACATATGAGAGACCTTGAAAGAGGTATGCGAAAAAAATATAAGAAATTATTGTCTGTTCTAAGTTTACAATTGTGAAGAAACGCACCAACATGTAAAACTGAATCTCCAGTAATAAAAGTAGCATTTTGTTCTTCAAAAATGATAATTTGTATCAATTTCATGTGTTGTTTAATTTTTGTTATGTAAATTGTGTTTATCTGTTACCTGCATTTAAATAATAGACATAATGTTAGTATTAGTTATAAAATATAGTTACTAAGATAAAGTAAACTAGAGGAGAAAGACTTACATTGCCCTCTAGGAGGCAGGGCCCACTCCTAGAGCCAGTCCCTAAGCTCTCACACCTACAATAGGTTAGGATTAGTTAGCCTTAAATTAAACTACATTTCAATTTACATAAAATAATATAGATTGCATGAAGATCCTCACAAATAAATTAAATCATGTCATAAATAAATTAGTTTACAAATAATTATGTGCATCAGTAAATTAGTTCATCAGTAACAGTAAATTATCATTGCATCAGTTATTTATTATACTCTACATAATTTATTTCTGCACAAGTTTTATTCTATTTATTACTTTCATGTACATGTGAAACCTAAAAAAGAAACTTGAGCTAAGCTTAGTATTAATCCCCATAGTACAATCTATACAAGATTCCTACTCTTTAAATCTAACCTTGATTTCCCTAGGATTGATAAAATTAAATGTAAGCTCTACATCTGATCATTTTTGGCACTATTGCTGGGGAGAGTAGCGTCGTAGTGGTTAGTCAAAAATGTTATTTGGCAGTGTAAATAGATAGGTTTAATTGTATGTGAAAATGGGTACGTACGATACCTTGGTGTGCATACGAGTCAGAGTGTCCCAAATATGGTTCCAACAAGTTCCTTTGTTCGACATTGCCAGGTTCATTTTCTTAAAGGATTCATTTTTACTGCTTTTATAGATTAAAAATTTATTTTCTACAAATTTCAATTTCATTAAATTTTATTTTCTGCAATTTCCTTGCTTTGGGTGATTACTATTGTTAATTTTATTTAGGACCTATGAAAAATAATAGGAAGTAGGTGAATTCTGAAAACAACCTAAAATTTTCTTAGGGCCCTTTTTTTTTTAGTAGGAAGTAGTTACGTTGAGTGACATAACTGTAATGAAATTTCTCCTAATAGTCAAATAATAGTAGAAATTTACCTTTTACTTCAGCAATTTTACTTCTAGTAAAAATTTACTTTCCAAGCATTTTACTTTTTCCTAAGTATGCTTAAGTTAGTTGTATAAACACATCTAATTTTAGTAGCACTAGGACTGTTTAGTAATTTTAAATTTATTTATTTTCTATTGTGTTAAGAGTATTTATAAGTATTGAAATTTATATTTAAACTTGGCAGATAGTAGGATTGAAACACAAAAATCAAAACCCAAATAGAAAATAAAAAAATAATAATATAAAATCAAAGAGTGAAAATAAAATAAAATAAATGGTGCAAAATAGTCAAACTGAATTTATAGACCTTAGAAAATTATTAATACAACAAGAGGTTAATCTTCTTTTTGAACAAGGGAACAAAAAACCCAAACCAAAGTGGGAATAACTGTGTGAATGCATTGACACTATCAATAAAAGATCAGACGAACTAAAGAAAATAAAGAGGATAAATATATCAAAAACTCTAAGGGTAAACCATTCTTCACCTTATCAGGATCTTGGAAGAAGTTGTGAGAATTGGCTTTACGAAAGGAGAACAATAGTAAATTGAGTAATTTATCCTTGGAATCAATACCTTTAGGACTACCTCACCATTCACAACTTCCTTGCAGACATAGAAAGGAAAGAATTAGACCTACAATACAATAATATATACTGTAGGATTCCTAGAGCTATACATTTTAGAGAATTGTTCCAAGATTTTTAGTATGAGCTACAATTTGAAATTCCTGATCGTGTTGCAACCAAAGCTTTCCTTGTTTAGTTGATTCAATTGTTGGTATACTACTTCAACTTTGAAGAGGAACATTTTATGACACCATAACAACTTGATCCAGCCAACGATATTGATAAATTATTCAAAGAATATTAGACATATTGTAAAAACAAGAAGTTTAGAACATTCATGAGCAGACCTAGAGACTCTAAAGGAAGATTCATAAAAATTACCAAGACAGAAGGAAATTCCCAAAGATACTTTAGAGAGCTTGGAATTTATAAATTAATAGGAACCAAGGTTACAACATCAACCAATCAAGCTGAAATCCTAAATCAAGATCCCAATTCATATTTATTGCCCGATCCATAATTTAACAACTACGTAGATCCTTCTATCTTTTCTAAACCTATACCTGATCCAATTCTTGAAATCCTATATTCAGGTATGTCTAATGAGAAAAGTGGTTTGGAAGAGGAAGGAGAAAACTGTGGAAATAAGTGACAAATGCAAGAGAGAGATCAGGGAGATAACAAACAAAGAAAAATGTTCATTTCCCAATATTACATATAGAAGGAAAAACAAGAGAACATAAATTAGTCTTTGTTTCTATATTGCCTACCTTTCATGGAAAATCCCATGAAGATCCTGATGCTTTTCTTTTTGAATTTGTAGTATGTCAAGCTTACTTTTACACCACAAATGAGCAAAAGCTAAGGTTGTTTTTGTCTACTCTTAAAGATGCAGCTTTAATATGGTTTATGGGTCTAGGATAAGGAGTTTGTAATTGTTGGGAAAGATAAAATGGATTAAAAGAGTTATTCATTTAAATATATCAAGATTATTGTAGAGTTAGGGATAAGAAAGCTAAGTTTTTTTGTATGAATAAAAATGAAGAATATTTGGAGGATTATCTCGAAATATTTCAATTTGTAGAGTCTAGAGTAAATATAGACCTTGATGAAGAAATCCTATAAGAACTTTTCTTGAAAGTATTGAAGGAAGATGTTCTTGATATTTTAAATCTTATGGCAAAAGGAGACATTCATCTTATGTAATTTGAGGAGATTATCAATCATTGCAAAAATTATTCAAGAAACAAACCTCTAAGAAGCAATAAATATACATCCATAGGAGGAGTGACCAGAGTAGAAATTGGAAATATGTTGGAAGGCTTAAAAACTGATTTGTTGAGTACTTTGACCTCATCCTTGGATTTAAAGGATAAAAAATCAAAGGACACTAAATAAATTTACTACCATAGGTGTAGGAAAAAACACAATTTGAGAGAATGTCCTCTCAACATAACAAATATATCAAATATCTCTGATTGTTGTCAAATTTGTGATAAGAATCATAAAACAAAAAACTGCAAGTATATCTCTATTGTAAAAGCTGACATAAAAGAACCTAAAGTGGAAGAAGCGAAAGATGTTTATTTTGTTGCTCAAATACAAAATGGTCCCTTTAATGGCCCACCAAATTGGTCAAACCCTAGTTATTCTAACCAGAAAAGGTCTAATGCATTGAACTGGTCAAATTTGAACTCTTACAATAAAGACTGGAACATACCCCCATGGGCACAATTTATGGCTAATTATTATGGAGGACCACCTCTGTGGAATCAAGGGATACCAAGTCATAACATGCCTTGTTAAAATAATTGTGTCCAATATAATCAAGGTGGCACCAATTGGTCCCCAAATACAACACAACAAAAAAACCTTCAAACTCAATCTAAGGGACAAAACACTCAAAACCCACCTCAAAATAGACTTCTACCACCTCCGACCAATAATAATAATAATTCTAAGCAACCACCTATTCCAGCTCAACCAATTCCTAACCGTAACAACAATAAGAATGTCCAAAAAATTTATGAGGCTAGTGAGACATGTTCTATATCCGTAGCACCATGTCAACAGATTCAATTAAGATAAGGAAAGGTATTGGAAAATAATGTTACTCTCACAGGACTTGATGATTCTATCAAAAATTTGTTTTAAAAAAAGGATAACAAAAAGGAAACAAAAAATCTACCAGAAAAATATTCCAACAAAGCAACAAGAAATCCAAATAAGGAAGGAATTAGATGTATTATTCCCTCAAATACTGGCAATACGAAAAGAACCATCTAAGCCAGACTTTAACTTCCTTCAAGAAATAGAAAGCATTATTATTAAAATTTCTTTATTACAAGCTATCAAGGATATACCCATCTATTCCAAGATTATTAAAAATATATGTTCAAATTCAGGGAAGAAAAAGAAGAATGAATTCCAAACTATTCAATTCATTGGACAATTATATAAGATAATGATAAGAGAAAGGTTATTACCAAAATACATAGATCCTGGAATACCAATACTCATAGTACATATTGGAGATAAAACCTTAAAAAATGTTTTGATTGATTTAGGAGCCTTTATTAATGTCATGACCAAAGAAACAACATGATCCTTAGGGATGCATAAACTACAATCAACTTCTATTGTGCTTCAACTCACTGATAGGTCTACTATTAAGCCAAAAGGAAAATTAGAAGATATTATGGTCTCTGTAAGTTCATGGGAATATCCTTTAGACTTTATAGTCTTACAACCCAAAAATATGATAGGGGGACATCCCTTAATCCTAGGACGCCAATGGCTTGCAATAGGTGATGCTTACATTAGTTGTATATCAGGAAATATGACTATTTCTAATGGCAAGAATACTAAAGATCTTAGTTTATTTCCTAGATTAGCAATAGAAGAATAATTTCCAAAGCAATTGTGGTATGATTTCTCTCATGAGTATGATGATATCCAAACCTTATCAATTATTATTCTAGATGAATAACTTCAACAAGAAGTCGAGGGACCCCTACCATTACTGTTAGGAAATCAACAAGAGAATCAAGGTCAAGACAGTAGTTGTTCATCTCAATTTTACATTGATGAGGCAAGCACAAGTCAATCGCAAATAGAACCATATGGCTATGATTTAAACATTATTGGATATGATGTAAATGGGATAGATGCAAATATAGAAAAGTGAAAAGAAATAGATATTATACCAGGAAAAAATCGTAACATTAGTAATGAATTTACAAGCATGCAAGAATCACAGTTGGTAGATGTGCTTAGAAAGCATCAATCAGCTTTCGCATGGAACTATGAGGATATGACGGGTATCCACCCAAATGTTTGTACCCATTGCATATTTATTCAAGAAGGTTGTAATCCAGTAAGACAACCCCAAAGACGATTGAATCCAGCTATGAAAGAAGTAGTTCAAGAGGAAATCATTAAAATCTTAAAGGTAGGATTTATATACCCAATTTTTGATAGCCAATGGGTGTCACCTTTGGTGATAGTCCCTAAAAATAATGGTAATTGGAGAATTTGCATTGATTATATAGAATTAAACAAAGTAACCAAGAAAGATTATTTTCCCTTGCCATTCATTGATCAAGTCTTAGATACATTGGTTGGAAAGAAATATTTCTGCTTTTTAGATGGTTTTAGTGGATATAATCAAATCTCCATAGTTGAGGAAGATCAAGAAAGAACAACTTTCACATGTCCTGCAGGAACCTATGCTTATAACGTTCTACATTTTGGACTATGCAATGCACCTACAACTTTTCAAAGAGTTGTATTGGCTATCTTTGTTGACTTGACTAATGAATATGTGGAAATTTATATGGATAACTTCACAATATATGGTACTACCTTTGAAGAAACGTTATCAAGCTTGCAAAAAGTTTTGGTAAGATGCCAAGAGCAAAACCTCTCTCTAAGTCATAAAAAGTGGTTTATGATGATGAAATGAGGTATTGTTCTAGGACATTATATATCATAAGAAGGTGTTAAAATAGACCCTGTAAAGATGCAAATTATTCAAACCCTTCAACCTCCAAAAACACAAACAGAGATGATGAATTTCTTAGGAAACACAAGATACTACCGTAGGTTCATTAAAGACTTCAGCAAAGTTGCTACTCCAATGTTTAAGCTCTTAACTAATTATAGTGAATTTAATTGGACAAATGCATGTCAAGAAGCCTTTGAAGAAATAAAAGAAAAATTGACTACTACTCCAATATTGCGAAGACAAAATTGGGAATTACCATTCCACATTCATTGTGATGCTTTAGGTTATGCAATACGAGCAGTATTGGAACAAATAGAAAACAAAATACCTTATGCTATCTATTATGCAAGTAAAAACTTGCATGGATCTGAGCTTAACTACACTATTACAGAAAAATAATTTTTAGTTGTAATTCATGTTGTCGATAAATTTAAACATTACATAATAGGGTATGAATTATTTTTTCACACTGATCACTCTTCTATTATATACTTAATGAACAAAGCAACAATGGGTGGGAGAGTGATTATATGGCTTCTATTACTACAAGATTTCAATATCACAATTATAGATAAGGCAAGAAAATATAATGCTATTGCAGATCACTTATCTCACATGCAAATCTTTGATGATAATGAGTTAATTCCTGATAATTTTCCAAATGAACATTTGTTTGCTCTTTCTATTTTCACCCCTTGGTACATTGATATTGTAAATTATTTAGTAACAGGAAAAATACCTCAAAATTATACACCGCATAAGCGTAGGAAATTAATACATAAAAGTATTCCTTTTATGTGGATTCATGAGATTTTGTTTAAAAAATGTCCTAATAAAATCATTAGGATATGTGTGCAATAAAATGATGTATATGACATTATTAGTGCAGAACATGAAGAACCTTGTGGAGGTCATTATGCCACCCAAAGAACGGTTAATAAAATACTTCAAACTGGGTACTTTTGGCCTACTATGACTAAATATGTTCATCAATTTATTGATATATGTGATGCTTTTCAAAGAGCTAGCAAGCCTACACCATCTATGGAAATGCCTTTGGTTCCACAAATAGTACTTGAACCATTTGAAATTTTGAGAATTGACTTTGTTGGACCTATAGACCCTCCAAGTGATGATAATAAACACATATTTTTATGTACATATCATGTTACCAAGTGGGCTGAAGTTAGAGCTCTCCCACGAGCTCAAGCTAAACCAGTGGCCGATTTTCTATATGAAAGCATAATGCAACGCTTTGGAGCATCAAGAGAATTAGTTTCATATCATGGACCTCAATTCACCTCCAATGTGATTGATCATTTTGTTAACATATATCAAATAAAACACAATAAAACCTCACCATATCACCCTCAGGCTAATGGACAAGTAGAAGTTACAAATAGAGAACTTGAAAAAATTATTACAAAAACTATAACTATTAATAGGGGTGATTGGACTGAGATATTAAAAAAAGTTGTATGGGAATATAATACAACTTGGAAAACTACCACAAGATTATCTTTTTATTTTTATTATTTGTGGAAAACATCCCAAAAGGGATGCCACTTTCGGGTAAGACCCAAGGAGGCAGGGGTATCCATTCCACCAAAAATGCCCAGGACTCGGACCTTGCCTACCACCTTTGACATACTCAAGGAGCAAACAAACACACAAAACCAATTTAAAAATAAGTAAATAACAACAAAAATAATAAAATAAAATAAAAAACATGCTCCTTGAGTGTGTCAAAAACAAAAGCACAACCAAACACGCACAATAAGATAAAATAAACCACAACACAAACCACATAGAAAAACACAAGAACCACATAACAAAACACAAACAAGACAAAAACAACAGAACACTACAAAGACATAACCCAAAAAAAACATGAAAAATAAACACAACCAAAACCTAAAAAATTAAAAAATAAAAATAAAAAACAACCAACAACAGAAAATAAACAAAAACAAAAAACATAGAAAACACTCACACATAAAAACATGAAATAACACAAACAAAGAGAAACCCAAGAACAAGAACGAAAAAAACACAAGAACAATAACAAAAAACATAAAAAAAAAACAAAACAACAAAAACACATGAACAACAAAAAACAACACAAAGAACACAAAAACAAAACAAAACAAAAGAACCCACCCACCTTAAAAAACTAAACAAAAAAAACAAAAAGAAAAAGAAAAAAAAATTGAACATAACAATGACCTATCTAGACCAGAAGACTATTAAGGCAAGAATCAACAGAGGAAACAAAATAAAGAATAGAATGAGCTAGGGAACTAAAAAAAACTGAATGAACCAAAGAGAAGCAAAAAAAAAAAAGCAAGAAGAAACTAGGTACCTTCAGAACTGGAGCCATCCAAAGAAATGATAGAAAGAAGAGCTTCCCTAATTTGAGAAGCCCACCATATAGGAGGGTGGCCATAACAAGTAAGATCACCTTTGTCCAAAGCCCAATTAGCTAAAGCATCAACACTCTTGTTTTGATCTCTGACCACATGATTGTAATCAACTTTCAAAAATCCCATCTGGATTAATTGAATCTTCTCAATAATTCTTTTTATTCTCCAATCCACCTTATGATTCTTAGAAGGAGTCTTCAAGAGATTAATCATAAGTTGAGAGTCAGACTCAACTAACACCTTTTCCCATCCAACCTTAGTAGCCTCCTCGAAGGCCTCTCGAGGATACCATACCCCTCAAGCAAGGTTATTGGAAAGAATACCCAAATTCTCAGCAAAAGTAAAAACCAGGGAGCCATCTCGAAAGTCTACCAATTCCTCCCACACTGGCTTTTCCAGGGTTCCCTCTAGAGGCTCCATCAGTATTGACTTTTCCAAAATCCTTAGGAGGAGGTTGCCAATTTCTAGTCCTATCCATATTACTAATACTCACATTCCCTTTAAGTTGGTTGCCCTTAGAAGATTTAATCTTCAATATTTGCATCACTTGATCCCATATTTGGTGGGAGTTTTGGGGGTGATTAAGGAGTTGATGGACTGATTCAACTAAGTTGGCTATGGTCTTTTGCCAAATATAGTGAATATCCTTCCTATCTTGATTAAAAATTTGGTTGTTCCTTTCATTCCAAATATTCCAAAGAAGAATGGTAGAACCCATCCAAACTAATTGCCTAATAAAATGATCAACACCCTCTTGATTAGGCCAATCCCTCCAAAGCTGTTCAAAAGTAAAAAAATTGGACCACTGTAAGCCAAGTAAAGTGGCCATTCTCCTCCATAGCTCAGAGGCTAAAGTACACTCAATAAAAATATGGTTGAGATTTTCTACATTCTCTTCACACATTTCACATCTAAAAGGGCCATGAAAACCACGCTTCATAAGTTGCTCACCAAGTAAGCACCCTACGATGCAATAAAAGCCAATTAAAGAACCTCACCTTAGGCCAGAGCTTTTGAGCCCACAATCAAGAAAATATGTCAGAAGAATGGTTGGGATTATTATGGCATAAGGTCAAATAACCTTGAGCAACTGAATACTCACCCTTAGTAGTGTTGTTCCATCCAAAACAATCTTTTTCATGGGACCAAGAGAGGGATCTCATATGAAGGATGCCTTGGATATCTTGTCTTTGCCTTTCTGGGATTTGAATAGGCCAGTCCTCAATAGGGATCCAATATCTACCAACCTTTGAATTACCAGTATGGTACCGATAGTAATTAGCCACCTTTATCCAATTAGCTCGGTGAAGCTCCTCCATCCAAGGCCTCCAATCGGGAAACTGAGTTATCAAAGGCTTGTGACCATCCCAAGAATCTATCCAAAAATTTGCCTGTTGACCATTATGAATGATCCAAAATAATTTTTTCTTTATCAAATCCTCACCAGTCTTAAGAACTGCTAAAATGGGAGAACCTTTGGTAGGAAGTTGATAGCGAACAAGGTCTTCAGGACTTTTGTTCTCAGCATATTTAGCATGGAGATTATTGGCCCAAAGAGCATTGGGGTTATGCAACATCCTCCAATATAATTTAGCAGCTAAAGCTTTGTTGTTATTAATAGAAGACCGGAATCCTAACCCCCCTTCACTCTTAGGAAGACATAAAGTATCCCATTTCACCAAGGCCCATTTTCTTTTCTCCTTAGTACCACTCCAAAGGAAATGATGACTGATTTGATCCAATTCTCGAAGAACAACCTTTGGGATATTCAAAATGGAAGAAACATAAATAGGAATAGCTTGAAGGACTGATTTTACCAAGGTGATTCTACCCCAGAAGAAAGCCACTTGTTGGTCCACTTTCCAATTTTCTTCTTGACTTTGTCCAACAACCAATTCCAATATTTATTTTTCTGCCTTTGAATATTTATGGGAATACCTAAATAAGTGATTGGAAGGGAGGTCTTCTTATATCTTAATTTATCCAAGACCATGGATTCCTGTCTAGCAGAGCAATGAAAGAAAATAACTTTAGATTTGTCTTCATTGATCAACTGCCCAAGTAGCCTTAGAAAAACAACTAATGATTTGCTTAATATTAGAAGCTTCCTTAACCGTAGCTTTACCTAAAAGAGTAGAGTCATCCACAAATTGAAGATGAGAGATAGGTCTAGCTCCATGAGCAATGGTAACTCCCTCAAGGGTTTTGTTTTCCCTCTTTTTGGTTATAGTCCTACCCAAGCATTCAACAAGAATGATGAATAAATAAGGGGATAGCGGGTCACCTTGCCTAATACCTCTAGAAGCTGGGAATGACTGAGAAGGCCTGCCATTGATAAGAACTAAGTAGGAAACTAAAGAGATACATCCCATAATCCAATCCATCCAATCCTTAGAGAAACCAAATTGCCTCAAAACTTTGATAAGGAAGTGCCAATCCACTCTGTCATAAGCTTTGGATAAGTCTAACCGAATGAACATGGAAGGAGAATTTTGCATATCCATGGAATGGATGGCTTCCTGAGCAAGAACTATCTCATCTACTATTTGACGTCCTTCCACATAACCCCCTTGCTCTGGGGAAATAATCTTATGCAAAAGAGGCTTCAACCTTTCTCGCCATGATTTTAGTAATGATTTTGAGAAGAACATTACATAAAGCAATAGGTCTAAAAGCTGAGATATGATCAACCTCTTGAGCTTTTGGAACAAGAGTAATATAAGTTTTATTGATAACCTTCAAAATTTCTTTGGCTTTCCTGGCTTCTTCCACCACCTCTAATAAATCAACATGAAGGATATCCCAGAACTCTTGGTAGAACTCAATGGGAAAACCATCAGGACCTGGGGTTTTCCCTTTTTGCATTTTAAAAACTACTTGTTGAAGCTCATTGATAGTAACAGGAGCAGTCAAAATAGAGTTCTCCTCGAAGTGATAAGAGAAGGGATTGCTTGAAGAACATTTTGTTGTGAAGCCGAGTCAAGAGGAGTAGCAACAAAAATATTGGAAAAGTAATCAACAACAATAGAGTTCATGCCATCCCAAGTATAAACAACATCTCCAGAATCTGATTTTAAGGAAGAAATAAAGTTGTGAGATCTTCGAGCTAGAAGATATTTGTGGAAGAAATTTGTGTTTCGATCTCCTTCTTTGAGCCATTGAATTCTAGATTTTTGCTTCCATAATATTTCTTCTCCTTTTTCCCATTCCTCTAACTGAGTTGTGAGTTTAATTTCATCTGCACTTCTCTTCTCTATGAGGCCATCTAAATGGATTTTCTTATTCAAATTTTCAAGATGAGCAATAACTTCATGTTTTTTTTATGAACATCCCCAAACTCTTTCCAGTTCCAAGTCTTGATTTTGGATTTAATGTATTGCAATATTTTGGCAAAATAGAACATCTTAGTCCCATGCCTAGGTTTACCTTCCTTCCACCATTGTTGCACATGAGGTCTGAAGGAAATGTCTCTAAGCCACATTAATTGAAAATGAAAAGGAGAGAAACTCACATTGGTTTTCCACATTTCCACCATGACCGGCCAATGATCCGAACCAACATTATTAAGAGTCTTCACTTTAGGAATGTGACCATGGATTAAGAAATTTTCAGAGAGCAAAAACCTATCCAATCTCTCCATTATACAAGCTAAGCCTTGCCTTCTGTTAGACCAAGTCATAAGGCCATTATCCAGTTGGATATCCACAAGATGGAGGTTTGCAATATATTCGCTCATGAGGTCATTGCTTTTGTCCAAATTTCTATTTCCCCCCATTTTCTCATCCAGAGAGAGGATGGTATTGAAATCTCCTCCGATCAAGATCCAAGCTTTAGGAAAATGAGAGATAATATGAGTAATATCCTTCCACTGCCTTCTTTTTTCCTCCAAAGAAGTCGGAGCATAAACAGTAATGCAGAGCATAATCTGGTTGGAATGTCTACTTTGAATAGCTATAGCCAACAAACCCCAACTACCAACCATATGGTGAATAACTACCTCTTTTGGGTCCCAAAGACAAGCAATGCCACCCGAAGTCCCTTGGGAACTGAGGGAAACCACTTTTCCAGCTGGCCAAATTTTACTGGCAATTGAGTCCATATCCTCCATTGACATCTTTGTTTCTTGAAGGAAAACAAGATGTGGATGATTTATCTGAATCATTCTTCTAATTTCATTTTGTTTTGAAAGACTCCCTTTGAGTCCTCTAATATTCCAAGTGATGATCTTCATTAATACCAGGGCTAAAAAATTTGGGAAGGGCATTAATCTTACCTTCCTCTACAAGCTTTTCACCTTCTTTTACCATATGATATTGATTGGTCTTGCGACCTGCTTTTTGATTAGAATCCATCTTCAATTTTTTTCCCTGTTTCTTGACTTATTCCAATTGAATCTGAGATGGCTTCTAACCTTGAAGAATGCTCGTACACAGCCAAAATTTTACTAGATGGTTCAACGGAGTCTATATTGGGACTTGCATTATTTGAAGTTTTGACATTTGAAAGATTGTTTTTCTTGTGTAAATTTTCCCCTTTTTTTCTATTGAAAACCTTTGATTTGTTGGTTTGTCTCCGAGTTCTTCCCTTCATATTTAAATTGTGTTTCTAAGATTTCAGTTTCCATTATTTCCTCTTCCTCACTTGGGACATCATTTGTGGAAAGGATTTCAAACATATTAGCAGATGACTTTGATTGATCCTTCATAACTGGTTTTTTCTGAGTGTTCTTCTTCTTAGGTATTTGGAAACCTATTGAGTTTATATCTTCTTTCTTTTGATCAGGAATTTTATTTGGGCAAGCACTGGCCAAATGACCATATTCATGGCAAATTCTACAACGAAAAGGAATGTTCTCATAGTCCACTACTTGCTCCCAAGTGTCTTCCCCAAATTGTAATGTGATCTTTTTAGGTAGGGGTTTGTCAAAATCCATTAAAACACAAATCCGAGCATAAATAATATGTTCAAAATTTTGAGTACAATCATAAATCATCATAAAAGTTCCTAAAGAGTTTCCAATTGAAGAAAAAATAGTAGGATTCCAAAATTCAATAGGGAGGCCAAAGAGTCTAACCCACATGGGAGCTATAGAAGGCATCTCTTCTTCGACTTTAAATTTAGTATGCCAGGGCTTCATGAAAAGCCCTCGCCCTTCCAAAAAACCAAGGACCCCCTTGAAAATTTTTCTCTCTATCTTCATTATTAGCAAATAAAACAAGAAAATAACCATTTGGATAAATAGAGATTTGTAACTCACCTTTAGTTTTCCAGCTTTTTGCAGCCCAGACTTTGAAAGCAGATAGACTCGAATGAAAACCCACGAACCGACAAATTAGTCCTCTTTTTTCCAAATCTTCAATGCCGATCTGAATGTTACCCATATCAAGCTTAACAATAGGAGTTCCATCACCGCTTTAAGACATCCCGACTCCATTTTCTCGGGATAAATCTTAGGCATTCTTAGAGGTTTATGGGAAGCCCTAAGATTGATATTAGCATTGGATGAGGCTGTCCACCATGAAGGGCATCCCTAAAATTCATTTTTGGGACTGAGTCTTCGAAATTCTTACCCTTGACAGGGGTTTTCACAATAGAATTATTTTGTGGGTGCACCTTAGCACCAGATTCACTTGAGATATGAGCCATTTTTTGATCAACTTCTTGAAACTTGTTTCGTGATCTCTTTAATCCTTGCCCTAGACGTCGTGGAAAGGTATGGTTTTCACTTTTCTTTTGTGCAGCAAATTGGAAGTCGTTGTCACTCAAGTTCACAGTATGATCCATTGAAAGACAAATTTCTAACCCATATTGGATCCCCTGCAACATTTCTTGCTAAAATATTGAGCATAAACCACAAAAATATTGGCCGCTAGGGCCCGAAGGCCCTAAAAACCAACCTCTGGAGCTGCTTGCACTCAACCCAGATGAAACCCTCGCATAGTCACTTGCCAAATATCTCGTTCACACATAGGGATGTGCTAGGATCTGTGTTGCTCCAAATGATATGAAAATTTGTGGAGATGTTCTAGGGTTTTTCAGGCATCTACCCTCAAAATTTCAGCTCAATCCGAGTCCGGATGAGTGAGATATGGCCGAAACGAGTTCGACAGTTTGGGCAGTCCTATGAAAAATTTCCCTCCCTCTTCAAACCCCTTGCAAACGATTTTATTATTTTCAAATGCCTTCCCTTTCTTCTTCCCTTCTTAGAGCTTCAATATCAGATTCATTTTTCAACTACGACAATATTATCACCGTATGAAATGGTCTATGGAAAAAAAGCCATTATACCCATTGAATTCGAGATAAAACTCTTTGCACAATGGTACAAATTGACAGGAATTTGGATAATGCACAAAAATACAGGTTGGAAAAGTTAAATATTCTAGATGAGAGAAGATTAGAATCATTGCATCGAACTGAAATAACCCAAAAACAACGAAATAAATGGCATGATAAACACATTGTACCACGTACATTTCAATCAGGAGATTGGACCTTGTTATTTGACTCTCGTTATCAAGATTTTCAAGGTAAATTAAGAACAAGATGGCTAGGACCCTATGAAATTGAGGAAATATTTGGAAATGGTACAGTCAATCTTAAGCCCATAGATGATTCAACAAGGAAACTACTAGTAAATGGACATAGGATTAAACTTTATAAGAAGCCATTATCTAAAAAAGAATTTATACACCAGTTTAGACAACAAACTAATTTGCAGTGTATTTCTGAACTGCAACCAACTACTATCCAATAAACCCTATCTTTGAAAAGAAAAAAATAATAATATAATTATATATATATATATATATCAAAATTGAAAAAAAATAATTATAAAAGTAAAAATGATTATGCTTCCTTTATTTCATCATGAAGTATCTATATTCCCTTCCATTTTCAATATTAATGTTTTAAAGATAACTCAAGGAAATTTTTTTTTTTTTAAAAGAACCTTGTAGGAAGATGATTACCACATGATGCATAGTACCTTGTTGCTAGATGAAATCTAGCTATTTTTCAAATGCTCAAATTATATCTGGTATCTTGAGCAAAATTTTCATTGAAAATAAATCAAATCTTTTAAAAATGTTATAAGTTAGTTCTAGTTGATCAAGTTTTTCTTTTGACCACGCACAATTGCACATCTAAAAACATTGTGAAATATTTGAGAAATTAACTTGTGTTATTTTTGCCATAAGTGAATAGTTTTCCTTGCTTATCTATTTATACGCATGGTCTAGAATACTAACAAATTGGAAAAAGGACAAGCTTTCCCTTCACCCTTCAAAAAAAAAGAAAAAATTATATATATCCCTTTCTCCTCATCTAATCGAGAAAGTATCCCCATAAAAATATTCTTCCTTCTCCTTAAAATAAGCAAGAACCCCAAACAATTATTCCAATACAATTCTTCTTGCTTCTCTTCAAAATAAGAAAGAACCCCAAAAAGCACTAAAAATCCATTTCTCCTTCCAAAATGAGCAAGTATCCCACATAAAACAACAGTAAATAAAGGTAAAAAGAGCTTGAATCCCTGGAATTCTCAGTATCTCAAAAACCATGGGGTACTCTTTATTTTGGTATCCTTACATATTAGCACTAAGTCTGGATAAGACCTCTAGATGCTCATAATATCAGTTAGCTTTTTGGCATACATAACCCTTGTTGTTTTTCAATCCTTACTCATAATGGGAATTGAATCCTCACTACACACACAGTTGGTCTTGAAAGAGGTTTGAAAATACTAGTACAACTTTGACATTAATTTGGTTTGTGAGAGGAGTAAATGAAGTTGTTTCAAATTTTTTAGAATGTTTGAAGTCCTTGAAGAATAACCCTAGAAACATCACATGTAGGTAAAATTTCAAAGAAAATCCTCATGAAAGTACCATGGTTTCAATTTTTTCTACAAAAGCATAGCTTTTGCCCATCACATTTTCATCCTTTTAAAGCCATCTTAATAAATATTTCACTTTTTCCCATGATTGCAGATATCCTAGAAGGCTGAAATCAGATTTTATATAAATTAATTTATCTTTCCTGGAAACTTCTTCATGACATATAGGAAGCATACTCACCAAAATTATAATAAAATCCTATTCATAAAATTATCCTTATATTATCCATAAATATAAATAAAGACCCTTCCTTTTTGTTTTGGCTATATAGCCAAAATTACAATTTGGGAGGGGATAAATAAAGGCATATATAGCTCATAATACAGTTTGGGGGAAGAAAATAGGTAAAGTATTTTCTTTAATTTAAATAGTGATTTCGGTAAGTGTCTTCCTTAAGCACCTTCCGTAAGTGTCTTTCATAAGTGCCTTTTGTAAGTGTCTTCCGTAAGTATCTTTCGTAAGTATTTTTCGTAAGTATCTTCCATAGGTGTCTTTTGTAGATATATTCCATATATACCTTCTGTAAAAAAAATTTCGTAGTTATCTTCTCCAAAAATTTCCTATAAGACAACATTCGTAAACACGATCTAAAGGTATCATCAGTAACACTATTCAGTAACACCCTTCTGTAGCTGTCATCTGTACTTGTAGCACTAAAAATTGTAAATTTAAAAATTTAAACTGAAGACACGTGGCGACTTAAAAAGTAACAAGGCAAATGAAAACGTGCGACAACGACAAGCATAAGAAAGCATGATAATAATTTTTCTTTTTTTCCAAAATTAAACTAAGGGAAATTAAAATTATATGATATGAACCCTTCGTTCATATAGCTATCAAACACCACGTATTAATGTGCTTGAGCTGAAGATCAACTGTCATCCAAACCAATCAAAACGCGATGGATTTTTACTCCTGCCATGCGAGGTGTTAAGGAAAGTTGACAAAAACTAAACCACATAAAAATTATATTAGCACAGGACACGTGACTCTGTCCAACCAATCATGAGATGTTATGCGAATTAAGAATTTTCACCGTTGATTAACATAAGATCAAGGGCTGAGGAGGAAAAGAGAAAAAATAGGTAAAGAAACATGACTCTCTCTTGCTATTGTGATTGATCATCGACACGTGCCCCCTTTATTGCCCAATCAATCGAAAAGTATGAGAAATTGGATGATCATCGTCGATTGAAACAAGATTGACCAATGATATTGCATCGGAATTTAAAAACCCTATTCACCATCAAAACTAGGGTAAACATCACTACCGTTGATAGGTTTTCAAGTCATATTCATTGTCGATAGAGAGAAAAAGGTATCTACCACCAGAAGAAACATAACAATGCTGCATGCGGCTATGCAAATGAAACAAACCAGCCCCAACCCGAATCCAGTTACAAAATGCAAAGAATATTGTGAGGATTTGAGAGAATAGTTTGAGTAAAAAGGTCAAAATTGTGTCGATTAGGTCGAAATAATTTGTGATTTTACATGTGCTAGCACCTAATTAGGTCAAAATTGCAGGGTTTGTCGATAACATCAGAAGGTGATGAAGCTGCGATGAAAGCGATAAGTAACATTTCAATTTTAAATTTTGATTTTTGTTTTTTTGTTTTATTTTATTGTTGTTTTCCTGTATACAAAATAGATATTCTCTACTTCATTTTGTACATACGACAATAAATATATACAGAAGTTTTTTTTAGGGTAAAATTAGGATAAATTACAAAGATTTCAAAATACAGAAAATCATTTATCTGGTAAATTATAGAGATTTTAAAAATAAAAAAGATACAGAGATTATAAAATTAGGGTTTTTGAAAATATAGGAAAAAAAAGAGAAAATCATATGTATTAAAAGTTTTAGATCTGGTATGATTACAGTAGGGTTTCGAACAACTATTTGAGGATGTATTTTATTTTTAACCATAAAATAGAGTAAAATTCTAAATAAAAAATAGTAATAAAAAATAGAAAAATTTTCAGGGCTCTGCTGACTTCTGAGAAAATTATGTTTATATATAAATTATAGGATTCCTAGTGATAAATTCTAAATACTCTTCTCTCAACCCTTAGTCGTCACCATGCCTCCACCCGTGTTTCAAAAACATAGTGAGTCGTCATCTATTGAGACCCAAAACTCAAGAGACTCTGTAGTCAAACTTTTCCAAAATGCCCGATGGTGGGAAGCGTTGACTAAGTTTAAATGCCATGATTTAGGGGTGGCTAGAAATTTCATAATGAACTGTAACCCCGACACAATGTCTACTCATGTTGGAGAACACTAGCTAGACTTAAAATCTAGTTTAATCTTTGAGGTGTTGGGTTTACTTGAGGTTGGTGTATCTTATTATAAAAATACATCTAAAAGCATCACTTAGTTGGTGATAAAATTTTGTGAAAAGTGTACAATTCTTAGAGACAAGGAGGGATGTATAAAAGGGATTTCTATTGGCAATTTTGGGTTTGAGATCCTAGCTTCTTGTCTATGAGTTGTCATTGATGTCAAAAGGAAATGGCATTAATGTTAAGAGGATGTGTTGGCTTCAAAGGTGGAAGATTCCAAGAGAATATTTTTAAGAGAATCCGGAGAGATTCCATTGGAAAGGGTTTTTCATTAAAACCAAACCGGTTTTTATTAAAACCATGTTGGATAGGGTTTTTATTAAAACCAAGTTAAATGGTTTTTATTAAAACCAATGGAGGTTCTCTTTATTATTTATTTAATTATTATTTAAAACCCTTCAAGGTTTTAATTAATTAATTATTTAATTAATTAAGGGAGAAATTATTTTTAATTTATTAAAAATACTTAAAGGTTTTTAAACCCTTTTTATTCTTAATTTATTAAAATTATTTAAGGGTTTTTAAACCCTTTTTGAAAAGACTTTTGATTAATTTCGAAATGGTCTTTATTTTTGCCGACGTCAAGGTGTCTTCGAAGAGACTATTTATTCTCCAACTCCTAAGGTTGGAAGGCTAATTAATTTGAAATTCCTCGAATGCAATTTGCGGTGTTTGTGCTCTGTATTCGTTGCGATTGAAGGAAGACTTAGAAGCACATGCGGTTGAAAAGTCTTTGGGAGTTTTTTTTAGGGTGAAGTGGAGGGAAGTTCACTTGTGAACTTCGTAGCCCGCGTGGGCTAGTGGTAGCGAAGGCTACTGGCACTGCATTGGCGGAGGTCGACGTTTCGAGTCTCGCGGGGGTGCTTTGATAGAGTAACACATGTTTTTATTAAAATGTCTTTATGCCACGAAATTTAGAGTTTCTTGGATAGCGATTTATAAGTTTGAGAGTTGTGTGTGGTGATAGCTTGAAGGTTCAATTATCTTCTACTCCAATAAGGTATGGGCACATTCTTCTTATGAGTATGATTGGTGTATGTTTTCTGAAATAATGTTGGAGTGAAAAGGTATTCTACTAGGTATCCTTTGGCTAGGTGTAAATCCTATTTTCTAGTTTGTTGAAGACTACTTATGCATTGTTATCCTTAAGGAGAGTTTTTGGTGAATGCATAATTTTTGGTTTGAGATAGTGGAAGCTTTGTGCACTAGGGTTTATATTTGTGAGTCTAGCTACTTGCATTGAGTTGGTGGAACCCTTGGTTGGTTGTTTTGAGTTTGATGGTTGAGTTGCTTCCATAGATGTTGTTTGATCAAGTTTTTGCTTTACTTGATTCATGATATTGGGATTACTCCATTGAGTTGATTTGAGCAAGTTATTCTTTGCATTTGGTGATATTGTGTTGGTGGTTGTTTTGTTCAAATATCTTTGGAGGGAAAAGGATTTCTACTTGTTTCCTTTTCTTGTGATGATTGGTTGAATGCTTCAAGGTTGATGTTGAGTTGAATGGTGTTGGTTGACTAAACCTTGTTTGATGAGCATTGTTGTTGAAACCCTAATTGATGGTGAAAAGAACATGAGTATCATTGTTATGTGATTCTTTGCATAGTTGGCAATTGTTGGGGTTTCATGTTCTTGAAAGAAAACATTCTATCCTATCCATTTCAGATATTGAGTTGAGTTTTCATATTTGAGATTGAGATTGAGCTGAGTTGATTTGAGTTGAGTTTTGAGATTGGGATTTGAGTATAGAACATATTGAGTCTCTAACAATTCTCTTTATGCTTCTATGAGTTTGAAAAATCACATTGGGTCTCTAACAATTCACTTTGTGATTTCCTACTAAGAAATTTTTTCTTGGTGAGCTTGCTGAGTTTTTGGACAGGTTCTAGTGGGGACTTGTGAGCAGTTCTTGGACAGGTTCCAGTGGGGACTTGTGAGCAGTTTTTGGACAGGTTCCAGTGGGGAATTGTGAGTAGTTTTTGGATAGGTTTCGGTGGGGACTTGTGAGCAGATTTGGACAGGTCCTAGTAGAGGAGTTGTGAGCTGAGTTTGATAGTTCTATCAGAGAACTTGAGGACAGATGTGCATTGGTTCTATGAGAAGAACCTGAGGACAATTGGCAAGTCTTTGAGAAGGCTTGTATGCAGAGGATTGATTTGTTCAAGAGTTGGATAAATTTGACAAACAGAGGAAGACTTGTACTAGACCGACTGACTATGTTTGGTACAGGTTGCTGAGCTACTGTGGACATGATCATAGAAGGCAGAGGTCTCTTAGGCTAAGCATTGAGGACAGGAGGTCTTTGATGGAAAGGATTTCCATGTGCTGGCAAGAGGTAGAGGTAGTTGATCTTCTGAGGGATCATTTCCAGAGCAGAGGGGAAGGTATCTCCTTTGAGTAGAGGCTCATAAATTTTGATTAGGGGAAGGTATCTCCTTTGAGCAGAGGCTCATAAATTTTGATTGGGGGAAGGTATCTCCTTTGGGCCAAGGCTCATAAACATTGTAATTGGGAAGGATTCCCAAAGAACTTTGAGATAACTTTTAGAGAAAAATTTGTGGACGTAGCCCAGCCATTCTGGGTGAACCACGTTAAAATTGGTGTCACTTTGTGGATGATATTGTGCATTGCTTTGATATTTCTTTGGGTCTATTGCTTTACTATTTTGAAGTATAAAGGAAAAAGTAAAAAGAGGTCTTATACTGTTCACCCCCCCTCTCAGTATAAGCTTGTGTTCTTCGATTGGTATCAAAGCGGGTGCCTTCAGAAAGTTTAACTTCTTGAAGGAAAAGCTAGTAAAGAACACAATGGATCATTCAAGTGGCAATGCAACACATATTCTTGATGGGTCAAATTTTTGTCTTTGGAGTGCAAGGATGAAGGTTCATCTAATGGCACTTGGGAATGAGGTTTGGGAAGTGATTTAAGATGAATACACTATTCCTGAACATGGTCCTAATACTAAATAAGAAAGGCTCCTACATCACAACAATTCAAAAGCAATGAATGCAATCCTAAAAGGCTTACAAAAAGCAAATCTCACCAAAGTGATTCACTGCAAGACAGCTAGTGAAATGTGGAAACAGTTGAAGGTGGTTCATACAGGTGATACAAATGTCAGAAAGGCCAAGTTGAGACACTTCAAAGGTATGTTTGAACAACTCAAGATGAATGATGATGAAAATATTAGTGACTACATGCTTCATATGGATGAGGTTGTTAACTCCATGAAAGACTTAGGTCTTGAGCTTGCTATAAATGATGTTTGTGATAAGATTTTAAGATCTCTTCCTAATAGATTTAGTGAAAATATTTTTGCTATTGAGGAAGCTAAATATTTGGATAAGTTGAAAAAGGATGAGCTCCATAGTATACTTGCAGCATTTGAGTTGAGAACTCAAGTGAAGGTTGATGTCAAGAAAGAGGAAGATTTCAAGGCTACCAAGAATTCCAAGGGTAAACAACTTCAAGATAGTGATGAGTCTTCTAGTGATGAAGAGGCATATTACAGCAAGAAAGGCAAGTTCTCTAGAAAGCACAAAAGTATGAAAAATGTAAGATGTTTCAATTGTGGAAAGTTTGGTCATTATGCTACTGACCGTACTGTTCCCAAGAATGAAAGTGATGAAGATAAACAGGATTCTAAGAGCAAGGATTCTGAAAAGCACAAGCATCACAGAAAAACAAAGATGAGCACAACAATCAAGGAAAGAGGTATTCTCACAAGCACAAGAAGATTTTCTACCTAGACAAAGCAATTAAGTGTTCTAGTAGTGATAGTGAAAGTTCTTCAAGTGATAATGAAAATGAGATGTTGTTCATATCAGAAAAAAGGAAGAACCGAAACATAGATTCATTATCATGAAATGTCTTAGATGTGGAAATTTTGGTCACCTTGAGGATGATTGCACAAATAATTATTTGGTTTCTAGTATGTATGAGGATGCTTCAAAAAACTATAAGGAATATGCATGTATGGTTTTTGAAAAGGGTAGCACCTCTAGTGATAAGAAATTTGAAAAAGGCTTTGATGATGCAAAAAGCAAACAAATAGAGGAAGATATAGGGAAGGTGAAGTAGATCTTGAAGGTGAACTTATTAGTGCTCTTAGTGCTTTGAAAAAGGAAAGAAAGAAGAATGCTAGACTCAAGGATAAGTTAGATGAATGTTGTATGGAGAGAGATGATCTTATAGAAAGTCTTGACTTCTCTTTGGCTAAGACACAGGAACTCAAGGATGAGTTAGATTCTAAGGTTCTTGAGTATAGTGAGTTAGAACAGAAAATGGCTTCTTTGAAAGAGGAAACTAAATAGTACAAGGATAAGCTTTACAGGTTTCAAGATAGCTCCAAAAAGGTTAAGTCACTCATCAAAGGTCAAAGAAAGACAACATATAAAACAGGCCTTGGTTTTGTTAAGCCACACAAGGAAAAAGTTGGAGAGTCTAGTAAGAGACTCCAAAAGGAAGAGATTTCTGATGAGGAAAGTATTTCAAAAAAGGAGTCCTTGAATGATAGATGCACAGAAAATAGAATTCAGAATGAGAAGAAGAAGTTTTCAGAACCTAAGAGGTCAATTAAAGGAAAGTTTCAAGGCGGATGTTTTGCTTGTCACAGGTTTGGTCACATGGCTTCACATTGCATGGCTCAAGTGAAGGAGGTAAATGACAGTTTCAAAAGTGCTAGTTACTTTCAAGGGTATTGCTACTCTTGTCAATAGTTTGGGCACAAGGCAGTTTATTGAAAGGCCAATAACATAAACAGGTTTGGTCAGAACAGGTTTGGCTAGAACAGGTTTGGTCAGAATAGGTTTGGTTAGAACTGGTGGATTCAAAGATCAGGTTTAGCTCAGAGAAACAACATCGTCAAGTGTTTCAAGGGCAACAATGAAGGTCACACAATCAGACAGTGTAGAGCTGAAATTCTAGAATACAGGAACAGGAATAGTGGCATGATCAGGTCCAAGGATCAAGGCATGGACAAGAACAGGGATGAGAACAAGAACAAGAATAGGAACAAGAATATGGACAAAGAGTTCAAGAGAAGGCTTGGCAAGGAATTTATAGACATTGATGATGATCAGTGCCTAATGGGAGTTTTACTCCCACCCAAAGAATTAATCACCTCATCAGGAGGTGGGGGAGGGACTAAGCTAAGAGGCTCATTCTTAGTCCCGAGCCCCAAAGGTGACCCTTTGCCATTGATGACAAATGTGGAGATATTTGAGTAAGGGGGAGAGCCTTAAGACAGGGGGAGCTGTTTATGTTGAATTTATGTGTTGTTGAGAAGCATGGTTTGCCATTAATGACAAAGGGGGAGATTGTTGGCAATTTTGGGTTTGAGATCCTAGCTTCTTGTCTATGAGTTGTCATTGATGTCAAAAGGAAATGACATTAATGTTAAGAGGATGTGTTGGCTTCAAAGGTGGAAGATTCCAAGAGAATATTTTTAAGAGAATCCGAAGAGATTCCATTGGCAAGGGTTTTTCATTAAAACCAAACCGGTTTTTATTAAAACCAAGTTGGATAGGGTTTTTATTAAAACCAAGTTAAATGGTTTTTATTAAAACCAATGGAGGTTCTCTTTATTATTTATTTAATTATTATTTAAAACCCTTCAAGGTTTTAATTAATTAATTATTTAATTAATTAAGGGAGAAATTATTTTTAATTTATTAAAAATACTTAAAGGTTTTTAAACCTTTTTTATTTTTAATTTATTAAAATTATTTAAGGGTTTTTAAACCCTTTTTGAAAAGACTTTTGATTAATTTCGAAATGGTCTTTATTTCTACCAATGTCAAGGTGTCTTTGAAGAGACTATTTATTCTCCAACTCCTAAGGTTGGAAGGCTAATTAATTCAAAATTCCCTAAATGCAATTTTGCGGTGTTTGTGCTCTGTATTTGCTGTGATCGAAGGAAGACTTAGAAGCACGTGCAATTGAAAATTCTTCGGGAGTTATTTTGAGGGTGAAGTGGAGGGAAGTTCACTTGTGAAATTCGTAGCCCATGTGGGCTAGTGGCAGCGAAGGCTGCTATTGGGCGCGCTGCATTGGCAGAGGTCGTCGTTTCGAGTCTCGCGGGGGTGCTTTGCTAGAGTAACACACGTTTTTATTAAAACATCTTTATGTCGCGAAATTCAGAGTTTTTTGGACAGCAATTTATAAGTTTGAGAGTTGTGTGTGGTGAAAACTTGAAGGTTCAATTATCTTCTACTCCAATAAGGTATGGCCACATTCTTCTTATGAGTATGATTGGTGTATGTTTTCTGAAATAAGGTTGGAGTGAAAAGGTATTCTACTAGGTATCCTTTGGCTAGGTATAAATCCTATTTTTTGGTTTGTTGAAGACTACTTATGCATTTTTATCCTTAAAGAGAGTTTTTGGTGAATGCATAATTTTTGGTTTGAGATAGTGGAAGCTTTGTGCACTAGGTTTTATATTTGTGAGTCTAGCTACTTGCATTGAGTTGGTGGAACCCTTGGTTGGTTGTTTTGAGTTTGATGGTTGAGTTGCTTCCATAGAGGTTGTTTGATCAATTTTTTGCTTTACTTGATACATGCTTACTCCATTGAGTTTATTTGAGCAAGTTATTCTTTGCATTTGGTGACATTATGTTGGTGGCGATTTTGTTCAAATATCTTTGGAGGGAAAAGGATTTCTACTTGTTTCTGTTGGTCATCAAATACACACAAGAAAGGACTTTTGGTGGGTTTTGCATGCCCTGGACCTGCGACCAACATTGAAAGGCCGAGGGGAAGAAATTCTGCTCGTGCCAATCTCCGGAGAAAGGCCGGATCCTATACTAATCTACTTTTGGGGTTTGAGATAAGAGTGCAGGAAAGAAATAAAAGGAGTTTGGGTTAGAGAAAGAAAGAAAAAGGATAAGGGTTAGAGATTGATTATTTAAGGTGGGGAAGAACAGGAAGCATGATCACTCACTAATAACTCAAATAGCAGCAAAAAACACCAAGAAAAGACAAAAGAAACGAAATGCCAATCTTTCTATGTATCCTCTGGACGGGTTCGCAGGGTTCTCCTTTCTCTTCTCGTTGGAATTCAGGATTCAGAGTAACAGCGATTGAGATAAGGGAATAATAGAAACCACAATCCACCAGGTAGCATAAAAGAAGGTGACAAGGCGTTTTTCCTCTCCTATGTATCCTTCAGGGTGAATTTCAGGGGTTCAATCCCCGATCGCACATCGGATTCAGGATTCAGAATCTTAGTAGGAGAATGAGAAAAGATAAAAGAATTAAGCATAGAAGGCAACATAAAAGAGAGAAATGGAGTACAAATATCTTTAGTATTAGATGCAATACATCAAGTTACAACAACTTTCTAGCAAAAAGTTCCCCCCATTTTACATTACAAAGCCTGGGTTTTTATAGAGGACCCGGCCCTCTGAATCATTATTACAAAATCGATGGAGTACACCCTCGGGCCCTGAGAAATTGGCTCCTCGCTGCTGCTGTGGATGAACTCTCAAATCGGCTACCCAAACTAGTAATGGTGACCGAGTCAGCTGGGGAAAGATGCATTAAATGAGCCACCTGGGTGTCCTTGGATTGCAGGTGCGGTGCTCGAGTGGCGGACATGCTTGTCGGGCTCTTCTTCTCGGGCTAATACTTTGCATCCAATTTCCAAAAATGTGTAGCGGGCTTATCGGGCAAGAAAATATGCATTTATGAGGCCCTCTGATTGCCTTGGTAAAATACCCAACTTGAGAAGCATTCCTAGGAAGTGCCTCGTTGATTTCTACTTCGCAAAACTACTTTGAGGGTGTGGAGTGCCGAAGCCGATCCTCTTCTATCCTTCGCTGCTTCGCTGGCAAAACTGCTTCGCTGATGGGTAAACACTTCGGGCCGATCTTCTTTTGGAATGGTGGTTTGGGGAAGTTTTGGTCAAAGTACTTTCTTGACTTCTACTACTTCGGGAGAAATTTGGCCGAAGTGGATTTTAGAAATACTTCGGGCCCGAATTATTTTCTTTGCCTTATCCGATTCGGGTTATCTTTTCTTCTTCGGCAAACTTGTTTGGATGCCGCTTCACAAACTCTTCACCCGAAGTAGTCGTTGGGAATGCTTTGGGTGTGAAGTGTTTCCTTCGGACCTTTTTGAAAAAGTTCTCACCCAAAGTGATGATTTGAAGCGCTTCGGGCTTGAAGCTCTTTTCTTTTCATTTTGTCCACTAGGGGGCGATAGGGAAAACAAAAATTGCTATAACTTGAAAACAAAAGAAAACTTTCAACAAAACAACTATTATACAAAGTTTCAAATTTTTTGCCCCTTGGTGGAATGTGACAATATTGTCAACATTCTTGGCGGCTCGCGAGGCAATGAGTTTGTCTCGATGGTATAACCCTCAGCTTTTATCCATTGGGCCAGAGTTACCTCCAGACCCTTCTCCTTGTTCTTTTTTTGGGGGCGCTTCCACAGCTTGTCCTACCACTTCCTCTTCTTTCTCCTCTTCTTTCGCTACTGCTTCTTCTTCTCCCACCGCCATTGCTTCTGCTACGTCCTAAGCTATTGGAAGTGGGGCCAGGCGGATGCGGATGTCTTTTAAGGCTCAGAAAACCTGAGACCAGATGCTTTTCATGAACAACTCTTGATTCTCCAGGGATTTGACCAAAGAACGAAACCTATCGATCTTCCTAATTTATGCATGCTGGGATCTGGTCTGTAGATCATTTAGGGAAGCGATGATTCTATAGTATTTCAATATGTAATCAGTAACCTGCTTCTCTATTATTGGTTCGGCCCACTCATCTATCTCTGAAATGTCGCCTTCAAACTGTTGCCACTTTGGCATGATATCTTCCTTGGATAATGGCTTCCCATAATTATTTGTGAAGCTGAGGAAGCCTAAGGAGAAGAGGTCCTCGAAGTAGCCCATTGATGCATGCCTCTCACTTTCAAACGCGTCTAGTAGGATCTTCACCTTTTGAGCTTTCTTGGCTATGGAGAAAAAGGCATGAACTGTGACATGGGTCATTGACCAATCCCTTGCTGTCCGACTCATCACTGTGAGCTTCAAATCTTGATACTTTGCACCCTGGACCTTGAGGGCCAGCTTGAGTCGGGCTCTAACATTCTAAGTGACTTCTTCGACAATTGGCCCTCCTTCGGTGGTGGCAACCTGGGCTTCTATGGTGTAAACTAAAACTGAAAGGGCACTGACAGCCCGAGACCTGAAATTCTTGATCAGATATGAGTGAATCTCCTTGATTTTGCTCCTGTCAAATAGCCCTAGGCCTTCCTTCTCGTGCAGCTGTATCTGAGCCTGCAAGATCTTACTTTCAAGCTCCTTGGCCCTCAATTCATTTTTAGCTTGTCTTTGAGCTTGATTCTCAGTGGTGCACTCCAACTGGGCTATTCGTAGCTTTAGGGCGTGTGCTTCCTTCTGCATCAGCTGGCACTATTCTTCGGCCTCTGCCAATTTGGAGTGAACCCTTGCTAGCTCCTCCTCTAGCTTGATGTTAGTACTCTCGGCTTCGAACCTGCACTTGTTGGCAATGTTGGCATGTGCCTTGAAGGTCTCTATTCCAATGTGCATGGAGGCAGACTCCTTGTCCACATTTAGATGTTCCAAGTCCTTCTCTTTATCCTAATATTCATAGTCCACTGGAGTCATTTCATCCAAGGGCTTCTAGACATTGGGTATCTTCTTTACTTTATGAAATTTTCTTGCCTCGAAATTGAAGACGGCACATTTCTCAACTTGAGCAAGTAAGCACCCTCTCTTCTTTCTTGCCTCTTTTAACATCCTTTCTGTGTTATGTCGAGCTTGGAGGAGTTTTTTGGCCAAGGGGGATTCCCGTATTGAGGGCAACTTGGAGTCGAATGTGACTGGGTCTACAGCTGAGGGATTGAACAAATATAAGGAGTTGAAGGGGGTAGCCTCACCTGAAGGTTTGACAATAGGGGTGATGGGGGCTTCGACGAGGGGGAGCACATTATGTACAATAGAGGAATGAGCCTCGGGGTTCGACGTTGGACGGTTAGCTTTGCCCTAGTTGATGGCTGAAGGGTTGGCGGTGTGGTTGGGCAAAGTAACTCCGACAGGTTTGTCCTGGCCAGAAGACTCGGGGGGAGTAGTTAGGGACATGACATAAGAAGGTGACTGACCTTGTGGAGGTACGGGGGACATGTGAGAGCTTTCAACCAGGATCGGGGTGGACTTACGAGCAACCAAAGCATAAGGTGAAGAAAACATACCTGTGTGCTTTCCTGGCAGAGCGGCCATGGTGACCTCCTAGGTGATTGGTCTTTGTTCCTCCTAGGCCTCGGTGCTCTTGGCTTCAATGACTTCCACAAGTTCCTCCACATCAATGACATTTATGTTTGGGATCATTTCGACACTTGGTGGAGTTTCTCCGTTGTTTGCTTTGGCTAAGCTCGATATTGATCTTTCGATAGGAGCACTCAGAGTGCCTGTACGTGATCACTTTGGGAAGTTTGGGGGCACCTGTGTAGGTTCCCGCTCCTTTCTTTTCCTCCTCTTGAGGGGTTTCTCTGATTCCTCTATCGTTGTCTCAAGATATTCGGATGGAATTTGTAGTACAACTTTTGACACAGCCCTAGCTGCTTTTTCCTTAAGGACATTGTCAGTCCTCCCAGGGACTTCATCTAAACTTGGGGTGGCCGGTGGAATGAAATCGATGAAATACAAGGGTTTCCAAGACCCAACATTGGTCTGATACATAATTGCGAATTCCTTGTCCATTGTTAGAAACCCGTAAGAATTCATCTTTCGGCGATGGACTCTCATAATCCACCATTCTCTTAACTGTTCCTTGTCCTAGTCCTTTATCTCCTCTTTTAAATCATCCCTTGCTTTTTTCCAAAAAGTGGAGTCAGGATTTGGGAATGGGTACTGGTCTGGGTCGAATTCAACCTCCATAGGATAGAAATCATGCCAAGGAGGCAACGTCCTCATCTCCTCTAAGTGTCATTCCAGGTCTGTATCATTGGGGTTATTCCTCTGCTTCAAAATTTTGGGGCGATGATAGACATGGAAGTTTTTGCTTTTCAAATGGTATCTCATCACCCCCAATGGGTCATAGAGCCACCTCTGTGGTATTTGAAGCAGACCAAAATCGACGAGCTTCTCCTCCAGGTATATGTTCTGCTTCAGGGTGAAGACTTCGATCACTCCCATCTTGAAGGGGAAGTCGCAAGTGTGTGCCCACTTCTATCCATGGCCATAGGTTTCGTCAGTCGCATCGCTTTGTCGAGATACTTCCAGGGCAAATTGGTACTCCGAAGGGAAAAAATGCAGTAAGAAGGGCTTCCCTGTGAAGCCGAAAATGCGGATCACAAGCCCTTGTGTCAATTGAAACACATCCCCTCTTCTCTCCAGTGCCACTTTATTTCTAATGCAGAGAGGCACCCGAGGGCTAGACCCTGTCAGAATGTGCATCGCAGGTCCCAAAAATTGTTGATTGAAATGGTAATAGGACTCCATCCTCAACAAGAGATGGGTCCATTGATATACAGGCAAAGGGATCCCACCCTCGCCAACTAGTGAAACATCACAATGGTGAAGGGCTTTATGTACATGAAAGAAGAAAATCCAAACCAAAAAGGAACAAGGCTGGAAGTGTGGCTCCTTGCTAGCCTCCTTCATGGATGTCAACCACGTATGCAAATTTTGGGCCACCCATTCTGCCCAATCGAAGAAAATTGGGTTGGTGTTCGGCCGCAAAGCATCAGGGGCGTAGAACTCTCCTCTGTAAATGCATTCGGCTAGCGACACCTGCCATGGGTATACCAAAGCATCACTTGATAAGCTTCCCACCCACACAATGATAGAGAATATATCTATGTTATTGAAATCCTCCAAGGGTAGGGGCATCAGAGGTCGCTTGCCGGAAGAAAGTCCACTTTTGAGGTTTTCATGCAAAAAGTTTAGGATGAAATGATTAGCAGTGAACTTATCCGTTTGTTCACTCAGGCTAACATTGTGAATAGTATAGCCCTTTGGTGGCATTTTTTGTGGTGCGAATGCTGCCTGCACATCCTCCTTCAGAATGGAAAACAATTTTTTACCTGAGGCGTCCAACACCTTCCTGGTTTGCGGTTGGTAGTTCTGAGCAATGGCGTATATGATCTCAGGGCAGTGATGTGTAGGAAGGACCAGATACTAGTATATGTAGGAATAATATGTCATGGCCCTCTTGTTCTCTGCTGAGATCTTGCTTTTCATGAAGTTGATGGTGTACTGGAGCTCGACCATGGTTCTTGAGAGCTCTGGGTTTCTGATTTTCATCCACTTATCGACGAATGGTTCTATGCTAGGATCGTCGTCAGACTCTTCCCTTTCTTCCATCACTTGTTTTCCTAGCCATGGGGGAGGATTGACCCTCCTAGGTCTCTATTTCTTTTCTTCTATGACTCTCGCCTTCTCTGGAACCGTCATCTCTGGTTCTTTTCCTTTCTGAGTGGGGTTCTTCCTTCCCATTGCGAACGATCACAGCAGAATTACTTGTGGTGTAGGAGAGTTCAACACCTCAAAGCAAAAATGGGATAATCACAACAAACAGCAAAGCCTTTGATGTAGAAGCTCTCCGAGGTGACAGAATGAAGATTCAATTCTCACACTTGCAAATGGTTTGTTCTTAACGGGCATCTGCATTTTATAGCTTCGGAGGGCAACTTTTGGCATTTATGGCAGACACCATAATTACTTCATGGGCCTGGCCCAAAAGCATCGCTGTGGCATTTGATTGGCCATATAGTGGCGTCGTACGTGGGGCCAAGTAATTTGGCAATTATATTTTGTATTGGGAATGCGAATCGCTGCCATAGGTTACCCTAGCATGGCTTTTTCGGTTAACAAACTACCTTGGGATGAGTGCCACCTTTTTTGTATTGAGTTAATCTGCTTTGGCCCCCTTTTGGGGATGCTATCAGCACATTCCCTGAGGCACATCCTAAACGTCTCTGCCTCGCATGCGTGGTTAGGCGATATAGGGTTGGCGAAGAAAATACTTCACTACGAAGTTCTTCTTTGGGCTGATTTTCTTTTTTTCGGGCCCAAAGTTCTCCTTCGCCACGTTATTACTTTGGATCATGAACACTGCTAATCGAAACCCATTTCCTCAGGGAGGGCATCACCAAGAACTACTTCTGACAATGCCTTTGGTGCATTGCTCTAGCGAAGCATTTTCCACGTCCTCAATTTGCATGTAGTTTGGTTCTATGAGGATGAACTGCTTCGCAGCGATCTTCCCTCCATTGGCTACCTCGGATCGAAACCCCCCGAAGGTGATTTCGATAATGCTTTGCGAAGTTGAATCTAGGAACCTAGCTTTTGCAGTTGAAGTGGTGCCTGCTCATCGTGATCTTTCAAACAAATTACGGACAAAGAACTGAAAACTTTTTATACAAAGATATATACAATTTTTTTTTTAGAGCAAGCACAAAACACAATGATTGAAGGTCTTCAGGTGAAGACCATTGATGGAGATTGGTAAAACTTGGCCATTCACATCCTTTAGGATGAAGGAATTGGCCGAATTCACTTTTACTATTTCAAACGGTCCGTACCAGAATGCATCCATTTTGTCATGATTTCCAGGCTTGGCCTTCAACAAATCCCACCTCCATACCAGGTCTCCTGCTTTGAATGTGCGATTGGATGATTTCCTTTTGAACCATTATCAGGTGACCTTAGCATGCCATGCAAAGTTCTGGTAGGAATTTTCATGTTCCTATTTTAGTTGTAGTAGCTGGACCAGGCATTCCTCCATCGGGTTGGCTTCATCTTCTTCTAGCAACTGTAATGTAGGGATCTCGAGGTGAGTGGGTAGGATGGCCTCCTTACCGTAGACCATAGCATAATGCAAAGTATTGATTGACCTCTTGACAAAAACCCAATCAGCCCACAAGGCCCGATCCAGAAGGAGGTGCCAAGTTCTTTTGTTTTGATCGATCAGCTTTCTCAGTATCCTCAACAGGGTTTTGTTGGTGGATTCTGCCAATCCATTTCCTTGGGGGTAATAGTTGGAAGACACCTTATGATATATCCCATACTTGTATAGGAACTCGTTTATCTTTGCGCCTATGAAACCAAGACCGTTATCTGTAATAATTTCTTTGGGGATGTCAAAGCAGGTAATCAATCCTTCCAGGAAGGTGACAACAGTATCTTGATCGACATGTTTTGTGGGGACTACCTCGGCCCACCTGGTAAAGTAATCAGTCACAGTCAAAATGAATTTGTGTCCAATGGAGGATTTTGGCGATATGGCCCCTACAAAATCTAGTCCCCATTGCTGAAAGGGGGCTTCCACTTGCATCGGTCGGAGTGGCATCGAAGCATTTCTATTTTAGTCGACGAATCTCTAGCATTGCTCGCACCTTCGGAAAATGGAGAAGGCATCGGCAAAGAGTGTGGGCCAATAGTAACCCACCTTGATTATCTTTAGAATTGTTGCTCTTCTAGCAAAGTTTCCTCTAGATAGCCCTGAATGAAATTCGCCCAGGACTCTCCTCTTATCATCATCTTTTATGCATCTAAGGAGGACACCGTCGATGTTCCTAAAAAATAGGCCTTCTGGGCACATAGCGTATCGGGTGGACCGCATCCTGAAATGCCTTCACTACGAAGCATTCAGATGCGAGGGGCATCTGTTGGTGTTGAAATATTCCACTATTTTGTTGACCCAATCTTTCTTGGCCTCTTCCTGATTAGCGAGGCATTCTCCTGTTGGCAAGTCCTCCAACTGACAGTCTGTTATTTCGGCCATTGCGTTCTTCGCCAGCTCTTGACATAGTGCGCGATCGTGAACTAGTTTTGTGGGCTTGATATCAATATTAAACTCTTGGATTTTGCGTACCCAACTAGCTCTCTTGCTTCCCAGTTCCCCTTGAATAATGAAACTACTTACATCGGGGTGAATGACGAAGACCATGGTTCGACTCTGGGAAATGAACTGTTTGAATTTCTTGAGAGACTTCATTACTGCATGCACTTGACGCTTGAAGAAATTGTACTTTTCTTCATGGGGATTGATTATATGGCTGAGGAACGCAATGGGATGTTCCTCTTCATCTTCCCCTTTTTGTGTCAAGACTGCGACGTAGCTTTCAGGTTCTCCTATTGCATACAGGATAAAATCTTGACTGTTGTCAGGGTTGATCAAGACCGGTGCCTGGACAATTTAGGCCTTGATTTATTTGAATGCTTTTCTCCTCTCTTCTGTCCAGACGAATTCTGTGCCCTTATTTAAAAGCTTAGACATTGGCTTAATGACCTGGGTGAAGTCTGGGACAAACTTCCTTACGAAGTTAATTTGATCGAAGAAATATTGAAGGCCCTTTTTATCTGCTGGGATTGGGAGTTTCATCAGAGCTTCGGCTCTGTCAGGATCCACGGTGAGACCCTTTTCCAAAATTGCGTGTCCCAGTAGCTTTCCTTCGCTAACTACAAAGAGACTTTTTTGGATTGATTGAGATGCCAAACTCTTAGCATTTTTTGAAAATTTGTTGAAGATGTTCTGGGTGGTTTTGTCTCTTTTGGGAGAAGACAATCATGTCATCCAAGTAGATAAAGATAACCTTGTTCATAAGCTCACCAAAAGCTAAATCCATCACCCTCTATAAAGTAGCTCCCATGTTTGTGAGGCCAAAATGCATTTGTTGGTAGGCAAATGTGCCCCACTTGGTTGTGAATGCGGTCTTATGCTGGTCTTCGTCCCTGACCCATATTTGGTTATATCCAGAGAAACCATCTAACAGGGAGAATCGTTGAGCTCCAGCCATCGAATGCAAGATATGATCGATCTATAGGAGAGGATAGTGGTCCTTGATGGAAGCATGATTCAGGTTGTGGAAGTCCACACATAACCGGATGTCACCATTATTTTTTTTGACAGGGACCAAGTTCGCTACCCAGGAGGAATGCTTGATGGGATAAATGATCTTTCCTTCAAGCATTTTTAGTAGTTCGGCCTTCATCAGGACCTCGATCTTTGGATTAATCAGCCTTTACTTTTGTTGGAAAGGTTTGGCCCCTTATTGTAATTTGATTGTATGTTGTATCAGTTGCCGATCATATCCCTTGAGGTCGTGATAAGACCAAGCCACAATATCTGGGTACCTTTTACACAAACATCGGATTTGATTTATTTCTTCTGGAGTACAATCGGTCCTGACATTTATTACTTTCATTGGTTCTAGTTCCAAATCTTGATATTGTTGCACACTGATCTAAATCCTACAAGAGATCGATCGATCATTTTGATCGAAAAGGCTTTCAAGCATGATAAATCCTTTGGTAATGTGGTTGTTCTTCAACTAGACCAATCCTTCATATTATTCCTCATCCGGGCTTCAGCCTTCGACTGTAGCGGCTTCTTGGATCATGAAATTGATGAGCTGCTTGTCATTGTCAAAAAATTGTCAGTGTAAATCTCTGTCGAGGACAGAGGGTCTATAGATCATCCTTACAACTTTCGGCTTATGCACCATATCATCCACTAGAGAATATCGGGCTGCGATGGATGCTAAGACATCTACATGTCAATTCTTTTCTCGTGGAATTGACTGTAGATTGAGGGATTCAAATTGGTCAAACAGGTCTCATACCCTATTGCGGTATGATTTAAGATAGTGCTTCTTTGAAGAGCATCTGTCGGTGACCTGGTTGCAAACTAGTTTGGAATCTCCAAAGATTTGAAGATGCCTTATGCCTAACTTGTCAGCTTTCTTGAGTCCTAAGCACAAGGCTTCATACTCTGTTGCATTGTTGGTGCAGCTCCATGTCAATTGGTAGCAATATTCCTTTTGCTCATCGGACGGTGAAATCAGAAGGATTCTTGCCCAAACGCCATTTTTGCATCGGGCATCGTTGAAGAACAATTTCCATAGTCCTTCTTGAGCAGAAACCTTCCCATCCATTTTGGCTGGTTTCTTGGACTTGGCAATGGTGTAACACCCCACATCAGTCTCTATAATGGCATTGAAATCTGCCAATGCAAATTCATCTTCACAACACAACTGTGCGAGGGATTCCTGGACTAGATTTGCTCTAGCTCCTCCGCGATCGTATGCACAGGGTCGCTGCTCTCTTCTTCGGACATATTCTGAACCAAGAACGTAGAAGGATTTTCATTATAGATCTTCACCTTCTTCCCTTTGAAGGGGATCTCCAGATGAGTGTAGTCTATGGACAGATATCCGCCCAGCTTTGTCATGAATTCCCACAACAGGCACATGCTGAAGTAGGTCTCAAGGTCCACGACTACCACCTCTTGTATGACTATGATTTGAGGTGCCTTATGTAGCCGAATAGGAATATCTTTGATGACTCTTATAGTCTTCACTGGGGTACCAGCCAACTGGAGGACTCCGTGACTGCTTTATGTGTATTCTATGCGTATTTCCTCGCATACTACCTTCGGCATTACTGTCGTCGCAGCTCCAGAATCTATCATACAGTTATGCACGATATATCCTTCCATTTGTAAGGATAAGTAGAATGATGGTAGTCTATTTTTTCCCGTGATGGACACAGACAGGGTCTGCACCAGGGTGAGCACTTCTACCCTCTTTGTATTAATCCTCTTCAATGATTCTTGCAACAGGTCCACTTGTCCAGGAAGTTGAAGAGCATCATACAGATTGATTTTGGATGGAATCCTCTTCAACTCTTCTATGATGTTGTATGTTGGGGAGCTATGCACCTCCGGTTCCTTTCTTGGTTCATACTTGGTGTGATATTGTTCTGTTGCTTCGACCCTTTGTCACTTGGTGAGCGAGGGAAACTTGAGCTTCTCCTTAGCCTGTTCTTTGGTCTCCACATGAGGTGGTTCGACAATGGCATTTTGGGCCTTTTCTTTGGTTGGAGCTGGTGGAGGAGCTTCGCTCAGGGTCGAAGAGGACGTCTGTCCCTTCTCAAATCGAGTGTGTACCTTCAAAGGAGCCATCTGAGTAGCATCCACCTCTATCGACCTTTTACCTCCCCTAGTAAGGACCACGACTGGCTCTTCCTCGTCGATGGACAAGTTGTGATCCAATTGTCTGATGACGTTGACTTGGCCACCTTGACCGTTGCTTGTTAGTGTCTACACATAGTGTTGATGCAACATGCATGTATTTTCCTCGTGAGGATCATTACATGTAGAGCACCAATATACATGATCTGAAGTGCTTGAGGCTTCATCTATTGTAGCATTTCTTGTCGAAGCTTTTCCTTGATGGACCGCTTGATCTTTGGTAAGTGTAGGCGTGGGATAAGACCTTCTTGGTAGAAACTCTTGCTGTGCTTGCTTCTTCTTAACAATGGTCATATCGTTCGACAAGGTCTGCACTGTGGCATTTAACGATTGCATTTCTTGTAGTATTTTGGCTTGCATATCATTGGCCTTGGGAACTGATGGTAAAGAAGCCATAGTGGGTATCGAAGGCAGGGAAAGATTTTGGAGGGGTGCTGGCAACATCAAAAATGTTGGAGTGATAGTGGGGGGTGTAGTTGAAAGAGTGGGGAAATGTATCTATGGCATGGTGATTTGTGACACAATGGGATTCGGGTTCCAGGATGAGATCGGATATGCGGGAGTCACAAAAATTTGTGGAGCGACTGTGCTCGCATAGTGGGCTTGAAGGAACTCGGGGAGTATGGGCATTGACATTCTTTAAATGAGTTTACCCATGGCTATGAGGTTTTTTTCTGCTTTCTTGGCTAACCCATATAACTCTGGAAAGGTATTGACATTCGAGTACCTTATCATAAGACTGATATCAAGGTTGAAGGCCCGAAGGAAATAGTACACCATGGCTTTGTCAGCTGGGAAAAGTCCAACTGGGACTCTTTGCTAGGTTTGAGCGAACCTAACATTGAAGTCTACAATCTCTTCTTGTGGATGTCTTTGGATTGAAGTGAATTGCTACAAAAGAGAAGTTGGATCGACAGACTCATTGAAGCCTTGCATCAACTTCCCGGCTAACTGGTCCCATCTCGTAATAGTGTCGGGTGGCAGAGATCTGTACCAATAGAGGATTTTTCCTCTAAGGGAGAGAACCAAGAGCATCACCATCACTCACTCTTCTATGATATCATGGATTTTTGCCAGGGAAATGATATCCTGGATATGCTGTAAAGCAGTCTTTTTGGTTTCTTCGAACATCAAAAGATTTTTGATTACAGCAGGTGGAACCTGCCCTTGGCCCATGAGATTCAATGGTGATGAAGAATTCCATGCTGGAAATAATCTGGGCGATGGTTGATGCTACATTTGTTGCTATTGTTGTTGTTGTTGCTATTGTTGGGCCATATTTGTGCCTAGGTTCTGTGGAACAGAGGTCCTCGAAGTCCCTCTTGGGTTGCTCATCGAAAGACCAATGGGAACAGAGGCACTAGGATGCTTCGATGAGTTGGGAGGATTTGGAGGAAAAATAGCTACTGAGCTATCGAAAGTTAGGCCTTGCTCATCAACAATAGCCTCTTGCGAGGATGTTCCACGTAAGAGATATTTGGGGGTAACTAACCTAGAGCATTCCCTAAAGGCATCAATATCAAGCTCAAAAAACTTGATTTCCTCACCTCTATTCCTAAATCTCCATCTTTTTTGCATGAAGGCACAGGCTTTAGTACTGGTCTTTACGACTTGAAGATTCTCGGGTAAAATAGAGTCGCCAGATGCTAAGAGTCTCTTAGTAATGAGAGCATCGATTCTCACTACTACTCAAGGGATGAGACTGACCGGATCTCACCGGGAACTTTGTTAGAACTACTGGCTCTGGTGAAGACGGGCTAGAAATTTTCTCAAATATGGGACCTTGAGTCCCACCAGGCGTGCCAAAAATGTTGGTCATCAAATCCGCACAGGAAAGGACTTTCGGTGGGTTTTGCACGCCCTAGACCTACGACCAACGTTGAAAGGCCGAGGGGAAGAAATGCCCCTCGTGCCAATATTCGAAGAAAGGTCGGCTCCTATACTAATCTACTTTTGGGGTTTGAGACAAAAGTGCAGGAAAGAAATAAAAGGAGTTCAGGTTAGAGAAAGAAATAAAAAGGATAAGGGTTAGAGATTGATGATTTAAGGTGGGGAAGAATAGGAAGCATGATCACTCACTAATAACTCAAATAGCAACAAAAAACACCAAGAACAGATGAAAGAAATGAAATGTCGAACTTCCTATGTATCCTCTAGACGGGTTCGCAGGGTTCTCCTTTCTCTTCTCGCTAGAATTTAGGATTCAGAGTAACAACGATTGAGATAAGGGAATAACAGAAACCACAATCCACCAGGCAACATAAAAGAAGGCGACAAGGTGTTTTTCCTCTCCTGTGTATCCTTCAAGGCAAATTTTAGGGGTTCAGTCCCCGATCGCACATCGAATTCAAGATTCAAAGTCTCAGTAGGCGAATGAGAAAAGACAAGAATTAAGCACAAAGGCAGCATAAAAGAGAGAAATGGAGTACAAATATCTTTAGTATTAGACACAGGACATCAAGTTACAACGACTTTCTAGAAAAAAGTTCCCCCACTTTTACATTGCAAAGCCTGGGTTTTTATAGAGGACCCGGACCTCTGAATCATTATTACAAAATTGGGAGAGTACACCCTCGAGCCCCGAGAAATCGGCTCCTCGTTGCTGCTGCAGATGAACTCTCAAATCGGCTACCCAAACTAGTAATGGTGACCGAGTCAACTGAGGAAAGATGCATTAAATGAGCCACCTCGGTGTCCTTGGATTGCAGGTGTGGTGCTCGAGTGGTGGCCATGCTTGTTGGGCTCTTCTTCTCGGGTTGATACTTCACATCCAGTTGCCAAAAATGTGTAGCAAGCTTATCAGGAAAGAAAATATGCATTTATGAGGCCCTCTGATTTCCTTGGGAAAATACCCAACTCGGGAAGCGTTCTTGGAAAGCGCCTCACTAATTTTTGCTTCACAAAACTACTTCGAGGGTGTGGAGTGCCGAAGCCGATCCTCTTCTATCCTTCGCTGCTTCGCTGGCAAAACTGCTTCGCTGATGGGTAAACACTTCGGGCCGATCTTCTTTTGGAATGGTGGTTTGGGGAAGTTTTGGCCAAAGTACTTTCTCAACTTCTACTACTTTGGGAGAAATTTGGCCGAAGTGGATTTTATAAATACTTAGGGCCCAAAGTATTTTCTTTGCCTTAGCTGATTCGGGTTATCTTTTCTTCTTCAGCGAACTTGTTTGGATGCAGCTTCGCAAACTCTTCACCTGAAGTAGTCGTTGGGAATGCTTCGGGTGCGAAGTGTTTCCTTCGGACCTTTTTGGCAAAGTTCTTGCCTGAAGTGATGATTTTAAGCGCTTCGGGATTGAAGCTCTTTTCTTTTCATTTTTTCCACCAAGGGGCGATAGGGAAAACCAAAATTGCTATAACTTGAAAACTAAAGAAAACTTTCAACAAAACAACTATTATACAAAGTTTCAAATTTTTTGCCCCTTGGTGGAATGTGACAATATTGTCAACAGTTTCCTTTTCTTGTGATGATTGGTTGAATGCTTCAAGGTTGATGTTGAGTTGAATGGTGTTGGTTGACTAAACCTTGTTTGATGAGCATTATTGTTGAAACCCTAATTGATGGTGAAAAAAACATGAGTATCATTGTTATGTGATTCTTTGCATTGTTGGCAATTGTTGGGGTTTCATGTTCTTGAAAGAAAACATTCTATCCTATCCATTTCAGATATTGAGTTGAGTTTTCGGATTTGAGATTGAGATTGAGCTGAGTTGATTTGAGTTGAGTTTTGAGATTGGGATTTGAGTATAGAACATATTGAGTCTCTAACAATTCTCTTTATGCTTCTATGAGTTTGACAAATCACATTGGGTCTCTAGCAATTCACTTTGTGATTTCCTACTAAGAAATTTTTTCTTGGTGAGCTTGCTGAGTTTTTGGACAGGTTCTGGTGGGGACTTGTGAGCAGTTCTTGGACAGGTTGTAGTGGGGACTTGTGAGTAGTTTTTGGATAGGTTCCAGTGGGGACTTGTGAGCAATTTTTGGACAGGTTTCAGTGGGGACTTGTGAGTAGATTTGGACAGGTCCTAGCAGAGGACTTGTGAGCTGAGTTTGATAGTTCTATCAGAGAACTTGAGGACAAAGGTGCATTGGTTCTATGAGAAGAACCTGAAGACAGTTGGCAAGTCTTGGAGAAGGCTTGTATACAGAGGATTAATTTGTTCAAGAGTTGGATATATCTGATAGAAATAGGAAGACTTGTACTAGACCGACTGACTATGTTTGGTACAGGTTGATGAGCTTATGTGGACATGATCATAGAAGGCAGAGGTCTCTTAGGCTAAGCATTGAGGATAGGAGGTCTTCAGTGGAAAGGAGTTCCATGTGCTGGTAAGAGGTAGAGGTAGTTGATATTTTGAGGGATCATTTCTAGAGCAGAGGGGAAGGTATCTCCTTTGAGCAGAGGCTCATAAATTCTGATTGGGGGAAGGTATCTCCTTTGAGCAGAGGCTCATAAATTTTGACTGGGGTAAGGTATCTCCTTTGGGCCGAGGATCATAAACATTGTAATTGGGAAGGATTCCCAAAGAACTTTGAGATAACTTTTAGAGAAAAGTTTTGTGGACGTAGCCCAGCCATTCTGGGTGAACCACGTTAAAATTGGTGTCACTTTGTGGATGATATCGTGCATTTCTTTGATATTGCTTTGGGTATATTGCTTTACTGTTTTGAAGTATAAATGAAAAAGTAAAAAGAGGTCTTATACTATTCATCCCCCCTCTCAGTATAAGCTTGTGTTCTTCAATTTCGACTTCTACACTTCCCCTCCTATGGCAAGAAGGAGTTATTATTATTAAGTTCTTCGCTCTTAAGGGACGAATGTTTGTCTTATCAAATTACCACATTTGTATGTTAATGAACTTAAAATTCCTAGATAATAAATATTATGTCTTTAATCTACCTTACTTTTTGTTCCAATCACTGAAATTGACTGTTTTGAGAGTTAAACCTAAAAATTCTCAAGGAAAACCAAGACTGTACTTGATTGTGCACCACGGTTTAATTAAATTGATTGTCCTAAAAAATCTCATGAAGTGAAAGTATCCTGGAATTGGATGGTGGATGAATCCAACCTACCTGAATGCTCGAAATCTATCAGATCTAAGGGGGAACATTCGACAAAGAAATAAAATGACTCTGATAGTCAGGAAGAAGATCCTAAAATCCCAAAACAAAAATGCAAGAACCCTTGAGTTCTTATAAGAATTTAATAAGTATATTGATCAATAATTAATGTGAATCTACAACAATCGTAGGCCTCTTAAAATGGGCTCCCTTGCAATAGCTTGCCACTTATAGTGTCTCCCTCCTGGTTACTTATTAATTAAATATAATTCTTCTTTGATGCCTTTTGTGAATTTCCAAACCTAATATTTATATCTACCCTAGAGCTACATTTGTAAGGATGTGACTATTCACATTATGATTTTAGATAATAATTAATTAAATGAGTAATATTTAATAAATAAATAATTTTAGGATATGGAATCCTAACACATCTCCACATAATCAAGAATAGGTGTACACACTGCACCAAAATGGGGATAATCCACCTATCCCAACTAAAAATTTCGAGCTAAATCATAAACATGAGCATGTGGATATATCCACTAGACAAAATCATCATGAATTATCTACACTGGATCATATGTTGAAGAATTCTAATCCACATCAGCTTAATTGTTCCCCATCACCTGCATCTAGTCCACCTCCACAATAACCAACAAATTTTATCAACATTCATCCAACACCTCCTTCAAAAATACTAGCAGCCACCACCACTAGACTTACTGCAAATATTGGAGTAGTTAGCTAGCGTTGAGCTACAATCAAGTTACCAACACATTCCAATTCTATATAAAATTTAACTTGACTTACAAATTTTGAGTTAAACTTGAGTCATCATCAATCTCATTAGCATCCATCTCAGTAACCTTAACAATTGCAAAAAATAAAAACACATAGAATCACTACTCATGCATCCATTTCACACAATCACATTCATGTCCTTTTAGTGCATTTCATTCACCATATTAGTGCTCATGTGCATAGTTTAGATAATTGTTAATCCAATAAGTCTTATTGCCTTAATCAAGGGTACCCTTAAGTTAACATCTATCACATTTCACCATTTCATAATTAATGTCATTATTTGCCATAAAATTCCATCATCCTTAGGTTTTTTTTATCACTCAGCCACTCCTAGCATTTCAAGCAATCTCCATTGCATGTCAAGTCTCCTCTAGGACCAAAAGCACATTATCACTAAGAAAATATTGATTTTTGGGAGTTGACTCTAAATATTCTTGAACCAAACAGATACAACATCTATTAATGACATCTTGTATCTCGAAGCAAAAAATTCATCTTTGCTTGTCCCATTATGCACATAGTTAAAAATCAAAACAGTGGTCTTCACCACTATCAATGCTTCCAAATAAAAGAATGAGTAGTAAGGATAGAGTCAAATTCTCATCATACTCCGGTTGAGAATTTGATTCTCCAAAGCTCTAATTCTTTTGCAAATCACACATCATATATCCCCAAGAAGTAAGGATAACACTACATTTCCATCTAGATGGTTATGTAGTGCAAATCTCCAAAACTTATCTCCCATTGGACTATGGAGCTAATCTCCATCGAGAATATAGACGCTTGACTGGTAGTGGAGTATGCTCATGCATGGTGACACATATCTCTTGAAGAGACCTCTGACTAAACATAAGGACAAGCTAGTTTCCTGGTCTTCTTCATGATATATTTCATCTCACTTTACTCAATATGGGTAAATTAATTTACTTGCACATACATTGGTTCTTGATTGACTTGAGTCATCACCATACTCATGATTGGTAAATAAAAATTCACTGTATACACATTTGGTCTTTGATAGGTTCAATAGAACTTAATGAGTTTGTTCAAAATCACTAGGATGTTTGAGTCTCTACAAAACAACTCTAGATCAATCATACAAAAGATAAAATAACATCCATATCATAAACACATCACTACATGAGTCTTCCATTCCATATCCCATGATTAGATGTTGGTATCCTTTATTAAGAAATAAAAATAAAATTGGTCATTCAAGAGTCTAAAAACTTTTATAAATAATCATTAGAACATGATTTCATTCATTTATTTGCACACACCAAAACCATCATCACAAATTGGGGGTGCTTAAGGTATCGTACCTTACCCATAAGTCACATCAAGCCAAAAAAAATCCACTTCGAGATGTTCAAGGTATCATACCTTCCCCAATAAAACAATCAATCAATTGGGGGTGCTTAAGGTATCGCACCTTCCCCATCATTCCAATAAACCACTTCATCAAAATAGTTGCTAGGTTCAAAAGGTTGCATCCTTTTTCAAATTTTACGTCTTGTGCATTGCATTCACAATTAATCAATCCATCATACACCCTATCCTACCAGGGAAATGTAACATCATCCAATTAAAAACCATATCCTAGTGGGGAAAAAGTAGAACCAATCAATTTTATCATCAACCCTATCCTATCAGGGAAAATAAAATCATCCTATTTTACTTTGCAAGAATGAAATACACTTACCCAATCTCATCCTACAACACCCCTCAAATCAAACTTATAAATGCATTCACCTCATCGTTCTATATCAATTCAATCTACATTATCAAGTGAACATTGTATCTAGTGATTTACTCTAGTCCCTTGGTAGTTGTAGTGATGGGCTATCACTGCATTTTGGTAGGATGGGTAGGTTACCATAAGGACACTTTTCAAAATCATCATCCCATGTCATGTTTGAAATCAAACCAAATCGGTCTCTCCATTTTTTAAATGTGACTATGTTCACAAACATTTTCTCAAAGCTATCAAATTCCACTTACAAATTCCCTTACAAATTCCACTTGCATCATGCCAATAGTTAGGTCCCAAAGTATGGTCTTCTTGTTAGAATATATTTCAATATTTCTTTCATTAGTTAATTCAATCCTAACGATCTTATATTGTTAGAATTGATTAATTTAGGCTAGTTGTTATTTTGTTACAACTGCGCCTATATTGGTCTCGGGTGGTTCCACAACCTCCGGACTAATCCTGGCCCTAATGTATTATTTATACTTCATCAAATAATTGAATTGTCATTTCGCTTCTCACATGGTATCAAAGCTTACCACCACTCTCTCTCCGCCACTCTCATTTTTTAAATGATCTTGTAGTAGCGTGAGAAAGAAGCAGCTGAGGAAGAGTTTTTTTTTTATTGGAGGTGATTTTTTGAGGCTGAGCTTTTTGGTAGCGAAGTTGAGAAAACTTGGTTTTATTTTCTGAGGCAATTATTTCAATTTTTGGAATTCAAAGAAGCACGGTCGACGGATCAAAGAAGCACGGTCGAAGGTCAAACGAGGCAAAGAAGGGTTGAAGATCGAAGCGGAGTTTGAAGGCTCATGATGAAGCTCGACGGCCAACACCAAGGTCGCTTAGCCAAGCGCGAGAGGAGAGCTCATGACCTCTCGGGTGGGAATCCCCGAGAGGAGATACTCCTCTACGAAGGAGAAACCCTCTTAAACTCCTAATGGAGTCACTGCACCCTCGATGTGGGACATTGAGTCCTAAAATACAAATGCTCGGATCTATGAATACGCCGTCACCTGCGTCACCTGCGTCAACTGCATAAACCAAGACGTATTTTTCCTTACTTTTGAGGTCGGTAGATCAAACATCTACAAATTTTCTTGGAGAATGAGGTAAAATCCGAGTCATTTCACTGGATTGAAATTTCATTTTAGCTCTCGGATCTTTCCTCAAAGCATTTTTTTCCTCCCGGACGGATGGCGTCAATGGAAAAATTAGACAGACGTTTTTGAGCAGTTTTCTCCACTTGGTTTGGTTGCAAACTGTTCTATTCTTCCTCTGTGATCTCTATGCATCATTTTGATACATCTATGGCAAGTTTTTGGTTGAAAAAAATGATTTTGTTCACCCGCCACCCGAGCACCACCCTGCTGCCACCGGTGCTCCGCTCCCGAGCTACACCGGCTGTCGCTCCTCTTCACCGCCCGAGCTCCGCTCGAGGTGGCAGAGCAGCCGTGCGTTCTTCAAAAGGTGCGTCGAAGTTGTTTAAGGAGGAGGGCACCGAGAATAGTTCTTGGATCAGCCCACTGGCTCACCGGTTGTGAGCCGAGTGGTAAGGGCTCCGGGAGCCCTCAGGTCGTGGGTTCGAGTCCCGTCGACCCCCCCACTCAAAGGTATAATTTTTTTTTATTTATTAAAGTTTTTTTTTAATATTCTCTAATCAAAGTTAAATTAAATATAATTTTAATTTATTTTATCATAGTTTAAAGGTTATTTTTTTTTAAAATAATTTTTTTTACTATGTAGAATAAAGTTATTTTTTTTAACTTTGATTATAAAAGAATGTTTTAAAATGCTTTATAAAGGAAAATTTTAAAGGGGGGAGTGATTTTTTTTTCAAAAAATCAAGGGGGGATTGAGAGTAATTTTTTGAAAAAGCAAAGTTTGGCATTATTGTAAAGGTGCATTTTCGGCTACGCCCGACACCTAGTGGGTTATTTCTGTGGGCACTTTTATGTTGTATGTTGCACTACATCATTTAAGTTAAAATCAAACACTCCCTAAGTCCCCAAAATAATTAAAACCCATCCGTGCAATTTATTGCACTACAACGTTCGGTATTTGTGATACCTCTGGCCAGCACTTACAGGTAAAGCTATCATGATTGCACTACTGTATCCGCCGCCTAATATAGCTGCCACAATGACGTCTGAGCTTGTTCTCTATTAATCATCGAGGAGAGATAAGTTTGCCATTTTGCTATTTTTTACTCCATCCACTACCCCAATCACTCTCGTGTTTAGGCTTAAATCCAGATGAAAGTTTGGATATCCAAAGTGTTTAGGGGAAGTTACGCCCCATGCATGAGGATTGAAGGCTTTCTAAGGTTGGTGCCATCAACGAGGTGATTCCCTTTCAGTACCGCCTAAGTACCACGTATCGTATAATCATTAAAATTACCTACAGTCTCCCTCACGTAAGGGCGGGTAATTTTTTTAGTTTTTCAAAATACCTATAGTCTCCCTCACGTAAGGGCGGGTATTTTGTACGGTATAATGGCTTGGAATTAAGGTATATCGAAGGGGCGACCATTTGGTGTTATAAGGAACCTTCACAATGTCTGCAAAACTAATGATTGATGCTCATCAGTTATTGAAAGGTCCAAATTATACACCATGGAAAAACAAAATGAAGGTAATCCTAGAGATGGATGATCTTTGGGAAATTGTGTCTAGAACAATAGTAAGACCTTCATCTTCAGCTGGAGCCACAACTCCATCTGCTGATCAGAAAGACTTTGACAAGAAATATAGCAAAGCAAAGGTGCTCATTTTGCTTGTTGTTTCTGATGAAGTTCAACCTCATATTGTTGACTATCCAAATAGTAAAGCGGCATGGGATGCCCTTAAAACTATATATGAAGGGAAGAATGACTCCACCATTCTATTTCTTCAGTCTCAATTACATAGTCTAAGCATGAAACAAGGAGAGACAGTTGAAAAATTTCTTTGCAGAGTGTCTGAGTTGAAAGGAAAATTGAATTCCTTAGCAGCACCAGTTGATGATAAGCTCCTTACCTCAGTGGTAATGAGAGCTCTTTCAGATTCTTTTAGAGTGTTGATTACCTCACTTCATGTATCACAGAGACAAGTTACCTATGTTGAGTTGGTAAATATGCTTCAAGAAGAGGAGGCACGCCAACTACAATGAGATGATTCTTCTAACACTGCCCTATACACCAACAAGAAGGGGAAAAACAAGAAGGGTAATTTTTAGAAGGGAGGTAGTTCTCAAAAGGATTCAAAAGGGAAACAAACTCAACCTCAATAGAAAAAGAGATATTGCAAGATCTGTGACAAAGAAGGTCATGATACAAACAGATGTTGGCATAAGAATAAACAATCAAAATAGAAATGCCAGAACAAACCACAAAAGAACAAACAATAGCAAGTGAATGTTGTTGTTGAGGAATCTGACATGGATTCTGAAAGAGCACACAAAGTTCTCATGACTACCACAGTATCCAAGCAGACGGATCCTATTTGGTATGTCAATTCTAGAGCCAGTAAACACATGACTGGTGACAAATCATGGTTTGAGTCTTTTGAGGCCAAAGAGGGCAAACCTGTCACTATTGCCGATGATAAAACCTACAAGGTTTAGGGAGAAGGAATAGTTTATGTTACTCTTCCTGATGGCAAGTGCCAGATTGAGAAGGTTCTCTATGTTCCAGGATTGGCGAACAACTTGTTGTCAGTCACACAAATTCTGGACAAAAATATGGTTGTAAACTTTAGTGTTGAGGGGGGCAAGAAGTGTTGTTCTATCACCAGGAGGGGTAAGAACATTGCAACCACTTCATATAAGCATGGCTTATTTTCCCTAGATACTATCTCTTCTCCAGATGTAGCCATGATTGTCTCTACAAAGGAGGCAACTTCCCTATGGCACAAGAGATATGGACATATGAGTTCTGGTTACTTACTTGAGTTAAGTAAGTATGAAATGGTAAAGGGTCTTCCTTCCCTTTCTACCACATTGCCAGTTTGCTTTGACTGCTTGGCAAGAAATTAGCATAGAGTGCCTTTTGAAAGGAGCTCTACAAGAGCAAAGAAACCTCTGGAGTTGGTTCACACCGATCTGTGTGGTCCTTTAACTCCCAAAAGTTGTGGGGGTAAGAGGTATTTTTAGTTATTCGTGGATGATTACTCATGAAAGATGTGGGTATTCTTTCTTCAACTAAAATCTAAAGCATTTGGCTTCTTTCAGCAATTCAAGAAATCTGTTGAAAAGGAGTCAAGGACTTCTATAAAGACCCTCCGCTCAGATCGAGGGGGGAGTTCACCTCTAAAGAATTTTTTGAGTTCTTAACTAAAAATGGGATCACACGACAGTTGACTACTGCTTATACTCCTCAAAAAATGGAGTTGCTGAAAGGAGAAATCATTCCATCATGGAAATGGTTCGTTGCATGCTCACAAGAGCTAGAATTGGGCAACAATATTGGGTAGAAGTTGTCACCACAATAGTATATCTGTTGAATAGGGCACCCACTAAGGCCCTACAAGGAATGACTCCATAGGAAGCATGGAGTGGTAGGAAACCCTCCATATCTCATCTACGCATTTTTGGTTGTAAAGCATTCATGCACATACCGAAAGAAAAGAGGAAGAAGCTAGATGAGAAAACATTGAAGTGCATTCTTCTTGGGTATGATGAGCACTCCAAGGGTTATCGATTGATTGATCCTTTAACCAAGAAGATACACATCAGTAGAGATGTAGTTTTTTATGAGGCTTTCACATCAGAAAACACATCAGATGTATACCTAGACCTTGTGGAAACTAAGGTTGAGAAGTCTCCTTCATCCAAGGTTGGAGGTCCTTCTTCATATTCTTCATCACCATAGAAGAAGAATCCAAAGTGGTATACAAGTACAATTAGAGACTCTAAGCTATCCACTCCACTAGACTTGACATTGGATAGGCCTCGTACTCGTAGCATGGCTCGATAGGAGAAAGCTACAACAGAGATTACTGGGGTTGATGATCTGTGTCAATATTTTGAGGAACTTTCTGTAGATCCAGAGAGAGATACAGAAGATATGGATATTGATGATGATAGGGTGTTTATGTCCTCAATAGATGAACTTGAACCTACATCAGTGCAAGATGCTCTTGGTGAGCCTCAATGGAAGGCCGCTATGGATGTAGAGTATAAGTCTGATGAAAAACAAAACTTGGAAGCTTGTCGATCTGCCATATGAAAAGAAGCCCATAGGCTACAAATGGGTGTATAAATTCAAGTACAAGGCATATGGGACAATAGATAAGCATAAGGCCCAACTTGTGGCAAAGGGCTATGCTCAAAGAGAAGGCATTGACTACGAGGAAACTTTTGCACCTACTGCTTGGATGACAACCATTCGAGTTCTTTGTGCTATGGCAACATAGTATGGGTGGAAAGTGCACCAAATGGATGTCAAGAGTGCCTTTCTAAATGGTGATCTCCAAGAGGAAGTCTACATGACTCAACCGAAAGGATTTGAAGTGGAAGGCCAACAATAGAAAGTTTGCAAATTGGTCAAATCCTTATATGGTTTGAAATAGGCCCCTCGGGCTTGGTACATAAAAATGGATAATCACCTACTATAGCATGGATTTAAGAGATGTCCGTCAGATGCAAACCTCTATTTCAAGAAGCAAGGCTCTGAAATAGTGTTGCTTGTACTCTATGTTGATGATCTGCTCATAACAGGGAGTTCAAAAATAATGATCTCTTTTGTCAAATAGGATTTGAGTGAATATTTTGAAATGATAGATCTTAGACTTCTCCATTACTGTCTTGGTCTAGAAGTGAACCAGAAGGAGCACTACATCAAAGTGTCCCAGAAAAAATATGCCAAGACACTACTAGAAAAATATCGCATGACTGACTGCAAGCCGATGGCAACACCAATGGAAATAGGACTTCAGTTATCATGATATGACAAATCACCTCAGGTAGATGCTACTCTCTATCATCAGCTGATTGGGAGTCTCATATATCTGACCAACACTAGGCCAGATATCATATTTGCTATCAACTATCTTTTGAGGTTCATGCAGGAACCTAAGACTACACACTGGAAAGTAGCAAAGCGAGTTCTTCACTATGTCCGTGGCACAATGGAATATGGCCTAGAATACAAGAAGAATAACAAATTCTTCTTATAGGGATACACGGACTCTGACTATGCCGGATCATATGATGATCGTAAATCAACTTCAGGATATTTGTTTCATCTTGGATCTGGTCCTGTCTCTTGGCACAACAAGAAGCAACATGTGGTTGCTATCTCATCAATAGAGGTAGAATATCATGCTGCACGTGAAGCTATGTGTGAAGTGATATGGTTGCATCGCATCCTGACAAGTATGGGTCTTCCATAAAAATCTCCAATACACTTGTTCTGCGACAACATGGGTGTTTTGAATCTTGTTAAGAATCTAGTGCATCATGAGAAAACGAAGCACATTGATACACAATGCCACTTCATTCGAGACGAAGTACCAAAGCACCGAATCCAGCTTCAGTACATCTCCACCAATGCTCAAGTTGTAGACATATTCACTAAGGCACTTGCACGTGTCAAATTTGAATTGTTTCGTAGCTCTCTATGTATTTCAAAATAATGGGGGGATGATAGTATAGCTAGTAGTTATATGTTTCCTAAAATATTGTAATATGGGGGGATGTTAGAATATATTTCAATATTTCTTTCATTAGTTAATTCAATCCTAACGATCTTATATTGTTAGAATTGATTAATTTAGGCTAGTTGTTATTTTGTTACAACTATGCCTATATTGGTCTCGGGTGGTTCCACAACCTCCGGACTAATCCTAGCCCTAATGTATTATTTATACTTCATCAAATAATTGAATTGTCATTCTGCTTCTCACACTTCTGAAGTGAGAATGGTATCCCTGCCTTCGCCACATGTTCATCAATGTTGGCTAATTTATTCCCAATAACATTGCACATTGTGCTAAGAGTAAATTTTTAAAAACTTGGAAATTTCCCCAAATTTGGGGTAACCAAATTTGATTTTGATTTCCGACATTGGGATACATCATACACATTCATTGCATCATCCAATAAAAAACCCCTTTTTCTATTGGGGAAAAAATAGAACCAACCATTGCACCATTCACATTCATTGCATCATCCAATCAAAAACTCCTTTTTATGTTGGGGTAAAAATAGAACCAATCATTGCACCATTCACATTCATTGCATCATGCAATAAAACAACTCTTTTTCTATTGGGGCAAAAGCATAATCAATCATTGCACTATTCACATTCAATGCAACATTCACATTTATTAGATCATTCATATAATCCACATGTTTTTCAATTGGATTGTGAGATGCATTCTTCACTCATTCACCAATTGAGGGGGTAATCTACAACCACAAAAAAATTAGAGTCTTCTTGTGCAATGAGGAAAGAGTCCATTCCATCAAACTAAGTGTCTCTTGTTTTTGCACCGCATCATGTTTCATGCAACGCAATACAAAAAGGTGTATCTGTAGATACCAAATCCTAGTCACTCGTCATCCACTCATCATCAAATAATAGTCATTCATCATTTATCTATATTTATTTATTTATTTATATAAATATAAATATTATATATATGAATAAATCTCAATCGTCCATCACATCTTAATCTTGGCCGCTCATTTAACACAATCCATGTTACTTACCAAATCAAAATCACAACCCTTCATAATGTTTTAATCTCAGTCACTCATTAATGTTTTCAAAACCCTAACATGAATTAAAGGTAACCATAAAATACAATTCACTTGTCGTGAATGATGGTCCCAAAAATTAACATCTTGAGAGGTCAAATCATCCATCATCTTGTGAGCCCTGAAATTTTATCATTTCACTTCCCCTTCGCATTTGTACAAACCTTCATTACTGCAATATCCTCCATTCATCCTCTACAACCCTTGCAAACCATATTCAGACCTTGTCCATCATCCACCACAGACCATAGATTCTTTAAGCTATATCACAAATATTTTCGATCATCTCTTGGATACTACAGAGTATCCGATAGACACCCCAGGGTATCCATCTAGTCCTCATATGCTTTAGGGCATCTGCATGACATCATATCTAACTAGTAGAAGTGTAGATCCAACGACCTAGGTTTATTTTGACAAGGTATTTGGTTTCATTGTTTAACTTATATTTTTGTATATTTCACTTCATTTAGCAAGCATTTCAGCTAGGGTTAGTGATTGAAACTTTCATGTTTTTTAGTAGGCCTCACACTGTGGAGGCCCCACAGGTGTTACTAATTCTATGTTATGATATATTTGTGTGCATGTATAGGATATGTTTCTATTAGTAGTTGTTGTAGCTTTGAGTGGCCCCACAAGGATACACATGCTTAGAGTGAAGAAGATCCAGAGATACCACCATTGTTTTATCAAGGGTTTTACCCTTCATATTATAAAATCATTGTATCAAAACAAGTTGTATTTTGTGACCCCTAATCTTGGGGCACACCAATGTTGTAATAGTGGAGATCCAAGCTCCCTAAAATCAATATAATAGCATTCTTCCATTGTGTAATACTACTTGTTTTTGATATGTTGTTATTATCTTGGTGTTGATCATTTTCATTTTACAATGGTCAACAAAACCAACAAAGTGTGTTGGTCTTTTGCAAAAAGCTCTATGATGAGATAAGAGGTTCACATTCAAGGTTTTTGTAGTTGTTTAACAAAATAAAAATATCTAATAATTATTTATGCCATTTATAAATTTTCCATGAGCATTTATAATCCTATAGGGCCTTCAAAATGTACAATAGTTTTTTTTTTAATAGTAATAAAACAGAGAGTCTAATGGTCTATCGACAAATAATGCTTGACCATATTTCACATGCATAAGAGGACTTTGGCATTTCAAGTGATAAAGTCTTGTGTATGAAAGGTAAAATTCCAAATGGTGTAGGTTGTCTATATTTAAAATTTTATTAAAAAATAAAATATAATATAGAAGAATATGAAAATATGTAAAAATGAATATATATATATATATATATATATATATATATATATATATATATATATATATATGTATATTATAAATATATTTTTATTAATAAAATAGTTTTTGTTTATTTATATAAATATTCTTATAATTATTTTTATATAAGTTATGTATCATTATTTTCTATTAGATTTTGAATATTTACATAGTTTGAATAATGGGAATAGTATAAAAAATATGCTACTTTTTATTAGTAAACATGTTGGTATATTTTATAATCAAAAATATATAATGTCACACTTATAATATGTATTTTCAAGTTTAGCTGATTTCAAGAGCTAATCATGAAGTGATGTTATGCAGAAACACCAAATTATTAGTAAGGAGAGTTGCAACAACCAGACAATAATGTTTATCTCTTTTTTTGATTCTATGCATGTAATTGGAACTAGAGTTAGAATTGAAGCTAGGAAGTGAGGAAGATTGTACCTGAAGCTTTTGTTGTTTCATGTCTACGAGAGAAGCACAATATGGAAATAGGGATGTATTACAGTGATATAGATTTATCAAAATCTTTTTTCTAATACAATATAATATTATATTCCAAATAATCAAGGTTTTTTTTAAGTTTGTAGATAAGCTCTAATAAAACAAAAAAATAGTGGAGTGGGAAAGAACTAGGGGAGGAACAAATTTGGGGGAAGACAAAAAACCTTAGTGTTGATCGATTTTTACCAAGAGAGATCATGAGTATCAGTTCAAGTATGGTCCTCCTTTGGCTTTAGCTTTGAAAATATTTCACTAGCTATGGCTTGAGTTAGGAAATTACAAACAATAGGGACCTCTTCTATGGGAAGTTATTTATGGTAGTTTGTTGGTTGCAATGATGATAGCGGCCTCACTTTTCAAACAAGAAGGCAATGAGACCTAGGTCTAAATGCTTAAAGCACGGAAATCCCCCCATCAAAAACCACCTACTTGCTCTAACAATGGTACCTTTGTACCCAAGTTAGGAAAGTCTCTAGTGATTCAGGTACCTCCAACCCTCATCTAGTATTCTTTGCTCATGCTTTCCACCCAACTTCTTTCATGAAAATTTATGGGTATATGGCCTAGTCCAATCACAATCCAAAAATGGATTAACATACATTGGGGAGGTAAATTTTCCTCTTATGAATTCATGATGACATACAAGAGATACTTTATCATTACATTTACCTCTACGTAGGACAAGAGTGTTATCTTTCAAGGAGGTACCTATTTTCTATGATCCAACCCACTCACATGATCTTGTGGAGCATGGTATTTGATCCTCAAGAGAAGAAGTATGCAAAAGTTTTTGTCTAGGTGATGTTATTTTTGCCATTATACCTATGTAATAGAACTTCGATAGAATTAATATGGAATGCTATCGAAACGTTCATTGACTGGGCTCCTCCAAAGTCCAATATTACTATATGCATATGCATCTATGTGTAAATCAATTTGAAGAAGGTTTTACCTGAGCATATTAGAATAAAGGTTTTTTATTGGATATATAACCAATCCCTAGACTACAAGCATATACCATTCAAGTGAATAACCTATAATGAGCATGGGCACTTCTTCCAAAATTTTCCAATTAAAAAAGTACAAGAAATAAAAAAAGAAGAACCAAGCTTCTAGGAAGTCAAAAGGAGATCACATAGATCAAGAAGCAATAAGCAACATCCTCAACCACAGGATCAAAAAAACATCCAACACAAAAATAAATTTTCAAGTCTTAGTGAAGAAGAAAAATAAATCACCTCTCTAGATGTGATGGCTCCTAAAGGTAAAGAGAAGACACCTCCAATTAAATTTGATAACTCATCAGAGATCTTAGGAGATACACCAGAGAATACAACAACTAGAGATGAAATTGATGGAAACTCATAGGAAGAGGTAGAAGAAACACAAGTGGAAAAAATAGTGATTCTTAAGGGTTTGTTGGCCACACAATATGCATATTAGGGAAAAACCAAACCAATAACTCAAAAATTATTAGCACAGAAATACTTACAATCCAAAATGTTGGTCATAATTGAGGAGAGCTTCACAAAAAAAAGAAGCAATCCAAAAAATGAAGATTATGTCATGGAACTATAGGGGATTAGGAAAACCTTTGAAAAAAAACTATCTCAAAGTTCTAATACAAGAGCAAAAACCAACAATAATTTATATTTAGGAAACAAAAATAGTAAAGGCAACACTAACTACAAAATGTCAAAAGATATGGGCACAACCAGAATTGATAACTACTAATTTTGTGGGATCTTCAGGGGGACTAGCTTTGGTTTGGGACCCGCAACAATTAGTTTGTAGCTTATAGCATAAGCAAAATAACTGGATAGAAATAAAATCCCTTTTACTAGATGGAACTAGTGTAGCAGTAATAAATTTTTATGTTCCAAATCATCCCATTTAGAGAAGAGAATTATGGAAAAACTTAGCACAATGGCTAGACACTAAGAATTTTGACAACGTAATACTAGGAGGAGATCTCAACATGATACTCTACCACTTGGAGAAGGCTGCGAGAAGTGTAGCAAGGGATCCAAATAGAAATTTGCTCAATCAAATTATGGTAGATGAAATATTACAAGATATTTGATTGACCAAAAGTAAGTACACTTAGATCAACAAAAGAGCAAAGGTAAACTATAAGATTTGATAGATTTTTTTATTAGTGAAAATATCCTAATACACTTTTCCCACACATCTAGTCACATAATTCAAAACTCTATCTCAAATCATAAGCCAATTCTCTTGGATAGCGATCAAAGCCTACAACCCCAAACAATTCTTGCAACCCCAAAAAATTCCTTTTAAGTACAACTTTGAATGGGCGATAGAAGAAAAATTTACTAAATTTGTGGAAAACACTTGGAACTGATAGGTCTAGTCCACCAATCCCCAAGAAAAGTGGAAAAGCAAAATTAAAAAATTGAAGCATGTGATAAAAAATGTTGGTAAAAAACATGAATCAAACCAGATAAGAAGCAGTTGATGCAACAACTAGAGAAACTAGAAACAAAAATTGGGGATCATCCTCCTCAACCATGGCAAGAAGATATAAGAAATAACATAATTCAAAAACTCGATAAATTAAGCACTAAATAAGAAACACATTGGAGGCTTAGATTCTAAATGGTTTGGCTAAGCAAGGGGATAGAAACACCAAATATTTTTATTTGAAAATCATGCAACATTACAAAAAAGACACAATTAAGGAGATAGAACATGAAGGAACCACTTATACAAATAGAGAAAAAATTAAGGAACATGTCAATTACCACTACTCAGCTCTTTTGTCTAGAGAAAATGGAAACCCACATTACCATGGAATATTGTTACAACATATATCGATAATATTAACTTTAGAAGACAAATGGGATCTCAGTTAGCTATTCACTATGGAGGAACTTAAGGATATTATAGTAGCTTTTTCCAAAGGACAAAGCTCTCAGACCTGATGGATTCACAAACAACTTTTACCATCAATACTTACACATCATCGAAGAAGATTTGCCATGCATGATTGAGGATTTTAGGGTTAAATGTAAGCTTATTGGAGACATCAACTCCACCTTTCTAACATGGATTCCTGAAGAACAAAATACCACTACTTTCTCTATATTAAAACCAATCTCTCTATGTAACTCTTCCTATAAAATTATTACCAAAATGTTGGCCAATAGAATAAACAAGACTCTTAGCAAACTAATATCACAAGAGCAAGTGGGTTCATGCTTGGAAAATAAATATATGATAATATATCTCATCATGGTGCATGAATTCATCCACACTAGTCGAAAATTAAAAAAGAAGAAAATTATTATAAAAATTGATATGGAAAACACCTTTGATTGAATTAATATACAATTTGTAGAAAAGGCCCTACAAAAGTTTGGATTCTCACATCAAGTCATAAATTGGATTAAAGCATGCATCATAAACCCATGGAAATGGAGAACCAACAAATTTATTTTAGGCTACAAGGGGAATTAGACAAGGGTGTCCATTATCACCATACCTTTACATAATTTTAGCTAAGACTCTTAGAATATTAATTAACCATATTCAAAGAGAAATAAAAATAATAGGGATAGAGGTTGCAGTAGGATACAAAGTTGTAACACACACACAATATGTGGATGATATCATTCATCTAGGTGAAGGTACCAAGCAAAATATCAGACAACTCAAGAAATTCCTAGATTAGTTCATGCAAGTTATCGGAGCTCATATAAACACTCAAAAGAGTTAGTTCTATACACAAAATGTTGCAACAACAAGAGTGAAAATATTTCACGCTATCCTAGGATTTTGGTCTAGCACAAATAAATATTTCAAATACCTAGGAGTGCCCATGAGCTTCCACCTCAAATCCTTAGACTATTAGACCTCAACATTGGATAAAATGGTTAGGAGAATACAAAGTTACAGTAATAGTTGGTTCAGTCTTGTAAGAAGGGTAGTATTGATAAAATTATTGTTAGCTTCTCTTCAAGTCTACCAACTATTAGTATATCATTCTCTCAATTTTATTTTACAAAAGACATATGGAATCATACACAACTTCCTATGGTAGGGAGGTAGGCAATCAAAAATAAAAATGTTCACTTGATCAATTGGGATATGATCATCAAAGGTAAAATTTAAGGAGGAATGAGAATAAAAAATGGAGATAGTTTCAACAGAATTGGGAGCAAAAATTCTCTAGAACATGCTTAAGCACAATTGAGTATGACAACGCTTACTAGTCAACAAGTATACAAATAACTAATTAGGTATTCAAATGCTCAAACACATAGACAAACTTCGTAGAGCCTCGTTTATTTAGAAATATATAATGGCAACACATATATATATATATATATATATATATATATATAAGGACATAATTTTTTTGTTACTAGAATATGGTAAGTCAATTAATCTATGGGAGAACTCGATCCTTGAAAATCCACCATTAAGAGAGAACTCCAATTGAATTGTAGAATCACTTGAAAAGCCAAATAATACTCAAATTATGTGACTCTTTTTGTTGGACCTCAAAAACTTTGAATTGAATCTCCTTCCCATCCATCACAAGGATATTGGGATTATTTTTAGTCCCACATGATGAGTTTTAGACCTCTTCATTCTATAATATTAGATAAACGTATTTGGGGTAGCATCAGTAGTAATGGGGAATACTTAGTACATCTAGGAGTCCAACAATAGCAAATTGGTCCTGCCAACACAAAACTATTGATAGTATGGAAAAATTTAGCACCACCTAAACTACAAGTATTTAGCTGGTTAGTCTGTCAAAACAATATACTAATAGGTAATAATCTACAAAAGAGGAGTATAGCAAGGCCTCATGTTTATTATAGGTGCATACCGAACAATGAAATAGTTTCTCACATTTTGTTTAAATTCCCAAAGGAAATTTCAATTTGGTGAAGAATGGCCAAATTTCTTGGTACTTTCTACTCTGGAAAGTTAACCATAGACATATGTTTTACCAAGTGGGACAAATAATATAAAGGTAAACTGACGGATAAGCCCCTCCTAAAATACTTGTCGAGCTCTATACCATATTATGTCATCTCACACATCTAGTTGTACAAAAACTAGAGGATTTATTAAGGCAAATGTAAGAACAATAGAACACTAATATGAAGAATAAAAAAAGAATTAGTCTTAAAATGTAAATCTAGTTTCTATCAATAGTATTGTGAAGGATACTTGTCACCCACATAAAGAATAATGATCTACCAACTTAATCTTCAATTTTTCTTAACAAAGGGAGGTTGTAGAGCAAACAATTCACTGTTTGACATTATTTTTTGACACTCTTCTTTGATGGTGCTTCCAAGTCCAACCTGGGTCAAGCAGTGGCAAGGGGACTGATTCTTATAGGATCCATGAGATCCTACTCAAATACATGATCAACTTGGGAACAACATCTAACAACATGGTAGAGAAAGGAATCACTCAAGTAAAGCAAGGAATCACTCAAGTCATAGTTAACAAGGATTCTAAACTAATAATAACAACTTTTGCCAAAAATAAAGATTTTAAAATATTTACAATTGAAGATTATTCAAGATAGGATCAAACAAATAGGCAGGATAATTGGGATAATATCTTATCAACACATAAGGCAAAAATTCAACAAAAAGAATGCACACTAGTGAGTTAGGCTATAAATATAGCCCCTAGTTATTGCCACCAAATCATCAAAAAACACAAGAGCAAAGGTGGTATGCGAAGATGATGAGGACTCCAATAATCAGGTCATTTTATGTCTGTCATGTTCTATTTTCTAAAACTTTGTTAACTTTAATCTATGATCAAATAATTTTGTATCTTTTTGTTAGATAAATAAATCTTTTCCTCTAAAAAAAATGTTAATGAATATTATGATTTTAAAAGATGATAAATATTATTTATATATATATATATATATATATATATATATATATATATATATATATATATATATTACTTTAATCTCTCATAAAAGAATTTTATATTGTTTTTGTTAATTAAATATATCCGTTAATGAATATTATGATGGTAAAATATGATAAACTTTATATATACTTTATTAAAGATGTTAGTATTATTTATTTATTAAAAAAAATAAACACTTTGATTTTTTTAATTTAAATTTTAGATTTATATATATATATAAGGTTTCAAGTTGTAACAGTCTAAGCATAACAATTAACACTTTGCTCAAATGACACACTATAAATACCCTTGAGTTATAATAATAGTAGACGCCAATCTTATGAATGCGCGTTAACGATGGTATAAATCTTGATGGTACAAATTATGAGCATCACGATATGTAGGATTATAAAACAAGAAGTAGAATAGTTTTTAGTGGATGCAACCCATATAGTTTAAATTCTATACTTATCAATTATTAAAAATAATATAATTGTAACCAACTCAACTATAAAAACAAAATCTGAACCTTTCTAATAAGTACAAACATTTTCAAGTCCAAATTATTTTCTACTCAAGCAAATGTGAACAAAAATAGAGTCAAGCAAATGTGACAAAACTAGAGTCAAGCAAATTTGACAAAAAAAAAAGTAGATCTACGCACCGCGTGGAATCCATAAATGATTCCATACAAATATTTTCCATGAAATTTCCGTTGGCAATTATTTTATACCGTCAACACTTTGATACTCGTTCCTATTAAACTAATAATAATATATTTTACAATTATTTTTAAAATGGATTGATAAGTGTTAGTTTGGTTGGATACTTATCAAAAGAGAATTAGGTTTAAACTTTGGGAAAGCTTGTTACAAAAGAAGTAGTTTGATCCAAATTCGTTAGTAGGAGTCGTGGTCCATTTCAGGTAGGGTTATACAACTAAATGAAATAGGTTTCATGAATAAAACCCTTTGATTTGAACCCTACCCTTATCAACTATTAAAATTAATTAACGTAATTGTAACAAACACAAAAATATATTTTACAATTAAAATTTTATTACAGATTAATACTTATTTATTTGTCAAACCTTATATCCAAATTCCTATTTAAAATATATATATTCTTCATATTGTTTTCTGAGTTGTACAACTATTTAAAATACATATTCTTCATATCATGTGATGGTGTCATATTCATCGTATCAAGTATCTAAAATAAATTAATTAAAAAAATTAAAAGATAAAAAGATTAAGATTCCTTGATTTTAAAGGAAATTGAATAAAGTGGCCAGTCTTTTAAAAAACTAATACGAAATTTATATAATATATTATATTTGAGATGGTATGACTTGAAGAAACAATTCATTTAACAAAGGAACTATGATTCTGCATCTCTGCTTCTCTTCTAGTTCTGAACAAAAGTGGGATTATAGTCTCTCTAAAAAACAAGGTAGACGTCATGGGCTGTTATAGATGTTACTAACAATGATTCGGCTGATCTTCACTTACGGAATTGTTTTACGTTCATTATGGTTTTCCTCAAAATGGAATACATAAATAGACGGGCGTTGACGGTGGCAGCTTTCGTGTGATGACCGTTGGAGGAATTTCCTTGGAATTTCATTTGAAGCATTCAGCATACCCATTTGTAACGTGTGTTAAAGATATTTGCATGCGATGACAGTTTCCTCGAAAAGTGTAGACGGGCGTTGATGGTGACAGCTTTCGTGTGATAACCGTTTGAGGAAACTCCTTGGAATTTCATTTGAAGCATCCATCGTACCCATTTATAATGTGTTTTAAAGATATTTGCATGCGAACAGTTTCCAGTAATTTTCGAGGAAACTCTTTCAAACTAAAGTCTTCACCATCACATCGGCAGGACATTGGCGTTGACCAGGACAGCTCTTGCGTGATGACCGTTTCCAGTATTCGTTCGAAGAAATTCTTTGGAAACTTCGTTTAACTATGAAGGAAATGAATTTTAGGCCAAACAACCCACATACTACTACCAACAAAATAACTTAAACTTTTATCTCCTACAGGCATAGAAAATCTAAGTCGAAGAATTATTGATGAATTATACACACTATGTATTTGTGTTTAGGGTTTATAAGTCTCTCCACATTTCATGAGAAAAAATTCATTGAAATAAGGAGTTAACAAGGGAATTCTTTTTCTATGTGGTTTTATGAAACACTAAGGTATAGGTGTAGGTTTCTGGTGTGCAATCACTTTTGTTGTGTAATAGGGTTTTTTTTTGTAGATGTACGTCTCCCAACCCTGGTGGACCACACATTAGATATGACATCATGGGTAATAAGTTTGGGGAAAATGTTGTCCATCAAACATCCCAGGAAATATATCTATAAGGTAATATTTCATCTCTTGATGTTGATTTCCCTTTACTATATTTTGATTTTACATGCAATTGGTTAGAATAATTTACCCTAGTTGGGTATTTTATGAGTTGTATTTTCAGTAAGTCAATTGTGAGGGCTTGGATCAATACGACTTGGGTCCTTCATGGCATCAAGGTTGAGGAGATATGGAATCTCTCTAAGTGTTTCTTCTATTTTCATTTACTGATTTTGGTCATGTGAAGATTGTCTATGAGCATGGTTTGTGGCCCTTGCAGAGCTCTTTGTTAGTTTTCTTGCCATGGACCCAAGATTTCTTTGTCTAAGAAAAAAATGACTAAGGTCTTGGTTTGGGTTGAGTTCTCAATATTCCCCTTCCTTTGTGGCATGCATGAATGTATTATGGTTATTTTAGGGCATGTAATTCTAGTCAAACCTAAAAAATTTAAAAGCTTGCTCAACAAGGAATGTCTATGTAAAGGTTGATCTATCTAGGGACCTTAAAAAGACCATCAAAATTTAGATTCGGGAAACCATCATCTCGTATAGAATAGTCTATATTAACCTGTCTAACACTTGCTTTCGATGCTAAGCATCTAACCAAAAGGTAAAATATTGTCCATTTATGTCGCATAATAGGCCAAAACCAACTCCTACACAACCGATTGGGTCAACTCCTCAACCCAATGAAGAGGATTAGACCATTGTGGGAGTTCAAAAACTTAACACACTAAATAAACTAAAGCTTCTCACCGTAAACAATCTATGAAGATGGTGGTCCCTTTAGGTTTATAACCATTAGAGAAGGCGAAAGAGCAACCAATTGGTGTCTCTACAACAACGAAGGTCATGGCCAAAGAAGTCTTGTTTCCTCTTTAGAACCATACCTCAAGTGCATATAGTGTGGTCCCCAAAAAGACCACAATGCCCAACTCTCCTCCTCAGTCTCCTCTTGTAATTTCATGCCACTCTTGTATCCTAAGGAGGGATATGGAATTGGGAGATTTTGTTTTGGAGAAGAGGCCCCACCTTATCAATATTTAGTTGGGGAGATATAGACTTGACTTTGAAGGTAACAAAAGTTTCAAAGCATAGGATTTTTTTATGGCTATTTGATATTATTGATTTGAAGATATAATAAAAGTAATATTTATTTCTCTTCAAAGGACAAGGGTTCAAGAGGGAAATGTATCAAGCAAAATAGCCTAATGCAAATCTATATGCACTTCAGGTTTATACCTAAGGTTAAATGATTTGATATTCCCTATAATAATTATATTAGATTTAAATTTCCTTCCTATTAAATTAATAGTTAATAAAAAACAAAACCTAATTACAACAAATAATAGATAATACTAGGCTAAAAAAATAAAAATATGGATTTTGGAAGTAGAAACACCTAGTTTTTGCCTTAAAGACAAAACCATTGCTATATTAACAAATTTGTTACATGATAGTTTTGTCAAGTTGCCAATGGTTTTGTAAAAATTCTTCAAAATATACAAAGACAACAATATAAATTAGTGTAGAGGGGTATGCCTGGATTGGGGAAGATGTAAATTATCCTTATTTAACCGATCAGTCTCTTATAGAATGGTGAGCCTCCAAGATACAATAGAAATGCAATAAAATGATTATAAAACTATTTTAAGTGCTTTTAAAAGAATATGCATGTTATCAAATGAAAGTGACAAAGTAGACACACAAAAATGAATACCATAGATATTCCAATAAACTGTAAAAGGGGCACTAAAAGCATTAGTCAAGATGATCCAACCAAAACCAATAATATGCAATAGGATAAAATATGAGATTAGATAAAAAATTTGTAAATTCCAATGAGCAAGGGAGGATGGAAGATGATCAACTCAAGACTAGGGAGATATCTGCTCATAGATGCTACTTGGAGATCCCTTGAATACTTGATAATAGCATTGTTTTTTGGCTTTAGAAGCTTTAGTACTTGACTAAAATGCTTAATAAAATCCCTACGAGAATGCAATGATGATAGTTGTAAGATGAATATAAAGTTTGGTAAAGTTTACCTATAGTATGAGCTTGAGAAATTTTTTGCAAAGTTACAATATTCTTAACAACTTGTTCCTTGATATACCCTCATCAAAGTTACATTTATAAATATTTTTGAGCTCTTAGAGGGAAGGAAAGGAGGCCATGGTAAAAATATCTAAAAGGTTAAAGCCTGAAGGGTTAAGGGTTGCAGATTGGTAGGTGTGATCATGCTTGTTAGTGTGGGTTGACTTGAGGAAGGCATGAATCTAAGATTCCATGCATGCTAAGAAAAACCACTCATGGTAGTTTTGTGATGGCCATTTTGAGACATGATCATTAAAGTCAAAATTGGACAAAAATTTCAAATTTGGCAAAACCACTATCAATGTGCAAAACTACTACATGATGATTTGGCTAGTGGTCGATATTTTTGATTTTTGAGTAATAAATGCTCTAAATTTGGAAATTAATTTGAATAGGTAGGTTTAGCTAGTTGATGGATTGTTTTATGGGGATCATGATGGATTGATGGTCAGCCTAGCATGCAAAATGGTTGTCTACATATGCTAGTCAAGAGGGTTTCATTAGTGTGTTCACTATGTGGGCTACTAGGTAAGAAATCACTATCTTTAGCCAATCCATTAGTGCAAGTGTTGTTGGTCTTGCAAGTAAGGGGATCTCAACTATTCATCTCATCTACAACTATAACTATATAGGTGACTAGGAATATGGAACATATGTGGTTACAATATGGTATTTGGGCATTGGATATTCCTCTTTTTATAGATAAAAACAAAGGTAATTTTCCTCTAAATAAGTGCCATATTTACACCTAATCTTACCATGTTATCCAAAAATTGCCGCATAAACATCATAATTTACTCGTTATCCACTAGCCCCATGGGTCACTTAAGAACCAAAAATTATGACCAACACTTTGTCTTACATGCCATGATGGGGTAGGGGATATCGAGACTTATCAATGCTAATACCCTCATCACATTGTATAAGAGATTTATTATTGAAAATATCATGTTAGTTTTAAACCTATTATAGGCACCTAATTTTGTGTATAGGGCTAATCTTGAAGTTTAAAAATCCCTTCATCAATCATCCTTTCAATCAAAAAATTGAATCAATATTTCTTGTGCCTAAATTTGGAGGTAGTTATTGCTCCAAAATTAATAGCATCAAGGAATAAGTGATAGCATTGGAAATTCTATAGCAACATAACATCACATTCACAAAAACTTTCAATATTGACCTTTCTCATCCATTTTTTACCTCCAATGATCATGAGGTGAAAGTGCCACCATGAAAGTGTTGTCATCACTATCATATTTTGGCACTTTTTAATGTCATACATCAATGTTAAGAAATTTAAATTTATGTCCCTCTCAAACTACTTGACATTAATGAACAAAATCCCAAAAAAATTTATTCACATCCCCTAGAGAAATTCCAAATCCAAAAAAAATCATTTTCATGTTCTTCGATTAATGACTTCTTGATCTCTTTTCAAATTGTTACATTCTCCAACCTTGTCAACTTCAATGTAATTCTCCTCCATGAATCCAGGGTTTCTATAAATATATTACTTGGAGGAGCCCAATCCATGACCATTTTTGGGTAGCAAAGCTCTACCAAAATTTCATCCATGGTCTTTTGAAAGCAACAAAAATCTCTCTAGAGATGTAAGTGTTAGCTTTTGATGATATAATAAATTTAATGCAACCACAAGATGTAAAATGAGTAAGAAATGATAATTATATGATAATGACACTATAATATATAGGAAAACTATAAGAGAAACTTATGCAATAACTCAGCAATATATCATTAATTAAATCTCATGAAAATAGTACAATATAATATAATGGAGGACATGAACACTCCATAAATACATGAAGAAACTATATTTTACTCATTCTAACTACTAATGTAACTAGTCACTATTATATCTTATGACCCTCTCTTCTCTTCTACCTCAAAGGCATATATAGGGAGATAAATCCCTTGGTATTTCATCTACCAAACATATGACTCATGTACATGTGGACTACATGCACATTTACATGATTGCACAATCTAGAACTTGTGCATTTATTACATTGCATGAAGTAACTAATAAAACCTTACTCTAAAGTAAACTCCTACTCTAGTTATGTACCCAAGGTGGTACATTATCATGTACAAAATAATGTAATATACTCCAACACCCCCCTATATTACATTATTTAGGTATTGAAGACTTTAGTCTTGAATATGGATGTTCATTTTTTGAATATTCTTTAACTTGATTAGGTTCTTTGTATTTTCTTTAATTTACTTTGCACGATATGCCTTATTGATCTGGTTCCTTTTCTTCTTCTTTATCCTTGTCTTTGGAGTCAATTTTTGTCCTTTCATGAGTGGTCATATTATCACCTGATTCCTACAAAAGTAATTTATCTTTGCCTTTGTCCTTCTTATCACTATTCTTATTTAGTTCAGAGGCTTGTGAACAATCACTTAGGTCATCATGATAAGATCTTGAGTTAGTAGAACTTGAAGTATCAATACTGCAAGAGGATTGAAATATCTTCTCTTAAAAGGATTCATTTAGTGTTGTTCTCTCTTTAAGTGATTCAATCAATCTTTTTTTTTCTACGCATTCAACTTTATAACATTTGAATATAAGTAATGCCATATAAAATATGCTACTAATGTATAAGGGAAATTGAATATCATTATTTTCATTATCAATTGCTTCAGTGATTCTAGCATGTAGATAAAAATGTCAAAGTTTCAAAATTTTCTTTTAAAGCTTTACTATGAATCACTTTTGAATTAAGGTCTAAATTTCCTTCAAACTTTATAAGTAAGTTCTTGATTCCAATTTTTATAACACTTGCCCTTTCCTTTCTGATGTTGTTGTCCATATCATTATTCATTATATTCTTTGTAGTAGACATCTTTCTTCCTCCTTAGTTTTAATAGACTATTGTCACTTGTAGACCTTGTATCTCCCTATCTAAATTCTAAGTTGAATTTGAGTATATGACCAAATTCTAACTTTTAATTCTTCAAATATTGTAGTATATGATTAATTAATGAAATACTTCTAGCTCTTTAGTATTTTGAGAATGCATTTGATAGAACCTTTGAAGTAGTCTACATTATGACTCCCTAATTTAGAGTATTCTATGGTCTTGATAAAGTGGTTAACATCTATTAGATTTTATTTTGAGTTGATTCTCTAATATTTTGAAGATAATGTTAATATAATGATCAACTCCTATTTTACCTTATTTCTCCCTATTGATATAGGCACTTTTCAATTGATGAAGTTCTCTATATTCAAGGCTCTATGGTTGAATTCCTTTTGTCCCTTTAATTTGTATATGAGACAAGTATAAGCAATAAATTCCATATTTAAAGCAATCAATGATTTTGCTTCCTTTATCCTTAATTTTCAATGGTTTAATTTTCTAAATTCCAATAATCTAAAGTTTGATGTAGTACTCCTTATATCTCCCTAGTTTGGAAATTTAGAAAATGATAATATTTTCAAAAGAATAATGCTTTACTTTTTCCAAGGTAGAAAACCTTATATCTCCCATTTTAATTATTTGTAAATATTATGATATTTTTATTTCAACTAATGCACTTTTGAAATATCACTTAAGGATATAAACTCCTTGTTTTGATTTGCTTTCTAATTCACTAAGGTTGGTATTTGCTTATATCTTCAATGCAATAATAAATAAACTCAACCTTATATAATGCACCTTATAACTCCTTGCACTTAAAGAAAACAAATATTAAATCATGTAAAACTATACCTTCCTTGTAATTTTGTATGTTGTGAGATGATTGGCTTCTATTTTGAATTCTCTATCGAAGCTCTAGGTACTGTATTTTTTGGTCTTCAATGTATGATAGTGAGCATTAGATGCTCTACGTTCAATGGGCGCCTTATGACAATCTTCTCCTCCTTCAATGTACTTCTTCCAAAAACTCTAAAAATAATACATCAAGCTTAGTTCCAGATCAAGCCTCCCATAGATTCAAATGTTTAAGTGCTCTATGTGATGTGTGATTCTAAATGTAGTTTGTACAATTAACTACTTTTTTTTTTGTGGAAAACATCCCAAAATGGATGCCACTTTCGGGTAAGACCCAAGGAGGCAAGGGTATCCATTCCACCAAAAATGCCTAGGACTCGGACCTGGCCTACCACCTTTGACACACTCAAGGAGCAAACAAACACACAAACCCAATTAAAAATAAGCAGATAACAACAAAATAATAAAATAAAATAAAAAACATGCTCCTTGAGTGTGTCAAAAACAAAAGCACAACCAAACACACACAATAAGATAAAAGAAACCACAACACAAACCACATAGAAAAACACAAGAAACACATAACAAAACACAAAAAAGACAAAAACAACAGAACACTACAAAGACATAACCCAAAAAAAACAAGAAAAATAAACACAACCAAAACCTAAAAAATTAAAAAATTAAACAAAATAAAAATAAAAAACAACCAACAACAGACAATAAAAAAAAACAAAAAATATAGAAAACACTCACCCATAAAAACACGAAATAACACAAACAAAGAGAAACCCAAGAACAAGAACGAAAAAAAACACAAGAACAATAACAAAAAACATAAAAAAAAAAAAAACTACAAAAACACAAGAACAACAAAAAACAACACAAAGAACACAAAAACAAAACAAAATAAAAAAACCCACCCACCTTAAAAAACTAAACAAAAAAAACAAAAAGGAAAAAAGAAATAAAAAATGAACAAAACAAAGACCTATCTAGACCAGAAGACTATTAAGGCAAGAATCAACAGAGGAAACAAAATAAAGAATAGAACGAGCTAGGGAACTAAAAAAAAACTGAATGAACCAAAAAGAAAACAAGAAGAAACTAGGTACCTTCAGAACTGGAGCCATCCAAAGAAATGATAGAAAGAAGAACTTCCCTAATTTGAAAAGCCCACCATATAGGAGGGTGGCCATAACAAGTAAGATCACCTTTGTCCAAAGTCCAATTAGCTAAATCATCAGCACTCTTATTTTGATCTCTGACCACATGATTGTAATCAACTTTCAAAAATCCCATCTGGATTAACTGAATCTTCTCAATAATTATTTTTATTCTCCAATCCACCTTATGATTCTTAGAAGGATTCTTCAAGAGATTAATCATAAGTTGAGAGTCATACTCAACTATTACCTTTTACCATCTAACCTTAATAGCCTCTTGAAGACCTCTAAGGAATACCATACCCCTCAGCAAGGTTATTGGAAAGAATACCCAAATTCTCAGCAAAAGTAAAAACCAGGGAGCCATCTGAAAGTCTACCAATTCCTCCCACACTAGATTTTCTAGGGTTCCCTCTAGAGGCTCCATCAGTATTGACTTTTCCAAAATCCTTAGGAGGAGGTTGCCAATTTCTATTCCTATCCAATTTACTAATATTCACATTCCCTTTAAGATGGTTGCCTTTAGAAGGTTTAATATTCAATCTTTGCATCACTTGATCCCATATTTGGTGGGAGTTTTGGGGGTGATTAAGGAGATGATGGACTGATTCAACTAAGTTGGCTATGGTCTTTTTCCAAATATAATGAATATCCTTACTATCTTGATTAAAAATTCGGTTGTTCATTTCATTCCAAATATTCCAAAGAAGAATGGTAGAACCCATACAAACTAACTGCCTAATAAAATGATCAACACCCTCTTGATTAGGCCAATCCCTCCAAAGCTATTCAAAAGTAAAAAAATTGGACCATTGTAAGCCAAGTAAAGTGGCCATTCTCCTCCACAGCTCAGAGGCTAAAGTACACTCAATAAAAATATGGTTGATATTTTCTACATTCTCTTCACACATTTCACATCTAAAAAGGCCATGAAAACCACGCTTCATAAGTTGCTCACTAGTAAGCACCCTACGATGCAATACAATCCAATTAAAGAACCTCACCTTAGGCCAAAGCTTTTGATCCCACAATTATTAACTACTTATGTCTAGTTTACAGTAGGTAAATCCTTGGAATGCATCATGTAATTAGCCATATTTAAAGTTTGGTTCTTATTTTCTGCTAAACCATTATATTGCAAAGTATAAGGAATAGAATATTGGTGAACAATTCCATGAGCTACCAAAAAATCAAAAAACTCTCTACTGAAGTACTCACCCCTATTATCAATGTGAAGTTTCTATATACACTAAAATATTGATTCTCGACAAAATCCTTAAAGACTTTGCGGTGTGAAAAAACATAACTCTTGTACTTGAGATAAACCCAAGTACACCTAGAGAAATCATCAATAAATGTCCCTATAGAAGAAGTGTCATCAAAACCCTCAAAGTGATATAGTCTAGAACTATGATCAAAAACACCTTGTACAACAAGTGAATGATGCTCCAACAAGGTTCTAATTTCCACTCCTTGTGGTGTGAAAGTCACTATTTTTCCCTAACTAGAATGACAAATTTGATAAACAAAAACTAAATTTGTAATGATAGGAACATATAGTACATCATTGATGTGATCGCCATCAAGTTGTATGTCACCTTTTTCTTAACAAAAATAAAGGAAGAATCTCCAACCTTTATGTTGGAAGTAGAACTCAAACCAAGAGATACAAATGACTCCTTCAAAAAAGTTATTTGTTGAGAAGCACCAGAATCTATAACCCGACTGTTTGCAACAACTGACTAAGATCTCCCAAAAAAATTAAGTGCTTTGCCATGCTCACTAGAAGGAGGTGGAGTGGAGATAGAGATCTTGTGTTTTCTAACTACATCCTCCAAGGCTTGCATTCTCTTCCAACATCTAGTTTCTACATGGTTATTCCCCTCACAAAATGAGAATGAAAGGCTAGATTTATTCTTAGATTTAGAATACTCTTTAGGTTTAGAGTTAGATTCTTTGGGTTTAGGGGCACTTTGAGATGGAGGAGTGGACTTTGGTTTACCTTTTTATTTTACCTTATCCTTAGGACTAGATGCTACTAATGCCTTTTGAGAGGTGGAAGACTCAAAGTTAGACAATTTGGATTCTTCCCTTGTAAGTCTTTCATAAAACAACTCCAAAATAGGTATTTTGAATATAGCGCCTAAGGCATCCATGCTAGAGAAAAAGTTACAAGAAAATATTTAGAATGGACCTTTCAACTTGGAGAGAATTAGTTAAACACACTCTTCATCTTTCTTATCTCTCCCACACCCCTTTAACTATGTCAATAAGTTCTTGAAATTAGTAATATAGTCTACAATAGATGGAAAATATTCAATATTGAGACAAGTGATATCAACTTCAAGTTGCATGACTCTTATTTGATCCACCTTATCAAATAAATCATTCAATTTCTCCAAAATTTTGAAAGGAGAGTCACATCCTTCCAAAAAAAATAAAATAATATCACTTACATAAGTTCCTATCAAACCCATACATTTATCTAATTTGCACTAGTGCTAAAAAAATTATTTTCTCTAGTTAACACTGGTTGTTTTTCAAACATTAAATCCCATAATCCTTTTTATTTAATAATTTTTTTCATTCTTAGTCTCTATGTGTGGTAATTATGTGTTTTTAATGGCTTGCATTGATCTATTGTAGAAGAATATGAAGAAGCCATGCTACAAAAATCACCAAAGAGAAAAATAATGTAGATAGGATGCACCAATCAACACTAATACAATCCCCTAAAATATTATTTTATTAGCTTCACAAGAATGCAGAAGATGGGACTTTATAAAAATAGTCCATATACAAGGTTCAAGTGCAAAAAAAATATTTTCACAATGCAATATAATGAGAGTGCATCATAAAATCATCCTAAATACAAATCCAAATAAGCTTAAATTTTAAAAATAGATCATAAACATGATTTTACAATCCTGAAAAAATAAATCATTGGGCAACTCCAGATATTTCACCCAAAAGAATGAATTGACAAAAAATAGTAAAATCATTATAACATTCTAAATACGGCTCCAAATGTGCTAAAATTTTATGTGCAGGTCTAATTTTATGGATTCTATAAAAAATATTCAAAAAATATGAAGCTTGGATGAAGATATATGTAAATTACTAAATATGGATAGATTTTTTTAAAATCACGATAACTTCAAGAATACTTATCCAAATCAGCTAAAATTTTGGGCATAAATCATAAGAATGCATCTACAAACTTGTACATTTTTTGTGGAAATATTCACATTCTGTCAGAAGATATATGCAAAAGACAAAAATGGTTTGTGTTAATGACCCTATCAAAATAGGGAAATGCTAAAAAAAAATGCTTAGGATAAATCCAAGGGGATGATGTTGTTGTTGTATGGGCAAAAGAGAGTTTAGGAGGTTGATGATGATATTTAAATGGAAGAAGAGACATAAAACTAGCCAAAAACTCCACCAAGGACCTGATCACAAAAATTGAAGCTTCCACACGAATCTTTGAACCTTCAAGAAAATATTTGCACAACACTCATTAATGGATGACTACAACACCTATTTATTTGATGCCATGAAATGAATGATAATCAAATAATTTCAAGACAAAAGGATCTTAGGTGTTAATAGAACACCACATTCAACCAAAAATAAGAATCTAAAAGCAAATTGATAGCATAAGCTTACAAATAGATATGTAAAACAAAGAGCAAAAATATCATATATTATATCTAAAAAATGAACTATAAGTATGATGAAGATACCTTGCTTATATAGGCAAGGATGATCAATTGATGTGGACACAAATTTACAACAAACATGAAAGGAGTGAACAATAAAAAACTTATTTGCATTACCGGAAGACACCTATAAATAGGTATTATAAATATTTCAATATAATAAGGTTGTATTAAATAATTATGGTTACAACCCTTATCCGTTACAACAACTATCTAACAACTTATTAAAAATAAGTGGTTGTAAATGTTATCGACTTATTACAAGTAATGGTAATACACTAATCCTTATCATTCCTTCCCACTAATAAACCATTGGTACCCAATGCATACAAGTTTGGAAGAGAAAAATGGATAGCTAAGGAGCGTCAGGTACAATCGAAAATGCACTCATGTTACAAAAGAAGAAGACTAAAATGATAAACTTGAACAAGTCTTTAGAAAACCAAAAACTAACATTGGTACTCAATAAGGCTTGGAAAATGCTCTCCAATGACTATAAACACTGCTATACCAATGGATAGCTAGATAAGTCCCTCGATTCAACAAAATACTGCAGCAACTAAAGTGTTCGAAGGAGATGCCTCAAAGTACGTGCCAAATGATGCCACAAAAATTTAAAAGTAAATTAATTTTTTGGGGCATGGATTGGGTGTCATGCATTGAATGAAAGGAACATTGGCATGCATTAAATTTTTGTTTTTATTGTTGATACGCACACATTAATGACAAAGGTTACAGAGTGAATGAAGTTTGCTAAGAGAAAATTTAATAGTTTTGTTTGAATTAAATGGTAATGCGAAAAATAAAATTAAATTTAAAAGAATTTAATTTAATTTATTGAATGGGGTGTATTAAAAGGTGGGGATTTGGACAATGGTCAAAAGATGAAAAGAGCAAACTAATGTAGGATACGATAGGACTAATGTAGGATATGATAGCGTGGACTGATGTGGGACACGTGGCAAGTGGTAAACATCAGACTGACATGACAAACATGCAACTAACAACACAAGTTCGAGTGATAGACAGATTGGACACACACACGAGGAACCAAACATGGTAGGGCTGATACAATGACAAGTAAGAATGATGTTAGAAGTGTATACAATATAATTAGGACCTAGGCATGGCAAAAGGTGATTAGATAATGGACAATCGATGTGGATGAATCCTGACAGGGACTAAGACAAGACGAAGCCTGATGGGGAAACATGTCTAACGATGTCTAAAAGGAAACATTGATGATCGAGGATGGAAGAAAGACTAATGTGGGATGACAACAACAATAGAGGATGGATAAAGCAAGAATTAAGGTTGTAAGTGGGTGCGAGAATCAAATTTGCAAGTGGGCACGAGAATCAAATTTGTAGGTGGGCAACACGAGGGTGAAATGAAAAGTGGTACACAATGATAGTAGAGGAAGACAATAGCTAGCAAAATTTAGCTATTGTAAATAGCATGCAATGGGATAGATAAAGTACACAATGGAACCCGACATAATAGATGTGGGATAAAACCCACAATTATTTGAAACACAACATGCATGCACGTTGTCAAAGAAGATAAACCGACGACCAAGAGAGAATGAAAAATGTGTGAAACCTTATAATTAGTTTAATATTTATTTTTGAGAATACGCGAGCATGGCCAAAAATTCATTGAGTCTAAAAATGTAGAAACAGATGGCCAAAATCGTGTGAGCAAGATCAAAAACAACAAAACCTTAGTATTTCTTTTTTAATTTTTCATATTGATAATTTATTTGCTCATCAAAATACATGGGTGATATTGGATGTTGCAAGAAGTACTGAGAAATAGGTGGCTCGTTGCCTGGACAGTGAAATCGTAAGGTGGTGCCAGAAGTCCGTGTGCAAATTTTAAGGAGACAGTAGTGCAGTGGAGGCCATGACGGTGGCTGGGTATGAACAATGATGATAGCCACGCAATCGGCTAGACGTGCATAAAATCATCGATGGTACAACTGATAGGTAATAGTAGAGCCTACAAAAAAGCACAGGTGGATCTTACAATAGTCAATAGGTAACAACAAAGCCTACAAAAATATAATAGATCTCATTGCCAGAGAGAAGAGCACCAGAAGACATTGGGTGTTAAAATGAGACCACGATGTAAACCGGTAGGTATGCTACGATCGACAAGGGTGATAAAGATCCACTACAGCTTATATTAGAGGTGAGGAAACTAGGCAGATCGAGCAGAAGCGATGACTAAAAAATGGTTGGAATGGCTATGCAAAGGTGGTAGATCGAATGAGAAGGCGAATGCAAATCCAAATAGGAAAACAATGGAGGGCAAAGTGATGTCCAAAAGATCTGCAATAGCGTACAAATGGGAAGTATGTGGTAATGGATCCAAAAGTGATGCATGACCATCAAATCAAACCATGAGAATAGCGAAGGTCATAATGGAGGATAGAGGCCATGATGGGGGCTGTTAAAGAGGTGAAAAAGCTAAATAGTGTGGCAAAAACATAGAGCAAATTAGCAACAACAGATATGGAGGTACATGTTGGGGTACAATATCAAAAGATAAGCCAAACCCTCTTTATGAAAACCATCATCCATTGTGTCAAAAGTTGAAGCAGCATCAAAAGAATCATCGAAAGCTGGATCTGCAACAAAAAAATGTCAACACCATTAGCAACATCATCTAATGGCAAGATGATGGGCATCTCACCCATAAATCCTATTTTGATTCTAGGTGTTGCTTTAGAATCTTTAGAATCTGTAACAAGTTCCTTATCTGCGAGAACTTCTTCATTAGTAGTAGTGGCCATTTCAGCAAGCATAGCAGCTCGAATCTGCTCAATTTTGGTAGTGAGATATCTAATTTTGTGAGAGACCTCATCGATCGAAAGCTTCAAATTCATCATCATATTGTCAAACATAAAAATTGTAAAGATTTAAGAACGAAGATTTTGAGATCGTCAATTCAAGTAAGGTTGAAGCGATCTATGATCACGTACGAATGAAGAAGTGATTATCTGTAAAGCCAAAAAAATATTTATAACAATGCAAGAGATTCAACCAGACCAAGATCTACAAGAGGTTTTCTCATTCCTATTTTGAACCAAAAATTGGCCTAGAGGAAGAGGATACTTGCCTACCTAGTGCTCGACTCTGATACTAAACTAATGTGGATATAAATTTACAACAGATACGAGAGTGAATGATCAAAAACTTATTTGCATTACCAAAAGATACATGTAAATAGGTATTACAAAGCTTTCAATCGAATAAGGTTGTATTAAATAATGATGGTTAAAACCCTTATCCATTACAAAAACTATCTAACAACTTATTAAAAACAAGTGGCTATAAATGTTATCAGCTTATTACAACTAATGGTAATACACTAATCCCTATCATCAACCATAGCCATAGGATCAAGATAAGGATAAATATCCACCATATAAAGGGAATATGTGATATGGTCCATAGATCTGTAACTTCTATGGGGATAAAGAATCTCAACCCTCCAAATATACCTAAAAATATCCCCATAACATCTAGGAAGTCAAACCTAAAAATATCCTCATAATACCTAAGAAATAAATATGTAATATCTCATAATATCTAAACAATATAAATGAAATATTCACACACAAGTGGGAGGGAAAAATACATGGAATAACTAAATAAAAGAAAATAAATTACCTAGGTGAACATGAGCTAAGGTAAACAACCTACTCTAACAATATCATGCTTCCAAGTTTATTTTGGAAAAGGTAGATGGAATCATACACAACTTATAGTAGGGAGGTAGGCAATCAAAAAGAAAAAGTTCTACTTGGTCAATTGGGAGATGGTCACCAAAGGTAAAATTCAAGGAGGTCTAGGAATAAAAAAAATGGAGATAGTTTTGAAAGCATTGGGAGAAAAACTTCTCTAGAACATGATTAAGCACAATCGAGCATGGTCACACATACTAGTCAACAAGTACGTAAATAACCAATCAGGTATTCAAATTCTTAAATACATAGACAAGCTTCCTAGAGCCTTGTTGGTTTGGAAACGTATAGTGGAAGCAAAGAGCATAATAGAGGACATAATTTCTTGGCTATTGGGAGATTGTAAGTCAATTAATAAGTGGGAGTACCCGATCCTAGGAAATCCACCATTAAGAGAGAGAACTCCAATTTAATTGTAGAATCACTTGGAAAGTCAAATAATACTCAAATTAGGTGACTTATTTTATTAGACCTCAAAAAATTTGAACTAGATCTCCCCTCCCATTCCATATCAACTTCAAGGATACTAGGATTACTTTAAGTTCCACATGGTTAATAATAGACCTCTTCATCCTATTATGCAAGACAAACTTATTTAGAGTAGCATCAATAGTAATGGGGAATACTCAGTTCATCTAGGAGTCCAACATCGGTAGATTGTCCTACCAACAAAAACTATTGACATTATGGAAAAATCAAGAACCACCTAAATTGTAAGTATTCTATTGGCTAGTCTCTCAAAAAAATAATAATATGTGATAATCTACAAAATAGGAGTATAGAAGGGCCTCATATTTGTTACAGGTGCATGCAGAACAATAAAAAAATTGCATCTTTTGTTTGAATATATGAATACAATTTCAATTTGATTAGGTTTGACCAAATTCTTGGAACTTCTTACTCTGGAAGGTTAACCATAGACACATGTTTTACCAAGTAGAACAAATAATATAAAGGTAAAATAGTGGATATACCCCTCCAAAATACTTGTGGAGATCTATACAATATTATGTTATCTATAACATTTGGTTGGACAAAAATAAGAGGATTTTTGAAGGCAAAGGTAAGGACAATAGAACACTAATATGAAGGATAAAAGAAGAATTAGTATTAAATGTTAAATCTAGTTTCTATTAACAATAATATGAAGAAATGTCCGAGGTGTAGACCAATTGGTTCATCCAAACCCCATAAGGGGGGCGGAGGTCCAAGGTTCAAATCTCGGGCCTCGTTGGACTGAATGCTTGTCCCTTTCCTGGTGCTTTCAGCGACATAAAATGTTTAAAATGATTGTGGCATGGTGGTTATAGGGGTGGACTGCACGAAGATCTGTGTGGCAAATATCAAAAGCTGGACAGCATGCACCTATAGACACATGTTGGAGGTGAGGAAACCATGCATATCGAGCAAAAGTGATGACTAAAAAATGGTTGGAACAACTATGCAAATGTGGCAGATCAAATGAGAATGCGGATGCAAAGCCAAATAGGAAAACAATGGAGGGCAAAGCGATGTCCAATAGATCTGTAATAGCGTACAAATTGGAAGTATGTGTTAATGGATCCTGAAGTCATGCATGACCATCAAATCAAACCATGAGAATAGCGAAGGCCATAATGGAGGGTGGAGGCCATGATGGAGGCTGTTAAAGAGGTGAACAAGCTAGATAGTATGGCCAAAATATAGAGTGAATTGGAAACAACAGATATGGGGGTACAAGTTGGGGTACAATCTCAAAATATAAGCCAAACCCTCTTTATGAAAACCATCATCCATTGTGTCAAAAGTTGTAGCAACATCAAAAGAATCACCGAAATCTGGATCTGCAACAGAAAAATTTCAACGCCATTAGCAACATCATCTAATGGCAATATGATGGGCATCTCACCCATAAATCATATTTTGATTCTAGGTGTTGCTTTAGAATCTTTAGTATCTGGAACAAGTTCCTTATTGGCGAGAACTTCTTCATTAGCATTAGTGGCCATTTCAGCAAGCATAGCAGCTCGAATCTGCTCAATTTTGGTAGTGAGATATCTAAGTTTGTGAGAGACCTCATCGATCGAAAGCTTCAAATTCATCATCATACTTTCAGACATAAAAATTGTAAATATTTAAGAGAAAAGAGTTTGAGATCCTCAATTCAAGTAAGATTGAAGTGATCTATGATCACCTATGAATGAAGAAGTGATTATCTGTAAAGCCAAAAAAATATTTATAACAATGCAAGTGATTCAACCAGACCAAGATCCACGAGAGGTTTTCTCATTCCTCTTTTAAACCAAAAACTGGTCTAGAGGAAGAGGATACTTGCCTACCTAGTGCTCGACTCTAATACCAAACTAATGTGGATATAAATTTACAATAGATACAAGAGTGAACAATCAAAAACTGATTTGCATTACCAAAAGATACCTATAAATAGGTATTACAAAGCTTTCAATCGGATAAGGTTGTATTAAATAATGATGGTTACAACCCTTATCCATTACAACAACTATATAACAACTTATTAAAAACAAGTGGCTGTAAATGTTATCATCTTATTACAAGTAATGGTAATACACTAATCCCTATCATCAACCATAGCCATAGGATCAAGCTAAGGATAAATATCCAACATACAAAGGGAATATGTGATATGATCCATAGATCTATATCTGCTATGGGGATAAAGAATCTCAACCCTCCAAATATACCTAAAAATATCCCCATAATATCTAGGAAGTCAAACCTAAAAATATCCTCATAATACCTAAGAAATAAATATGTAATATCTCATAATATCTAAATAAGATAAATGAAATATTCACACACAAGTGGGAGGGAAAAATACATAGAATAACTAAATAAAATAAAATAAATTACCTAGGTTAACATGAGCTAAGGTAAACAACCTACTCTAACAATAGCATGCTTCCAAGTTTATTTTGCAAAAGGTAGATGGAATCATACATAACTTCTTATGGTAGGGAGGTAGGCAATCAAAAAGAAAAAGTTCTACTTGGTCAATTGGGAGATGGTCACCAAAGGTAAAATTCAAGGAGGACTAGGAATAAAAAAAATGGAGATAGTTTTGAAAGCATTGGGAGCAAAACTTCTCTATAACATGATTAAGCACAATTGAGCATGGTCACACATACTAGTCAACAAGTACGTAAATAACCAATCAGGTATTCAAATTCTTAAATACATAGACAAGCTTCCTAGAGGCTTGTTGGTTTGGAAACGTATAGTGGCAGCAAAGAGCATAATACAGGACATAATTTCTTGGCTACTGGGTGATCGTAAGTCAATTAATCAGTGGGAAGACCTGATCCTAGGAAATCCACCATTAAGAGAGAGAACTCCAATTTAATTGTAGAATCAATTGGAAATTCAAATAATACTAAAATTAGGTGACTTATTTTATTAGACCTCAAAAAATTTGAACTAGATCTCCCCTCCCATTCCATATCAACTTCAAGGATACTGGGATTACTTTAAGTTCCACATGGTGAATAATAGACCTCTTCATCCTATGATGCCAAAAAAACATATTTGGGGTAGCATCAATAGTAATGGGGAATACTCAGTGCATCTAGGAGTCTAACATCAGTAGATTGTCCTACCAACAAAAACTATCGATATTATGGAAAAATCAAGAACCACCTAAATTGCAAGTATTCAACTGGCTAGTCTCTCAAAAAAATATTAATATGTGATAATCTACAAAAGAGGAGTTACCAAATTCTTGGAACTTCTTACTCGGAAAGGTTAACCATAGACACATGTTTTACCAGTAGAACAAAGAATATAAAGGTAAAATATTGGATATACCCCTACAAAATACTTGTGGAGTTCTATACAATATTATGTTATCTAGAACATTTGGTTGGACAAAAATAAGAGGATTTTTGAAGGCAAAGGTAAGGACAATAGAACACTAATATGAAGGATAAAAGAAGAATTAGTATTAAATGTTAATTCTAGTTTCTATTAACAATAATATGAAGAATACTTATCACCCATAGAAAAAAGAATGATCTACCAGCTTAATCTCCAAGCTTTCCTAACAAAGGGAGGCCATAGAGCAAACAATTACCTACCTAACATCTATTTTTTGGTGCTATCCTTTTATGGTGCCTCCAAGTGCAACCTCATTCTAGAAATGACAAGGGGACTAATTCTTATAGGACCCTGTAAGATCCTACTTAAATACATGATCATCTTGGGAATAAATCTAACAACGTGGTAGAGGCTATTGGATGTGAAAATGACTTAAAATTAATGGTAAAGTAAGGAATCACTCAAGTCATAGTTTACGGGGATTCTAAATTGATAATAATAGATCTTTCCAAAAATAAATATTTTAAATTCCTTACAACTGAATATTATTCAAGATAGGATCAGACAACTAGGTAGGATAACTGGTAGAATATCCTATCAACATGTAAGGTGAGAATTCAACAAAGGGTCTTACACACTAACAAATTAGAGACTATAAATATAGCCCCTAGTTATTGCCACCAAATCATTAAGAAGCAGAAGGACATGGGTAGTATGTGAAGATTACAAGGACTCCAATAATGAGGTCCTTTTTTGTCATGTTCTATTTTCTAGAATGTTTTGTTCACTTTGATGTCTTTGATAAGAGAATTTTATATCTTTTTGTTAAGTAAATAAATATTTTCCTTTAAAACAAATGTTGATGAATATTGTGATTTTAAAATATCATAAAATTTATATTTTAATTGTAATATATATATAATGCAATCGAAAAAAAGTGCAAGCATAAGTCAAGAGTGAGTGCAGCCAAAAGCAAGTGTGAGTTGGGAGAGAGTGTAAGTGCAGTCAAAAGAGAGTCTGAGTGCAGTTGAGAGTGAGTGTGAGTGTATTTGAAAGAGAGTGCGAGTGTAGTTGAGAGTGAGTGCAGTCAAAAGCGAGTGCGAGTGTAGCCAAAAGTGAGTGCACGTGCAGCTAGGAGTGAGTGAAACCGAAAGCAATTTGGGATTGAGTGCAACTAAAAGTGAGTGTGAATGTAATCCAAGAGTGACTGCAAAATAAATTGCATGAGCTGAGAGTGAAGAGGAAGTGTGAGCAAGGAAGCATAAAGTAGAAAGCAAAGTGTGATCAAGGAACAAGTGCCACTTCTTGTTCTAGAGAATTTAAAGGATTTATTTGAAAAATATCTAGGTAACATGGAAAGAAAGTCCTTACTAAAAGTATGAATGGCCAAGTTGGAAGTATGGATGCCCTAGCTAGCATTAAGAGGAATATTGAATCCATGGCAAACCTAGTCCAAGCATTTGATTCTACACTAGAAGTGATTTTCAAGGACGAGATGATTGAGAATGCTATAATGGTTCTTAAAACTAGAAGGTTAATATGTAAGCTTCATGGATATTGGCCAAGTCTTCTAAGATTTAAAATTGGATCAAGTGGAAGTCGGGTTTGAATTCAAATAACTCCATGACATTTCTTCTAAATGGATTTTTCCTCATTATTTTCAATAGTTTAAAAATAAGGGATAAAATAATAGATGGAGGTCCATGGTTTAGGGGTAAAGATGAATTATATTTAAGATCTTGGAGTGAGAATATTTCCATGGACATAGAAACTATTAAAAGGCTTTTGGTATGGATTAGGCTTTTTGGACTTTTTTATCAACTCATCAATAAGGATGTTTTGAAGAATAATAATAATACTCTATGTGAATTCATCCAGGAAGGACCAACTACTAAGGACAGAAGGCATGTTGTATACACTCGAAAATGTGTTTCCATGGATATTTTTAAACCTTTACCACAATTAATTAGGATTAAATCTGAATTAAGAGAATGAGATCAACAAGCGGATTATGAAAACTTTGCAATTTGATGTTGCAAATGTCATGAAACTGGGCACATGACAATACTACAAAGTGAATATGGAGGAAGAGATGGAATTTTTTGGGCATGAGGGTAGCTTCAATTTGAAACAAGAAGACCATATCATAGGAGAAACTAGGTCAAAAAAAGGATTTTCCACTCCTAATAAAGTGGCTAGAAAAATCCCTCTACATCATCAAATGACAAAGGCCATTATAGTTCACTCGAATCAACCATTAGAAGAAAAGAATGATATGGGGAATGAGGAAGTACAATTCATAAGTTCAAATATAGGATTTAAAGGTGTGAAGGAATAGGGGAAGGAAAATTTAGAACAAAGGAAGATGGGGAGATAAATTTTAAAGTAAATGAGGTGAAGGAGATCAAACTTAATCCAGGGTAATCACCTTTATTATCCTCAAGTAGCTGAAGATCTTCTCCTTACAATAAAAATGAATGTAGTATGAAGTGTATTCCTTACTCTTTAGGATATCAAGATCAATACAGTAAAGAAAATCTTATGGAGGATATCCAAGGAAATTTACGATTTTTAGGCCAACATAAGATAGTGATGACTTTGGAGGATCATCTATGTAATTTAGAGTTTTCAAGGAAACATAAAGAAGAAAATACTAATGAGGCTATTCCTTGCATTTTCGACTCTTTAGGGCAACATAAACCTTTAGAATACAAGTCTAATTTTGAACAATATAACAAATAAAAAAGGTTGATAAATATGAGAGTGTTGGTGGGAATAGAAGGAGAGTAATGCCATCAAAGTAGGAACAAAGAGAAAAAGAAACTCAAAAGGATATTGATATGGGAAACCAAATAAAAATATCACAAGTGTTAATAAGAAATGGGGCTAAGTCCACTAATAAGATAAAAAGTGTTGATGATGAAAATAATATCATAGAATATTATGGGTATGAATAAAACCCCTAAAAAAATAGTTATTAAGGAATTAATAGGTTGTTATAGCCCTCGATTTATTTTAATACAAGAAATAAAATTAAGCATTGAGGAATGTAAGGATGCTTTTAAGAAGATTTGGAAGACAAGTTGTTGTTTAGTAGTTTCTTCTATAAAAGCTTTAGGTGGTATTGCAATAATATGGGATAAATGCAAATGGGTTGGACAACTACTAGAAGCAAAAAGTAATTGGGTTGTTGGATATTTTTTAGGAAAGAGGAAAACATCAAAGTTAAATGTATATGCTCCAACTATAGTTACTCTTTGTGAAAGATGTTCGAAGGACTTTCACATATTATTGTCAAATACAATAATTGATTCATTGTGTTTTATGGATTCTTGGGGGTGACTTTAATATTGTTCCATATCCTTTGGAAAAAAAGGGTGGCATTATTCTAGCATTCTCTTGGGGGTGATTTTATTACTACTCATCATCTATTACTAGATGCAATATCTTGGCAGTGTAAGCATATTTATAGAGAAGAAAATTGGGTAGTAGATAAATTAGCGAATTATGGTGTTGATCTTCATCCCGGTGAAATTCAAATTTTAGAAAGCAATTGACCAAGTGAGATTTTATGTCTTAATCAAAATGATGTCAAAGAATATGGAAACATAGCACTTTGAGGAGATTGAAGAATATATTTAAAAGAACAAAAAAAAACTTTGATAAAAATATATATTGTAGCAAATGTAATATTTTAGTATTTTGATGAAAATGACCTAATAAAAAACACATATAACCTATTAAAAAATCTAAAATTTAATTGAAAAAATAAAATATTTATTTATTTTAACAAATTAATAGCACAAAACTAATATTTTATGTATATAATAATAATAAAAAAAATATAGACATTTTTCGCAGCACTGCCCAAACTTTTGAACTCGTTTCGACCATATCTCACTCATCTGAACTCGTATTGAGCTAAAATTTTGAGGTTAGATGCCTGAAAAACCCTAGAACGTCTCCACAAATGTTCATATCATTTGGATCAAAACAGATCCTAGAGCATCCCTATGTGTGAACGACATATTTGGCAAGTAGCTATGCGAGGGTTTCATCTGGGTTGAGTGCAAGCAACTCCAGAGGTTGGTTTTTAGGGCCTTCGGGCCCTAGAGGCCAATATTTTTATGGTTTATGATCAATATTTTAGTAGAAAATGTTGTAGGGGATACAATATGGGTTAGAAATTTGTCTTTCAACAGATCATACTGTGAACTTGAGTGACAATGGCTTCCAATTTGTTGCACAAAAGAAAAGTGAAAACCATATCTTTCCACGACGTCTAGGGCAAGGATTAAAGAGATCATGAAACAAGTTTCAAGTAGTTGATCAAAAAATGGCTCATATCTCAAGTGAATCTGGTGCTAAGGTGCACCCACAAAATAATTCTACTATGAAAACCCCTATCAAGGGTAAGAATTTCGAAGACTCGATCCCAAAAATGAATTTTTGGGATGCCCTTCATGGTGGACAGCCTCATCCCAATATTAATATCAATATTAGGGCTTACCATAAACCTCTAAGAATTCCAAAGATTGATCCCAGGAAAACGGATTCAGGATGTCTTAAAGCATCTGATGGAAATCCTATTGTTAAGCTTGATGTGGGTAACATTCAGACTGACATTGAATTGTTCCGAAGGAAAAAACATTTTTTGAGCTCTGGCGATTTGGCGAGAATCCTTCTGCACTGTCGACGACCGTGGCTCTAGGGTTTCAGTTCGAAAACCTCCTCCAGCGTGTTTGGGGTCTGTTGCAGGCCTCTGGTCTAGGATCTTTCGGTGTCCCGGGAGGGCCCAATGGGGTCTCTTCCTGGTTCTCGCGAGGGAAAAAAGACCTCTTATGCGGAGATTCTTCGAGAAAATCTTGCGTCCTCCTCTGCTGAAGCTCAACGCAGTGCCTTCCATCTGGTAGCCAAGAATGCGGGCAAGGGCTCTCCTGGGCACAGAATCAATGGATGTCTCCCGCAATCTGCATCAAGACCGAAATTAGTCATCGAACCAGAGTTTGTTGAAGACACGATAAACTACCGGACCACTCATGATCTGATTTGCAAATTCATGGGCATTCGACCCACCCTGCACTTTTTGCATTCCTGGGTGAGACAAAACTAGGAGCCAATCGGTGAGTACTCCTTATGGCCCATTAGCAATGGGTATTTCATTATTATTTTTTCTTCCCTAATGGATAGAAACAGAGCATTTGAATCAGAGAAGAGGAGCCATGGACCGGTAGGGTTATTTGTCCAGTCGTGGAGAGCGGGTTTCGACCCTCGCATTGAACCCATGGCTGTCCCGGTTTGGATTCGGCTGTATGCTCTCCCGATGGAGTTTTGGGGTGAGCGGATTCTTGAATTGATAGGCAACTCTATAGGTAGATTTTTGGGAGTTTCTAAGGATACCATTGAAGGAAATACTGCCATTTATGCAAGAATCTGTGTAGAATTGGATATTAGTCAACCGCTACCAGTTGAGATGGAATTGGAGCTAGCAGGACAATCTTGGGTACAGCAGTTAGACTATGAAGCCCTACCTTTCCGTTGTAGAGTCTGTCCAAATATCTTGAGCACCAATGCGGATGCTACATAGGGAATGTCAAATCGCTCCCGAGGAGGTAAGTCCACTTCGGCCAAGGAACCACCTATCATTCCCACTGGGTCTGAGGGCCAGAATGATGGCTTTGAACAACAGAAGAGGAGAAGAAATAAAAAGAGAAATGGTAAGGAGCAAGCTCTCCCCAAGCCAACAAATCGGTATGAAATCTTCAAATCTCTTGTGGATCAAGAAGACCAACCTATGGAAGGAGCAGATGGGATCCTTGAGGATAATATTATCCTTACTCATGCTCCTCCTTCCTCAACCCCTGTCCTTGAAACAGGAGATTGACTCCTCTGAGACTTTGCACCATGAAAACCTCGGGACTCTGGTTATCCACTCCCCAGCCTGACCCGTTATTAAAGATGTTTCCATGGGAATTGCAGAAAAGCTCGAGAGAAAGACCAGCTCTTGGAATTTCCCGAGGTGGAGAAGAGGTCGAAAAATGGTAATTCCCAAGGGGTGGGCGGGGAAATCCAATAAGGATCTAATTGCAGTGCAAGGGGATAAGCTAATCAATGGAGGATTGGCAAGAACAATTGATTCGTATTGCTCCCAAGGTTTCCAATGATTATACAATCTTGGAATGTGAGGGGTTTAAACAGTAGAACCCATCAATCTACTGTTCAAAGACTTTTAGAAAGAATTAAAACAGACTTTCTGCTCATTCAGGAAACAAAAATGTCATTAGACCTCATGAGTAAAACTGTCGGCCGAATCTGGAGGGGTGTTGGCCATATGGCAGTGGCTGCTCTTGGTGCCTCGGGAGGGATTGCTACTCTTTGGAATCCTTTGGCGTGGATAGCAGTAGATCATATAGCCTGGAGAGGGGTCCTAACATATCTTTTCAAGAATGTAGTTACAGCTGAACAAGTCTTAATTACAAATTTCTATGGGGCTCAGAATACCGAAGGTCAGCGGTTTCAATGGAAATCTGTCCAAAACATGAGGTCCTCCCGGGAAGATCTTGATTGGATTTTAGCTGGGGACTTCAATGCTAAATTATCCGCTAGAGATCAGGAAGGTGGCATCCCTGTTCTGGATACAGGGGATAGGCTGTTTATTGCCCACGTCCAGGCCTTTAACCTTGTTGACATCAAAGGCCCTGGTACAAACTTTACCTGGACTAATAAGAGAAGAGAGCCATATAGTAGGAGGGTTAAGCTTGACAGGTTTTTGGTCTCGGAGGAAGCTTATGTTAGATGGAATATCAAATTCCAGATCTTGGAGGGCCCAGTTTTCGATCACTCTCCCATTTCTTTGGAGGGAGGGACTATGTCAGGAAAGTATTACAAACCTTTTAAATTTGAAAATTTTTGGTTGCAAAAAGAGGACCTACGAAGGAAAATTCCACAGTGGTGGGAAGAAGGCCGTCCCCCTTTTGGAACAACTATGTTCAAAATTCACAAACGACTTCTCTATGTTAAGAGTAAAGCTGAAACAGTGGAAACAAACTAACAAATCTGATTTCCGGCTCCAACGGGCCCCCTTCTTTGGACAGATGGAATGAGGTGCAAAAACAATTCAGAGAAGGAATTATTTATGAGCATCTTAAATTTGAGGATGACGCCTTACGCAAAGCAGTTGAGGACATTGATAATCAATAAGAGATCTACTGGAGACAGAGAGCTAGAAATACTTGGCTATTAGAAGGAGACATAAATACTAAATTTTTCCATCGCTCTGCCTGTGCTAGAAGGCAATTGAATAACATGGAGTTCCTCCAATATGAGTTTGGAAACTCTTTTGACACTCTTCCTGATATGCATTCCCTATCTATGGAGTACTTCTCAAACCTCTTCAAGGAAAGTATGCAGCATGATGTGGAAGCTCAAAATGAGTCATTGAGGGAATTCCCTCTATTATTTCTCATGAAGAGAATCAGTCCTTTCTTAAGCCCATTGATCATGATGAACTCAAGAAGGTGGTCTTTGGGATGTGCACAGGAAAGTCGCCTAGTCCGGACGGTTTCCCTATTGAGTTCTTTCAGGCCTTCTGGGACATCTTGGAGGAGGACGTGTTGGCTGTCATTGAGGAATCCCGAATTAAAAAAAGAATGCTCAAGGCTCTAAATCACACCTTTATCACTTTAATTCCTAAAGGAGATGGGGGGGCTCACATTTCTGATTTCAAACCTATTGCTTTATGTAATGTGATCTACAAAATTATTTCTAAACTTATGGCTAAAAGACTAAAACCCCTTCTTCAAAATTTAATTTCCCCTGAGCAAGGGGGTTTTGTTGAAGGAAGACATATCTTGGATGGAGTGATCTTGGCTCAGGAGGCTATCCATTCTATGCATAATTCAGGTAACAAGGGAATGTTCATCAAATTGGATATGTCTAAGGCTTATGACAGAGTAGAGTGGGGTTTCTTGGTCAAGATGTTGGCAGCCTTTGGTTTTTCTCAGGACTGGATTTCCTGGGTCATGAGTTGTATCTCTACGCCTTCATACTCTGTTTTAATCAAGGGGCTTCCCTCGCCACCTTTTGGAGCCTCTCGGGGTCTCCGTCAAGGAGATCCCTGCTCTCCTTATCTCTTTCTTATCTTGGCTGAAGGTCTAGGTAGACTCCTGAGAAGAAGACGTCAAGGACAGATTACAGGAATTAAAATCGGAGCCAAAGTTTTGACTCATTTACAGTTTGTGGATGATACGGGCTTGGTGGGGGTTGCCAGCCTCAGAGAAGCAAGAGGAATCAAAGATACTCTTAACGTCTACCTTCGGGCTTCTAATCAAGCCATCAATGATTCAAAATCAAAAGTGGTCTTCTTCAACCTTGATCAAAGGTCGCAAGAGAGAGTTATGGAGATTCTGGGTTTCACTCGGACCTCCCTTCCTGTTGTTTATTTGGGGGTTCCTCTGCATTTCAAAAAACTGAAAGCTGATTTTTGGAAGGACCTGCTAGATGGCATCAAAGAGAGAATGAATCATTGGTCTCATAGATGGTTAAGCTATGGGGGCACACTAACTTTTCTGAAGTCTGTTATTCAGGCTATGCCTATTTACAAATTCTCAATTCTGGCCGCCCCTCCCTCAATATGGAAAGAGTTGGACAAAGCGGCTAGAAGTTTTCTTTGGGAAGGCGCCAATGGAGAGAGGAAATGGGCCTTGGTTGGTTGGGATAAGGTCACCCAGCCCAAGGAAAAAGGTGGGCTGGGCTTGAGAAGTTCCAAGTTTAACAATCGGGCCCTGGCTAGGAAACTGTATTGGAGGTGGATTTCCCAGCCTTCATCCCTCTGCAGCAGAATCCTTTCTAGCAAATACTTGGGTCTTGTTCCTCCCAACGACTTGGGCCACTATCCTCTGGAAGGTAATGGTTCTCTTGTGTGGCAGGCGCTCAAGCTTGGATATTGCATTATCAAAGATCAATTGTTCTGGAAAGTTGGGAGAGGGGAGAAGGCCCAATTCTGGACTGACTCTTGGGATCAGCATCCTCCTATCCTTGCAGTGTTTCCTGATCTGCTTCCGCTAAAAATAGCTCTTGAAGATAAAGGTTGGATTCATATTCAGACCTACTTCACTACCAGCCATTTGGGGGAGTATAAGGTTAAAAAATTTAAGCGGCTGGGTGAATGGCCTATTCCAATCCCTCCGGAGCAGGCCCCAACTCTGGAAAAACTTTTGGTGAAAGGTTTCTATCTGGGAGAGATGAGGAGGATGAGCTTGCTTGGGGCTTCGGGAACCTTGGGGTTTATTCTGTGAAGGAGGGCTATGCTTCGATCCTACCGAGCCCCCCCACACTCTTTTCCTGTTCATGAATGGAGGAAGATTTTGCATCCCAAGGGCTGGCCGAAAGTGAACTTCTTTGCTTGGCAACTGATGCATAATGGTATCTTGACCTTTGAAAACCTTAGAATTAGAGGCATCATTGGTCCTTCCCAGTGTGTTTTATGTTATAGGAATGAGGAAACTGTGAACCATCTTCTGTTTGATTGCTCTTTCACACAGCAGATTTGGCACCGTTGGTTCTCCCACTTTAAACTTCAGGTGCTTGGAGATTTGTCCCGGACCAATTTATGGGAAAGCTGGAAGAGAGGTAGATTTATTTCTAAAGCTCTTCGTACTGGCTGGGATCTCGGTTTCCTTTTTATTTTGTGGCAGGTTTGGTTGGAAAGAAATGCTCGTATTTTTCGTGAAACCTTCTCTTCGGTGGAGGGGATTTGGCAGGTCATCTGGAGAAAAGTTGTGGAAACCGTTGCCATCTATGCTGAGAAGGAAAACCAGTCAGATTCTAAGCCTTTGAGTGGGAGAGGTGCTGATATTGAGAGACAGGTAAGAAGTTGTTGGAAACCTCCCCCAGAAGGCTGGGTCAAAATCAATACTGATGGAGCTGCTAAAGGTAATCCGGGAAATGCTGGCAGTGGTGTTATTTGCCGCGATCATGCTGGGACTGTGCTATATTGGGAATTGCAAGGTCTGGGATATGCCACAAACAATGAAGCTGAGGCCTTTGCTATTAAATCTGCATCCATCTGGGCCGTCAAGCATGGTCACAGAAAGATAATCATTGAGTCTGATTCCCAAATCTTGGTTGGTGCTCTTGATTGCCTGAGGAACTTTGCCTTAAAAGCTTGGAGGCTCCGGATTTTGGTTTCCCAAATTTTAGAGCTTTGGAAGGAAATTGAGGATGTGATTCCTTTTTATGCTAGTAGCGGCCGATTTCCTTGCTAAGTTGGGTGCTGAGAGAGAGGTTGGGATTCATCTGCATAGCAATTTTTCTGTGGAGAATGTCGAGATCAGACAAGGTCTTGAACAATTTCTAAAATAATGTGCAAAGTTTTTTTTGCTAAGGGTCCTTTTTGTCATGATTTTATGACATGTTGTCCTGTCGCGGCCGTTGGCTGGTTACTGTCGCGATATCGCGACAGGTTGAGCCTCTGCAGTCTCCGACTGGTTTCTATCGCGATATCACGACATGTCGCGTTATCGCGGGTCGCGATTCCGCGACATGTTGTGATATCGTGACATGTCACGTTAACGCGTGACGCGATCCCGCATCTTGTCATGATATCGCGACATGTCGCGATATCGCGACATGTCGCATTTTCGTGCCTCGCGATTCCGCGACACGTTGCGATATCGCGACAGGTCTCGCTTTCCAGGTTCGATTGGTGTTTTTACCGCGCTCTCATTACCTTCTTGAAGTTGAATAGCAATGTAAATATTTCGTCGTGTTTTCGTGACAAGTTTGAGTTTTGGAAGCTGCATGGTTCTTCTGTCGTGATTTCGCGACACTTTTGGCACTTAGGCGGCTGGGTGGAAAATTGTCGCGATATCGCGACCTGTAGTGATGATGCGACTTCGAGTTGGTTTTTGTCGCGATTTCACGACAGGTTGTGCCCTCCTGGTCTCTGGCGTATTTCTTGCGCGATTTCACGGCATGTTTGGCTCCTTTGCGACTGGGTGGTTTTCCGTCGCGATATCGCGACCTTCATGAGGCTTGAATGTTGTTTTCTGTTTCTGTCGCGCTTTCGCGACGCTTTCTGCGGGTGGCTGTCGAGGGCCCTTCCTGTCGCGATTTCGCGACATGTCGCGATTTCGTGACATGTCGCGTTATTGCGCCTGTTGGTGCCAAAGTGGCCGTGATGGGTTTTCCTATCGCGATTTCGCGACATGTCGCGTTTTCACGACATGTTGCTGTTTCGTGCCTTCCATTCTCTGTGCCTTGCGATTCCTAGCGTTGCCTTTGTGCGCATTCCTTGCTGTTTTGCTTGTGGCTCTGGCTCGGGATGTGTTCTCTCCCGCTTGTATCTGGTTCTTGTTTTAATACAAGTTTTCATTTTTTCAAAAAAAAAACATTCAGACTGACATTGAAGATTTCAAAAAAAGAGGACTAATTTGTCGGTTCATGGGTTTTTGTCCGATTCTATCTACTTTCCAAGTCTGGGCTGCAAAAAGCTGGAAAAGTAAAGGTGAGTTACAAATCTCTATTTATCCAAATGGTTATTTTCTTGTTTTATTTGCTAATAATGAAGATAGAGAGAAAAATTTTCAAGGGGATCCTTGGTTTTTTGGAAGGGCAGGGATTTTCATGAAGCCCTGGCATACTAAATTTAAAGCAAAATAAGAGATGCCTTCTATAGCTCTCGTGTGGGTTAAACTCTTTGGCCTCCCTATTGAATTTTGGAATCCTACTATTTTTCCTTCAATTGGAAACTCTTTAGGAACTTTTATGATGACTGCTAATTGTACTCAAAATTTTGAACATATTATTTATGCTTGGATTTGTGTTTTAATGGATTTTTACAAACCCCTACCTAAAAATATCACATTACAATTTGGGGAAGACACTTGGGAGCAAGTAGTGGAATATGAGAACATTCCTTTTCATTGTAGAATTTTCCATGAATATGGTCATTTGGCCAGTGCTTGCCCAAATAAAATTCCTGATCAAAAGAAAGAAGATATAAACTTAGCAGGTTTCCAAATACCTAATAAGAAGAACACTCAGAAAAAACCAGTTATGAAGGATCAATCAAATTCATCTGCTAATATGTTTGAAATCCTTTCCATAAATGATGTCCCAAGTGAGGAAGAGGAAATAATGGAAACTAAAATCTTAGAAACACAATTTAAATATGAAGGGAAGAACTTAGAGACAAACCAACAAATCAAAGGTTTTCAATAGAAAAAAAAAGGAGAAAATTTACACAAGAAAAACAATATTTTAAATGTCAAAATTTCAAATAATATAGGTCCCAATATAGACTATGTTGAACCATATAGTAAAATTTTGGTTGTGTATGAGCATTCTTCAAGGTTAGAAGCCATCTCATATTCAATTGGAATAAGTCAAGAAACAGAGAAAAAAAATTGAAGATGGATTCTAATCAAAAAGTAGGTCGCAAGACCAATCAATATCATATGGTAAAAGAAGGTGAAAATCTTGTAGAGGAAGGTAATATTAATGCCCTTCCCAACTTTTTTAGCCCTGGTATTAATGAAGATCATCACTTGGAATATTAAAGGACTCAAAGGGAGTCTTTCAAAACAAAATGAAATTAGAAGAATGATTTAGGTAAATCATCCACATCTTGTTTTCCTTCAAGAAACAAAGATGTCAATGGAGGATATGGACTTAATTGCCAATAAAATTTGGCCAACTAGAAAAGTGGTTTCCCTTAGTTCCCAAGGGACTTCGGGTGGCATTTCTTGTCTTTGGGATCCAAAAGAGGTAGTTATTCACCATATGGTTGGTAGTTGGGTTTTATTGGCTATAGCTATTCAAAGTAGACATTCCAACCAGATTATGCTCTGCATTACTATTTATGCTCCAAATTCTTTGGAGGAAAAAATAAGATAGTGGGAGAATATTACTCATATTATCTCTTATTTTCCTAAATCTTGGATCTTGATCGGAGGATATTTCAATACCATCCTCTCTTTGGATGAGAAAAGAGGGGGAAATAGAAATTTGGACAAAAGCACTAACCTCATGAGCGAATATATTGCAAACCTCCATCTTGTGGATATCCAACAAGATAATGGCCTTATGACTTGGTCTAACAGAAGGTAAGGCTTAGCTTATATAATGGAGAGATTGGATAGGTTTTTGCTCTTTGAAAATTTTGTAATCCATGGTCACATTACTAAAGTGAAGACTCTTAATAATGTTGTTTCGGATCATTGGCCAATCATGGTGGAAATATGGAAAACGAATGTGAGTTTCTCTCCTTTTTCGTTTTCAATTAATGTGGCTTAGAGACATTTCCTTCAGACCTCATGTGCAACAATGGTGGAAGGAAGGTAAACCTAGGCATGGGACTAAGATGTTCTGTTTTTCCAAAATATTGCAATACAGTAAATCCAAAATCAAGACTTGGAACTGGAAAGAGTTTGGGGATGTTCATAAAAAAACATGAAGTTATTGCTCATATTGAAAATTTGAATAAGAAAATCTGTTTAGATGGCCTCACAGAGAAGAGAAGTGCAGATGAAATTAAACTCACAACTTAGTTAGAGGAATTGGAAAAAAGAGAAGAAATCTTATGGAAGCAAAAATCTAGAATTCAATGGCTCAAAGAAGGAGATCGAAACACAAATTTCTTCCACAAATGTCTTCTAGCTCGAAGATCTCACAACTTTATTTCTTCCTTAAAATCAGATTCTAGTGATGTTGTTTATACTTGGGATGGCATGAACTCTATTGTTGTTGATTACTTTTCCAATATTTTTTCTGCTACTCCCCTTGACATTATGGTTTACATCTGTTTACATTAGTTTGTTCATAGCATCTTTCAATTAGGGTTCATTATGGTTTCTAAGATCCATATTTCACGAGCCTACTATAGACATTGTAACCTATATATTCATATTCATTATCAATACAATTGTTCGCTTTTCTTACATGGTATCATAGCGGGACCTGGGCGGTTTAAGGCAGCTCACAGTTTGGATCCAGCATGCTTCCTAATGCGGCCTGTAGGTTGACTGGCATGCTTCTCGAGGCAGCCCGTAAGCTGATTGGCATGCTACCAGAGGAGGCCCATAGGCACAGATCCCAAGGAGTGGGATATACTGACGCAACCCGTAGGCCCAACATCTCCCACCATAAGGTGGCCTAGGAGAAGGCCCACAGGTTCGACAACATCCTGCTGTCAGACCTGACAGGCCGACAATGGACAGCACGGCCTCCCAGGTGGGGATCAGACCCAAACCATAGCCCCGTGGGTCCAACGCATAGCCGGGAGGGTAGGCACACCCTCCTAGGTGGGTATCAGCCCCAAACCCGAGGGCAGGAGTGCCCTCGGGTCTGACAAACCCTGACAAGGGGACCCCTTAGTGTATATTAGTAGGTTATTATTATTACATTAGTTTGTTCGTAGCATCTTTCAATTAGGGTTCATTATGGTTTCTAACATCCATATTTCATGAGCCTACTATTGACATTGTAACCTATATATTCATATTCATTATCAATACAATTGTTCACTTTTTTGACATGGTATCACAGCAGGACCTGGGCAGTTTGAGGCGGCCCGTAGTTTGGATCTGACACACTTCCTAAGGTGGCCCATAGGTTGACTGGCATGCTTCCCGAGGTGGCTCATAGGCTGATTTGCATGCTACCCAAGGAGGCCCACAAGCACAAATCCCAAGGAGTGGGATCTGCTGATGCAACCCGTAGGCCCGACATCTCCCACCATAAGGTGGCCTAGGAGAAGGCCCGCAGGTCTGACAACATCTTGCTGTCAGACCTGATAGGTCGACAACGGGCAGCACGGCCTCCCAGGCGGGGATCAAACCCAAACCATAGCCCCATGGTTCCAACGCACAGTCGAGAGGGCAGGCGTGCCCTCCCAGGTGGGGATCAGACCCAAACCCGAGGGTAGGAGCGCCCTCGGGTCTGACAAACCCTGACAAGGGGACCCCTAGGCGGCTTGGATCGGTCAGTGAGGGTAGGAACGCCCTCCATCGAATTTGACCTGATGATAAACTCTCGGGCATGGATCCCAAGGCTCAGACATAGACCTCGACACGCAAACCTGATGGCACCCACGTGCGCTCGGGCATAGATCCTGAGACACTGACTCAAAACGTGGCATGTGGCGACCAAACGCGACCTCGGGCACAGATCCTAAGGTGCTGACATGGCATACAACCACTAGACCTGGACCAGACACGACACATGGTGGACAGTCATTGGACTCGGACGTGACACGTGGTGGACATCTAGACCTTGATCGAACTCAAAACAACTCGGGACTCGACAAGTGGTATACTGCCACTGGACCTGACAAGTGGGTGACACGTGGTGGACTGCCACGCGCCACCCGACCAGACTGACCATGCCACGTGGTGGTGACCAAAATTTTTAGCGGGGGGGACTGACTGCCCGTAGGGCAGTCAATTGTTAAAGGGCTTGAAAGCCCTTTTAAGGCCCAACTTTTCCTCCGTGCGGGCAATGTGGGATTAATCCCACAGTTTCCCCGCCCGTGCGAGGAGTGAAGGGAAAGGGAAACTCCTTCCCTTCCCTTCATGTCGGGGAAGCTAGCCCGACCGGCCGCGAGGCCAGCGCTAAGGTGCTGCTCAACGGGAGGTCGGGGTTTCAAGCCCCGTCGGGGCCAAAACAAGGTAATTTTTTTTTAATTTTTTTTATTTGCAATTTTTTTTAGTTAAAGTTTTTTTTATTATTTTTTTTAATAATTTAAACTTTGAACATATTTTTTTATTAAATCAATTTTTATTTCAATATTTAAATTGATTTATTTAAAATATATATTGTTTAGTTTTTTTATTATTAATTAAAATGATTTATTAAAACTTTTCTTAAACTATTGCAAATTAAAAATTAAAGAAATATTTTTTTGCAACTTTGATATTTAAAGGTGCTAGTGTTTTCTCACCAAATGGAGATATAAGACATAACAAGAGCACATTTTTTTTGTCGCAAATTAGACAAACTCTTCTCAAACCTTGTTAGTTTTGCAAAATCCAAGAGGGACAACATCATAGACATTTGATTCTTTCTTGCACAAATAGCAAACAAGGAGACTGAATTTTTTTTTGTAAATTTCAAAGGCAAAGTGTGCATTTGTTTTCTCCAAGGGGGGATATAAGACATAAAATTGCACATTCTTTTTTGCAAAAAATTGAGAAGAAATTGTAACCTTGGGTCCATCAAAAACTAAGTCGTTTGTCGACTAGTTCTGGAAGCCTTCCAAATGCGGGTCGTGTGTCGACTTGTCTTGGAAGGAGTGCTCAAAATTGTTAATTTTGCAAAATTCAAGGGAGAAGACAACATTGTACTTCTTTTGCAAAATTGGAAAACAAAGTAGGAGACATAAAAATATCATTTTTTGCACAACACAAAACACACATTTTGTTGCAAAAATTAAAAGGTGCATTTTCGATTTTACTCGACACCTTTATTGGAAAATTAGGTGCATTTTCGGTTGCATCCGACACCTAGGTGATAAGCATTTTGAGGGCATTCTTGTTTGATTATTGCATTATTTCTTTTGCAATTATAATTCATATAATAAAGAACACACTAAACCCCAAAATTTCATAAATTTGTGTAAATATTTGCACAGATATAAAGCCACTTGATATTCTCTCCTCAATCAACAAAACCCCTAATTCACTCTTATTTGTTTGGCTTAATTTCCTCCAACTTTTCATCCTTCTTGAAAGGAGTTAAGGCAGGTGCCATTAAATATCTATTTGAGTGAATTATATTTTGATACTCTTTTAGGGTAATCAAAAGAAAGAACAAGTTTTTTAAAGGAACCTTAAAAGTTGCAATCCTTTGCACTAAGGGGGATAATTCCTTTCTTCCTTCAAACATAGGTTTTGATAAGAGGGACATAAAACTTGTCAAGGCAATCAGAAAAGTCCAAGTCATCAACATTAAACCTTTTCTTTTAGACTTCCTAATAGCAATCATGCTTGAAGTACTTACAATAAGAAAGGACAAATTGGTGAACTTTTTTTTTTTGATCAAATTGCCTAGAAAGCATAGTTTTGCACAAATTGTAAAAATGACAACCAAGACACCATTCAGTGTTGGTTTCAAAATAAGCAAAACTAAAATGCTAAAGGCACATCATAGAAGCCATCTTTCTAGTGAAGTGTCTCATTCTGATTCTGTTTCTGGTTCAATGATAGCACAAAGAGTGCTAAATTGCTAAAATAGTTTTGTAGAGGGAAAACACATGTGTCCCTTGGGCAAAAACACCATTTTATTTCTCTCTCTTTTTTTAGGCTTCATAAATAGCATAAGTATTTTGTTTGAAGACCTTACAATAAGGGGTGCTTGTAACTTTTTTAGGCTTCATAAATAGCAAAATCTAGGTGTTTGAAGTACTTGTAACAAGAGGAGAAACTTTTTGTGATGTAAAATTGTCTAGGAGGCAATATTTGTAAAATCCTTCACAACACTCTTGAGTTGCATACTTTTTGCAATTGAGGGGGGATATTCATTTCTTTTCTTCACTGATTTTTGTAAATAGGGAAGATGACTTATAAGGGTGCATTTTCGGCTTTGACCGACACCTTAGTCACACTTCCTTCAAAAATTAATTACACTATGTTTTGCAACAAGAAGGGGGGAACTTATAAGGGTGCATTTTCAGAAGCGACCGACACCTTAGCTACCTTATCTTTTACAAATTCATATTGTAAATGAATGAACCTTGTATAAAGTGATCTATTCTACTACACCTAGCGATTGCAGTGGCTGGTTACCCATGCAAATTCGGTTGGATGATGTGATTAGCATAAGGACATTTGTTGACGTGAAGAAAAAGCAAGGAATGACCCATTTTTTTCTTAGGAGCAGCCAAAGCACTGTGACAGAGCAAAGAACTAGCAGATCAACATCTTCTTCACTGTATTGGGGCAGTTATATACTTAACCAAATATTATTGTATGGGGGATGATAGTATAGCTAGTAGTTATATTATTACCCAAATAATGTAATAAGGGGGGATGTTAGAGTTACTATTCTATGGTAACTATTATATTACCTCATTTGGTAATAATCTCCTATCCTAGGTTAGTTACGCTAACATCTATTGTTAGCACATATGTTGTTAGCGTATATTAGTAGGTTATTATTATTACATTAGTTTGTTCATAGCATCTTTCAATTAGGGTTCATTATGGTTTCTAAGATCCATATTTCACGAGCCTACTATAGACATTGTAACCTATATATTCATATTCATTATCAATACAATTGTTCGCTTTTCTTATAGATTCTTGGGATGGTCACAAGTCTTTGATAACTCAGTTTCTCGATTGGAGGCCTTGGATGGAGGAGCTTCACTGAGCTAATTGGATAAAGGTGGCTAATTACTGTCGGTACCATCTCGGTAATTCAAAGGTTGGTAGATATTGGATCCCTATTGAGGACTGGCCTATTCAAATCCCAGGAAGACAAAGACAAGATATCCAAGGCATCCTTCATATGAGATCCCTCTCTTGGTCCCATGAAAATGATTGTTTTGGATGGAACAACACTACTAAGGGTGAGTATTCAGTTGCTCAAGGTTATTTGACCTTATGCCATAATAATCCCAACCATTCTTCTAACATATTTTCTCGATTGTGGGCTCAAAAGCTCTGGCCTAAGGTGAGGTTCTTTAATTGGTTGTTATTGCATCGTAGGGTGCTTACTGGTGAACAATTTATGAAGCGTGGTTTTCATGGCCCTTTTAGATGTGAAATGTGTGAAGAGAATGTAGAAAATATCAACCATCTTTTTATTGAGTGTACTTTAGCCTTTGAGTTATGGAGGAGAATGGCCACTTTACTTGTCTTATAGTGGTCCAATTTTTTTACTTTTGAATAGCTTTGGAGGGATTGGCCTAATCAAGAGGGTGTTGATCATTTTATTAGGAAGTTAGTTTGGATGGGTTCTACCATTCTTCTTTGGAATATTTGAAATGAAAGGAACAACCAAATTTTTAATCAAGATAGGAAGGATATTCACTATATTTGGCAAAATACCATAGCCAACTTAGTTGAATCAGTCCATCATCTCCTTAATCACCCCCAAAACTCCCACCAAATATGGGATCAAGTGATGCAAATATTGAAGATTAAACCTTCTAAGGGCAACCAAGGGAATGTGAGTATTAGTAAGATGGATAGGAATAGAAATTGCCAACCTCCTCCTAAGGATTTTGGAAAAGTCAATACTGATGGAGCCTCTAGAGGGAACCCTGGAAAAGCTAGTGTGGGAGGAATTGGTAGACTTTCGGATGGCTTCCTGGTTTTTACTTTTCTTGAGAATTTGGGTATTCTTTCCAATAACCTTGTTGAGGGGTATGGTATCCTCGGAGGCCTTCGAGGAGGCTACTAAGGTTGGATGGGAAAAGGTGTTAGTTGAGTCCGAATCTCAACTTATGATTAATCTCTTGAAGAATCCTTATAATAATCATAAGGTGGATTGGAGAATAAAAAGAATTATTGAGAAGATTCAGTTAATCCAGATGGGATTTTTGAAAGTTGATTACAATCATGTGGTTAGAGATCAAAACAAGAGTGTTGATGTTTTAGCTAATTGGGCTTTGGACAAAGGTGATCTTACTTGTTATGGCCACCCTCCTATATGGTGGGCTTCTCAAATTAGGGAAGCTCTTCTTTCTATCATTTCTTTGGATGGCTCCAGTTTTGAAGGTACCTAGTTTCTTCTTGTTTTTTTTTTTTGCTTCTCTTTGGTCCATTCAATTTTTTTTAGTTCCCTAGCTCATTCTATTCTTTATTTTGTTTCATTTGTTGATTCTTGCCTTAATAGTCTACTGGTCTAGATAGGTCATTGTTTTGTTCATTTTTTATTTCTTTTTTCTTTTTTGTTTTTTTTGTTTAGTTTTTTAAGGTGGGTGGGTTTTTTATTTTTTTTTGTTTTTGTGTTCTTTGTGTTGTTTTTTGTTGTTCTTGTGTTTTTGTTGTTTTGTTTTTTTTTATGTTTTTTGTTATTGTTCTTGTGTTTTTTTCGTTCTTGTTCTTGGGTTTCTCTTTGTTTGTGTTATTTCGTGTTTTTATGTGTGAGTGTTTTCTATGTTTTTTGTTTTTGTTTATTGTCTATTGTTGGTTGTTTTTTATTTTTATTTTATTTTTTAATTTTTTAGGTTTTGGTTGTGTTTATTTTTCATGTTTTTTTTTTAGTTATGTCTTTGTAGTGTTCTGTTGTTTTTGTCTTATTTGTGTTTTGTTATGTGGTTCTTGTGTTTTTCTATGTGGTTTGTGTTGTGGTTTTTTTATCTTATTGTGCGTGTTTGGTTGTGCTTTTGTTTTTGACACACTCAAGGAGCATGTTTTTTATTTTATTTTATTATTTTTGTTGTTATTTACTTATTTTTAAACTGGTTTTGTGTGTTTGTTTTCTCATTAAGTATGTCAAAGGTGGTAGGCCAGGTCCGAGTCCTGGGCATTTTTGGCGGAATGGATGCCCCTGCCTCCTTGAGTCTTACCCGAAAATGGCATCCTTTTTGGGATGTTTTCCACAAATAAAAAATAAATAAATAAATATAAAATAATTTGATATTTATAATTCTTATAGTCAAGTTAAAACAGTCGAGGTGAACGAACAAAACCTGCATTTGAAGGTCACTCGCTAATTCATTTAACATTTTAGCATTTTAAAAATGGATGTCTTTGTTAAGTTCATGTTTTTTTATAAAGGGAAAAAGTACATTTATATTAAATTAAAGTAAAAAATTTATAATAAAAAAAGAGTGGGTGGAGTAATACATTTCATAAGATTAAAGTAATTTTTATTAACAAAAATTAATAAAGAAAGCCACCAACAAAAACACAAATTTAAAAAAAAAATATATATATATATATATATATATATATATATATATATATATATATTCAAGTTAAAACAGTCGAGGTGAACGAACAAAACCTGCATTTGAAGGTCACTCGCTAATTCATTTAACATTTTAGCATTTTAAAAATGGATGTCTTTGTTAAGTTCATGTTTTTTTATAAAGGGAAAAAGTACATTTATATTAAATTAAAGTAAAAAATTTATAATAAAAAAAAGTGGGTGGATTAATACATTTCATAAGATTAAAGTAATTTTAATTAACAAAAATTAATAAAGAAAGCCACCAACAAAAACACAAATTTAAAAAAAAAATAATATATATATATATATCCATCCGTGTTTTGATTTACAGGCCCTCCCAATTCGAATATTCGCGTCAAACAAATGTGACAAAAATAGAGTCAAGCAAATTTGACAAAAAATAGTAGAACTAAGCACCGCGTGGAATCCATATTTTAGTCCATACGAATATTTTCCACGAAACTTCAGTGGGCAATTATTTCATATCGTCAACACTTTGACACTCTTACCACGTTTAGTAGCCTATTCTATAATTAAAATTTAATTTCTCATTAATATTTGTTTATTTGTCAAGTCGAAATTATTATTTAAAATACATATTTTTCACATTTATATTTATTTATTTGTCAAACCTTAGGTCGAGATTCTATTTAAAATACATATTCTTCATATCATGTGATTGTGTGTCATATTAATGGTACCAAATGTCTAAAATAAACTAATTAGAGATATAAACAAATTAATAATATAAAAAATTAAGATTCTTATGTCTAAAATAAATTAATTAAAAATATAAATAAATTAATAATATTAAAAATTAAGATTTCTATTGTTTCAAAATATGGTGGCCCTTTTTTAAAAAATAAAAAACTAATATGAAACTTTTATTTATATATTATATTTGAGATGGTATGGCTGGAAGGAACAATCCATTTAACAAAGGAACAATGAATCTGCATCAAGCAAAAGAAAATGGGTGTACGGTGTGAGGCCCAATTTTCTCTCTTGAAAAGTCTCCATAGAATTTCCAGGCAGGCAAAAGACAACCGCGCGGAATTTCACGGTACACGCAACCCTTCAATTTGAACCAGGGTTCGAAACTTCCCATTCAATGGAACGCGTGGAAAATGGGTATGAGGCCCAATTTTCTTTCTTGAAAAGTCTCTGTAGAATTTTGAGGCAGGCAAAAGACAACAGCGCGGAATTTCACCATACACGCAAGTAGGCAACCCTTCAATTTGGACCACTGTTCGAAACTTCCCATTCAAGGCAATGCGTGGAAATTTCTCTCTTGAAAAGTCTCCGTGGAATTTTAAAACTGAGGGAAGTGGAACTTTCCAAAGTTTTTCATTTTAAAAAGATCTCTTTCAATTTTTAGTAAGTATTTATTAGTTTGTGATTTTTAAATCAATAAAAATATTTAACTCTTGCAATGCCTTTGTACGTGCTAACGCTTGTAAGGCTCTCAATTCTTCCAATGTAAGGTTGTCTGGTTCTCTTGCTTCTCTCAACGTAATTATCATCAACGTTATGCTGGCGCTCTAACGTCCTCGTCCTCGATGGCTCTTGGCTTCTCTTCAATGCATGAAACTAATAACTACCTTCCTTTGCTGCATGCTTGTTGATGATGTTGAATTAGTGCTTGGTTACTTTTCCAATGATAATTCCAAGCTTTTCAACTAGACAAATAGTATGTCTTTTGGATGACTATACTCAACATATATTTAATCTGTGCTCTAAAATAATGTCTTCTTTCGCTTTGAATAATCAATAGAAAGTTGATATTTTTCTTTCTCTTGAAATATATTTAACAAGTTTAAACCTGGTAAAAATCAACTTTTGCACTATTTTGAAGACTTTAATTTTGAAATCTATTTGTACAACTTTTAAACTTTGAAATTGGTGCTCAATAAACTTAACAAATAACTAGATATAAAAGTTTAACTAATGAATCTTTTGCACCTTAGTTGCATACCTTGTTAATCTCAGTTTTGTAGGTCCAAAAAGACTACATACTTAGCAAAATTTTGTAAAATTGGCTAAGGGTTGAGAAAAACTTTAAGAGCAATGTTAAATTTTGGTAAGGTGCAAAATCCACGATCAACACAGTCAAACAACACCCAATAGAAATTGGAGTAGTGGAATTCGAAAAAGTAATGTAAAATTCGCTAGGTGTTGAGAGAAAAACCTCAAGGGTAGCATTAAATTTTGTCAGAGTGCAAAATCTGCGGTTAGCGCAGTCAAACAAGGCCTAGCGAAATCTAGAAGAGTGACTGCAGCCCAAGGTTATTGTCTGCAACAAAAGGCCACATGCATAGCAAGTTCGATAAAATTGGCTAAGCGTTGGAAGGAAACTGTACTAAGTGGTGGCAATGTTAAAATCCACAAAAATGAGAAGCCCACAGTCAACACAGTCAAACAGGGGCTAACGAAATTCAAAGTAGTAGATTTTGAATACAAAAGGGTGATGCAATGTTAAAGTCCATTGAAAACCAACACAAGATCAAAATTTTGTGGTCAACATGATCAAACAGTGCCCAAAAAAAAAAGTAGCAAATTTCGGAGGATACCGTAGATTGTTTCAGAGCTCTCATTTCATGGTCAAATTGGTCAAACTTGACCCGACATAATTTGAAGCAACAAATTTCAAAGATGAAAAGAATGCAATAAAACTTGAAGAGTGTCAACGAAAAGAACCGGGGAAGATCAAGCATCGCTAGAATAAATATTTGCTTTCATTTTTAGTTACAGATCTATAGATGAAAAGTGTGATCAAGAACAAAGGACAATCTAGATCAACCTGCAACCAGTTTAGCTATCAGATTCAATTGAAGCTTGAGCAACTTGCAGAGATCAGAGTTGTAGATTTCATGGAGCGTAGCTCCATTCTCTTTCTTGAAAGCCAATAAGAGGTCGCCACCTCAGTATTCTGTTGATCTGACATGAAAATCCTTGTAATATTTCCATTCTTTTATTGTTATTGTAAAATCTATATAAAGAGGTCAAACCCTCATTTTTAAGAGTCAACTTTGAAGTGTTTGCCTAATATATTATTGTAAATTTGCTAAGAAATCAATAAAATAAGTATTACTTGTATTTTTACCTCAAACTCATGTTTTCATTCTATGAATTTATTCTGTAAATTAATTTTTGCTACTATTGTTATGATTAGTCAATTTTGATGATATTGGATTGCTAATTTGGAGTAAATTGGAATGGTTCATGCCTAAAAAAATTTTGTAGATGACTTATTTTTCTATTAGTCTAAATATTGATCTAATTTTGCTATTTGGATTATTAGCATTTTAGATGTTTGAAATAGTTCTTTGAGTGTTTCATTATTCTTTAATGATGAAGATGACTAGTTTTGAATGTTGTTAGTCTTAAGTGTGGCATACTAAAAATGTGATTGATCATAGGATTCTTGATATTTGTCAATGTTGTTAGCTTTATTCGTTCATTATTCATTCAATCATTTTCTAACCCTTATCTCATTTATATCCCTAAACTTATACCTTTAATTGAGCTAAATTGAGTCAACACCAATTAATTGACATGGTATACCAGCCTACTCTAGAGGTTGGATTAAAGCAATCTTTAATCTATCAAATATCGGGGTTCGAGTTGTGATTAGCAAGTGTACATATCCAATAAATTCATATATTTATAGTCACAGTTCAAGTTTTCCTTGATGTTAATTCAGACCCCAACAGTTTTGGCACACCCGGTGGGACCTTAAAGACACATTTTCTTTTCCCTATCCATTTCTTTGAGAATACTCAAAGGAACCAAGATTTAGTGAATTATCTTGACCTCATTCAATAAAGAGAGCAAATTCACTTGGTGACTCCTTGAGTGCATGAATCCAAAAAAAAAACCACCCTAGTATAGTAACTTTTTCATGAATACTAGGTCAATTGTTAAAAATAGTCATGACCTTGTTATATTTTACAAGCTTCCCTTAAGAGGGTCCAATATCATAAGAAATTTATTCCCAAACTCATTGGAAAAATAAGTCACAATTGAACCACCCCCTGCAGTGCCTCTAAGACAAATTCCACCAAGAATCCTACCTACAATGGCTCAAAACATTAATTAGAACCAACCCCCACAAAATTATCCCAGTTGGAATACTTTTGGACTGCTCGGACTTGCTAATAGACATGACATTCTTCAAGATATTACAAAATCCATACCCAAATTTGATGGTATTGAAAATACAACATATAAGTATTGCTAAGACATATTGAATTTAGCAGTTATTCTCAATATCAAGAATCATCATGTCATAGTCAAACATCTAGCCCTTTATTTTAGTGGAAAGATCTTGTACTGGTTCAAAATCTTAGAAGATAAAACCATCACCTCGTGGGAAAAACTAGCTAGTCCTTTTGTAGAAGAATTCAATGAGTCATATGATTTTTTTTTCCTTCTAATTTAATTTACAACTATGCAAAAATATCAGCATGAGCTAGTCTCAGAGCTCTCATTTCATGGCCCAATTTTCTCTCTTGAAAAGTCTTTATAGAATTTCCAGGTAGGCAAAAGACAACCACGCGGAATTTCACGGTACACGCAACCCTTCAATTTGAACCAAGGTTCGAAACTTCCCATTCAATGGAATGCATGGAAAATGGGTGTGAGGCCCAATTTTCTTTCTTGAAAAGTCTCTGTAGAATGTTGATGCAGGCAAAAGACAAAAACGTAGAATTTTACCATACACGCAAGTAGGCAACCCTTCAATTTGGACCACTATTTGAAACTTCCCATTCAAGGCAATGCGTGGAAATTTCTCTCTTGAAAAGTCTCCGTGGAATTTTAAAACTGAGGGAAGTGGAACATTCCAAAGTTTTTCATTTTAAAAATATCTCTTTCAATTTTTAGTAAGTATTTATTGGTTTGTGATTTTTAAATCAATAAAAATATTTAACTCTTGCAATGCCTTTGTACGTTCTAACGCTTGTAAGGCTCTCAATTCTTGCAATGTAAGGTTGTCTAGTTGTCATGCTTCTCTCAACGTAATTCTCATCAACGTTATGCTGGTGCTCTAACATCCTCCTCCTTGATGGCTCTTGGCTTCTCTTCAATGCATGAAACTAATAACTACCTTCCTTTGTTGCATGCTTGTTGATGATGTTGACTTAGTGCTTGGTTACTTTTCCAATGATAATTCTAAGCTTTTCAACTAGACAAATAGTATGTCTTTTGGATTACTATACTCAACATATATTTAATCTGTGCTCTAAAATAATGTCTTCTTTCGCTTTGAATAATCAATAGAAAGTTGATATTTTTCTTTCTATTGAAATATATTTAACAAGTTTAAACCTGGTAAAAATCAACTTTTGCACTATTTTGAAGACTTTAACTTTGAAATCTATTTGTACAACTTTTAAACCTTGAAACTAGTGTTCAATAAACTTAATAAATAACTAAATATAAAAGTTTAACTAATGAATATTTTGCACCTTAGTTGCATACCTTGTTAATCTCAGTTTTGTAGGTCCAAAAAGACTACATACTTAGCAAACTTTTGTAAAATTGGCTAAGGGTTGAGAAAAACTTTAAGAGCAATGTTAAATTTTGCTAAGGTACAAAATCCACGATCAGCACAGTCAAACAGCACCCAATAGAAATTGGAGTAGTGGAATTCGAAAAGGTAATGTAAAATTCGCTAGGTGTTGAGAGAAAAACCTCAAGGGTAGCATTAAATTTTGTCGGAGTGCAAAATTTGTGGTTAGCGCAGTCAAACAAGGCCTAGCGAAATCTAGAATAGTGACTGTAGCCCAAGGTTATTGTCTGCAACGAAAGGCCACATGCATAGCAAGTTCGATAAAATTGGCTAAGCATTGGAAGGAAAATGTACTAAGTGGTGGCAATGTTAAAATCTGCCAAAATGAGAAGCCAACAGTCAACACAGTCAAACAGGGGCTAACGAAATTCAAAGTAGTAGATTTTGAATACAAAAGGGTGATGCAATGTTAAAGTCCATTGAAAACCAACACAAGATCAAAATTTTGTGGTCAACATGATCAAATAGTGCCAAAAAAAAAAGAAGTAGCATATTTTGGAGGATGGCATAGATTTTTTCAGAGCTCTCATTTCATGGTCAAATTGGTCAAACTTGACTTGACAGAATTTGAAGCAACGAATTTCAAAGATGAAAAGAATGCAGTAAAACTTGAAGAGTTCCAGTGAAAATAACTAGGGAAGATCAAGCATCGCTAGAATCAATATTTGCTTTCATTTTTAGTTACATATCTATAGATGAAAAGTCTGATCAAGAACAGAGGACAATCCAGATCAACCTGCAACTAGTTTAGCTATCATATTCAATTGAAGGTCGAGCAACTTGCAAAGCTCAGAGTTGTAGATTTCATGGAGTGTAGCTCCATTCTCTTTCTTAAAATCCCATAAAAGGTCACCACCTCAGTATTCTATTGACCTGACATGAAAATCATTGTAATATTTTCATTCTTTTATTGTTATTGTAAAATCTATATAAAGAGGTCGAAACCTCATTTTTAAGAGTCAGCTCTGAAGTGTTTGCCTAATATATTACTATAATTTTGCTAAGAAATCAATAAAATAAGTATTACTACTATTTTTACCTCAAATTTGTGTTTTCATTCTATGAATTTAGTTTGTAATTTCATTTCTGCTACTGTTGTTATGATTAGTCAATTCTAATGATATTGGATTTCTAATTTGGAGTAAATTGGAATGGTTCACACCTAAACAAATGTTGTAGATGACTTCTTTTTCTGTTAGTCTAAATATTGATCTAATTTTGCTATTTGTATTATTAGCATTTAGATGTTTGAAATATTTCTCTGAGTGTTTTATTATTCTTTAATGATGAAGATGACTAGTTTTGAATGTTGTTAGTCTTAAGTGTGGCATACTGAAAATGTGATTGATCAAAGGATTCTTGATATTTGTCAATGTTGTTAGCTTTATTTTTTCATTATTCATTCAATTATTTTCTAACCCTTATCTCATTTATATCCCTAAACGTACACCTATAATTGAGCTAAATTGAGTCAACAAAAATTAGTTGACATGGTATACCATCCCACTCTAGAGGTTGGATTGAAGTAATCTTTAATCTATCAAATATTGGGGTTTGAGTTGTGATTAGCAGGTGTACATATCCAAGAAATTCATAGATTTATAGTCATAGTTCAAGTTTTCCTTGATTTTAATTCAAACCCCAACAGTTTTGGCACACCCAGTGGGACCTTAAAGACACATTGTCTTTTCCCTACCCATTTCTTTGAGAATACTCGAAGGAACCAAGATTTAGTGAATTATCTTGACCTCATTCAACGAAGAGAGTAAATTCACTTGGTGACTCCTTGAGTGCAATAATCCAAAAAAAAACCACCCTAGTATAGTAACTTTTTCTTGAATACTAGGTAAACTGTTAAAAATAGTCGTGACCTTGTTATATTTTACAAGATTCCCTTAAGAGGGTCCAATATCATAAAAATATTATTCCCAAACTCATTGGCAAAAGAAGTCCCAGTTGAACCACCCCCTGCAGTCCCTCTAAAACAAATTCCACCAAGAATCCTACCTACAATGGCTCAACATGTTAATTAGAACCAACCCTTACAGAATTATCCTAGTTGGAATACTTTTGGACTGCTCAGACTTGCTAATAGGTATGATATTCCTCAAGCTATTACAAAATCCATACCCAAATTTGATGGTATTGAAAAGATAACATACAAGCATTGTTAATACATATTGAACTTAGCAACTATTCACAATATCAAGAATCAACATGTCATAGCCAAACATATAGCCCTTTATTTTAGTGGAAATATATTGTACTAGTTCAAAACCTTAGAAGATAAAACCATCACCTCATGGGAAAATCTAGCTAGTCCTTTTGTAGAAGAATTCAATGAGTCATATGATTTATTTTTCCTTCTAATTTAATTTACAGCTATGCAAAAATATCTGCATGAGCTAGTCTCTGATTTTAACTTGAGGCTAAGAAGAACCTTGAAGAGGATTCCCCTTGAATCCAGACTAGCGACATATTTATCATATATGTATTACATAAGATCCCTTGGGTTAGACCTGGGGCTCAAACTCAACAATCTGGCATAAACACCTTCCCACAAGTTTACCAGGGAGTTGTCCAAGCAAAAAATGTATTAATTATTGTAGGAAGACTTTCACAAGAAAAGGTAATGCCTTACTGCTCTTAGATTCCCCACTTCCAACCAAAATTCACCACTCCATATATGGATCCTCCATAGGCCCCTCAAGTAGCTCCATAATATCCTCCAAAAATAGTTCTTGATGTCCTTTTTCCTTCACTTCCATCTTAGAACTTCCAAGAAATATCTGTATTACTAGACATCCAGAGCACTTTGAAGTCACTCAATAATAAATTCAATGCAATTAAAAAGTGAGAAATGGATATATTTCAACCAATAAGGTTCTCTTACATTATTAAAGACCAAAAGCCAAGTACAAGTTGCAGTGTAGGACCTAGATTCAATGGAAATCAATCAGAGCAAGAGTTTGAACCTGAAACTAGCTTGGTCAATGTTTGGTGCTTAGTTTTCAATGATATTCATGATTCTAAGACATGTATGATGTACCAACATCATGTACAACAAGCAATGAAAAAGATAGAGATAAATCAGAAGGGAAGAGTTAACATGTGACAGTATGATCAATTCATGATTGGATAAGAGTTTAGAGGAACAAGTCTTGATCATGACCAGATCCAGAAAGAAGTCTTTGCAAGTGGACCTACAAAAAATGGTTGGTTTCTAGGTACCCTCTCAGAAGAAGAGAGAGCCACCACCATAAAGTAAGGACAATTTCCCCATTCCACAAGTTGCTAATAAAGGTAATGCATTTCCTACGAGGCAAGAAAATGAGGTAAACACTCCAAGAGAAGGTGAAAATAAGAAATGCAAGGAGCAAGAAAGTGCTAGGAAGAAAGCCCAAGAAAAGTTGTGTTTCCCTTCCATTACAAAGGGTCAAATAATAGAGGCTACTCAACAATATAGAAGAAGGTTTCGAGAACCAGAAAAAATGTATGAAATGCCTCCCCCAGGTCAGGAAAAATATAATATAGTGGATGAGTTTAAAAGAATCCCATCTAGAGAAAGTTTGTATGATACACTTTTTCTCCTTGGCCAGATAGATTTGTTGAAATTTTCTCTGCATAAAAAGTCCCAAGGAAAGGAAACTGCCATAGTTTTTAATTTGGCATAAGATAAGGAAAAGATATCTCTCGCTACCCTGAAGAACAAGCCTCCTTCGTTCTACATCTCTCTTATAATGGAAGGATGGGTTGTTCACAATTGTATGATAGACTCAGGCACCTCAATGACTGTTATGCCAAAAAGTAGTCTATGATGAGATGGGCATAGAGCACACAAGGTCATGTTAGGGAGTCTTGCAACTTGACGGTACACCGATTAAGATTGTTGGAGTTATAAAGGATGTATTGATGATGTTGCATAGAGCTTCGGAGGTGACCACTATCCAAGAAATCATGGTAGTTTATCTTGAACCATATTTTGACATATTTTTTCAAGAGATTTTACAACCAATATGGGTAGATATATGTAGGTGTATTTATGGTTGCCTTATTTAGATTTTTAAAATTTTGTAAAACTGGAACTTAACATACATCTAAAATTGGAACTTAACATGTGTAAAATTTTGTATGAAAAACATTTTAAGTCTGCTCATCAAATTTTAACGCTCCTTGTTAACTCTATATTTTTTACAATGTTAAATATCATAGTACTTTTGGCAAAAGTAGAGATAATTTCCAAATTTGTTGTACGAAACAGGGAGTACACTATTCGTGTAGCAGATTGTACCTTTCGAAGGGGCTTTTGGGCATGTTTGTTTTTAAATTTTTTTAAAATTATAATTAATCATATTATAATTTTGAAGTGTTAAAATTAAAATTTGCATATTCTAAATTGGATCTATATAAGGTTATATAATTAAAGTTTTTAGGTTTTCTTTCAGAATAAATTGTAATATATATATTGTAATATATATACAAGTAAACTTATATAAAAAAACTAAAATAAAATCCCACCCTACCCGCAAGAGGGCTACAAATTTTTTAAATAAAAATGTTAGGATCCTACTTTAAAATAAACTCAAATAAACACTCTCACACAAGTGCTTGGAAAAAAACAACTCACATAAACATCATATTAATATTCAGAACAAAATACACATTATAAAAAAAATTTGCATAAAGGAACAATCTCACAATAAGATAGAATCGCAGGCCTCTTCGAGGGCAACCTCCTTCAACACCATTAATTTGTAAAAATATGAATACATTGGTGCCTTCTCGGGTATTTAAAGAGTTCCCTTCCATGGTTGGATTACATGCAAAATTTCACCTAAATTACATGCATAGTGCCACTCGAATTACATGCACAATGCCACTCGAATTACATGCACAAGGCCACCTTACATAACCTATCTACCATGTGTTACATAAAAAGGGTGTCATTTGTCATAGGCACTATATAAGCTAAAACTTAGAACATTAAAAAATATTAATCATGGGTACTACCCACGTTATTTAGGAATTATTACATCATGAAAGTTATTACATTAAGGGTTAAGATGGGATCCTAACAAAAAACCTTGGGCCAAGTAACTCGTAGCAAGTTACCCAGCCAATATCTGCCTACTACTCGGCCAATAATTGTCGAGACTCGTACGCCAGAGGGGAGAGGATTTCCACCTTTAAAAACTCGGTTTAAAATTACTTAAAAAAATTTATTGACTTTTAAGTTATGGTTTAAAATTTTATTGGTTTATTAACAAAAAAATTTATATAACTCTTTAAAATTTTATTAATTTTTTTATGATTTTTTTTTTAACTTTAAATGTTTTATATCTTCATAAATAGAAAATTTAAATAGTTAATATATTCTTATTCCATCTTTTCCAACAAACCTTAATCAAAATTTAATTTCTTATTCTACTGAGTTTATATAATAAAGAAATAATAATATGTAAATAGTTTAGTTTTACATCCACATGTATAAAAAGGAATTATAATTTTATTTTATAATCAATACACTAGGCACAACTGTAATTTGTACTATGTGCATGCTAAAAATAGTTATGAAAGATTTTTTTTTTAATTATTTTTTTTATATATAATTTTTTTATTTGTAATTTTTTTTACATAGCATATCCACAGCATGTGAGGGGAGAGATTTGAATCGGGGGTCTCTAGATTTTAATTGAAGAGTTTTAACTACCCACTTGCTCTCCAACTCCTCTACATGGGTGGATTATCAAAAGAATTTTGAAGAACTCCACTTGTTTGTGGCTATGTACATGCTAAAAATGGTTATTGAATAATTTTGAAGAGTTCCACTATATAAATGTTAAAAATGGCTATTGAATAATTTTGAGGAGTTTCACTTGTTTGTGGTTATGTACATGCTAAAAATGATTATTGAATAATTTTGACGAGCTTCACTTGGATTAAATTTATTATAAGACAACTCATAAAATCTCACCAAATAACTAGTTGAACTCTTGATGACAAGAATTATTTTTTTATTTATTGATGATTTCTTGAGGGGGGATACAAAGGTAGAAGAAGAATACCATATTTTCTTTTAAAAGCTCATTTTTGAGGAACCCTAGCCTTGTCTGAGATTCAAAATAATAGAAGTAGTTGTTCAAAGATTCTTTAGCATAATTATAATATACGTACAATTTAATAAAAGGAGGAGAAAGACATGTAAGTATGATATACATACAATTTAATAAAAGGAGGAGAAAGACATGTAAGTATGATATCCATACAATTTAATAAAATGAGAAGAAATACATGTAAATATGATATACATACGCCAAGAAACTTTCATCATTTTCATCATTTATAATTTTTCCTAAGTATATGAGTAAGTGCCTCTTCTATAATTAGATAGAATCTATATAATTGTCCCTCTATAATAAGTTATTTATAATAAGTTATTCTAAGGGTGTATTAGCTCCTTTTAACACAATAAGCATGTGTTTTCCAATTAAGGGCCAAAGTATAACCTGTAGATCCTTTTCTTTCAAGAAATGTATGTTTTCTATTAGAACTAGAAACCATCTTACAAATTAAAGTAAGAAAATATACAATGTGGAGTCAAGATCCTTTTCTTTCTTGAAATCCACTTCAAAATAAAAAAGCAGCACTTCATCCCGTAGGGTTTATTAATGATTATGTATTATTACAAGGATTAGAAGGAGAAGGAAGCTGTTGTAATATTGCTATGGAATCACAATATACTATGGAACCATGGATGATCCATTTTAAATCCATATAATCAATTAAAAAGAAAATAAAATAAAAATATATAATGAAAAATAACCCTAGAAAATAAAGAAAGATAGTGTGAAAATAAAATGTTGGGTAAAAATTGCAAAGAAGCACCTCTCCAAGTTAAAATATATGCACTTCTAATAACTTAAGCCTTGGAAGTGAATGAGATTTGTAGATTAGGCGATGGATGTCTACTTTTTCTTATGTTTTCCCATAGTTGAAAGTTACTTTTCCTTACAAATGTTATACCACATTTTTATTTCGATGAAGAAAATTATATATATATATATATACACGGCTCTCTTTCCCCTCGAGAAATATAAAGGTAAAGAGGACCCTCAAGAACCTATCAACAGCTCCATGGTAGCGATCCCTTCATGTTGCGTACTTTCACTCTCTCACTTAAGGGACAAGCCCTCGATTGGTACAATATGCTCCCACGCCATAGGCTGATGATGACGTTCGAACAGTTGGCTAATACATTGTCTTGAACACTTTTTCATCAACATCAAGAAAAATATGAACTATTCTAATGTCTACGCCTTACGACAAGCTGATGATCACGGATTTCTGTGAAAACAATAAAAACAGTTTCTATTATGTTTGATATTTGGATTTTTATAGTTGGCTCACAAAGTAAAAACCTTCAACCTGAACCACACACCTCAATACAGAACCTTTTCGTACATAATGTTTCATAAGCAGGGTCCACCACGTACAAGGTGTTTAATTTAATTTAATTTTTTTGTTACAATTTTCCACTACTTCACATGCAAATTGCTATTTCAAATTGTCATTTCCCTTTTGGTCCCCAAGCCTTCTGTTTTTATATGGGATTCTTCATCATGAGCCCCATCATTTTTTATGTGAACATTATTGTCGGTCGGATATGAGGGATGGTAACGATAGGCGAAGTCCATGGAGAAAGGAAGAACACAAGAAGATCACCTTATATATATGACCATCACTTGAAGCCTTGGGTGTAGAAGGGGCAACGATAGAAGAAGTTGAGTAAGGGAGGGGGTCAAGATGAGCCGACTAATTGCGGGTTATTACCCATGGAAATGGGTGAGCACCAGTTTAAAGCAGGCGAAGCCGAACCTCAGTACCGCCAATCTAAATATTCATCAAATTAGATTGGGGCATGCGTATAGAAATGCACGCAACCCAAAAGTGGTGGCACAATTCTCTTCTCAGAGCACAGATGACAAGTCAGGTAAATTGTAATATCATATAATGAACACTTCAATTATTTTGGAACCTTATTTCTACGGTGCTTTCATGTTTACTGAGATGCTATTTATTTTTGCAGAAGATTCCAAAGGGTTTGACAGGGCACCTGACGACCTAAAGGAATCCAAGGTTGGTATATGCATATTTAGAGGGAGAAGATTTGTGTAATAGAGATGCTGCTCTACTAATTCTTGTGCTTTGTTTTGTGCTTGTGGGTTCAGTCTGCGGTTAAGAGGTTGCAGGGTGTGCAGGGTCCCGACAAACCAGGACCCAACACAGGATCCGGACCACAACTTGATGTATACACAGGATCCGGACCAGTGCATAACGAAAACAAAGGATCTGAGCCACCGACTAAAAAAGATGAAGGAAAGATAGAGGAAGATAAACTGGATTAGTGTTTTACCTGGAGAGATGAATGGCGTACAGTAGATCTATGTGGTGAAGTGGAGAATGAGAAGGCGTCAGTATCTTTTTGTGTATTCTCGAGGCTTTACCCACTTTAGATTAAAATTGGATTAGTGTTTTCGCAGTAGAGAGGCTTTACTCACTTTAGATTAAAATTGGATTAGTGTTTTCGCAGTAGAAAGGAAAATGCGTACCGTAAATCTATGTGGTGAAGTGGAGAATGAAGTTTCTGCATCTTCTTCTGTATTCTCGAGGCTTCACGCACTTCCGGTTGTAATCGTGAAATGTTATCAAAATACTTTCGATATTGTTAGGTGTATTAATGGTTGCCTTATTTAGATGTTTATTTTTTTATTTTTTATTTATTTATTTATTAGTATAAGGAATCAGTTATAGTTATTTTTTATTATCAATCAGGATTCGAATTTTGGGCTGACCCCTTATAATCCCTGCTGCATCTTGTTGACGTTAACAACCGTCGGTCGTTGTGGAGGGTTTGTACCATGTCGTCGGTCTCGCGCGCACTTAGAGGACTTAGAGGATTCAGATAAGACTACTTCCTTCACTAATGGCTCTAAGATTTGAACCTATGTCTCTTCTTGGTAAATGTCCAATCAATCTAACCCTTACCAATTTGACAAACATGAACATGATTGGTTATTCTGACAATGTTAAATATCTAAGTACATCTGCCGAAAGGAGCAGCACCTCTATTATTAAAATCTTCTAGCTCTAAATATGCATATACCAACCTTGGAATCCTTTAGGCCGTCAGGTGCCCTGTCAAACCCTTTGGAATCTCCTGCAAAAATAATAGCACCTCAGTAGAGGTGAAAGCACCGTAGAAATAAGGTTCCAAGATAATTTAAGCGTTCATGATATGATATTACAAAATACTCACTGTGTTTTGTATTAAAAACATTTTAGGATTAAGGATTTTGATTCAGAAGAAGAAAAGGACACTACTATTGACTTTGACAAACCATACAGATCTGTTGTAGGTTCCAAAAATGTTGTAGGAAATTTGGTGTTAGGTAGTAAAGATGAGTATTGCGATGAATCAAACTGCCTCTTATGGCTTTATGGCATGACTATGATCACCCCATAATGAGAAATTCATGACAAAACTATGGTTTTCCCAACATGCAATGATCACAACAAGATAAACATGCACAATTTTCCAACATTCAATGATCACAACAAGACAAACATGTACACAAACAATGTAGGTTGAATGCCAACCCCAATATCCACAAGATCCAATGTCTATTTTGAGCCTCGTGAAAAATATTTAGTTGCATACATGATGACCCTTAGGGAGTCTTTGGCTTACTAGCTAGAAATTCATAGACAAAATAAAAATGGAGGCTTCTAAAATAGAAACATCCAAACAAGTGCAAGACATGATGACAAATCCTACTCAAATTTTAGTGCAAATAGAAAGCTTGTAGGGAAGTTTGTTATCCTTCCAATCTTGAACTCTAATTCTCCTCCTCCTTCTCATCCTTGGAGTCTTTACCTACATCAATTGATCCAACTTTGAGAAATTATAACATTTAATATCTAGCTCCTAAAGTGGAAGTTGTAGGCCTATCTCACGATGTGCTTGAGTTCTTTTATGATGGACTAATAAATCCCAAATATTTTGAATCCTTAAACATTATATTGACTCTCTAGATACTTTTGTTAAAAAGTTAAAACAAGAGTTTGATAATGACATGACTATTATGGAAGAAATGAATATTTTTTTAAATAAAAAATAAGGCCCTAATGAATATGTTATTGATTTCCACAAATGATGGAAAAGACTCAAATCTCATGCAAATATGAATTTAACTAAAGAAGCTGCTATTCTTATGTTTGTAAATAGACGTAAAACCTCTTTCAAAGATAAAATATAGGAATATAACCCTTGTGGATCGCCTTAACAAAGTCATATATTTGTAAAAAAACTTTTGTACTGGGAAATGAATGGCCAAAATATCCTAGAATCTAAAAATCCTAATAAAAATGTTGTAGGGGATGGGGTCTACATTATAGATGTTCAAGATACCTCCCATGAAATAGAAATAGTTGGAGATTTTATTCACATGTTAACTAAATTTGGGGGTGGTCCTAAGCCTAAGAATATGATGCCTCAATGGACACATGAAGATATTCTCAAAATATGCCCACATGCTAAGCTAAAAAACTATCATATTAATGATAGGTTTGAAGCTCATGTAAGGCATGATGCTAACAAGTTTTTCTTTTGGCATGGAACATATGGTCATGATAATTCCACTTGCATAGATTTTTGAAAGTTCTACCTTAGTCAACCCTTTGGTCCTAACTTCACTATTGATCAAGTTAACAATGATAGGATTGATTTATTTCATGAAAGTAAAAAGAGACTCCAAAAGAGGTTTAATCACCCTTGTAATCAAATGCTAGGTATATATAATACTTTAATTATACTTCTAATTTGCAGGCTCCAGATTTCATTCCACGTTCAACAGCTTAACTTCGTTGTTGATTATACTTCTAATTTTCCATTTTAATTTCATTATAATATTTTAAAAATTCAAATAGAACTCACAGTTTTTCTCCTTGCTTCCAATGCCAAATCCTTCCTCAGTCATTCACCATATCTTACCAAAAACATGCACACTTCTCACTGCACTTCCTCGCGCTATCAGTCTCCACTCTTGCTGTCTCTGCACTTTTAGTCTTTGCAGCCTCGTCTCCATGCCTCGACACCCCACATTTACACTCCTTCATTACTCTTTTATCTCCCCTCTAGAGGTTTGTTCCACTTTTTTCGTAGCACTATTTGTTAGTTTTTTCCAACTCTCTATTCCATGGTGTGCTAGATGGTCCTCCATTTCATTCCACGTTCAACAACTTAACTTCATTGTTGATTTACCCAAATCAATTTTTGACAATTAAATTACCATTCCTTTCATTATACAATGCCCAAAATTCTTAGATAATCAATAGAATATTATCATGTATATATATATACATATATCTATCTATCTATCTATCTATCTATCTATCTATATATATATATATATATATATATATATATATATATATATATATATATATATATATATATATATATATATATATATATATATATATATATATATTATATTATATACATAATGGTAAATTATCTTTACTTTAGCCCTTATAGTTTTTTTTTAATAAAACTATATATTTATTTCACATTAATATTTTTATCTAAAACTATGGCTCCCATGCATATAAGCACTTTCATTGCCAACCAATCATTATATTTTCATAATTGAACAAACACCAAGCATTCCTACCAATGCAACTACATGATGTGCAACTACATGGACCGTTGGCAAATGCATTGCCTATAGGGTTCTTTGCCCCTATCAACTGGAAAATACACCATCACTCATCATCTCCCTTGACTTACCTTACATCAGAATAATCTATATGTCCATTGAAGAGACCTCCTTCCTTTACATTGCACTCGCCAGCAATGATACCTGTCTCCTGCATCCACAGATACATTAGCAGTATCTCATTCTTGCAGATAGATTAAGCACATAATAAAATGGGTTTGTGGAGGGTTGTTACAGTTTTTAGATCTTGGGGATCATTTCCATAGCTTCTAAACCACCTCCCCATCGGGAATACTACATCGCTAGCATCTACATTTGGTGTCATTGCCTTATCAAACTTTAGCATTTTTGTTAAAATGGATCAAAAAGTGTTACAATCAAGAGATCATACATGTGACAAACTTGAGTACATAAAGTGGAGGTGAATGACAAACACCAATATATAATGGCATAGGATATGGGATCAAGAAGAGGAAATTTTAGTTAGAAGGAGCATGAGAATTGTTTAAAGGAGGAATGGGAACAATGTTGGACACAATACATATGAACCAATAATAGAATAAGTGTGGACATTTGACAAAGCAGAGATTGAGATGTTGGATACACTACTAATTGACATGGAAAATTAGAAAAAAGAAGCACCCAAAGTTGAGATGAGCATTTATGTAAAAGAATGCGTTAAAAAGAAAACTGTGTAAGAGTGAAGGGAGTGGATGGTAACACCTAAGAAAGTGGTAAACTTGTTGCAAAGGAGTACGATGGATGAGAGTCGAGCACCAGGAAACAACACATGAGGTCTCAAGAGGAAGTACCAAGGCCACAATGTACACACCAGTGAAGGAGGTCACAAGTGAAGATGTACAGGAGATCGGTAGATGATTGTGCGATGAATATATTATTTCTAGAGTAGATGATTTCGATGATGACCAGCAGAGTGACTCACCTATAAGGTGGAATCATTAAAGTATTCTTGGTGATACTTCATCAAGTGAAGAAGAAGAAACACCACCAATGGCCCACATAGGCAATTGCATAGGGAAACAAATATGCCCATCCTTTATGGGTGAAGGCAAGGAATACCCAACAAGACACATCAAGATATGTATAACCATATAGAGAGCAAATAGTATGGTTCAACCAGATGAATGTTTATGACTATTTCCTATAAAATTATGAGGACTCGCCATAGATTGGTACCTTAAAAGGTAAAACATGCCAACTTCCAAGTATGGAATACAATGAAAGATGAATTCATTGAGGAGTTTCACCCCTTTAAGGATGATGGAGATATCATAACTAAACTTTGTGCTACTAAGTAGAAAGTTGACAAGGATGTGGAGTCATACAACTATCGACTGAATCAGCTAGTGCATAAGATGCAAATGCCTTTGGTGGATGTTCTAGTAAAATAATGGTTTGTATATGGGTTACTACCTAGATACAAGAAGAAGATGAAGACAATACCATCAACTACATATAAGGAAACCCTAAAAGATACAAATAATTTCAATAGTGAGGCTAAACAAAGAATCGTAGGGATGATAATACATATAATACATGATGATTCAAAGAGTGAGTAGGACAATACAATACAATAGATAGTACAATCATTTCGAAAGGAATTTGACAAAATAATTCAAGGGATGAAAGGTAAATTTAAGCAATATTGGAAGGATATCTGGTGTACATATTACAAGACTGAAGGTCATACGAATGTGACTTGTCCTCACAATGATTATTGCCACATTTGTAATGTACTTTGATATGAAGTGCTACAATATCCATTTAACGTAAAGGTGCATCCACAAGTTCTCTCTATCCAAGATCAAGAGGAGAAATTGAAACCTCAAGTGAGTGGCCAACAATACATAAGTGGCAGTTATAGGAATAACAGTAGAGGGAGAATACAATATCAAGCAACTAGCAAGGAGGATAGAGCCACTTGTAGTATGATTCTAAAGAGCAACCAGTCATACAATATCACAATTTATAGGAATGGGGCCACTTTATGTAGAACTATCCTTTACCCTAAAAGCATGAGATACAACAAACAAACACTACACAAATGTGTAGATAGTGTGGTCCAGGGAACCACAAGGAAGCAAATTGTCCAAATCAGGTGAGTTCCAGTAACCCATAGTATGTAAATTTCTTGGACACAAAGGTACCTCCAGTTATTAAGGAGACCGAAGAAGTGCTAGTTGTAACAAGGAATTAGGCTAGGAAATACAAGTACCCAAAACCTACCAAGGAAAAGAAGCAATGGCAAGTGGAAAAGAAAGTACTTGACAAAGAAGCAAGGAAGGTAAAATAATTGAGAATAATGGAATAAAAAGAGTTAAAGAAACCAATTGAAGACACAGTGGTTGTGAAAAATCTGGCAACACAAGTTTTAAAAACAACTGTTGAAATTAATATGGCAAAATTTCTAGAAGCCATTCCATCATTGCATAAAGCGATGGAAGAATTTGAAACCTCATAAGGTTATGGAGGTAAAACACCAACCAATCAAAGAAGAGTAACAAAATAACAATGTTAAGAAACCTACCATATGATGATTGATGTTGGGAAGAAACCCACATTGGTCCATATGGAAAATTTGGAGCACAATTTGATGCAAGTCATAGTATATGGAGGATCTAGCGTTAACGTGCTACTTGAGAAGACTTGGCAAGAACTTGGTGCTCCATAATTATGGGCATCTAGCTTCTAATTATACAGTGTTGACTAGTATGGAATAGAGACAAAAGAAGTATTAACCGCACAATAATTCAAAATAGTTGACCAAGAGTTTTTCTTGGATTTCATTGTGATTACAATGCAAAAGCCAACATACGATGCTTTGTTGGGGAGAGGATGGCTTATAATAGACAAATTTAATCACAACTAGGGAAAATATCAGATCACTTTTAAAAAAAGGTAGCATAAATATATGATCAATATGAATAACCAGAGGATTAGTAAGGATATGACCACAACAGATGAGTCGGGCAGTTCTTCTGGTGATGAATGTTACGAACCTAGTGAAGAAGGTATGTTGTACCTAGAAGACTATAGAAAAGATGAAGCTTGATCTGATAGCAGACTTATCCATCAAAAAAAGGAGGAGTACAATTTTTTTATCCCACTTTCATCTATATTAACATAGAGGAGACCATAGAAAAACAATATGGATGAAGGTAAACTCGAAACCTCAGAAAGAGGAAGAGGAGAAATGGTTATTCCCTAATAGCTTTATAGAATACATAGTAGGAGATGATAAAATGGATGTGATACTAGTGCATCCTATGAATTTGGAAAATACAACGAATGAGCCTGCTAATATTAAGTATGAAGGACCTCAGATGGTGGATGTAAACCTAGGAATAGGAGAACCTAGGATGATCCATTATGGCGATGATTGGGATCCAGTACTGAAAGTAGTAGCCTTTAAGATATTCTTGTAATATAAGGATGTATTTGAATGGACATATAAGGACCTTAAGGGGTTACCACCTGAGTTGTGTGTCCATAAAATTACGCTAAAACCCAAGGCATAGCCAATCGAAATAATATTGTATAGGATGAATTCTAAGTATGCAATATTGATAAACACAAAAATTGAAAAGATATTGAAGGCGAGCATCATTTTTAGAGTCATTACCAGAGAATGGGTTTCACCTATTGTGGTTACCATGAAGAATAAAGTGAATAAAATCCGAATATGCATAGAATTTAGGAGTCTGAATGCAGTCACAATTAAATATCCCTTTGCTATTTCCTTCACAGACTCCATTCTAGGAGAGGTCGCAGGACAAAATCTATTCATTTTTGGATGGGTTTTATGGGTATAACAAAATAAGAATCATTGAGGAGGATAATTTTCATCAGAGAGAATGGTATCTATGCATATAATTGAATGCCATTTGGTATGTGTAATGCCCCTACTACATTTCAACATATTATTTTGTACATATTTGATCAACTAGCCATAGGAAATTTCAAGGTATTCCTAGATGATTGGTCCATCTATGGGAAGATCAAAGATCATCTACCTAGTCTCAGTGAGTGCATGAGTAGGTGTAGGAATGCACAAATCTCCCTAAATCTAGCAAAGTGTTTTCTAATGGTACCGTACGGGAAACTATTGGGACATATAGTATGCAGCGAAGGGTTGAAGACCGATCCTGATAAAATCCTTGTCATACTACACATAGAGGAGCCATATGATGTGATCTCTTTGAAAATATTCTTGGGATCCATAGGATACTATTGAAGGTTTATCAAGAATTATGCCCACATGTCCTACCCATTAGATTATTTAGCCAAGAAGAATATTTCCTTTAAATGGACAAAGGAGCACCAAGGAGCCTTTGAGGAGTTAAAGGCTAAGCTAGTCAGTAGTCCAATTTTGGTATTCCCAAATTGGGATAAAGAATTCCATGTCCATATTAATGCATTAAACTTTGAAGTCAGATGTGCATTAGCATAGGAAGGACAATTTAGGCTGGATCAACTTATATTCTTCACAAGCTTCCTATTGTCAAGGGCTGAGAGAAACTATAGTACAATGGAATGAGAAGTGCTAGGGATGGTATATGTAGGACAAAATTTTAGGTATTACCTATTGGTGAACACTTTTTTCTTCTATGTGGACCACCAAACTTTTTTGTACTTGATCAATAAGCCAGTCATACAAGGACAAGTTAGTAGGCAGATCATCATCTTACGGTATTTTGTATTTCGAGTAGTGGTGCAACATGGCAAGAAGCATATAATTTTAGACTAGTTATCTTAAATACAATCAGGAGAACCTACAGGAGTAGAAATTCCATATGAGTTTCTTGATGCCCAGTTATTTGCAATTAACGTTGTGCCAACATGGTATAAGTTGATTGGGGAGTGTTGGAACCGATTCTTGCATCCGTAGGATTTCGATTGTCATGCTACAAGAACCCATTTGAAACCAACGAGCTATTACAGGCTCTGGTTGACCTGCCTCATGTTCTGCTAAACACAAATATTGCTAAAGAAGACTACAGAACGGGTAAGGAAACCCCAACGGCAATTCTTTAATTAAACTTCTAATTTGCATGCTCCAGATTTATATTATACTATATGTATTAAAATGACCAAGCATGAAAACAACCATTCGTTATGCCTTATGTAGACCGGTGCCTAGATTCATTGGGTTGTTATAGCAATTTAACAACAATTTTAATATGAAACAGAGAGAAGGGGAGAAGAAAATTGGTGTTCTTAATCTCATTCGAATATCGCAATAAAATCAAGAGTTAACCAATGAAAGAAACATATATAATGCGTTCAAATAATGTAACCCATTACACAGTGACACACAGTACAATGACAAAGATATGATAGGAATAAAACCCAGAATTGTATTGATTTCATAAAATATTACATGCAAAGTGGGCGGGATGCCTTTTAACTCTATTTTTCTTAAATAAATACATCAATACAATGAAGAGGACTCTGTTCAAATAATGTAACAGGTCTCTCCAACTCTCCTTGTTCTAATCTGGTAACAATTAGAGTCTCTGAATCCTAGGCTCAAGAAGGTAGGAAATGATCTCAACTTCTTGAACGCTTTCCTATCACAATCCTGCAAAGCAAAGGGAAGAAAAAGAAATGAGAAAGAAAAATAGACACAAAAGGGAATACAACAACACAACTAACCAGGCACTCAAGTATACCTCTTAGCAAAAATGCTATTCTCTCTAATTGCTTGATGCAGAATCTGAACACCACTGCTTTCTTTTATAGCCTCAGGTTCTTGATTCTGTTATTCTTGGTTCATCCTTGACTGTACATCTGTCAACATCTGTTTGAATTTCAAAATTGGTACAGTTGGCTCCCACTACTCTTGTAACCTTTACTGTATAATTCTATTCCACTGGTGATTAAGGTATGAGGGAGGCCTTTATCTTTTTTTGCTAGTTCCTGGTGCGTTTGGTTGTTGTCTTCCAAACTGGTATTTTTTGGGTTGACCCCCTTTGATTTCTTGACCCTCTAACTATGCCAGAAATATTGCCTATTGTTACTGTTGTTTGTTGTGTTGAACTCACTTTCGGTTGTTGACTACAGGTATTAACCTTTTTTCCTTTTTGACTTCATTGCAGTTGTTTTATATGTTCATCTATCAATCTCCAAACTCTTGTATCAAATGTGGTTGCAATCCTTAGCATGTTCATCTCCTGCAAGATTTTGTTTTTCTGTATAGCAATAATAGGCATATTCTTGTCGTATTGAGACAGTAATATTTCCATAGTATTTACCATAAATGTGGTTTGCTTAATCATTTCTTCCTCATCACCTAGTTCATAGTCGAATCTTTCAAAGGTTTCTTTAAATACCTCTTCTATATCTGAGGCTTCTAAGCACTGGTCTAGGGATAAGCCAATATCTGCCAGTTTCACTGTAGCATCTTTTATTAAGTCATTTGTTTCTATTACAGAACTTATCCATCTCTCTAGGTTTGCTCCAAATAGGGTTGCTTTGAAAAACTCAAAATTGATCTGGATCTTATTGCCATCTGGTGTCATTATTTCTTGCCCCTGTAACTCTTCAAAATGATCTCCTACAAAATCTAAGGTAGGGTGGATGATTCCAAAATCCTCTTCCCTTTCCTGCATCAAGGTCACAATTTCTTGAGCAGTTATTTGGATTACCCTTATTTTTCTGAACATTTCAAAAAAACCTTTGGCATGAGCTTTTATTCTTTTCAACATATCCTTTTTCATTACATTCAGGTAATATACATGATCTTGCACCTTTGTCACTGATGGAGGTTGTGCACTTGAAGTGTCTCTTCGAGTCAATTCTTCTTGTTGCTTATTTATCACTGCTTTTAATTTTACATTTTTTGCCTCCTCTTTGCTCAGTTGTTTTCTTAGTTTATCAATTGTTTCAACAAATCGGTCTATGACTTGGACCTGCACTACTTTGGCAACTTCTGCTATTTCTCCCTCTTTTCCTAGCACTGATGAACCCCCTGTTTCCTCATTAGCTCTGAAGACTAGTGGACCTTGTAGAGGAGGAAGATTAATTTTTGCTATATCTGATATGTGTGCTTCTGATTTACCTTCTTCAGTGAGTTGTTCTCCCATATTCCCCATCCCTGCTACTAATTGCAATTCTTGTTCATTTGCAAGAGTGAAGGTGGTCTGATCATCTGTTCTTTCCAAAACAACTTGGGTAGTGGGTAAAGACAATATGGGTCTCTTTGCTTCCATAGGAGTTACCTCTTTTTGATTCTTCACTAGGTGGCTTCAGAAAAGGCCACCTAATCCACCAACTGCCCTAGGATTCATTTGTATTACTGATGGGATTTTAATCTCCTATCCCTTAATATTTATAGAGGTAGGGATGGCCATGGGTGCTAACTTCTTCACACTGGTTACAACCAATACATGATCAGAAATGGGAATTATAGCTTGCTCTGTAGATGATGCTTCTTGAAAGGATGTTGTTACCATTTCCTTTCCTTTATCTATACTGGTTTGTTGAGAAGCTTCTTGAGGAATGTTTGGTGTTGCTTCTATTCTGAGTTGAGCATTCTCAGGGAGCTTGACCTATTGTTCTATTACATCAGCAGCTTTAACAATGACCTCCATCAGATCAATGCCTTGTTCTTCTATCATTTCCAGCAAGGGGTCTTCCTTGATTGCTGGGTCTGACCTTGGTAAAATAGGTGCTACAACATCTATTGAACCTTCCCAAAGCCTTCTTAGTTATGTAGGGTAATCATAGGCTTCATAAACCTGTGTGCTGCCTCTTTTTCCTGGGGAAAATCATCCCAAACTGTCTTTAAACTTGTTCCTTTTTCTATAGCTTCTAATAGACTCTCTTCAAAAGCATCTTCTTTGTGTTGGATCCGGGCATATTCTCTTTTTTCCATCATTTTACTGTAGGTTCCCTTTGGATCATAAAACCTCCATGATACTTCATCGAATCCCATATTGTCTAATTCAAACATTCCTTTGAGCAGTGAAGGATATCCAACAAATACATAATCCCCAAAATGGTAGGGAACATCGAGCCATGGGACCTTGCCATGTTTCTTAACCAGTCTCATTTTTGCCTCTTCTGCCACCTGCCTGCATAATTCTAAAGTTGCTATGGATAAAGGGTAGTACTGAGGCAACACTTTAGGAGGGATCTTGGCCCCATACAATCTGATATAAGTAAATCCTTCTATGAAGAAGAAGTCTCCAATTTCCTTTTCTTTGATGAAGGCTTTTACCCCTAGCCCTAATCTCTCTGGAACTAACCCAGTTAAGGCCCAATGGATTTCTACCATGAAATGATCACAGAACCAGCCCATGTGGGTTCATCCTTCATGAAGTCTCCAGAAGCTATTTTGAACATAGGGGTTGTTGAGGGCTTTTACTCTTTTACGGGCTTCTTCTCCCAATTGGCCCACTATTAGGTGAATGAGAAATGAATATTATGAAAAATGAGGCATCTCCTGCCTCTGTTCAAAAATTGCCCTTCTTAATTCCATCATTTCTTTATGTATTTGGGTACTTATTTCTAGTTCCCAGGCATAGATCGGAGTATTATATGCCCTATTGCATTGTGCAGCTAAATATAAAACCCTTTTTGTTATTCTATTTAGATCTTGTACCCCCAAAACTATGTTTATCATGTCACAAAAATCTTGTACCTAGGGTTTAAAAGCATTTTTATTGATTGGGAATTTTTTATCTATCGTTGCATGCATGTCGAACAAACTTTTAAAAACTTCCATATCTGTAAACATACGAGATTGGTGTTCGATTACCTGGTCTACCAAAAAAGTGGTATAATTCGTTAAGTTGAACACCTTCTAGATATCTTCGACCTTGATGTTGAACACCCACCGATTCTGGTGGTCTCGAAAGGTCCTTGTTCTTTCATCGTATGCTACTACCAGCCAAGCCATCAAGTCTGAGGAAAAGTGCACTTTCGGGCATATCAGCTTCCCAAGGTTACTGTTCCATCTGTTGTCTTTGGGAAAACCCTTGTACTGTAACCTATGAGCTTTATGGAATAAATCCACCATTATCCATGGGGTCCTGTTATCGCCTTCCATCACTTGGGAGAAACTCTTAATACAGGCATTGTCGATCCTATACAGTTGAGTCGGGTTGGGTTTTTTATCTGCCCCACATTTCTAGGGCAAACTCATACATAGTGGTACCAGGAATAGGTGGCCCAGAGATCATAGAGTAAGGTGACCTATCTATGATAAATTTCATGGCTTCTCATGTATCTTCTAGCATGAAAACATCTCCCCATGATGCCATTGCTCTTGCGACTGTGGGTCAAGTTCTTCTTGAGTTCTCAAAGCTTGAATACTCTCTTCTCTCTATGCCTCTGATGTATCAACTTTAATTCTTGGATTACCAGGATAGTGGCCTCGACTAATTTTGTAAGTTTATATACAGGGTGGTGGAGTGAGCTTGATAAATTTGCACATTTTGTCATCGACCCGATACCACCAACTGCTATTTAAAATTGGCCAACGAGATCATGCCAACTCATCCTTTTCTAGAATTTAGTGTTTTATGATGGGTAATGTCCATATCTTACGTGCCTTGGGCTCCTTTGATTCGTGTGCCTATAATCATTTAAACCTTCTATTCATTTATCGATGGGGACCTTTTAATCTGACGTGGAACTGGTATATGTGGTGGGGATAGTGTCCTTTTTTGAACCTCGTGCCACCTCGGATCCGAGTGATAACTAAATCTTCGGGATCGATTATGTTTCCTTCGGGTCTTTTGTGACATTCAATTTTTGGTGTGAGTGTCAACTTTTTAATTACCTTTGAGGTCCCTTTTTCCCTAAGTCAACCGTGATTAATCGCAACCGTCGGATCTAAGTGATTGGTTTTGCTCTCGAAACGTCGATTGATGCATTGTCATCCGATCTTGATAATTTTTTTAGCATGACCATTGATATCCCGAGACCTACATGATAGTTAGTATACCTAGATGCATATAAACATTTGAAATGACATAGTTTATTGGTCCTCGTTTAATCATGATTATCCATTGTTAATCTTCATATTTTTAAACCTTAACAACTTGTATTAAGCGATGGTAACATATAATATGTTTACTATCCTTTTGCGATCATCGTTAGATCTTACCATGGTAGGACGTGACCGTTGGATCATACACATGCACATAATTCTTAACAAATGGGGAAAACCATACGTACCTTGGATTAATTAATCAATCGTTTGAAATAATCATGTTTAGACTAACCTTCGATCATCTCTAAGCATGCACACCATTGGATCTGAGGAGGAATGAACGTCACCATGATTTAAACGTCTTCATTTAGTTTTGGATATTTTGTCGCCACTACCGGCCTTCACATCCATCGATTCTAGGATTAGTTTGGGCGCTGCCATTGGATCTCCTGTAAGATACATGCTACATAACCAAAAATATAAACTCTTTGATTTATATTAATCATGATTAAGTTGAAAAGGGGGGTAATCATGCAATGTATTAGACCCTTGCTAATCATGTGATTAATATTTACCTTTGTTTTCATCTTACCATCTATGATTTTTGCATGACCGTTGGATCTGAGTGGAGACAAGCGTCGTCATCAGATTTGGTCAACCTGCGAGTTAGTTTATTCAAGGGTGTATAGCTTTGATATTAATTAAGCTAAAAAGGGGTGATTATCTAACGTGTTTAGACCCTCGTTAATTTTTTTTAACCATTTTAATTAATCTTACGAAGTCTAAAAAACTTCAATGCATCTTTAGTGAACGTGCCACCGTTAGATCAAATATTGATTGAGCGCAGTTGTTCGATCCTCTTAATTAGCTCGATGATTAATCCAATGGGGGCGCATTCTTTTAATATTGGTTTTTAACTAGTGATTAACTCGGAGCATGCACGACCATTGATCTAGATGTTGCATGGGCACGATCATCCGATCTATCGGACTTGCTCATATTTTAACTCGACTATTTGACCTATGCCGACTTTCTTTAAACCTTTGAATTTTTGGAGATTGCGTAGCCATCGGATCTATTTTGAATCAAGCGTGTCTATTAGATTAATCAGAGATGCTCAATTTTTAAACTTTAGGTTAAACCTCATTGACCCTTTGACTTATCTTTCAATCATATTATTAAAATTAAGATGTAGACTCTTTAACTTTTACCATGGCTTTGACCTTTGGCTTATCCCTTGTTCGATTTGATTAATGCGTTGTCATCCGATTTCTTTTGGATCGAGCGTGGCCCTTGGATTAACCCTGAAATGCTTGCTTTTTAGCTTAGTGGGGCGCCTACCCTTAGGTTTTAATTAATGTTTGCTTCGGACTTAGGTTTTTCAGATTTTTAGACCACGATGATTAATTATTCCCTTATCTTTAGCATACCTTAGGACTTTATGATTTTATAAGTTAGTTTAGGCCCAAGGGAACTTATTTTTTATGAAGGTCGAACTTTGACTTTAGAATTTTTGATTAATGAAACTTTGTCCTTTATCTACTTTGAGGAAATTCAATTAATAAAGAGAGGCATACCTTATAAAAAATCAAGGTTTAGAATTTATCAAACCAATCAATGGAATTATTTTAAGAAACTCACAACAACTCAAGCAGTGACCAGCATTAAGGATACTTTGATTGAAACCAAAAAATTTAAATTTGGGGGTTTCAAAGTTGAGTCAAATTTGGCTCCAACATAGGCTCTGACTGGGACAATGTGTTGAAAACATGAAGCACTTGAGAACCACAGAATCTCCTGGTTTTATTTTGCAAAAATTGAACAAAAAACAACAAAATTTTGATTTCTAAGTAAAACTTGAAATGCATAATAGAAAAATTTTCCTTCCTCTTTTTTTTTTATATATATATACTGAAAAATTGTATGAACAACATGATATCAAAGCAAGTAGAGTATGAAAAATTGTAGATCCCTTTTCATTCAATTTGGAAACAAAGGTTAGAATTTTAGAAATCAATGAGTTTTATTTTGAAATATTGTAATGCTTGTTTTAGCTAAGTCATAAGATATGATTACACATAAATTTGTTAAAACCTTTTTTTTCATCATATTTTTGCCCATGTGTGTGTTTGTGCATTCTTTTTGGATTTCTAAATCTTTCAGAACTTTACCATATCTGAGAAAAATAGTCAAGCCTAATATGTGATTTCACTCTTCAAAAATTTTCACCATTTTGCAAGGCTCCACTGCAAGTCAGGCGTCTATAGCCCCGATGGAGTTGCTTCTAATCCCACTTGGTTTTACCCTACTGCCAATCAAGCGTCTATAGCCTCGGTAGAGGTTTTCCAAGATATCTCAAGTAGTGACTCAATTTTACTTTATTTTTTATTTTTCTTTCTCGTGAGAGAAGTATTTGAATATATAAGCAAATTGTGCAATAAGTATGCCTGAGTTGAGGATTAGTTTCTGGCTATAAAATATGAGTGTAATAATTTTTGGCTCAACTACCCTCTCAAAGATAACTCAGTTCTTTGGACCTTTGAAGTCACCTTAAGTATCATTTGTAATGTGAGGCTTGACATGATGTTTCAATCAACTTTGTTTTCTATCTGTTTTATCTCATATCAAACAACTATTGCATAAACACTCATTTTTGTGAAAATTGTAAACCTCATCGAATCTAAAATAAATCTCCTTTTTCTTTTATTGTTTTTGGTGGAATCAATAGCTAGATATACTCATCAAACTAAGATATCATGTGTATAAGTAAACTCAAAATTATTCTAAGAAGAAAAGGAAAGCTAATAATTGAAACACTTCGTTTTTGAATTTTTGGTATTTTTCATATTTTTTTTTTATATTTCTTTTAAGTACACCTTCAATAGGGATTGTACATTTTGAGGTGTTGGCCATTAATAGGGATAGCCATTATTTCTCCCCGCAAAGTCTGTAGCTTGTAAGTATTCTGACTGATAACATGGGCAATTTGGTATGGGCCAATCCATTTAGGTTCAAACTTACCCTTTTCACCATGCTTATCATTTTTAGGATCCCAATAGATGACTATATCTCCTTGAGAAAAAGGAGTACCCTTGGCTTTCTTATTAAACAATTTTACAGTTTTATGGGTTTGTTCCATCATTCTATTGAGGGTCTCTCTTCTTTGTTCTTCTAACAAGACAATTTGGTCAAGCCTTCTCTCGAATGGGATCAGGGTTTTCATGATCTTGCAATAAAAGGGAAAGTGCCATTTTTCCATTTTTGGGGGTAGTAGGGCTTTTTCTCCATAAACCATCTCATAGGGGGTTCTTCCTGTATTTCTTTTAATAGACAACCTATCAGCCCATAAAGAAAATTTAAGTTCACTGTCCCATCCCCTTTTGTTTTTGCCTAATGACCTTTTTATTCTTGTTATTATATTTTTATTTGATGACTCAACTAAACCATTTCCTTGGGGATAATAATTAGCAGAATGAGATAATTCAATTCCATATTCAACATAAAATTCTACCATTTCATATGACACAAAATATTGAGCATTATTAGTTACAAGCTTTTTAGGAACTCCATACTTGGTCAAGATGTTTTCTTCTATGAATCTGATGATTGTAGCAGTTGTAGATGTTCTTAAAGGTGCAACTTCCACCCACTTTGTGAAGTAATCTATTGCAGTTATGATCCACTTATGTTGGCCAGATGAATTAGGCTTGATCTCTCCAATCAGGTCAATACCCCATTGAGCAAAAGGTGCTTCAATGATTACTGGCTTGAGGGGCATGGTTGGTAGATGCTTTTTCCTTGTAAAAACTTGGTAGTTATGACAATTCCTAACATATTTATATACATCCTTAAAAGGGATGGCCAATAATATCCTGCTCTCATGATTTTATTAGTTGTAGCTCTTGGAGCAAAGTGTCCTCCACATAAACCATTATGAAATTCATTAATTATTTCTGGGACTTCTCTTTCATATAAGCAGACTAATAATACTCCATCAGGATGTTTCCAATATAATACTCCATTTTGTATATAATACTTCTGAGCTTGAAGTTTGACTGATCTCATTCTATTTATTGTCATATCTCCGGGAAAAGATAGCGTTTGTAAGTATGACAAAATTTCTTCATACCATTTACATTCTTTATTTTTTATTCTTCTGTCATCATATGTCTGATCTATGGTGAGAATATTTTTAGATCCTACTTCTTCTTTGTTAGCCAATAGTTTAGCTAAACCTTACCCTTTGACTTTTTTAACTATTTTGAATTCAACATCGTATTGCAAAAGTTTTACCATCCATCTTGTTGGTCTTCCTAATGGCTCTGATTGAGAAAAGATATCTTTTATTGCTATAAAGGGAATACAATAGTAAACTTTGTTTGATCCAAATATACCTTTGAAGTGTTCTAAAGATTGGATGACTACATAGGCATGTTTTTCCAACAGGGTGTATTTAATATTTTCTCCTTTTAGTCCTGAGCTCATAAAGGCTATTGGCCTTTCATTATTTTCATTATCTTTCTGTGAAAGGACTACAACAATAGAGTGTTCAAAAGCATATGAATAGATATTAAAATCCTTTGCATAATCAGGGCAACTTAAAGCTGGAGTGGTTGATATGGCTTCTTTAATCTTGTTAAATGTTTCCATATTTTCTAATGTCCATTTTATTTCTCTAGTTTTCTTCACCATATCATTTATGGGTTTGGTCATTTCTGTAAAATTTGGGACAAATATTCTGATAAAATTTATTTTTCCAAAGAATGACCTTACTCCTTTTAGATTCTTGGGTGGGGGAATTTTAGAAATGGCTTCTATCCTTTCTGGATCAATGCTTATCCCCTTTTAGAAACTATATGACCTAGCAATTTTCCTTGTGTAGTTCCGAATATGCATTTTTTTGGATTTAGAGAGATTCCAAATTCCTTGCACCGAGCAAAAACTGTAGTCAAATGTTCTAGATGATCTTCTGGATTTTTAGAAAAAAATTGTGATATCATCTAAGTACACTACTACAATTTTGAACATTAATCCTTTGAAAGCAAAGTCCATCGCTCTCTAGAAAGTAGCACCTACATTCATCAATCCAAAAGGTATTCTTAAATATTCAAATGTGCCCTAGGGTGTGGTGAATGCTGCCTTGTGTCTATCTTCTAGATTTATCAGAATTTGATTGTACCCCAAAAATCCATCTAACAGGGACAATCTAGTTGAACCTACTACTACTTGCAATAGTTGTTCCATGTTAGGCAATGGGTAATTGTCTTTTAGTGAGCTCTTGTTTAAATTTCTAAAATCCACGCATAGTCTAATGTCCCCATTCTTTTTCCTAACTAGTACTAAGTTGGATATCTAGGAGGAAAATCTGACTTTTCTTATTATCTTGGAGTCCAACAATTTTTGTACCTCTTTTTGCATTATTGGGTGCAAAGTTGGATTGTACTTCTCTATTTTTGTCTAAATGGCTTGGCCTCTTCTTTCAAGGGTATTATATGTGTCATCACATCCGTTTTGAAAGTTTTGAGATCTTCATAAGTCCAAGAAAAATGTTCTTTGTTCTTTTTTAGGAAATTGATATATCCAACTTTTTCTTTAGCAGGTAATGCCATGTCTACTTTCACTATTCTGGGTTCTTTCATTGAGCCAATATTAATATCCTCATATATCACTTCTCTGCATATAGGTTTATAGGATTTGTCAAAATCATCAAATAGGCTTTCAAGAGACACCAATCCTTTGGGTATTCTATTAGTTTTCAACTGGATTACTTCTACTGGCTCTCCTATTTGATCTTTTAGCTTTTCTTCATATTTTTCATCATAGATTACATCTGCATACTGATTTTGCAAAGTCATAAAATCCTTAATATCTATATCATCTTGAAAGACCTGAAGATAGACTATGTTATCTGGTATAGAAGGTTTATAGACTGAGATAGTTGGGAATCTATCCATATATTCTGTAGTTATCTCTAGGTGATCTAGACCTGAGGCATTCACAGCTAAAATATCTGCAACATGATTTTGTTCTCTAGGAATATATGAAATATTGAAAGCTAAAAATTTATCAATTTCTTCCAATACTGCATTTCTATATTGCTTAAGTCTAGGATGCTTAGTCTGATATTTACCTTTTATTTGTAGTATAATAAGTTTTGCATCCCTTGTTATAGTTAAGTAGTTAATACCTAACTCTTTTGCTTTCCTTAGCCCTAATAGTAAAGCTTTGTACTCAACTACATTGTTTGTGCAAGGAAATTGTAATCTGTAAGGGATACTAAGGTAGTTTCCTTTAATATCAATCAAATTTACACCTGCACCTACTCCAGATTGGGATTTAGCCCCATCAAATGACATGGTCCACATTTCTTGGGTTAATACTCTATTTGATTCATCATCAGTTATTCTCATATCTTCTGGATCCATGTTCTTTGCATCTGGTACTTCCATTAGGAATGGGTTGTGCCATATTGAATAGACTCCCATCCCTTTTTCTTCCATAGAGTTAACTAAGTTAATCATGGTTTCATCTATTTGAATTAACTCTACGAAGTGTTTGTTGAATGGTTCCCTTCTCAAAATTATATTCTCCTTATCTGATATGGGGATGGTAGCATAAGACCAATCCAATTGTATTGATCCCCCTAGTTGTTCTGCCCAATGCCTACTGAGTAATAGTGAGAAGAATGGGTCAACATCAACTACTGCTACATCCATGACAATGCCCTTTTTAGGGTGTTGGTCTAGGAAAACTAATAATCCAGTTATCACCCCTACATAGGGAATTTGTCTACTATCCATTACAAAAATAGGAGCAGAATCTCTAGTACAGATTAATCCCATTTGGTCAGCTATTAGCTTAGGCATGATATTATGTGAAGCTCCATTATCTAGCATGCAATTATGAATCACATATCTTTCCCCTTCATCTGAATTATATCTTAATGACACGTAGAAGGGTCTAATAGAATATGGTGATCTTGTATCATGTTGATTTTGTCTAGCAACATGACAAGTAGGGTCTTCTTTCTGCTCTACTAATCCAAAAGCTCTACATACTTGTTCTCTGTATGTTTGAACTTTCATAAGTTCACCAAATGTGATATTAACTTTTTTCTTACTGAGTTTTGACCCAACATCAAATTCTATCTTCTTTATATCCAATGGTTTATTACTTTCTTCTTTGGGAATTTCTTCTACTGATTCTATTACCTCAGGAGTAATCTTGTTAGGGTTCCTATCAATTTTCTCTTTACTGATATTTTTATTGGTGAAATTTTATCTTCTTGTTTCATTTGTAGATAATTTCTCTGTATTTTTAAGGATTGTTCTATTCCTTAAATTTAAAACATGAGTTGCCTCTAATTCTTCAACCTCTTGAGTAGTGGGAATCAACTTTCCTTGCTTCATCTTATCATATCTTGACTCATGTGATTTCTACAAGATTTTAGTTCCTTCAGTTACTAAGATCTGAGGATGATGATTTGAAGCATATTTATCCATGTCTTCTTCAAACAACCTTTCTCTGGATTCATCTTCAATGGACCAACATGCATTGATTCTTATATCTTCCTTTGATTCTGCATGCATATCTACATTACGTTGATCACTTAGGTGTATTCCACATGCATCAGGGTTATGGGGTGCATCACAAGTAGAGCAAAAATAAGGAAAACCTTCAGCTACATTGGCAGATGGCATTGGGTTAGGGACATTGTTCTGATCCCTATCAGAATCTCTGTTTTTCTAGTTGTTATTCCCATTACCCCTATTCCTATTCCCTTCTTCAAAACCATTGTTGTTTCCCCAATTCTTGTTGTAATTTTTCTTAAAGGGAGGGTGGTTGTCAACATGTGGTCGCTCTGTCTATGAAGATTCACCATTATTTCCATTTCTTTCAATTCTTGCTAACTTGTTACTCATGTTGTTGAACATTTCTGTCATTTGACTAGTCAACTTCTCCACAGGATCAATTTTAGTTCTTCTTTGTATATCAAAAGCCACTCTCTTAGGTTTTCTCTCGGGCATGTTAACTTCTAAGGAATAAGGCTTCATCTTACCACTGTCAAGCATATTTCTTTCTATATCCATTGCTTTTTCCATACAACCATCAATGGTAGTGGCTTGTTCTTGCCTTAATTCATAGTTAAACTCTCCTTGAAAAGCATTCTTATAAAAACAAATAGACTGAATATCACTAGGCCCGAGGTTGGCAGGGATTTTGTTCCTAGTATTTTAAAATATTGTGTTAAAGTCACTAACAACCTAATTTTTTTTTCTTCATAGAGGCTAGCTCGAGTTAAAAATGATTGTTCATTTTTCCTTTCATCATACTTCTTTAGAAACACATCTTCCATTTTAGGGAAGTCTGGTATATCATTGTTAGGAAGGGAACTGAACCATTCTCTAGCATATTTTTCTAAAGTTTGTAGAAATAGTCTTAATACTACATCTTCATGTTCAACTTCCGGACTATCCATTGCATATAAGAAACTCTTGATATGATCCTCTCCAGTTACTCGCACTATTTCTAAAGAATTTAGGGAGGTATTTGTGAGCTTTACTAGGTAAGGCATTCAAATTTACTGGTAATACAAAAGGCCTATATATGTTAGTTCTCCATAAATGAACATTATCCTGAGCCATTGCTATTGTAGGATTAAATTTTACAGTAGTAGCACTTATAGTGGTATGGGTCTGGGTAGCTTGAATATTAATCGATGGGTTATCTACCTTTGAATTATGATTACGTATATCTTCTACAGCAGAAATTAAATTTCTCTCTACAACAGAATTTAAATTTTCTTCTACAGTAATATCAGTAATAATAGAATTTAGATTTTTCTTTATATACCTTTTATCACTTGAAATTGATCTACTATTATACATAGTATTCTTAAAAATTGGAGTTTTTTGGGTATGTATAAATACCTCTGGATTCTTGAGTTCTGGAAATAGCTCCTTACCACTTCTCCTAGTGTTCGCCAACACATTTTGTCCTCTCCTTTTTATATTTTTCTTCTGGGTTCGTCCAATAGAGTCGCCAACATCGAGGTGTAGAAAGAACAAAGTATACTCTTATCAAGAATGCTTGATATTATCACTCATCCTCACAGGAGTGGGTTCTTGGGGAAATTCAAGAAAATCAAGAAAGAGAATTTCAAGAAAATCAAGAAAAGGGAAATTTCAAGAAAATCAAGAATATAAAAAACTTACTTCAAAACATAAACTACAGACATAGAAAAAATAAAGAACTTCTAACAAAGTGAAAATTAAAACGCTGGTTCTTTACTTTAACTGGTCATCCGTTGATTAAAAATAATCGTTGAAGAAAAATTTAAGAAGATAATTGAATCTTTATAAGAAGACCTCCCTAAAAATGATGCCAAAAAACTATTGGAACCGATTCTTGCATCCATAGGATTTCTATTGTCATGCTACAAGAACCCGTTTGAAACCAATGAGCTATTACAGGCTCTGGTTGACCTGCCTCATGTTCTTCTAAACACAAATATTGCTAAAGAAGACTACATAATGGGTAAGGAAACCCCAACGACAATTCTTTAATTAAACTTCTAATTTGCATGCTCTAGATTTATATTATACTATATGTATTAAAATGACCAAGCATGAAAACAACCATTTGTTATGCCTTATGTAGACCGGTGCCTAGATTCATTGGGCTGTTATAGCAATTTAACAACAATTTTAATATGAAACAGAGAGAAGGGGAGAAGAAAATTGGCATTCTTAATCTCATTCGAATATCACAATAAAATCAAGAGTTAACCAATGAAAGAAATGTATATAATGCATTCAAATAATGTAACCCATTACACAGTGACACACAATACAATGACAAAGATATGATAGGAATAAAACCCATAATTGTATTGATTTCATAAAATATTACATGCAGAGTGGGCGGGATGCCTTTTAACTCTATTTTTCTTAAATAAATACATCAATACAATGAAGAGGACTCTGTTCAAATAATGTAACAAGTCTCTCCAACTCTCCTTGTTCCAATCTGGTAATAGTAGAGTCTCTGAATCCTAGGCTCAAGAAGGTAGGAAATGATCTCAGCTTCTTGAACGCTTTCCTATCACAATCTTGCAAAGCAAAGGGAAGAAAAAGAAATGAGAAAGGAAAATAGACACAGAAGGGAATACAACAACACAACTAACCAGGCACTCAAGTATACCTCTTAGAAAAAATGCTATTCTCTCTAATTGCTTGATGCAGAATCTGAACACCGCTGCTTTCTTTTATAGCCTCAGGTTCTTGATTCTGTTATTCTTGGTTCATCCCTGACTGTACATCTATCAGCATCTGTTTGAATTTCAAAATTGGTACAACTGGCTCCCACTACTCTTGTAACCTTTACTGTATAATTCTATTCCACTGGTGATTAAGGTATGAGGGAGCCTTTATCTTTTTCTGCTACTTCCTGGTGCGTTTGGCTATTGTCTTTCGAACTGGTCTTTTTTGGGTTGACCCCCTTTGATTTCTTGACCCTCTAACTATGCCAAAAATATTACCTGTTGTTACTGCTGTTTGTTGTGTTGAACTCACTTTCGGTTGTTGACTGTAGGTATTAACCTTTTTTCCTTTTTGACTTCATTGCAACTATTTTATATGTTCATCTATCAATCTCCAAACTCCTGTATCAAATGTGGCTACAATCCTTAGCATGTTCATCTCCTACAAGATTTTGTTTTTCTATATAGCAATAATAGGCATATTCTTGTCGTATTGAGACAATAATATTTCCATAGTATTTACCATAAATGTGGTTTGCTTAATCATTTCTTCCTCATCACCTAGTTCACAGTCGAATCTTTCAAAGGTTTCTTTAAATACCTCTTCTATATCTGAGGCTTCTAAGCATTGGTCTAGGGATAAGCCAATATCTGCCAGTTTTACTGTAGCATCTTTTATTAAGTCATTTGTTTCTATTATAGAACTTATCCATCTCTCTAGGTTTGCTCCAAACAGGGCTGCTTTGAAAAACTCAAAATTGATCTGAATCTTATTGCCATCTGGTGTCATTATTTCTTGCCCCTGTAACTCTTCAAAATGATCTCCTACAAAATCTAAGGTAGGGTGGATGATTCCAAAATCCTCTTCCCTTTCCTGCATCAAGGTCACAATTTCTTGAGCAGTTATTTGGATTACCCTTATTTGTCTGAACATTTCAGAAAAACCTTTGGCATGAGCTTTTATTCTTTTCAACATATCCTTTTTCATTACATTCAGGTAATATACATGATCTTGCACCTTTGTCACTGATGGAGGTTGTGCACTTGAAGTGTCTCTTCGAGTCAATTCTTCCTATTGCTTATTTATCACTACTTTTAATTCTACCTTTTCTGCCTCCTCTTTGCTCAGTTGTTTTCTTAGTTTATCAATTGTTTCAACAAATCGGTCTATGACTTGGACCTGCACTGATTTGGCAAATTTTACTATTTATCCCTCTTTTCCTAGTACTGATGAACCCCCTGTTTCCTCATTAGCTCTGAAGACTAGTGGACCTTGCAGAGGAGGAAGATTAATTTTTGCTATATCTGATATGTGTGCTTCTGATTTACCTTCTTCAGTGAGTTGTTCTCCCATATTCCCCATCCCTGCTACTAATTGCAATTCTTGTTCATTTGCAGCAGTGAAGGTGGTCTGATCATCTATTCTTTCCAAAACAACTTGGGTAGTGGGTAAAGACAATTTGGGTCTCTTTGCTTCCACAGGAGTTACCTCTTTTTGATTCTTCACTAGGTGGCTTCGAAAAAGGCCACCTAATCCACTAGCTGCCCTAGGATTCATTTGTATTATTGATGGGATTTTAATCTCCTATCCCTTTATATTTATAGAGGTAGGGATGGCCATAGGTGCTAACTTCTTCACACTGGTTACAACCAATACATGATCAAAAATGGGAATTATAGCTTGCTCTGTAGATGATGTTTCTTGAATGGATGTTGTTACCATTTCCTTTCCTTTATCTGTACTAGTTTGTTGAGAAGCATCTTGAGGAGTGTTTGGTGCTACTTCTATTCTAAGTTGAGCATCCTCAGGGAGCTTGACCTATTGCTCTATTACATCAGCAGTTTTAACAATGACCTCCATCAGGTCAATGCCTTGTTCTTCTATCATTTCCAATAAGGGGTCTTCCTTGATTGTTGGGCCTGACCTTGGTAAAATAGGTGCTACAACATCTACTGAACCTTCCCGAAGCCTTCTCAGTTCTGTAGGATAATCATAGGCTTCATAAACCTATGTGCTACCTCTTTTTCCTAGGGGAAAATCATCCCAAACTGTCTGTAAACTTGTTCCTTTTTCTATAGCTTCTAATAGACTCTCTTCAAAAGCATCTTCTTTGTGTTGGATCCGGGCATATTCTCTTTTTTCCATCATTTTACTATAGGTTCCCTTTGGATCATAAAACCTCCATGATACTTCATCGAATCCCATATTGTCTAATTCAAACATTCCTTTGAGCAGTGAAGGATATCCAACAAATACATAATCCCAAAAATGGTAGGGAACATCGAGCCATGGGACCTTGCCATGTTTCTTAACCAGTCTCATTTTTACCTCTTCTGCCACCTACCTGCATAATTCTAAAGTTGCTATGGATAAAGGGCAGTACTGAGGCAACACTTTAGGAGGGATCTTGGCCCCATACAATCTGATATAAGTAAATCCTTCTGTGAAGAAGAAGTCTCCAATTTCCTTTTCTTTGATGAAGGCTTTTACCCCTGGCCCTAATCTCTCTGGAACTAACCCAGTTAAGGCCCAATGGATTTCTACCATGAAACGATCATAGAACCAGCCCATGTGGGTTCATCCTTCATGAAGTCTCCAGAAACTATTTTGAACATAGGGGCTGTCGAGGGCTTTCACTCTTTTACGGGCTTCTTCTCCCAATTGGCCCGCTATTAGGTGAATGAGAAATGAATACTATGAAAAATGAGGCATCTCCTACCTCTGTTTGAAAACTTCCCTTCTTAATTCCATCATTTCTTTATGTATTTGGGTACTTAATTCCAGTTCCCAGGCATAAATTGGGGTGTTATATGCCCTATTGCATTGCACAACTAAATATAAAACCCTTTTTTTTATCCTATTCAGATCTTGTACCCCCAATACTATGTTTATCATGTCACAAAAATCTTGTACCCAGGGTTTAAAAGCATTTTTGTTGATTGGGAATTTTTTATCTATCGTTGCATGTGTGTCGAACAAACTTTTAAAAACTTCCATATCTGTAAACATACGAGATTGGTGTTCGATTACCTGGTCTACCAGAAAGGTGGTGTAATTCGTTAATCTGAACACCTCCTGGATATCTTCGACTTTGATGCTGAACACCCATCGATTCTGGTGGTCTCGAAAGGTCCTTGTTCTTTCATCGTATGCTACTGCCAGCCACGCCATCAAGTCTAAGGAGAAGTGCACTTTTGGGCATATCAGCTTCCCAAGGTTACTATTCCATCTGCTATCTTTGGGAAAACCCTTGTACTGTAACTTATGAGCTCTATGGAATAAATCTGCCATTATCCATGGGGTCCTATTATCGCCTTCCATCACTTGGGTGAAACTCTTAATACAGGTATTGTCAATCTCATACAGTTGAGTCGGGCTAGGTTTTTTATCTACCCCACATTTCTAGGCAAACTCATACATAGTGGTACCAAGAATGGGTGGCCTAGAGATCACAGAGTAGGGTGACCTATCTGTGATAAATTTCACGGCTTCTCGTGTATCTTCTGGCATGAAAACATCTCCCCATGATGCCATTGCTCTTGCGACTATGGGTCAAGTTCTTCTTGAGTTCTCAAAGCTCGAATACTCTCTTCTCTCTGTGCCTCTGATGTATCAACTTTAATTCTTGGATTACCAGGATAGTGGCCTCGACTGATTTTGTAAGTTTATATACAGGGTGGTGGAGTGAGCTTGATAAATTCACATATTTCATCATCGACCCGATACCACCAACTGTTGTTTAAAATTGGCCAACGAGATCATGCCAACTCGTCCTTTTCTGGAATTTAGTGTTTTATGATGGGTAATGTCCATTATCTTACGTGCCTTGGGCTCCTTTGATTCGTGTTCCTGTAATAATTTAAACCTTCTATTCATTCGTCGATGGGGACCTTTTGATCTGACGTGGAACTAGTATATGTGGTGGGGATAGTGTCCTTTTTTGAACCTCGTGCCACCTCGGATCCGAGTGATAACTAAATCTTCGGGATCGATTATGTTTCCTTCGGGACTTTTATGAAATTTTATTTTTGGTGTGAGTGTTGATTTTTTAATTACCTTTGAGGTCCCTCTTTTTCTCTAAGTCAATCGTGATTAATCGCAACCGTCGGATCTAAGTGATTGGTTTTGCTCTCAGAACATCGATTGATGCACTGTCGTCCGATCTTGATAATTTTTTTAGCGCGACCATTGATATCCCGAGACCTACATGATAGTTAGTATACCTGGATGCATATAAACATTTGAAATGACACAGTTTATTGGTCCTTGTTTAATCATGATTATCCATTGTTAATCTTCATATTTTTAAACCTTAACAACTCGTATTAAGCGATGGTAACATATAATATGTTTACTATCCTTTTGCGATCACCGTTAGATCTTACCGTGGTAGGATGCGACCGTTGGATCATACACATGCACATAATTCTTAACAAATGGGGAAAACCATACGTACCTTGGATTAATTAATCAATCGTTTGAAATAATCATGTTTAGACTAACCTCCGATCATCTCTAAGCACATGCATCGTTGGATCTGAGGAGGAATGAACGCCATCGCCCAATTTAAACGTCTTCATTTAGTTTTGGATATTTTACCACCACTATCGGCCTTCGCATCCATTGATTCTAGGATTAGTTTGGGCGCTGTCGTTGGATCTCCTGTAAGATGCATGCTACATAGCCAAAAACATAAACTCTTTGATTTATATTAATCATGATTAAGTCGAAAAGGGGGGTAATCATGCAACGTATTAGACCCTTGCTAATCATGTGATTAATATTTACCTTTGTTTTCATCTTACCATCTATGATTTCTATGCGACCATCGGATCTAAGTGGAGACAAGCACCGCCGTTGGATTTGGTCAACCTGCGAGTGAGTTTATTCAAGGGTGTATAGCTTTGATATTAATTAAGCCAAAAAGGGGTGATTATCTAACATTTTTAGACCCTCGTTAATTTGTTTTAACCATTTTAATTAATCTTACGAAGTCTAAAAAACTTCAATGCATCTTTAGTGAACGTGCCACCGTTAGATCAAATATTGATTGAGCACAGTCGTTCGATCCTCTTAATTAGCCCGATGATTAATCCAATGGGGGGTGCATTCTTTTAATATTGGTTTTTAATCGATGATTAACTCGGAGCATGCGCAACCATTGATCTAGACGTTGCATGGGTGCGATCGTCCGATCTATCGAACTTGCTCAGATTTTAACTCGACTATTTGACCTATGCCAACTTTCTTTAAACCTTTGACTTTTTGGAGATTGCACAGCCGTCGGATCTATTTTGAATCAAGCGCATCTGTTAGATTAATCGAAGATGCTCAATTTTTAAACTTTAGGTTAAACCTCATTGACCCTTTGACTTATCTTTTAGATTTATTTTAAATGCACGTCCGTTAGATTTATCCTGATGAAAGCGCAACCGTCTGATTAAAATTAAGATGCAGACTCTTTAACTTTTACCAAGGCTTTGACCTTTGGCTTATCCCTTGTTCAATTTGATTAATGCGTTGTCGTCCGATTTCTTTTGGATCGAGCGCGGCCCTTGGATTAACCCTGAAATGCTTGTTTTTTAGCTTAGTGGGGCGCCTACCCTTAGGTTTTAATTAATGTTTGCTTCAGACTTAGGTTTTTTGGATTTTTAGACCACGATGATTAATTATTCCCTTATCTTTAGCATACCTTAGGACTTTATGATTTTATAAGTTAGTTTAGGCCCAAGGGAACTTATTGTTTATGAAGGTCGAACTTTGACTTTAGAATTTAATTAATGAAATTTTCTGCCCTATCTACTTTGAGGTACTTTGATTAATAAAGAGAGGCATACCTTATAAATAATCAAGGTTTAGAATTCATTTAACCAACCAATGGAATTCTTTTAAGAAACTCACAACAACTCAAGCAATGACCAGCATTAAGGATACTTTGATTGAAACCAAAAAAATTAAATTTGGGGGTTTCAAAGTTGAGTCAAATTTGGCTCCAACAAGGAGTACCTATCTATATGGGAGCTGCCATAAGAGTTGATGACAACAGAGAAAAAAAAGGTGATCATAAAGTCAACACAATTCTAGTTGATAATAGGATTGTTGTACAAATTAGGAATTGATGGAATCTTGAGAAGATGTGTAATGGATGAGAAATTTACAATCACTCTGAAATAAGGTCATGAAGGATTAGCAAGTGGACACAAGGGGCTCGATGCCACTGTTAGAAAGGAACTCTTAGCAAGACTATGGTGGCCCATAATATATAATGATGCAAAGCAATACGTGAAAGCATGTGATACTTACCAGAGAGCAGGAAAGCTAGTGCAAAGATATTTCATGCCATTACACCCATAACAACCCCAGGAAATATTTGAGAGGTGGGGATTGGACTTTTTCGGACCACTAAGAAGGACTAGTAGAAGGAAGTTTCAGTATATTATGGTAGCCATTGAATACCTAATAAAATGGATTGAAGCACAAGTACTACCCAATAACTCAGTAAAAAGTATAGCATGATTCTTGTATGAGCAAGTAATTACAAGATTCAGTATCCCACTACAAAAAAAGAGTGATCGTGAAGGTCACTTTGTAAATAATATTATCAAGATGCTGACAACTGAATTTTGAATTTGCACTCCTTGTCTAGTCCATATCACCCAGGAGCAAATGGGTAGGTGGAAGTGACTAACAAGGTATTCGCGTCAACATTATACAAAACCTATGGTATAGAGGGAGAAGATTGGGAGGAAATATTACCATATTTTCTTTGGGTATATCAAACTACCTTTAAGTCAACAACAAACCATAAGCTATTTCAACTAATGTATGGTCAGGATGCAGTAGTGCTAGTCAAATTCTTGGTACCAAACCTATAGATAGCAGTAGAGTATTACTCAGGGGACCAAGAGAATATGGAAGAATGACTAACATCACTGATTAAGCTGAATGAGAGAAGAGTCATGGAACAATGGACGATCGAAGTGGCCTAGAAGAGAAGAAAGTTGTGGCATGAAAAAAATCTTAGAAAATTAGAACTTAAGCAAGGTGACTTAGTTCTAAAGTTAAATGGAAAACAAGAAATCAGGCCAGGTAAGTTAAAAACCTTGTGGCTTGGTCCCTTCCAAGTTATGGAAGTAAGGGATAATGTTGCAGTAAAATTACAAAACTTGAATGGGATGAAATTTCCAGATACTATAAAAAGTTCGAAGATAAAACCATACAAAGTACAATATTTTTTTATCACTGTAGAAGAAGTTGAATGAAGACAACAAGCCCAGTATAATGATTAGCAAAGTAGAATTTAAGGCCCACCATGAGAGGACCTTGATATGGGACGTGAGCATATTCATAGAAGGGGAGGAGATAGGACCAATTATTGAACAAGTAAAGTTGGTACCTCGACACGATGAGAGAATTATAACACGATTCCATGTAAGATTTGCAGATGAGACTGGAAGGCTTGAGAAAGATCATGAAAGAGGGATTTATTCAAGATAATGAAGGAATATAGAGAACCAAGGGATGGTGTACCCATAGTTGGAGTATAATAAGTTACCCCAACCATAATAATACCAAAGAATAATGATATTAATGGTTTTATATGTGAACATGATAGATAACTTTAATATGGAAGCTTTAGAATAAATAGGAGGTGACACCATGAAAGAAGAATTCATCAAACTCTCTCCATTGTCTCAAATAGGATGATTGCAATAGAGGATGTGATACCAGATCCAAAAGTTGCAAGAGGAGTGTGAAATATTGCAAGCTCACATTATAAGACTCTGAGAATAAACTATCCAAGATTTGGATGATATGATACAAATTATGGATGAATAAAGAGTAGTGAGGTCGCATGAAGGAGAAATAAAGAGAAAATAACATAATATGACACCATAAGTGAGTAGTTCATGACATGATAGTGCCAGTATAAGTAAAGGAGAAAACACATAGAGAACACCTCATGGGATGCCCAATGATCTATCAATAGTAGAATAATATGAGGATATAGCTTGGAAAGACATTGAAAAAGATATTCCACCACCTAGACCATAAGGCAACATACATGATAAATCAAGTGAATTTAGTGATGAGGGGTTGCCTTGGCTAGGAAGAGAAGAATGTTTTGATAGTGGTGATGATGAATTATTGGAACTACCGATACCTCATGTGTGACCTGACCTAGAGACCTATGTAATTTCCTATCGACAGTTGAGGCAACAAAGGAGAGAAGTACAAAGACTCCAAATATTAATGTCCTTGCCAGTAAATTGGTCAGAACAAAGAGATGATGATCATAATAATTCTAGCTCTGAGTTTGATTTCTCAAAATCATATAGGGATACTCTGCCTAACTTGTCTCCACAACAACTTTGGGAGCAAATGTGATGGACACATCGACTATTATGTGTGAATCAAAGAGTGAGGGCACTATAACAGTTGTTGCTTGTAACACAAGGAAATGAAGGTCACTTGGCCAATATAGAATTGGTGGATATAACCCCAGTAAGAAACCAAGAAGAACCCCCAAGATAGCATCAAGACTATGAAAAAGGAGTACGTCCATTACATACTGATAGGGGTAGAGGAGATTTTCCACCTATAGGAGGAAGAGGACAAGGAAGGATTCAACACCCTACTCCTAGATGGTCAAGGGATACACCATTAACATGTTTGATTTGGACCAGGAACCTACAAGGTATCCCCTAGTTGAGAGGTACTGTACCCAACTTGAGAGGAAGACAACCACGAGGATGACATCCACTAAATCAACCCAAACCAAGAAGAGTGGAAATTGAAAGAAGATGGGGCCAGGTAAGATTTTGTATCAAGAGGATGTGATCGAGGAAGACCTAGACAAGGAAGAGGTATTGTCAGCATAGGAAGAGTATTTCCAAGAGTGAATCCTACACACTATAATTGCATGATTCCAAACTATACACATGTCAATAAAAAAGGAGATCGAACAAAAGTTTAGTTGGCACCTAATGACGTGATCACCCATAATGTAGAAGTGGGCAACCCAACTGATGAGTCAAAAAATGGTATCGTACAAGATGAATGTCATTGTAAAATTTCCATGATGATAAGCATCAAAATAGTTAATAAAAAAATAGAAATTATCTTAATTGTAAAAATCCTTCAGGACACAATTAAGACGGAAGGGGTTGAAAACTGGAAATGACGGTCCTTTCTGGAGAAAAAAAAGAAGAGATATTATCTTAATTATGAAAATCCTTCGAGATGTAATTAATATGGAGGGTGGTTGAAAAACCCTAACAGTGACCCTCTCTGGGAAAATAAAAGAAAGTAAAAATTAAAAAAAAAGAAAAAGAAAAAGAAAAGAAAAGAAATAAGAGGTAAGAGGCAAGAAAAGGACAAAATAAGGAAAAAGACAAAATCACATGCACCAAGGTAGCCAATTGTCAATAATCAACATGCAGAGGAGCTAAGGTGGTGAAAATTGAGAAATTAAAATGTTAGGGTTTGAAAAAGTATATAAAACAAGTATCATGCAAAAATTTTCTTTCATGTTGATGAGGCCTAAAAATGCCTCATTTTTGCACTATGGTTATAAAAATTGCCATATTATTCAATATACAAAGTTAAATTACCAAATAGTTGATTAGAATATATTAATTGTTAATTTTTTACACGATTTTATATTAGAAATAGTATACCCCTTTTTTGACTATTTTAAGCATTTTACTTGTAAAAGGTCAAAAATGAGTATCATGTCAATTATGGTGTCATACTGTAGAAAATTTATATTTTGATAGCATGGACAGATTCCTCTCATCGATAACTATAACTTTTCTTTTTGAAGCAATTCAATCCGAGATGTAGATAAAAAGTTATGAAGGTTACATCATTATGGAGCTCATGCCTTGGTTTGTTTTCTAAGTTGTTAACAGGTGCAAATCTACATTAAGAGGCATATTTTCGGATCTACTGGGAATGATCCAAATAAATTTAAGGAACCCAATTCATACGAATGATAGTTTATAGTGGAGAGAACACATGACCTAAATTTTACGACATATGGACAAATAATCTAGAAGTTATGGGGCCCACAAAATGACATTTTCACACTTTTTGACAGCTGGAAATTCTGGTAAAACTCTGTGTTAGAGGCCAACTTGATAGAGATGCTGGGAGCAATTCCTGAGGAGTTAAGAGCTAAAAATTGAACCTGAGGTATTTCATACCAATGATAGTTCATAGTGGAGAGAACACATGAACCAAATTTTAAGGCATATGGAAAAATAATCTGGAAGTTATGGGGCCCACAAAATGATAGTTTCACACTTTTTGATAGCTGAAAATTATGGTAAAAATATGTGTTAGAGTTCAACTTGACAACAATACTAGGAGCAATTCCTGAGGATATAAAAGCTTAAAATTAAACCTGATGTATTTCATACAACCAAGAACACGTGGGTACAATGTGGTGTATATTGGAGTTACGAGGAAAAATTTATGAGCACTCCAAAAGGGCAGCTTGGCATGTTTTTACTACTATAAAAAATAGGTGACAGTACATACAAATTCCAGCCACCTATCACTATGAAGAAAGGCATGGAATTTGTCAACTAAATATGTGGGAAACGCTTGGAAACAGTTGAGGGAGGCTAGGAGTGACTCTTTCTCCACCTGATAACACTTCTACGTGATCCAAATAGGAGCAACCAATAAACAATGCTAAATTGTAGGAAATCTAAAAAATACAGGACATAGTCATACAAATTCTAGCCAACTGTCAATAAATTGCATGGCTTGGAATTTGTCAATTGCATGCAAAAATAATTTTGATCATCTCCTGAGGAATAGGAAAGAGTTCCTATCCAGTAAAAATCACTTTATTAACCATTTTAATTGCATCTGAGTGTAAAGAATGTTGCACAACCAGATATCCCAAAGCAGCTCCGAAATGAGCATAAAAGTAACTAGTTTTAGTTAAAAAGGTAAACATAATACCCAGAAAGGTGGAAAATGGCAATATGGGAATGGATCCAAGTGTATAAGGTGTTTTCTCATCCCTTCCAATGCATTTCCACCAATGGATGGCACACAACAAGGAAAATGGATATGCTGCAGCAGAATAGTTTCCTATATTTTAGGAAGACTTCTTCAGAACAATTGCTAAATCCCTGAAAAACAACAATAGAATGGATTGGCATATGCAATAGAATGTTATAAATAATAGGATCCCATGTTGGTTGAGCTAAGTAGAAAATAAGGATAGGACTTGTGGTAAGAAAGTAGACTTGTGGCAAATTACAGTTTTTAGCAGGTTTTCCTGCAAATATTGTAATGTTGTTTGAGACTAAATAAAGTGCATGAGTTCTCATTCATATTTTTCCCATTAAATGTCCGAGTGTTTAATTAGTATTTTTTATGCCTTCTTTTGGAACAGGGGAACAAGGTCCACTTCTAGGTTTAGAAGAAGGCTTATTGGTGATAGGTTTTCTGCAACTTTTGTTGCAGTAGATTAGCAGAGACTTGTCATATTTCATTTTATGTTCATTAGCTAATAGTGCATAGAGATTTATGATTTGGCCCTAGGTTAATGAGAGTGAGTGTTAATTGATTCATCAATTTGCAGCATTGTTTAATTTTCCCTATTTCCAATAGATTATTTCTCACTTTAATCCATTTTGTTGATCAGTTGTTAGCCTGTGTGTTTCAATTTTTGCTATTTCATCTTCATGTTATTCTTTTCATTTTGCAAGAGTAAAATATGTGACATTTCTATAAATTTAGTTAGATTTTAGTTTCCTGCAACTACCTTTTCTTTTCATTTATATTCTACAACAGTAAATAGGTTTCATTCTACAAAAGTAATCGAGTTTTATTTTTTTGCAATATTTCTATTCCTATAATTTTTATTCTGCAAGATTAATTAGAATTAAATTTTGGTTTATAGGATTAAATTGACGCCAAAAACCCCAAGGTTAACTTGTCCCACCAATAAAGCCTATATTCTGAATAAGCTGATTTTCAAGCTGCCTATATCTCCTTTCGTATATAGCCTTGGACACTACCTTGGATTGAAAATTATAATGACTAAATGGTGTGATTGATGACACTCATTATTTTTGGTGTCATTGTCGGGGACCATGGTGTTGTTAGAAGCTAAAAGCAACCCAATAATTATTAATTATGCTAAGTTGTGAAATTTAGAGTGAAATCTGGATAAATGACTGGTATAAGTAATATTTTTTGGTAAATTTCATTTCAGCCCATTTAGAAAATAAGCAAGAAACCACTGGAAGAAATGTTTTTACAAGAGGTTGAAATTATGTCAAAATTGTCTAAATTTTTTATTTCCAAAAATGTTGGAATTTTTAAAGAATCACAATCATCGACTTCAAGAACTACATGATCCTTTGAGAAATTATTACAAGAAAGAAAAATTAGTAGTTCAACATCACTTTCTCTTGACAAATCCATAAACTCAGGAAAATTTAACAAGATTAATAATTGTTTTTGGGAACCTATAATGGAAGTGTCACAAGAGAATCTAGGGAGAGCTAGTAATGTGTTCTATCCTAGTACAATTAGTGCACCTACAAGATTTTTTTAAAATCTCATTCAATTAGATATTAATCAATATGCTCCCATGAAGGCCATTTCACCTTCAGTGTTACCAACTTTTAAGGGAATTACATCCGAAGATCCTGATATGTTTTTTTTTTAGTTTAAAATTGTATGCCAAGCTCATGATTACACTAATGACAATCAGAAGCTCAAACGGTTTCCTTCCACTCTTAAAGAGTTAGCTCTACAATGGTTTATCACCTTAGCACCTAATTCAATTAGAACTTGGGATGATATGGAAAACCTATTATTGGAGAGATACCAAGAATATTGTCAAGTCAAGAATCAAAACGATGATTTTCTTATTATGAAACAAGAGGAAAATGAAATATTAGAAGACTATCTAGATAGATTTTCTTTTGTTCATAAGATATGTGGAAGTGTTGAACCTAAAATTTGTAAAGTCATATTCTTAAGAGGACTGCAAGCTAAATTTAGGGATGCATTGGATATCTTAGGGAAAAGAGATGCAAATGTACTTGAATTTCAAGAAATCATTAAACTTTGTAAAATATATTCTCATTCAAGGCATAGAAAAAATAAAACTGGTAGTAACATAAATGATTTGAAAGAATACATGGAAGAGGTTGATATTTTAGTACATCTTGATAAAGTAGTAGATGAAAAGAATAAATCTGTTGAACCTTCAATCATCTATTATTCAAAATGTAATGAGAAGGAACACTCTCTTCATGACTGTGCTTTGAAAAAAACATTTATACCTGCTACTTGTATAATTTATCAAAAAGGACACCCCACAAATCAATGTAGTTTATTACCAAAACTCAAAAGTGTCTTTGAAAAACAATCTCAACCTATGAAAGAATACAACTTTGTAGGAAAAAGACAAGGAGATAATTTTCTTAAGTTTCCATATCAGAATGCTTCTCAATTTATTGCACATTGGGGAAATAATCCTTGGTATATGCCATGGTATGGTACAGGTCCACTTCAACAACGTTGGAGTCAACTACCATGGGCATATTCCCAAGAGTGGTATCAACATGGATTGATGAAACAACAATGGAATCAACAACATCCACCATGGTTGTAGCCAAAACTACAAGGATATCAATGGGTACAACAAAAAAAACTGTACAAAGGGCAACAACATTATCAAAAATAGAAATAAAATTTGTTGCCCACTCATACCCATAGTTTCTCTCATGGACAACAAAAAAAAAAGAAAAAACAACCTCTATTTTCAGCTCAACCTGTGGCCAATCCCAACAATGTTAAACAAGTAACCCTTGTATCTATGGTTGAATCAAAAAATATACCCATAATAAATGCTTGTGACTGTGATAAGAATCAGTTGTGTTCAAAACCACTTCCTGAACATATTCCACTTACTAGTGTAGAAATAGGAGCTAAAAGAAATGAGTATGAAAACAAATCTACACTGAAACAAGAAGAAAAAGAAAAATATGACTCATCAAAGAAAGTACCATGTCTTGAACAATTTGAAATATCAAAATTGACATCTTCACAATCAAATTGGATAAAGGAATTAACACATTTTATTGTTAAAATCCCTTTACTTCAAGCTATTAAAGATGTACCAATCATTAATAAGATTGTTCAAGAAATGTGTTTTAAGAAATCAAGGAAAAAGAAGAAAGTATATCTTGAACCCATACAAAAAGGTGGAAAATCAGTAAACTTGCTTGCAAGAAAACTTACTCCACCTAAGTATGATTGTCTAGGAAGTTCACAATTTCTTGAATCACATAAGAAAAATGAAAAGAATATTTCAATTTTGGGCTCCATAGTTGTAAAGGGTAATGAAGAAGATTTGGATTCATCCAAAATGTTTTTTTTTGTTGAAAATATTCATATTTCATATTTTAAAGATGAACCAACTATTGTTCAACAATTATTATGGAATGATGAAAAGTAAAATTTTGAAAAATTGTCACCCATTCTAGTATAAAATAATTTTCTTCATTTGCCACATGAATGCCATCATGATGCTTTACTAACACTTTATGCATCTTTAGCAATTGGTATTGAGTTGTTGTAGGTACATAAAAAATATATTTTGTAGCTGAATGCATTCGATGAACTTTTGTTGGAAGCACTTCATCAAATAGTGTTCACTCAACAAAACTGGAAAATATGACATGATGATCACATTAAGAGCAGTAAGGATGAACCAAAGGAGTTTTATAACTAAGTTGTTCAACTTTATTCTATTGATGATTTAAGGACATTAGTGGTGAATGGACATCTTATACATGTGTACCATCAACCACTAACAAAGGTGGAATTTGCTCAATATTTCACACAAGTACATTTGCATAAGGTAGAAGAGGCTTCCTCTTATGACAAAGATTCCAAATGATTATATCTTTGAATCTTGAAAAAATAAAATAAAAGAAAAAGAGAAAAAAGAAAAAAAAAAGAGAAAAGAAGAAAAAAAGAAAGAAAAAACTAAAGAAAAGAGAAAAATTGCAGCATAAGACATACATGCACTTGTAGACACCAAAACAGCACCAATCCGATTAAGTGACTACAAACACTGATCGCATTGACACACACAGCTTTCAGGGCCACCCTCAGAGGTTAAACAGTGGTCCTAGCCACTTACATAGCAGTTTAGAAGGTCGAAACGTGAACAAAACAAAGTTGGTCGTTTTAATAAGCCTTAAGCAAACTTCAAAACTTTAAGCCTTAAGCAAAACTTAAACAAGCAAGCCTTAATCAAAAGAAAGCCTTAGGCAAGAATTGCTATTAAAAAAACCCTTAGGCAAGAAATTGTTTTTTAACACTCAAAAGTTTCCGGTCGCGATATCGTGATATTGCGATAGTTGTGAGGTTGCACTGTCACAATATCGCGACAGCCACGATATCGCGACAGCCGCAAGGTCGTGCTATCGCGAGGTCGCGACAGTCGCGATATCGTGACAACCGTGAGGTCACGCTGTCGCGATATCACGATAGCTCCCTCTAGCGCCCTATTTTTTTTTCTTAGTGTCGCGATATCGCGATAGACTCCTGCCTTTGCGCCTGGCAAAATTTTAGCAATAAACGCAAACAGTTAAAATAATAAAAAACAAAACATTCAAAGACAAACATTCAAAGGCGACATTCTGCCAATCAAAGGAAGCATTAAAACAACTGGAGGCTGATGTAAGACAAGTGGCAGCCGAGGACAGTCAGTCATGGCCGCCTGCTATGCATGTGCACGTAGGTGGGCAGATTGGCAGTTAGCAGACTGTAGTCACGTAGGCCCTAGTCAAGGCGGAGTCTACTCCCTGTTGAGAAGGCATGACCGCCACGTGGCATCCCTGCGTGCCATTTTTAAAGAGACCCCATGGGTCTATAAAATGGTAGACTTTCCCGCTCAGAAGGAAGTTGACAAGCATTTTAATGCAACGAAGTGCTGTTAAACCAGAGACCCGATTACACCTTTTCGATTCATTTTATTTTACATCCTTAATACGGAGAACATGAATCCAGATCCATGGATCCATCCATTTGTCGAAAAAGCTCAGTGTAATTTTATTTCTTTTACATCATGATTTTGAATTTTGATTTCAAGCATGCATTCATCGTATTTCTAACAGTAGATTTCGTTTCATTCCTACTAACTTGCAATCTGTTGTTTTAATCATTTTCTTTGCACTTATGTTTTATTTGTTTCGAAAATCAAATGCTTTTATTTTCGATACAGGTGCTACTAACATCTTCTGCTTTCACTTTGCACGCAGGTTTCTAATAGCAGAGAAGCAGGAAAGAACAAAGAATCATTAACGTTAGCGACGGCAATACTTTGGCCCGCCCACTTTGCATGTGGGCATGCGGGAAAAGATCACTATTCATTTATTGTCATGGAAACATGCTAACTCTCCCAGCCCTTGAAAAGGGAGGAGACGTATTGTAACCGAGTTGGAACTACATGAATAAAGAGGGTTGTGCTCATACTTTTGATGTGATTACATTCGTGTTATTTCATGCATCAAGCTAGTTGTTTTCATTGTAATTAGTGTTTCTTTTGCCGGAATCTCATGCTTTCAGTGGCGATCACGGTGGGACCGTTCCCTGATTTTTAAATCACAGAAACTAATCAGATTTGTTGTGTTTTGTGCTTAACAGGTACCTTTTTTTAAGTCGAAGGTCAGAAACAGCAAGTCCAGGCAGAAAAGAGGTAACGGTTTCTAACTGTCCCTGTCATTTTCTGCTGTGTTATTTCTGTTTATTTTATCTGTTTATTTTTTTACTTTCATTTTTTTTTTTTAATTATTAAAGAAAGGTAGAGAAAGTTTTCGTCAATTTTCTTGCTTTAAAAAAAAAAAAAAAAATTCAAATTTTTACTTGCTGTTTTTCGGTTTGTAGTGTTTGTATGGCATAGGGAAAGTTTCCTTTTTGCTGCTTGTTTCATTTTTATTAAATAAAATGAACCACACACACTTCACGTGGTAAATTAAACCAAGGAGCTGGTCGTAAAACCCCAGCCCTTGAGCAAGACCAACGGTGGGTTCATCACCACCTTGGCTTAGCTTTGCATCCATTTCCCCGATTGTCACTGTTGTTAGGCGTAAATCCTAACGAAATCTGACCGAGTGTTGCTGGGGTGATTTCCATGCACGCAAGGATAAGTCTTCTATGGTAGGTGTCATTAATAGGACAATCACCCCTTACGTACCGCCTATGTTCCATGTACCATCTGCTCTCACATACCTATAGTTTCCCTCTCGTAAGGGCAAGTATATAGAGAGGTTGGTATATCGGTCCGAAAATGGTATATTGAAGGGGCGACCATTTATGGGAGTCATATGAGCCAACATTATGCATTTAAACGTTCTTCAAAACTTGCAAAAACAAAACAAAACATCAAAATGCACTAAACCAATTTAGGACACACTATTTAATCCTTAAAAGAGAATCACGGTTTGTGTATGAGTGTGTTCATTTCTTCTTAGTATAGACAAAAGGAAAAATCATCATAAATGAGATAAAAATCTGCTTAGCTAGTAGAGAAGCACCACAATGGTGTGCACCCGTAGCCAAGCCCAATCAAGGGCGGATGCTGTGGAAGGTGCACAAAGAGGAGGCACAAGTCACCTCCGGTATAGCCCCAAGGATTTGGTCATACCACCTTGGCGGCCTGACACACAAAGCAGGCCCCTCCAAACCTTAACGGATAGGGATTATAGGGGCACCCCTTCTAGGAGCACTCTTGTTCAGCATAGCACTCAGTACACACCCTTCCATGAAGGGTATATTTGTAGGAGAGCTCCCTTAGATGCTCGCTATGAGCGGTCACCGTGTGATGAAGCGCTAGGTCAACATAGGGTTCAATGGGAGGAACCACATCATTACACTATCCCTCCTTCACCCCCTCTAGTTGTCAGGACTACAAGGACAAATCTAGAACACAAGGCTCCTCAGGCAGGGTGAGCCAACTCAACCCATTCCATTTTCACTTGTGAAAGAGAGCACGAGGAAGACCTTACCTTCCTCAAAAACAATATACATCGAAGGAGCAATAAGCCTCCACACCCGCTAGATACCATGGTCACACACTGAGGCCAGAGCCTCGGATAAATGCTACTACCTCCAATAGAGGGAGGCTGCCTATAGATATCTTGGATCACTATGACCAAGATAGATATCTAGGAGAGGCATCTAGGCCTTCTAAACATGAGGCGGTGAGACCAACTATCTTAGAATCTGTCAAGCATTTCGCACACCGGATGCAACTCACGCAACTTGAGCTAGAATGAAAATAGTTAGAGCAATGGTATCTTCTAAATAAAGAGCACCTTCAGCACCATAAGGATGAGTTGTTCCAACACACTATACAGAAGAAGACTCCAACCCCTCACACACATAAGACAAAACATTTTGAGGGGCACAACCCATGGGGGCGAGACAGGTCATCGCGACCTCATAAAACGCTACCCCCAACACCTCCTAGACAGGAGCAGGAGGCTACTCTCCCGATTCCTGAAGGACATGAGCGGGAGGCCGCTCCTATAACCAATGACGGGTGCCTTCCTCAGACATCCACCCAGGTTTATGAGCCACCCTTAGAAATTCATCAAGAAGCTTCTAAGGAATCTGAGTGAAAAGAAGAGCGGGATGAAAAGCCCTACCAAGGCATGGGGGGTGCTATCTGGCCACCCCTCCATAAGCCCCAAGTTCCTCAACAAGAACCAACAAAAGAGGAGGAGCTCAAATCTCCCGATACATGCAAAGCACTAGAGCACTTAGGGTTAGTAGAGACTAAGATTTTGGAGCTCCCAAGGCCCAACTTACATGAGGCTCCTTTCGAAGAGGATCAAACTTTAAACATAGGGCTACCTGATGATACAGTCCTCCATGTCTTAGAATCTCCAGATTCTGATGAGCTGTACTCATTGGTCGAAGGTGAGGATAAAATAGAGATAGCCCATAGCAATCACATGCGACAGCATCGACATCCTATAAATATCGATGAAGCATGTCAGCAGATAAACATAATACTAGGGCATGAGTGGCACGTTAACCCACCACAGTGTGACCAAGCATTACATCCAACACTTTGGGCACACAAAGATCAATTTCAACCCAGAGACCTCATAGCAACATCAGTGCCGAGGGTAGACCCTATCCTCCTATCCGTGCATAGGGCCGATCCATTCGTGCCAATCCCTCCAGAGCCAGATCCGGAGCACAAAGACCATCAAGCTGGGGGTACCTCTATCCCCTGAAGATCCATAGTCCAAACCCAAAAAGCTCCAAGGATTCTTGCAATCGCTTGGTCACCCCAAAAGCTCCAAGGATTATCGTAATCACTTGGTCACCCCAAAAGCTCCAAGGATTATCGCAATCACTTGGTCACCCCAAAAGCTCCAAGGATTATCACAATCGCTTGGTCAATCCCAAAATGCTCCAAGGATTCCTAAAAATCGCTTGGTCACTCCCAAAATGCTCCAAGGATTCTTGTAATCGCTTGGTCAATCCCAAAAAGGCTCCAAGGATTCTTGCAATCGCTTGGTCAATTCAAAAAGGCTCCAAGGATTCTTGCAATCATTTGGTCAATCCCAAAATGCTCCAAGGATTTCCACAATTGCTTGGTCAAAAATCAAGAAAATTCAAGAACAACAAAAAATCATCAAAACAAAAAAAAAACTAGCATCTCATTTCTAGGCATACTCAAATTCATCAATAGAGAGCTCTTCTCGCACTTCATCTTCATATTCACAAAAATCAATCCATCAACAATACAAAAATACATAGATGCATCAAAGCATGGCATCCATACATCGCATATTTGTGGTCGTACGGGTCAAAGGCACCATAGGCTGTATCTGCTAGTCCATCTTGTTCCACACTGTTCCATTTTACAAAAAACAACAAAAACACCATGTATTGCTTTTACCACACTAGAGTCAGTGGTCTGCTAATGTATCAAGAGTTTTCATGATTCAGTTATCATTTTGCTCTTTAGCCATGTAATGTATCAAGTCAAATAGATTTTATGAAGGTAGAGTTACACTTGAAATACACCTTGTTACATAACATCCCAACACAAATTAAAACACATAAAAATTCCCAAGTTGTGTGAACGAAAGATGAAACTTGCACAGTAATCCAAGTCACCATAAGCAAAACGGCTATCTTGCTCATCCCCCCATGCAAATGGTTCCAGAATGCTGAGAATTCACAAAAGGACAAGCTCTTTCCTATCCATTCACCTCCATATACAGTGGTTTTCACCACTACCAAATCCTAATCATACTTGGTTCCCAAAGTTGTAAGGATTTGTACTACACGTCCCTACCAAGGATGGGTAGTCATCCCCAAGACCTAAAAGGATCAACACCATTCACAAACAAAATTCCAACAAATCATCATCCTAACACTTTCCATTCACCATTGGTCTCCAAGTTGTAAGGATTCGTACTATCCGCCCCTAACCAGGAGGGGTAGTCATCCCCAAGGCCTAACAGATCAATGCCCTTACTCCATAATCTCCATCATCCCCTTGGTCCCCAACGTCGTAAGGATTCGTACTATCCGCCCCTAACCAGGATGGATAGTCATCCCCAAGGCCACGAGGATCAAAGCCAATTCACAATACTCAAAACACAAAATCAAATAACAGTGGTTATCACCACTATTCAAAATCCTTGCTCAAAAAGAATTAATAGAAAATAAACAGTGATTTTCCTCACTATATAGACGAGCAACTCTCTAAATAATTCAACCAACAAACATCATGAACTTGAATCCCTGGAATTCTCAGCATTTGAAAACCATCTAGGTGATCCTCATTACAGGTTGGGTTGATAGCCTATCTGGCAATGGTGATATCCTACCCGCATGACGATATGTCTGTCACATTCGCTTTGCATGTGTGCAGACCAATGTTTGAATAAGGATGAGCTAGCCTATGATATCCTGGATAACACTGTAGATTAATCTAACTAAATACAACAAAGGAGTTAGTGGAGCTAATTAGGTGATCCTCAGTACAGGTTCGGTTGAAAGCCGATCTTGCACTGGCGGTATCCTGACAAATACCACATAAATGAACTCAATTGCACACACAAGGATGTGAAATAGCTTGGTCAAAAACAAGTCTGATTCGTACCTTGTTCAAAAGTCTTGTAAGATAAAGTACAGTCATGGTTAGTAAGTTAAAACCGTCTGAGTTTCAGAAAACCTTAGCTACATTTCTAAATCAACTATGCTACTTTTCATCCTTACAATACCATCAGAAAATACAAAAAAAGAAAAACCACATGTATACATACAAAATCATGCACCACAACAATCGCCTAAAAGACAAAATAATAGAGTTCTAAACAGTCTATGGTGCCATAGCCAAACACCACAAAGTCCATCCATCCATTTAATTTCTGCATATCACATACATTTGCATTCATCATAACATATGCATCCATCAAAATAAATCAACATACAACAATCGCATTTATCATACCATATGCATCCATCAATATAAAGTAGCATGCATCCATCAACATCAATCATTATGCATATCATAATATCATGACATATACACAAAGAAAGAAAATCAAAACAACAAAAACATCACAAAAATGCAACACAAAAACCATAACAATAAGCATTGCCAGACACAAGTGCTCTTGCACTTAACCTCTTGGCATAAAAAATCGATGTCAAGGCTTAAATTATCACTCTCCTACTTCCCCAAGAAGGCTACCATAGCCGGACCACTCCACGGGAAGACGGGTTTTTGATAATTTCACCCCATTATGGCATCACCAAAAGGGTTAGCACCTACCAAAAATAGGTCCAAATGTCGAGAAATTGCATGTTCTTAAATGGTAAAGCATCTAAAGGCACCCTAACTTAAGTCATCTTGGGTCAAGCGACTCGTCGCTTTTCTCACGAAGGTCATTCCCTCATTGATTCGTCGCTTGAGGGGGTAGTCACACTTAGTCACCAATCAACAAGCACACACCCAATCAAAGCAATGACATGCATTCAAAGAATCATTGACAAAGACAATCACACTCTTGCTTGGGGCAGTAAACAAGTAGCAATCAAATTGATCAAACACTTGGCATTCTCGAAGCATGAACACAAGTTTCCCCTGTGGACAAAAGGTTACGCCCTTTGCCTAATCATGACTGATCAATGTCCAAGCTCAAGTCACACCTCACCAAAATAGGTTAACACTTGAAATCAAATTCCTTAGCTCGTCAAAAGCAATGATTCAAGAATGCATGCCCTTTCCATACTTGGGGCATCAAAAGTTGGTTAGGTTACCAAGAAACCCTAATCATTAGTGCTTTGGTTATCTATTTTTGCTCAGCACTACATCACCCGTAGCGCTTCCCAAAAAGGGGCATCTGTAGACACCAAAACAACACCAATCCGATTAAGTGACTACAAACACTGATCGCATTGACACACACAGCTTTCAGGGCCGCCCTCAGAGGTTAAACAGTGGTCCTAGCCACTTACACAGCAGTTTAGAAGGTCGGAACGTGAACAAAACAAAGTTGGTCATTTTAACAAGCCTTAAGCAAACTTCAAAACTTTAAGCCTTAAGCAAAACTTAAGCAAGAAAGCCTTAATAAAAAGAAAGCCTTAGGCAAGAATTGCTATTAAAAAAACCCTTAGGCAAGAAATTGTTTTTTAACACTCAAAAGTTGCAAAAGTTTCCTGTCGCGATATCGCGACGGTCGCGATATTACGACAGTCGCGAGGTCGCGATAGTCGCGATATCATGACTGTCGCGATATTACGACAGTCGCGAGGTCGCGACAGTCGCGATATCGCGACGGTCGCGATATTACGACAGTCGCGAGGTCGCGACAGTCGCGATATCGCGACAGCCATGAGGTCGCGTTGTCATGATATCATGACAGCTCCCTCCAGCGCCCTATTTTTTTTCTTAGTGTCGTGATATCGCGACGTCGCGATATCGTGACGGACTCCTGCCTTCGCGCCTGGCAGAATTTTAGCAATAAACGCAAATAGTTAAAATAATCAAAAACAAAACATTCAAATACAAACATTCAAAGGCAACATTCTGCCAATCAAAGGCAGCATTAAAATTACTAGAGGCCGACGTAAGACAAGTGGTAGCCGAGGACAGTCAGTCATGGCCGCCTGCTGTGCATGCACGTGTAGGTGGGCAGATTGGCAGTTAGTAGACTGCAGTCATGTAGGCCCTAGTCAAGGCGAAGTCTACTCCCTGTTGAGAAGGCATGACCGCCACGTGGCATCCCTGCGTGCCATTTTTAAAGAGACCCCATGGGTCTATAAAACGGTGGACTTTCCCGCTTAGAAGGAAGTTGACAAGCATTTTAACGCAATGAAGTGCTGTTAAACCGGAGACCCGATTACACCTTTTCGATTCATTTTCTTTTACATCCTTAATACGGAGAACATGAATCCGGATCCATGGATCCATCCATTTGTCGACAAAGCTCAGTGTAATTTTATTTCTTTTACGTCATGATTTCGAATTTTGATTTCAAGCATGCATTCATCGGATTTCTAACAGTAGATTTCGTTCCGTTCCTACTAACTTGCAATCTGCTGTTTTAATCATTTTCTTTGCACGTATGTTTTATTTGTTTCGAAAATCAAATGCTTTTATTTTCGATACAGGTGCTACTAACGTCTTCTGCTTTCACTTTGCACGCAGGTTTCTAATAGCAGAGAAGCAGGAAAGAGCAAAGAATCATTAACGTTAGTGGCGGCAATACTTTGGCTTGCCCACTTTGCATGTGGGCATGCGGGAAAAGATCACTATTCACTTATTGTCATGGAAGCATGCTAACTCTCCCAGCCCTTAAAAAGGGAGGAGACGTATTGTAACCGAGTTAGAACTACATGAATAAAGAGGGATGTGCTCATAATTTTTATGTGATTACATTCATGTTATTTTATGCATCAAGCTAGTGGTTTTCATTGTAATTAGTGTTTCTTTTGCCGGAATCTCATGCTTTCAGCACTCTCCTATAATTCTTCTCCCCCTTTGACAATAATACCAAAGGGCTACTGCAGACTCTCCCTGAGTCTATGCACACCACTCTCAGACAAATGTTGTTATAGTTAGCAAAAATCATAAATATAAGCAAAACTATAAGTATAGGCATAAATGCACCCCCTGAGAATGTGATCCCAAATGATAGTCAGTTCTTGGGAATTGTGACCACTCATAACTTATTTTGAAGGTACTCAAAAACTTCCTTGGGCAATGGTTTTGTGAATATATCGACTACTCGCTCTCGTAGTTGGAACAAAGTCCAATTTGACCTCTCCTTCAGCAACTTTATCCTTCAAGAAATGATACCGGATCGCAATATTTTTGGTTCTAGAATGCATAACCGAATTCTTGGATATGTTGATAGCACTAGTGTTATCACATTTTATTGATATTGGCTCTTTGAAGTGAATACCAAGATCTTTCAATGTTTGTCTCATCCATAATATCTGTGTACAGCATGTTGTTGCTGCAATGTATTCTGCCTTTGCTGTGGATAGAGAGACTAATTCTTATTTCTTGCTGTGCCATGCTACCAGCCTATCTCCAAGATAAAATGCTCCTCCACTGGTACTCTTTCTGTCATCAATACATCCTACCCAATCTGCATCAGAATATGCAATCAAAGTGAAGTATTTACCTTTTGGGTACCACAACCCATAATCCATAGTACCCTTGAGGTACCTGAAGATCCTCTTTACAGCTATCACATGAGTTTCTTTGGGACTAGCTTGAAATCTTACAACCATGCATACTGCCTATAATATATCTGGTCTAGTGGCTGTTAAATACAGCAGGTTTCCAATCATATACATGTACATTGTTTGATCTACATCTGGAGATTTATCATCCTTGCTCAACTTGCAGCCTGTTGTCATGGGAGTGCTAACAGGTTTACTATCTTCCATTGTGAACTTTTTCAGCATTTATTTTACATATTTAACTTGAGAAATAAAAATTTCCTTTTCATTTTGATTGACCTACAGTCCTAGGAAATAAGAAAGTTCACCAATCATAGACATCTCAAATTCTTTCTTCATTTTAGTTGATATGTCTTTGCAATATTCATCCATCTTCGTCGCCAAATATTATATCATCTACATAAAAAACAAGAACAATAAGATGGCCCTTCTCTGTTTTGACATATAAATTGTTGTCCACCAAACCTTTCTTGAACCCTTGTTTAATTAGATAGTTATCCAGCCTTGCATACCATGCTCTGGGTGCTTGTTTCAAACCATATAATGCTTTCTTTAACCTACAAACAAAAACTGGATTGTCACCAAGTTGAAAGCCATCTGGTTGTTCAATGTAAACCTCTTCTTCCAGTTTTCCATTTAGAAATGCTGATTTTACATCCATTTGATATACTTTGAAGTTTTTATGGACTGCCAAAGCCAGAAACATCCTGATTGCCTCTAGTCTGGCTACCGGTGCAAAGGATTCCTCAAAATCAATGCCTTCAACCTGAGCATAGCCTTTACAGACCAATCCTGCCTTATTTTTGACAACCTGTCCATCTTCATTTAATTTATTTCGAAAAATCCATTTAGTGCCAATTATGTTTTTATTTGTTGGCCGAGGTACTAATTCTCAGGTTTTGTTTTTCTCAATCTGATCTAGTTCCTCATTAATTGCCTTCATCCAACTTTCATCTGTGCTTGCTTTGGCAACATTTTTAGGTTCAATGCTAGATAATAGAGAATAGTTCCACACTACCGCTCTTCTTGTCTGAATACCATTAGTGGGGTCCCCAATAATCTGTTCACTGGGATGATTTTTTTGCTAGCTGCCTGTTTTAAATTTCTTGTTTTCTTCTTCCTCTGAGTCAATTTTTAAAACATCTGGATCAATTTTTTGATTCTCTTCTATTTCCTTTTCATCATCTCCTTCAATGACTTCTTCATAAATAGGGTATTTTTCTTGATAAGAAATTTCTTGCACTCTACCTTCATCAACTTTAACATCAGCACTCTCAACAATTTTCTTTAGCCTCTTGTTGTAACATGTGTAGGCTTTGCTTTTTGTTGAGTAACCAAGAAAAAAACCTTCATCAGCTCTATCTTCAAATTTACCGAGATTATCTTTAGTCCGTTTGATGTAGCACTTGCTACCAAATACTTTGAAATATCTTGCAGTTGCCTTTCTGTCGAACCATAGCTCATACGGTGTTTTGCTTTCATGCGGTCTTAGCATGCACTTGTTTTGAATGTAAATTGCAATATGGACTGCCTCTTTCCAAAATTTTTCAGCTATTTTTTTCTCAGCCAGCATTGTCCGTGCCATTTCCTGCACTGTCATGTTCTTCCTTTCTACAACACCATTCTGCTGAGATGTCCTTGCTGCTAAAAACTGTCTTCTTATCCCATATTTTTGATAGTATTCGGCAAATTCTTCTAAAATAAACTCTCCCCATCTGTCTGATCTTAGGCATTTAATCCTCTTTCCAGTTTGATTTTCAACCTATTTTTTAAAAATCTTAAACATCTCAAAGGCATCTGATTTAGTCTTTAAAAATAATACCCATGTCATCCTGGAGTAGTCATCTATGAATAGCATAAAGTATTTGTCACCATTTATGCTTTGAGTTCTCATGGGTCCACACAAATCAGTATGAATTATCTCCAACGGTTTGCTGGTGAAGTATTCCTTTGATTTAAATGTGGATCTGGTTTGCTTTCCTTTTTGACATGAAGCACAGATGCTATTTACTGGTTTGTCAATGGTTGGTATATCTCTTACTACTCTTTTTGAACTTATTTTTGCCAGATTATCAAAACTAATATGACCAAGCCTCTTGTGCCATAGCCAATTTTCATCTTCCTGTCCAATCAAGCATGTTCCTTCTACAGTTTCTGAGAGAGTATATAGATTACCAAAAGTCCTTGATCCAGTAGCTATCAGTTTCCCACTGTGTGCTTTTCTCACTTCACAGCCCTCCTTAAAAATGACTTCATGACCTTGATCAAAGATTTGACTTACACTCAGCAAGTTGTGCTTTAGACCAATCACAAACAAGACTTCTTTTGATTTTATCTTTCCATCACTGATCTTGACTGATCCTTTTCCAACTATATTTGCTCCATCATTATTTCCAAATTTCATAGAACCGCCTTCATAATTCTGTAACTTCTCAAATTTTTTCTTGTCACTCGTCATGTGACTCGGAGCATCCACTGTCAAGTATCCAAGGTGCAGATTTGTTCTGTGCTTTAAAGGCAGTATGAACAATCAAAGATTCCTTTTCTTTCCATTCTGGTTTGATAGCAGATTTTGCTACTTGTTTTGCCTGTGCCCTTTCATTAGCATGTGCCTGTTTTTCAAGAAATTTCTTATTTTGGTTCAACCCATTTGGTTTAGATTTTCTACCCTGATAATTCTTTGATGCAAAAGTGCTTCTATAGTTTCTTGCAATATGTCCAAAATTATGACAATTATAACATTCAACTGCATAATTCATTAAAGAAGAAAAAATATTTCTACTGGTGAAATTCCTTTGAGGTACATTATGACTGCAATATGAAATCTTATGGCCATAAGCATTGCATTTAAAACAATAACCAAAAAAATAATGATTAAACCTGGGTGCAGGTCTTTGCCAGTTTGAAGTAGGAGCCATGAATCTTCTCCTTCTTGAATGTGTGACTTTTGTGAATCCATCTTTGTCGAGTACTCTTCTTGAGTCTGGCATTATTGCTTTCTTTGGCATGATTTATTTTTTCTTGATCAACCCTGATCTTTTCTTCTTTCTTTATGGGTTCTACATTTAAGGCCTTTGAACCCTTTGATGATTCTCCTTCATCGAAGCCTAAACCAAATTTGATGCCAGAAGGCCTTTGGTTATTTAACATTTTATCCGACTTTTACAAGTACTTTCTTCAAACTTATGAAAACAACTCAATTTCCTATTCATATCCTCTAGCTGCATCCTTAACTTAACAATGTCTTATTCTAGCTTGTTGCATTCAACTTTCTTTACAGTTAATTGTTCATCAAGAACTTCAGACATTTTCTTGAATTTCTCTGTCTCGTATTTTCGGATTGTTTATTATGTCAGTGGCATCCTCTAGTTTCTTTGAAAAAAAATTATTCTTTTTCCTTTCTGCACTCAACTCTTCAAGTGCAGCAACCAATTCTCCTTCCAGGATAAACTTCAGCCTCATCCTTAAAGTTTTCATCACCTTCCTGATTTTCCTCTCGTTCTTTCTTCTTCAAGTGCCATGAACAGAGCTTCACCTGTTTCTTCTTCGAATCCTCACCCGAGCTTTCTTCAGAAGTGCTGACATTCTTGGATATGAAGCTTTTCTTCTTGAAGTTGTTCTTTCTGAAATTTTGTTTCTTCTTCCAATCACCTTTTTCTTGGTGTGACCCTTCACCATTTTTGGTTTTCTCATGCATTGGACATTTGGCTGCAAAATGACCGACTCCTCCATAATTGAAGCACTTAAAAGGTAGCTTTCCTCTATATTTTTCTTTTCCCTTTGTGAGTTTTCGAACAAAATTAGCTTTTGTTTCATCCAGTGTCTCTTCATCCTCAGATTCATGTTCAGCTTTTATATTCTTGTGTTCTTTAAAAGCAGCTTCTCTGTCTATAGAATTAGTTTGTCCTATTCTCATTTCATATGTAGTCAGGGAACCATGCATCTCATCTATGCTGAAATTGTTTAGATCTTTCACCTCTTCTATTGCAGAAACTTTGGAGTTAAATATTTTGTGAAGTGTTCTGAGAACCTTTTTCATGACAACTGCATCATCAATTTCTTCACCGAGTCCTCTGATTGCATTAATGATTCCATTGACTCTCAGCATATAAGCCTCTATGTTCTCATATCCATTCATTTGTAGTGCTTTGAACTGTGCTCGATGAGTTTGCAGCTTGGCTTCCTTGATCTTGCTATCTCCTTCATGGATGCTCTTCAGTTTATCCCACATGTCTTTTTTTGATTTATAGCTCATGACTCTTATCATTTCACTGTCTACAAGCCCACACATTATGGCATTCTTTGCTTTGGAGTTGTTCTCAAATTTTTTCTTCTCAATAGTATCTGTTGGAGGAGTAGTGGGTGTTGTGTATCCATTATCTATAAAATCCCGAATGTCGTATCCCAATGCACTAAGATATGTCTGCATCCTGAGTTTCAAAAAAATGTAATTAGTTCCATCGAACAAGGGAGCTTTGTTGGATGAGAATCCTTCACCGCCTGCCATTGTGTTTCTTTCAAGATCACCTTAGCTGATTAAGCTTGTTCAAGAAACCTTGCTCTGATACCAATTGATATTCACACAATGACACTCGAGAGGGGGGGTGAATCAGTGTAGCTATTAATATTCAAATCTACAACATTTAAAATTGAAGCAAAGAGAACTTGAAAACCAGAAAAGCAAATTGAACAAGAGAGCACACCGCAACACACAATATACCGAGGTTCACCAATTTGGCTACTCCTCAAAAATGACTGCTTGGACTCCAATCCAAATCCAGTCTTTGCAAAATACCAATTTTATAAACACTTTACCAACATCTACTGGAAGGAGCACCAACCCCTTAATTTTTTGCTGCAACAGATAGGAGCACCAACCCCTAGTACCAAACACCAACTTGGACTGCAATTTTGAGCAATTTAAAATGACATAAAAATTTCTTCACTGGTTATACAACCCTGACTGGTCTGCAATTAAACACACTCTACACACACTCACGACTTTGCTTATTTCTCTCTTGGCCCTCTTCTAACCCTCTTTTCACTGTAATTTCACTCTAATAGCAGCAACATAATTCTTTACACAACTGTCCTTTTATAACCCCTTTTCCTCATCGAGACTCCTGGTCTTCTATCACTTTTCTAATCCAGCATGCAGTCGAATGACATACTCTAACTGTTCGAATTCTTTTCTCTTCTCCATAAGCGGCTGTTCGAATTCTTTTTTTTCTTCTCCATAAGCGACTGTTCAAATTCTTTTCTCTTCTCCATAAGTGGTTGTTCGAATCCTACAAATACGGTTGTTCGAATGCTTTTACGAACTTGCATATACGACTGTTCAAATTCTGCAAATACGGTTGTTCGAATATATTTTTGATTCTCCATATGTGGTTGTTTGAATGCTTTTCCAATCATGCATATACAGCTGTTCCAATGCATTTCCAACACCTGTCACTGTGTAACTACAGATCTGACTCTAGTTAATTCTTACGTAATTGGCTGCATGATTTTTCTTTATGCTTTTTCGACATTTTTCATCGTGCATGCTCCTGTGGCTTTTACCCGCCAAACTATTACCTGTCGTGAAATCGTGACATTTTTGCCCATTTGACTTTTTTTGGACTGTTGACCGTGAAAACCTGACCTGTCGCGATATCACGACGTTTTTTGCCTCCTCGACCTTATCTTGGCATGCACCCACAAAAATAGAACATGTCACGAAATCATGACACATTTGCTGCCTCCAGCTCTCTTCTGTCTCCTACCCGCGAAAACGAGACATGTCACAAAATCACGACACATTCGTAGCCTCTCACTCTTTTCTGCTTCTTGCCCACGAAAATGGGACATGTCACGAAATCGTGACACTTTTTGCTTTCCTGCACTATCCTTCACTTGCACCCATTAAAATGGAACACATCACGAAATCGTGACACTTTTTGCTGTCGTACACTTTTCTCCGCAATTCTCAGCGAAATCGGAACATGTCACGAATCATGACACTTTTTGTTGTCGTACTCTTTTCTCTACAAGCTTCAGCGAAATTGGAACATGTCACGAAATCGTGACACTTTTTTCTACCGTACACTTTTCTCTGCAAGCTTCAGTGAAATCGAAACATGTCATGAAATCACGACGCTTTTTGCTGCCATACACTTTTCTCCGCAAGCTTCAGTGAAATTAGAACATGTCACAAAATCACGACACTTTTTAGCCTTAGCGTTGTTCTTTGCTATTCGCCCATGAAAATGCAACATGTCACAAAATCATGACATCTTTTACATCCGTACATTTCTTGCTTTATGCACTAGCGAAATCAAGACATGTCAAATCGCTATAACTTTGTTGCCTTGCATTTTGACATGCAGAAAAATCGCTACACCTTTGTTGCCTTGCATTTTGACATGCAGTGAAATTGCTACACCTTTGTTGCCTTGCATTTTGACTTGTAACAAAATCGCTACACCTTTGTTGCCTTGCATTTTGACATGCAGCGAAATCGCTACACCTTTGTTGCCTTGCATTTTGACATGCAGCGAAATCGCTACACCTTCTTGACTTAGCATTTTGACTTGTAGCGAAATCGCTACACCTTCTTGACTTAGCGCTTTTTCTTTGCTTCTGCCAGCGAAACTCCGACATGTAGCGAAATCGCTACACTTTTTTGCCTTGTTGCTTCCACTCCGATCCTGTCACGAAATCGTGACACTTTTCATTGTCTGTGCCTTTACCCGAAACATGTCGCAAAATCATGAAAGTTTCTCCATATTTTTCTTTCTCCTTTGATATGTTGCGAAATCGTGACACTCTTGGCTATGCCTTCTCTCTCCTCCTTTTTGTTGCGAAATCGTGACATTTTCGGTTGTGCTTTCTCTCTCCTCCTTTTTGTCGTGAAATTGTGACATTTTTGGCTGCGCTTTCTCTCTCCTCCTTTTTGTCACAAAATCGTGACATTTTCGACTATGCTTTCTCTCTCCTCCTTTTTGTCATGAAATCATGACATTTTTGGCTGTGCTTTCTCTCTCCTCATTTTTTGTCACGAAATCGCGACAGAAAACATGTCGCGATATCGCGACAGTTTTCTTACTTGTCTTTTTTTGCAAATTTCTGAATCTGGGTCACTTCTGTTTTTCTGGAAATTCACTGTACTTAATCTGACTGACTTCTGAATTCTTGTCCATTGCTTCAACTGCATCAATTTATGTCTGTGTTGACAACAATGACAATACTTTTGCTGCACCTTGCTCAACAACATAAGGATATGCATCAATTTCAGTAGAGAGAAGAACTAATGAGTTCAATACTTCATTTCCAGCAATACAGAGGCAATATTGACATCATCAGATTCTTACTACTTATATGGAAGGAGGGTTGCATCATTGTTGCAGTTTTTAGCTAAAAAATATGTTTTCATATAGAAAAATTGATGTGCTTTTTGTAGAATAAGGATTGTTCTTATCCAAATAAGAATGAGAGAAATTATCTCTCATTGCAGCCTCATGAGATACATTCTATCTCATTGAAGCCCTTGAAAAATATAGAAGTTGGTTGAAAACTAGAAATGGCAGCCTCTTTAGATGAAAAAAATGAAAAAAAATGATGAAAAAAACATATGAAAAAAAAGGAAAGAAAAAAAAATTAAAAAATCAATAATTTGGTAGTGAAAACCTTATCGGAGGCGCTGTTGAATTGGCTTGCATGAAAATCGATTTTTCGACGTGCATTGCCTTGTTTATCCACTCATCATTGTTCTACCATTGTACAAATCTCACACTGCACATGTGTTATGTTTATGTTTTCAGATAGCATGCTAAGAATCATCAGAAGCATTTTGTAAGGTGCATGATCAATTTTCATAACAGTAAAGTATGTGTTTCTTGCATTTAAGTCATAGTAAGAATTTAGCATTTAGTGTACGATAAGTCATATAATATTGACAAGTTAAAAATGTCAAGAAACACCCTCTTTTGCCCTTAGTTGCATGGAAAATTCAACACCTGAAGATTCTGTTGTACTCCTACTATAATAAAACAACATACAAAATAAAGAATAACATTTAAACAAAAGGATGGAGAAGAGATTTTTAATGTTATGGAAGGCTTACACACCCTAGATATGGGCCCACACTAGAATCTGTAGCTAAATTTTGCATAGGAGGCCATTTTGGCATGTTTTTGACACATCTTGGAATGACAGTCTCATTCCGAAGCATTTTCAGAACAACAGTCTCATTCTGAAGCAAGATTCAAAATAATTCCAATTGTGCCAAAAATTCTTAAAAATGTTGTAGAATAGTAGGGCACATTAGATATTGAGTTTCTTAAAGTTCTACCACAAGTAAGTACAACCCTCAAGCATTTCAAAATCAAAATTTTGTCAATTTTGTTTCAAAGGTGTGAACAACAAAAATAAGTATCCAGGCTGAAATATTGTCAAGATAAAAAAATTCCACATGAAAGTGCAGAATTCAAAGAAGTGCAAGTTGAAAGGAAGAAAAGAAAGAGCAGCATAAAAAAAAAAAAAAACAAAACAAAAAAAAAAAAAAAAGGAAAGAAAAAAAAATTGAAATAATTGCAAAGTTATAGACAAGAAATGAAATACTTGTGCTAATTGAAAATGTTTAGTGTAGCAAGAAGAAAATTCTCAAGTGGAAAAATATGTTTAACGGGATGTTGTTCATATTACTATGGCCTACTAGGATGCATGAGGGCATGCATCAGTTCAAGCTGGGGGGAAATTATGAGGCCTAAAAATGCCTCATTTTTGCACTATGGTTAACATATAAAAGCTGCCATATTATTCAATATACAAAGTTAAATTGCCAAATAGTTTATTAGAATATGTTAATTGTTAATTGTTTACATGATTTTATGTTAGAAATATTATACCCCTATTTTGACTATTTTAAGCATTTTACTTGTAAAAGGTCAAAAATGACTATCATGTCAATTATGGTGTCATACTATAGAAAAATTATATTTTGATGGCATGGACAGATTCCTCTCATCGATAACTACAACTTTGCTTTTTTAAGCAAGTCAATCCGAGCTGTAGATAAAAAGTTATGAAGCTTACATCATTTTGGAGCTCATGCCTGAGTTTGTTTTCTGAGTTATTAACAGGTGCAAATCTGCGTTAAGGGGCACATTGGCGGATCTAATGGGAATGATCCAAAGAAAGTTAAGGAACCCAATTCATACCAATGATATTTTATAGTGGAGATAACACGACCTAAATTGTACGACACATGGACAAATAATCTGGAAGTTATGGGGCCCACAAAATGACAATTTTACACTTTTTGACAACTAGAAATTCTGGTAAAACTCTATGTTAGAGGCCAACTTGATAGCGATGCTGGGAGCAATTCCTGAGGAGTTAAGAGCTAAAAATAGAACCTGAGGTATTTCATACAACCAAGAACATGTGGGTACAATGTGGTGCACATTGGAGTTACGAGGCAAAATTTATGAGCAGTCCAAAAGGGAAGTTGGGCATGTTTTGACTACTGTAAAAAATAGGTGACAATCTAGCCACCTATCACTATGAAGGAATGCATGGAATTTGTCAACTAACGATGTGGGAAACACTTGGAAATAGTTTATGGAGGCTAGAAGTGACTCTTTATCCACCTGAAAACACTTCCACTTAATCCAAATAGGAGCAATAAGTCAAAAATACTAAATTGCAAGAAATATAGAAAATGCAGGACATAGTCATACAAATTCTAACCGGCTGTCAATAAATGGCATGGCTTAGAATTTGTCAATATTGACGTGCAAAAATAATTTGGATCATCTCCTAAGGAATAGGAAAGAGTTCCTATCCAAGTCAAAACCGCTTTATTAACCATTTTAATTGCATTGAGCGTAAAGTATGTTGCACATCTAGATATTCCAAAGTAGCTCCGAAATGAGCATAAAAGTAACCAGTTTTAGTTAAAAAGGTAAACAGAATACCCATAAATGTGGAAAATGGCAATATGGGAATGGATCCAGGTGTATAAGGTGTTTTCTCACCCCTTCCAATGCATTTCCACCAATGGATGACACACAACAAGGAAAATGGATATGTTGCAGCGGAATAGTTTCTTGCATTTCATGAATACTTCTTAAGAACAGTTGCTAAATCCTTGAAAAGTAGCAACATAACGAATTGACATATGTAATAGAATGTTATAAATAATAGGTTCTCATGTTGGTTGAGCCAAGTAGAGAATAAGGATAGGACTTGTGGTAAGAAAGTAGATTTGTGGCAAATTACAGTTTTTAGTAGGTTTTCCTACAAATATTGTAATGTTGCTTGAGACTAAATAAAGTGCAGGATTTCTCCTTCATATTTTATCCCATGAAATGTCTGAGTGTTTAAGTAGTTAAGAGATATTTTTTATGCCTTCTTCTAAAATAAGGGAGCAAGGGCCACTTCTAGGTTTAGAAGAAGGCTTATTAGTGACGGGTTTTTCTGCAAATTTTGCTGTAGCAGATTAGCAGAGACTTGTCATATTTTATTTTCTATTCATTAGCTAATAGTGCATAGAGATTTGTGATTTGGACCTAGGTTAATGAGAGTGAGTGTTAATTGATTCATCAATTTACAACATTTTTGAATTTCCCCTGTTTCCAATAGATTATTTCTCGCTTTAATCTATTCTGTTGATCAGTTGTTAGCCTGTGTGTTACATTTTTTGCTATTTCATATTCTTGTTATTATTTTCATTTTGCAAGAGTAAAATAGGTGAAATTTTTGCAAATTTAGTTAGATTTTAGTTTCCTGCAACTACCTTTTCTTGTCATTTATATTCTGCAATAGTAAATAGGTTTCATTCTGCAAAAGTAATCAGGTTTTATTTTTTTTGTAATATTTCTATTCCCGTAATTTTGATTCTGTAAGAGTAATTAGAATTCAATTTCAGTTTATAGGATTAAAGTGACACTAAAACCCCCAAGGTTAACTTGTTCCACCAATAAAGCCTATTTTTTGAATGAGCTGATTTTCAAGCTGCCTATATCTCCTTTCATATATAGCCTTGGACACCACCCTAGATTGACAATTATAATGATTAAATGGTGTGATTGACGACACTCATCACCTGCTCGTAGATCGTACAATGCAACATTGGAATTTTAGAGAACTGAAGGTAAAAAGGGTCTAACTAAAGAAATTGTATACATGGGTAGTGGAAATTCACCAACTTAAACAAGTATTTTGTGACCCATTTTAATTGTGCACCACAACAATTTTTATTTTTAGAAAAGCAACCCATTGGGAGGAAAAAGTTGTCGCAATTAGGGTTTTACTCCGAAGAAAATAAGTTTTTTTATAAAATGAGTTGCAGGTAACAATAATCAGTGGTACGAGTGAGGGTTTGAGGAAAGGAAGCACCCATTAAACCCTTAATACAAAATAGTGGAGCTAGGATTTGATTTTCTAGGAATAGAGAAGGAAAAGTTGCATGGAGGGAAAAATAAGCAAACCCTAGAGTAGGAATTCACCATAAAAAGCATGGAAATGATTTTTTAAATCTACATGTGTGAATAATTTCAAAGGGATGACCGTACAACACTACCACACTATGCAAAAATTCCTTTTTGGAAGAAGATTGCACCAAAGGAAGGAGAAATTGCATGTTTTTCCCTAAAATTGCATTAAACAATGAGATTGAAGGATTTCGGCAAATGGGTTTCATAAATTTTGCACTTGGAAAATAAAAACGAGGGTTTTTGGTCAAGTGAAAATTTTTAAACCTGTATGTAATATTTGGAGCTGTCATGGTATGATTTTGAGATATATTGTACGAATTCCAAGCTCCCAATGACCCATTGTGTGTAGTTTTGAAGGTTTTTGTACGAAATGTTTTGCAAGGGTATGGATCCTGGTGAGATTGTATGAAAGGGAGGTTCCCTTGTAAAATTTTAAATCATTTGGTATGATTCTAGATCATGCTTATACGATTTTGAGTGTCATTTGTATGATTGATACAAGTGTATGAAATCAGGTGCAATTAAATAGATTCGGTTGGAGTTGTACAATCTGGGAAAAATTGTACAGTTTGAAAGTGTACATATACGACTTGGTTGAGGCATTGTATGATCTTGATATTTTTTATATATTTTGGAGGTGATCGTATGGATTTTTGTAATGATTTTGTGTAGTAGTGTCCTAAATTTTTTAATCAAGGAAAAAGTGTGCAAACGAGGGTTTCACTCAGTGATGGTTAAAGTATGAGCTCACAAAGGGAATCTTAGGCTCATTTTTATCGCATTATGGCATATAGGGTTGATAGATCACCAGGACCATTGCACCAAATAGAATCATGACCTAGGTGATATCCCTTAGTTTAGCCCATTCGAGACCAAGGATGATAATTCTAGTCAACCAGAAGGTATGGTAACTACCCTTGGTGAGGGAGACGAGGAAGGCCGTGGAGGGATTAGAGGCACTGGCATGGTGGTAGAGGAATATCACCACTGCAATACAGGAGGGAAGAAATGAAACCACCTGAGGCACCCAGAAGAGAACTTTATAGTAAATTTCACCGAGAAAAGACATCGAAATAACAGGAGGACCTGCCCAGTGAAATAAAGGAGCAAGTGGACATCAAGAATATCACTTTTCAGCAACCAATGGGAGAATTTTAACAAAATTTTATAGAGAATGCTGACAATAAACATCCATTGAAGGAGGCACTAAAGAAAAATGGAGTGATTATTTTGTCATAGATTCCACCATAAGACAAGGTATTTTTCAATGAATACTTGTTGTAGATTCTCCAGTCATACGAACCAGCTGAGAACTACATGATAGTACAAGTAGGTAACCGATATGTTAAGGTGGATTTCACGGTATAAGAATTTCAACGAACATTCGGATTACCCATGAAAGGAGATCCAATTGTGAAAAGAATAGTTGATCCCATTGAGATGCACAGGTTGATCACGACACTCACATTGATGAACTCACCTATTATAGCCAAGATTTTAGGTAATGGCACCCCTGGTATTAAACAAAGTTAGTTAAATATGGATGAGTTAGCTTACATGATGAATGTTGTTAAGGCCTGATTGTCTAGAGAATCATGAATTTTAGAGATGCCAATATGGATGGCATAATATGTGGAAGTTGTTTACAAGGGTAAGAAGTACAATTAGGGAGTATTCTTATAAGAATGGATGCGACAATATTTGCAAGTGAGAAGAAATATATTTAACATGACCTTTAATGTCATTACACTATTATTAGATGTAGTATCAAGATTGAGAATTCGCTTCCCTGGTAGGAACCAACCGAGGGAAATAATAGTTGGTCATCCTACCATACTATAATGGGCGAAGATTGTACCTTTACCAAAATCCACTCTATATAATAAGAAGGCTAAGAAAAGTACAAAGCACTAACACCACCGATGCAAGATGAGTCTGATTTTGCATATACTAAGTATGTCCATATGAAGAGAAAGAGAAGGCAAAAATTGGAACCAACCAATAGCAGGCCCAAGTCCATAAGCTATAGGAGTAGCCTAACTCTTTTGTAGAGGAGGATAAATGAGAGCAACAATCTAGCCCTGTATGAATTTAGACTTGATGACAAAGCGAGAAACAAGCAAAGGCGATATAAAAATTACAACCCAAATAAACACCAGAGGAAGGGTACTCTAACTTGGAGGGGGTAGATCTACTGAATTTGAATTTACCAGGTCAAGAAGAAATTGTAAAAACAATGGGATCCACAAAATTACTCTAGATATCTGATTTTGAACTTATGGATTCATCTAGATACTTGACCAGAATGATGATAGTACCACCAATAGAAAAAGTGAAGGTCATGTTGGAGGTGCCATTGGAAGAACCTATGGAGACAAAGGAAATAAAAATTATGATGAGAGGTGGTCACAGCTAGTAGAAGCAGATGAATGTACAGACACCACAAGAACAGCTTTTGGTGTAAACTCAACTACAAGAGACCAATAAAATGGACTCCAATCACATAACACAAATGCAATATAATGCAATAAACCTACAAATCACTATTTTTATCATTCTTGAATTCACACCCCTTCTCCAAGAGAATACAATCCATTTTATAGCAACCAAAAACTAAAGAATCCCTAAAAACTTCTTTTTTTTGAAAACTGCTAAAAATAGAAATGAGTCATATTGTGCCCAAATTTGGTGCACACATCCCTCTTACAATAAGGAAACTTAATTTAAAATATCACGTCTCAAATTAAGGAATAACAAAAGATAATAAAGTTCTAACATTCAAAAAAATCCAAAACCTATTCTAAAAGCTAATTTTGGGACACTAGATGGAGGAGTTAGGTCCCAAAAATATGATTTTAGAAGGATCACGCATAACATGCACATGGAACCACCTATTAAATTTTAAGGCAAACGGGCGTACAGTTCACAAGATATGGCTCCTACAAGGTGCATCATTCTCCTCTGGTGAAAAAGAACTTAGCTCCTACGAGTTCAGCTAAATTGAAATCCTGTAGCTTTTAGTTATCAACTTTATTTAGCTCTAATCCAAAACCAAAGTGTTATCTATCTATGGTAATCCTTCCCACTAAACTAGGTATCTGTTGTGGCTCCCATGCCTGGTGGTGATCACCTTCTTATCGAGCACCTTTGCAACTCTATCTTTTTTCTTCTTAGGCATCTGTCGTGCCCAATTTATTGTCTCCTATAATTTGCTATCCTTAGAAGTACGTGGATACTGAAATAAATAATAAAAATTAAAAATGGTTGAAATATCAAATTCATCGTGCAGCTTCACTTTATAGGCATTATCATTGATATTATTCAAAATCCTGCATGGCCCAATTTTCTTAAGTTTCAGTTTGTTATACGTCCCCTTGGAAAATATTTCTTTCCTATGATAAACCATGACCATATCACCCTCTTCAGACACTTTCACCCCTCTGTGTGCACCAATAGACTCTTTGTAGTGAGCATTACTACTCTAAAAATTTTCCCTCACTGAATCTTGCACTTTTTGGATATGCTCAGCAAATGCTTCTGCATCATCACTAACTTGTTCCCCAATTGGTAACTTAGCCAAATCTAATACACCTCTAGGATTTCAACCATAAATAATTTTAAAAGGAGATTTACCTTTCGACCTATTCACTGAAATGTTGTATGCAAATGCGGCTTGTGACAAAGGCTAAATCCCATTGTTTTGGTTTTATCCAACTATACACCATAAGAGGTTTTCCAAGATCCTATTCACTACCTTCGTTTGCCCATCAGTTTGTGGGTGGTAAGCACTACTAAACTGTAGTCTGGTGTTCAAATTTTTCTATAATATCCTCCAAAAGTGACTCAAGAATTTAGTATCCCGATCATAAGTAATTCTTTGGAACACCATGCAACCACATAATATCATCAAAGAATAAGACTGCAATCCTAGTTGCATCATTAGTTTTCTAGCAAGCAATGAAATGCACCATTTTTGAAAATATGTCTACCACAATAAAAACTGAATCCTTACCCCTCTGTGTCTTGGGCAACCCCAAAATGAAATCCATACTCAGATCAGTCCATGGTCCTTTAGGAACTTGCAGTGGCATATACAACCCTATATTTTGCACATGGCCCTTATCCTTTTGACATACTCTACATCTAGAGACAAACCTGATTACGTCTCTCTTCATTTTCAACCAATAGTACTTCTCCTCTACAAGAGTGGTAGTTTTGGCTACTCCAAAATGACCAACCAAACCCCCACTATGTAATTCCCTCAAGATGTTCTCTCTCATAGAGCCATTGGAAATGCATAATCGATTACCCTTAAACAAGTAACAATTATATAAAAAATACTCTTCAAAAATAGTATGGGAGACACCCTCTACCACACTTTTATACTATTGCATAATATTCCCAAAATTTGCATCAGATTCATACAGACCTTTAATCCCCTCAAATACTACCACTTCATTCTCCATAATGGTCAACAACAAGACTCTCCTACTCAATGCATCAGCACCCTTATTTTGTTTTCCTGACTTGTGCTTCAGGAAAGGTGTATACTATTGTAAAAATGAAACCCATTTGGCATGCCTGCTATTTAACTATTTTTGAGAATTAACATACCTCAATGCTTCATTATCAGTAAATAACAAAAACTCCTTTGAGAGTAAGTAGTGCCTCCAATGTTATAATTCTTGCACAATTACATAAAATTCCACATCATATGTAGAATAATTCTTCCGTGCATCATTTAGCTTCTCACTAAAAAATGCTATAGGTCGGCCCTCTTGACTTAAGACACCACCAATTCCAACAAATGAGGCATCACAATCAATCTCAAACACCTTAATAAAATTTTATAACACTAGAACAAGGTCTTCCGAGACCTTCTTCTTCAAGAGTTCAAAACTCTCTGTTGTTGTCGTAGTCCATAAAAACTCTTTCCCCTTTGTGCACTCAGTTATAGGGGCAGCTATACTACTGAAGTTCTTGATGAACTTTTTGTAAAAGGTAGCTAGGCCATGAAATCTCCTTACTTATGTTATAGTTCATGGAAGAGGCCATTCCATAATTGCCTTCACTTTCCCGTCATCCATCCTCATGCCATCTCTTGAGATTACAAATCCTAAAAACACTAAACTATCTTGAAGAAATCTACATTTCTTCATATTGACATATAGTTCCTCATTCTTGAGCACGTCTAACACTAATTTCAAGTGTAACAAATTCTCTTCTTCACTTTTACTATAAATCAAAATATCATCAAAAAAGACAACCATAAAATTACCATTATATTCTCGCAATACTTTGTTCATCAACCACATAAATGTATTGGGTGCATTAGACAACCCAAATGGCATCACCATCCACTCGTACAACGCATATTTTTTCTTAAAATTTGTCTTCCATTCATACCCTTCTCAAATTATGATCTGGTAGTAGCCACTTTGCAAATCAATTTTACTGAAGTATTTAGCTCCAGCCAACCATCCATCATGTCATCCACTCTCGGCATAGGATATTGATACTTTATTGTAATATTGTTTATGGTTCTACTATCCAAACACATCCACCAATCACCATATTTCTTTGGGGTTAGCAATGTTGGGATCGCAAATGGACTCATACTCTCCCTAACTAATCCCTTATTTATCAACTTTATCACTTACCTACTCAACTCTGCATTCTGTGTCGGGTTCAACCGATAAGCTGCCTGATTTGGGAGCACTAATCCTGGAATAAAATCTATGTGATTTTGGATATCCCTCTTTGGCGGTAGCCCATATGGTAACTCCTCTAGTGTGACATATTTATATTCACTTAGCAACTTAGCTGTTGATGTAGGCATAATCACTTCCTCTGTTTCTAGCTTCCTAGATATTAAGGCATAACAGAAGATAACATCCTTAATCTCTGCAAGAAACTCCTTCATCATCAACAAGCTCTAACTTAGCCCATCCTCCTTCAAAGGTACAATAAATACCTATACACCATCCTTCCAAAATGTGTAAGTATTCTTTCTCCCATTATGGTTAGTATCTCTATCATACTGCCAAGGTCTTCCCAACAGAATATGACATGCATCCATCAGGATCACATCACACCACACTTCATCCTTGTAAGTTCTCCTAATTGAAAATTTAATTAAACACCTCTGATATACTGTTACCTCATTCCCCTTCTTAAACCATGATATGCGATATGGATAAGAATACTTTTTGCATTCCAAGTTCATTTTATCAACCATGACATTTGACACCATATTCTCACAACTACCATCATCAATGACAATGTTACATACCTTCCCTCCTAATGTAAACCTTGTTCGAAATATGTTCGTTTGTAGCCCAGAATCATCACCATTTATGGTCTACCCCTTTGCTTTGCTCTACATCTTCTATTTATTAGGAACAATCAATGTCCTCCTTATCATAAGTGCTTCCCCCATGTCAGCAACAACTTCATCCTCATCCTGCTCTTTCATCTCAACCAGATTGACCCTTCCTTGTCCTCCTTTACCTCTTTCTTGTACATCACATTGGGGACACTCAAATGCTCTATGCCCTTCCTCATCACATCCATAATAGGTATACGACCTTCTTGTATCATTCCCATTTCATCCACCACCGTAACCTCTACCTCGTTGGTATCCTCTTCCTCTCATATTTTGCCCATCTTCTTCTTGTTTAGTAGGTATTGAGGATTATCCCTTGAGAAAATTAGATCCACTTTGACCCCGACCTAAAGAGGGTGTGAATCCCTTCTTACCTCTTCTATTAACCCTTTTTAATTTCTCCTCTGCCTTGAGGACCATTTTATATGCATCCTCCACTGTAAGAGTGCGATGCATGCTCATCTCATCTTGGACAGCAAAACTTAGGCCATTTACATACCTGGAAGTCTTTTGGTCCTCCGTCTCATTATGCTCCACTCAAATGGATAGCTTGTAGAATTCATTAGTATAGTCCTCAATGCTTTGATCCTTCTGTCAGAGATTCTAAAATCTATAAAATAGGTTACTCCATCCAATCGATCAACTCCTCTGGTTTCAACCCACCAGCATACTCGGGAACGTCGATCTTGATCCCATATCGATTCCCCTTAAGCCCCCTCTAGAGCTCATATCAACCAATTTTTAAAACCATGCCCTTCTTCCTCTAGGCCCTCTGGTTCTACTTTTGCATGGACCTCAAATCCACGTTCCTTAGGTACATTTTCATCATCAGATCCTTGATCTACACATGCCCTGGGACGTCTCTCTCCTATGCGATTAATCACACCATTCAACCATGCTATTTCTACATTTAGATCATTTATTTGCCTATTCATCTAGGCATATCTTCTAGGCATGATCTTCCCTGCACTAGTGAGATCAACCTGGATCTGATCCCAAATGGTGTAAACTCAACTACAAGAGACCAACAAAATGGACTTCAATCACAAAAAAAAAATGCAATATAATGCAAGAAACCTATAAATTGATATTATTCTCTTTCTTGAATTCACACCCCTTCTCCAAGAGAATACAATCCATATTATAGCAACCGAAAACCAAAGAAACCCTAAAAAACTTTTTTTTTCTAAAAATTGCTAAAAATAGTCAGATTGCACCCAAAATTAGTGCACACATCCCTCTTATAATAAGGAACCTTAATTTAAAATATCCAGTCTCATCTTAAGGTATAACAAAAGATAATAAAGTTCTAACATTCAAAAAAATCCAAAAAACCCGAGAACCTATTCTAAAAGCTAATTTTGGGACACTACATGGAGGAGTTAGGTCCCAAAAATATGATTTTTAGAGGGTTAGGTGCATCAACGATGATCCTGATGCAGAACACGCATGTGGAACCACCCGTTAAATTTCAAGGCAAACGGGCGTACGGTTCACAAGTTATGGCTCTAACAAGGTGCATCAGCTTTCTCCTGATCAAACAGTTGCAACTCAAAGGGGAGTGCATCCAAACACATAATATGGAGTGATAACCCAGCAACAAGAGGACTTTCCTATGTTACAGGAAGAAGTTCAAGTATTTGTGGAAGACCAAAAATTTCTAAAAGAAGTCATTAATATTGAGAAGACGCAATCACCGACAAAAGAAGAGATAAGTAAAGTGGTAGTACATAGTCTGCCACCTAAGGGAACAATAATTAGCATGAAAAAAGAAGTCATAAGAAGTTCACATCCACAAGGAGAAAAATAAGGATAGAACCAACCATAGGATAACATTGAGAAGATTCATACAAGATTCTTGGTGGAAGTACCTCGCTTTGATCAAGTAGAGGATGTGGGTGAAAAAACCGATCAGGTGGAACACTTGTTTTGATAGGCTAGTGAGATATTTACCAGCATCAGAATGTAGTTTTGTATTGGCGACGTTGGACAATTGAAATAGTGGAGGAAGTAAACCTTCACTGAATTGGAAAATATTGTGCAATGGGTATGCAATGAGTATTGTACAAGGTAGATAACACACATTCATTCACAACACATATCCATTCACAACACATATGGTTATTACTCAGAGGATATGTAACCATGATTCTTGATAGAAATTATTTACCAAAAGGAGTGAAGACCAATTACCTTACAACTCCATGAGTATATTTTGATAGATCAACTTGTTAGACCTATCCAAGGAATACTGTAGGTACATAATTTCTAAGAGTACCTTAGGATTTGGACTTCACCATGAAGAAATTGAATTTCCTAGCCTACTAGATTAAGTGGCTCATCTTGGGTCTTGAACAAGTTTACCAAGCTAAAGGAACACAATGAGAGGAGGTAGAAGCTACTCAAAAGGAGATGGTTGCGATGGAGGAGGAACTAACACGCAAAAAACCATGACTGAGGAAAGAATAAAGATAGTGGAAATAGAGTTAGTAAGCATGAATTAAATCTATGAGGAGGAACTTTGTTCACAGGAAGAAAATAAGTAGCTTGTGATCCAACAAGTAGAAGAGTGTACAAATTCGTTGAAAGCTCAAATGGTAGCACATAATGAGCAATTGGTCAACTAGGCTACTCAGTTGAAAACAATAGAGGAGCAACTATAGGAAAAGAATCATAAAATTAAAGAGATGAAAAAGGATACAACGTGCTATAGTAAAATTATTCTGGACCATAAGACTTTGTTGAAGGCTAAGGACGAGACTATGGCAGCAATGGAAGCCGACCTTCATCGGCATCTAAAGTTTATTACTAAAAAAAATGAGTTAGCCATAACAGCCCGAATGGAATCCACGATGGTGGAAAATCTATGCTAGGAAGATTATGAGTGCGAGAAGGAGTTGGGAGCATTGTTGACCATTGCAGAAGAGAATGCTAATGAGCATGGGTTGAAATCCTTGGAAGTTAGTCAGTACGCAACTCGCTTGAAGGATGAGCATACCGCCTTGAAAATTTTTCTTGTTGATTATCGTAAACAGGATTTAGATAAGACAAAGCAGACTGAGATGGTGAGGACACCACCTAATGTAAAGGGGAGGGCAGATGTAGGCAAAAAATCCACCTCCCAAAAGAAGAAAAAGTAATCCACGGATTTGTATAGTTTTATTGAATTTTTCTCAGTTTTTATAAAAGTATACGAATGTCAAATCGTACAAGCAAAGAGCAAATCATACAAGTTTTAACATGTACAATGTGAAATGAAATGAAATGAAATGAAATGAAATGAAATGAAGTTGGAATGTGCATTTGGGGTTAATTTGATAAAATTCAAATTAGACCTTAATAAACCTTGTAAAAAGAATTATTTTAGAAATCCGTTAGGAATGGCAGTTGTAAATGATGTGATGCTTCATAAACCGTTCTGGAATAGTTTGTGCAAGCATTATACAGGACCCCTTATTCATTTTTTGGATGTTCATTATGGTTCATAACTATTCATTGATGTTCATTAATTATTTACTGTTACAATATCAATATGAGTAAAATTATTGTGCACTGTGAAGATTGTAATGAATTATGATATATTGTTGATATTATGAAGATAATAACCATTTTTCTTAGATCCTTGTATTTGTGGATTCCTTCCTATGTTCTGGTTGTTGCAGGTTGTTGTTGGTTAATATTTAGCCTATAACTTGGTATACACATGGATGAATTACTTTGTGAATGATCCTGGTTATTCTAGAGACTTATTGTGAAGCATGGAGTGGATGATAAGATGGGTTAGAGCTGTATTTTGACATTTTCTAGGAGTTTTATGATTTTTGGAATTTTCCATGGTGAATATAATTCATTGCTAATGAATTAGGGTTTGCATGTTAGGGAGAATTGGAGCAATTGATGCTTAGAACCTTTCTAAAATCTATCTTGGAATAATTGGTTGTATCAAGTGATATATCTGGAATATAGTTGCAGCAACATTTCATACAAACCGTACAATGGTTTCTACCAAAACGTACAAACTATCATTTTACCCGATTTGGTAATTAAGGTTGCAACTTAATTCTGCCAAATAAGGAAATAATGCTAGTTTGAGGAAATTGATTACAAAACTGATCGATTTGACTTACAAAACTTGTTCCCGTTAGTTGGTTGTCTACTAAATTGTACCAGGTGCGGGTTTGTATAATTTGGGTCAGACAAATGTACAATTTGAGGATCATACAAGCTATTTTTTGCAAGTTGAACTAGTGTACGATGGAGACTATACAGGGTGTATGATTTGTATGAGTTGGATTTTAAGATCTTGGGAATCATTTCCATAGCTTCCAAACCATCTCCCCATCGATAATACTACACCTCTAGCATCTACATAGAGTAATGTCAAAAGGATATTTCTTGAGTATTGCTCTTGAAGGTTTCTCATTCTTCGGATCCACTTATATATTCTCAAGCTAAGGGACAATTGGATTGGGAAAATTCCATGTTTGTAGAGTATGAGGCCTTGAAAAAGAACATATGAGCTTGTTCCTCTTCTAGAAGTGTAGAGAATGGTTGGATACAAATGGTTCTACAAGACTATGTATATTTGGATGACCAAATAAAGAAGCATAAGGCATGCCTTGTTACTAAAGAATTCTTTTAATAGGTGGAAGTTGATTATTTTAAGATATTTGCTCTTGTTTCTAGGATGTATTCCATCAACATGATTCTCTATAGTAGCCTCATTTGTATGGAAGGTACATCATATGGCTTTGGAGAGTGTCTTCCTATATGACAACCTATAGGAGGAGATCTATATGCAGTTTCCACTTTATTTTGAGATTGAGGGTCCCACTCCTCCATTCTATCAATAGAATGTGTTCTTGTATGGACTTAGGTAGGCACCTCATGCTTGGTATGAGAAAATAAATTAATGTTTTATCAATTGTGGGTTTTGAGAGTGTGAATTCAAACATGATTTCTACATCAAATATTAGGATGGGGAGACTTTGGTGATTATACTTTATTTTTATGATCTTCTAATCACGTGTAATTCTCCTACGTTGATTTAGGACATGAAGTCATGACTTCATTCGGCTTTTGATATGATAGATTTGGGGATTTATATTGATAGATAGACTTTGAAATCACCATTTTATAGTCAAAATATGCATTAGATCTTCAATGCTTTAGGATGGAGGATTGCAAGTCCACTTGGAATTATTTTGTTTTAGGCCCAAAGCTTTGAGTTGATTGGACTCCTCCTTTGGTGGATGCTACTTATATCAATATTTTATGGGTGGACTTCTCGATCTTTCTCACACAAACATGACACAATATAACTTTTACTATCATCTATAGTTCCAAGTACATGCAAGCCCCTTAAGAGATTTAGCAGACCACATCCAAGAGGATTCTCAAGTACATTCAAAGGACTTATCGAATGTATATTCATTACTCATTTGGTTCCCCTTTGATTCGGATATTATTTTTAGATGCCAATTGGGTTAGTAATATTGATGAGTAATGGTCCACCATAGGATTTTTGCTCTATTTGGAATCTAGTCCTATTTCTTAATGTTCCAGACACCAATCCACCATATCTCAATCTTCTATGAAAGCTAAATATTGTGTTGGTAATGAGATAACTAAGTATATTTGGTGGATGCTTGAGATTTTTTTTGTGCACATGCAAGAGCTACTTGGTGTGGGATAGTCTCCCTTAAGGGGATGACAAATAAGGGTCCCTTTCCATGTCTTTTGTTCAAGTTGAGGGGGAATGTTGGAATATGTGGTGGTTAAGCTTTTGCTATGGCCACGATCAACTTTTGTATTATATTGTACATATAAGCTTTTTAGACCCTTGTAAACCTTGAAAAAGGTATTTATGTAATATTTTATTATTTTAATCTTTAAAGTCAAATACTTAACCTTGACCTAAAGGTAACTTGTACTTAGGTATAAACATCCCATCATTCCAGCCATTTGATCCTTGATTGTAGTGTAATTATATTATTTAATAGTGAGATTATTTGGTGTTCATAAATACCCCATATATTGTATGCATTGCTTTATATGTATTTTTTTTTAGCAATATTGAATAATGTGTTGATTCATTTGTTTTTCAAAATTATTGCAAAATCTAACATTAAGATCAAGCACACAGTAAATTAAGGATAAGGAAATAAAGCTACATATTTGAAAAAATATCTATGAAAGAAGTGTTTAGTAGTTCATTTTTTTAATAACATATAAATGTGGAACATTTTTTTGGTAGTTGAGGTATTGTTTAGTAACGATTACAATCTAAGGCATATTACAAACCATGGATGCCTTTGTTAAGAGATGGTAGACCAAGTACAAGTATAATGATTGGTTTTCTTTAGAAGAAAAGGTGTATGTGGTTTAGTATCAGGGATTCGATAGATTGTTGCATTATGTGGAAAAAATTAGTCAAATTGTTGTGTTGCATTGACTGTGGGAAGAAGTGAATTTCTAGTTGGATATTATTTTTGACCCCCAATTATAGGGAATAGTTGTTCTAGATAGTTGAAAGCTAAAACTTGAAGTAATATATTTATTTTAATAAATAAATAATACAACACTAATAATGTATATAACAGGATAAAAAATGCAAAGTAGTTTGATATCTATAACAAACTTAAAAGAGTACAGGCGAATAACTCAGCGTAGAGGCGAACGAACGAAATCTGAACCTTTTTAATATGTACAAAGCTTATTAAAAAAAATGTACAAAGCTTTTCGAGTCCAAGTTATTATTTACTCTCCCGTATGCATCGAACTTTTCTAAAATGGCTGTCTTGTCATGTCCGTGCTTTTGATTTACGGGGCCTTCACCAAACACTCGGATATTCCCGTCAAGCAAATGTGAAATTTCGTGTCAGACCTTCAAACAGTTTAAGTGGAATCCACGTCTGATCCCATTCAAATATTTTCCACAAAACTTCCCTTTTCAATTAATATTTAATACCGTCACGTCAAGCAAATGTCAAATTTCGTGTCAAACCTTCAAACAGTTTAAGTGGAATCCACGTCTGATTCCATTCAAATATTTTCCACAAAACTTCACTTTTCAATTAATATTTAATACCGTCAACACTGGCGTCTGAACCCTGTGAAATTTCGTGTCAAACCTTGCGTCCAGATATGACTGCCGATAATTTCAAAAAACGTTAAACCTTTGCAAGTCAGATCTTGCTTTTGGCTCGAAAATAAGAAAACATTAAATCTTTGAAAATGACCACCACAATTTTTTATTTATCCGCATGCATGGAAATTTCACATTATTAAAGTCTTTTGTCTCGATATAAATAGCACGTTCCACCACAAACATATTATTTTTAACCTATTCAATTTGTCCTTTCCTTTTGTTTTTTCTTAAAGGTGTGACGCAGTCATTCAGATTCCATGTATTTACTGTATTCATTTTTGTTGTGTAACAGTAGACCTAAATAAATGCTTAACACCTACTTTGAAATGTCCAGGAGTCTGCATCTCCATCCTTCATTAGCTCCACTATTTTCTGCCCTAAATAAATGACTGGCCCTGAGCGATCCATTAGATAAACCATTTCTGCCTGCGGCACCTTCTCTGAGATTATCCATTTGGCTCTCCCCAACTAGGTGATAATATAGTTGTCACTTTCATGCTGTCCTCCACTTCCTCAATCTTCTCGTAAGAACGCATCTTCGAGGATGCACTCACAATAATAAATTAATGATCGCTGGTAGGAATACGTAGAGAAAACAACAATTTGTATTAAAAACTGTTTCATAATGAATTGGTTATAAATAAAATATATGTTACATAAGTATTATATGACTCGATAATTCTAAAAAGAATTTGAGAATTTAGACATCTAAAATATTAAGACTCGGTATAATAATAAGACTCAGAGTGAAAAATTCCAAAGCGAAAACTTATGCTTCTAACGGTTTGGAAGGATTAATTTTATTTATTATTTTCATTTTATATGGCGTATCTTTGAATTCCTCAAACAGTCAATGTACCATAGAATTGTTTTCTTTTTCCCGAAAGGGAAGAAATGAGATCCAATACAGGAGGCGTGGAAAGGTAGTTTCAAAGGAATGAGATTAAGAAACCCTGGAACCGAACTGGAAAGCACCACATGTATGTTAAGGACATTTCAAAGTAGGTGTTAAGCAGACTCCAGACATTTAAAAAAAATAAAAATAAAAATAAAAATAAAATAAAGATAATTTTATATTAAGAAAATATTTAGTTTTCAATTTTAGGGCATATTTAATAAGGGTGAAGGTAGTAGTTTAACTTGAGTCAGTTGAGTGAGATTCGGTTGAGTGACTACCAGCTTGATGAGTACCAACTCTGAACCACCGGGAATCTCCTTCACTCAAAATTGCATTTACCAAAAAGAGACAGAAGTGAGTTATAAAGACAGCTGCAAAAAAATATCTGTCCAATTATTAAAATGAAAAAATAATACTAATTCCCTTATTAAAAAAAAACCAACACATTTCAAAGCACGTGTTAAGCATACTCCAGACGTTTCAAAGAAATAAAAGAAAACCTCAGGACATTTCAAAGTAGGTGTTAAGCAGACTCCGAACATTTCAAAGAAATAAAAGACAACCTCGGGAAACAAAGCAGGTGTTAAGTAGATGATGGGAATCCAAAATCGCTCATCCCAAATTCTCAATTCTCATGCATTACACTTAAAAAAAAATTTACAATTGTGGCAGCAGTCTACCAAACAAACTCTTTTATCCCAAAAGGTGGTTTATTTATTTTTTGTTTCATTACAACATTTCCAACTTTGGAAGAAAAACAACTCAAACAGGTCCAGAATGGCCTTCTCCTTTTGCCTTCACATCTGCAACTCTGTCGTCGCAGTTTTTCGACCCTTGTGCATGCCTTCGCTTCCCCTTTTAAAACCTCTGGCGTGACTCTCTGTTTTCCTTTTCTGACCCCTCGTTTCATTTCCCGTGCCTCTTCGTTGTCTTGGCTTTCGAAACGTCTTTCTCTCCGACTCTTGATCTTCGTCTGCTTTCATTGCACCTTGGTGCCACGTGTTTGTCCAAGTCGTTGCCATTGTAGACTCTGTCCGCCTGTCAACCAATGATGACGTTCGGTATACCCATCGCTCGATAATTTCCTCTGTAACGGCCCCTGTAACCGCTTGCCTTTTCTTTCCTTCTGTTTGGTCGCGAAAACGTGACATGTCACGATATCGTGACGTTTTTGCTTCATTGCCTTCTTGCCCTTTGCGAGTTGCGAAAATGCGACATGTCGCGATATCGCAACACTTTTGCTTTTCGGTCTTCCTGCCCTTTGCAAGTCGCAAAAATGCGACATGTCGCGATATTGCGACACTTTTTCTCTCCTGTACCTCCTCTCGCCTTTTGGTCGCGATAATGCGACATGTCGCGATATCGCGACACTTTTCTCTCTTGCGCCTTCCCTCGTCTTTTGGTCGCAAAAATGCGACATGTCGTGATATCGCGACACTTTTCTCTCCTGCGCCTTCCCTCGTCTTTTGGTTGCGAAAATGCGACATGTCGCGATATCGCAACACTTTTTCTCCTTTGCGCTTTCTCTCGTCCTTTGGTCACGATAATGCGACATGTCGCGATATCGTGACACTTTTCTCTCTTGCGCCTCCTCTCATCTTCTGGTCATGAAAATGCGACATGTCGCGATATCACGACATTTTCCTCTCTTGTGCCTTCTCTCGTTGTCTGGTCACGAAAATGTGACATGTCGCGATATCACGACATCTTTCCTTTTCGGCTCTTCTTTCTCCTTTTCGATCATGAAATTGCGACATGTCGTGATATCGCGACATCTTTCCTTTCTGCCTTCTCCTCGCCTCTCGGGTCACGAAATCGCAACATGTCACGATATCGCGACAACTTTGCTCTCTGCTTTCTCTTTCTATTTTGGGTCACAAAATCGTGACATGTTGCGATATCGCGACAATTTCCTTCCTTGCTTTCTTTCTGCTTCGTCGGTCACGATTTCACGACATGTCGCGAAATCATGACATTTTCTTCTTTGGCCCTTCCAGTCTTCTTTCGGTTGCGATTTCGCGACATGTCACGAAATCATGACATTTTTGTGTCGTGCCTTATCTCTCCTTCCTGAGTCACAAAAACGTGACATGTCATGATATCGCGATACTTTTCTCTGTCGCGATATCGCGACAGTAAGGCAAACACTTAGAAATATTTTTGTTGATGCAAGATTGCTCTGTTGCCACCGGATGCTCCTGCATCAGACAACTGGGGTGGATTGAGAAGTGACCTTTACTTCTGTACTGTTTTATCACCTTCTTTTTCAACATCTCAATACTTGCAAAATCTTCAACAAAATCTGGGTCTTTAGGGTACAAACCCTTAAGTTCTTCAAACCCCACAACTTCCACTCTCATTGTTGTCAACAACCTCTTTTCATCCATCCCCTTCAGTGGCTTTAGTTTATGGCGCACTCCTTCATTTGTTAGGGAGTAAGTGTTAGTATGTCTATCATGGACTACATGGCAATCAAACTGCCATGGTCTTCCTAACAGCATATGGCAAGCATCCATAGGCAGGATATCACACAGGACCTCATCCTGGTATCTCTCAATATTGAACTTGACTAAGGACTGTTCACTGACCAATGCCCTATGGTCCTTTCGCAACCACACAATCCGATAGGGGTGCAGGTGTCTCCTCCTCTCTAACTATAACTTAGTAACCATTTCTTCAGAGTCCAAGTTATCAGTACTACCATTATCTATAACAACATTACAGACCTTACCTGAACATTTGCACCTTGTGCAAAATAGGCTCCTCCTCTGGTCTGGTTCTTCCTCCTCATTCAACAAGATTCTCCTTGTGACCATAACTTCTCCTCTCTCTGCCTCAGTATGTTCTGATTTAGCACCTTCATCTGCTACATGACGAGCTCTAGCATGACCCTCAGGTCTCCTATTCGCCCTCTCTTGGTGTTGGGGACACTCATATGCCCGATGTCCCTCTTCTCCATAATGGAAACAGGTTCCATGAAATCCTCCTCTTCCATATCTACCTCTACCTCTTCCTATTTGATAACCATTATTCTGATTATGGGTTCTGTAATCATTATCCCCCTTCTGATCCTGACTATAGCTAACTTCTTCTTTCTTCTCATCTTGTCCTCCATCTATTCTTCCACCAATTATTTCTCCATGACCTCTTCCTTTCTGCTTACCCTCAAACCTTCTGTTCAGCTTCTCTTCAACTTTTAGAGCAAACTAGTAAGCATCCTCAATGGTGCTAATCTTAACCAGACTCAACTCTTCTTGAATACTTGTTCTCAATCCATTGATGTAACTGGCCACCTTCTCCCTATTAGCCTCTGAATGGTCAATTTTGATTGAGATCTAGAAAAACTCCTTTGTATATTCTTTGATAGATTTGTTTGACCGTCTCAAACTCTGCATTTTTCTCAATAGGTCCAATTCATAATCTACAGGAATAAACCGTCTCTTTAACTTCTCCACCATTCAATCCCATCTGGTTATCTTTTCCCTTTTGCTTCTATTTTTTTCTAGCTGCACTCCTTTCCACCATATGCTAGCATGGCCTTTCAACTTCATTTTTACCAATTTGATCTGATCTGGATCTACAACCTCCTCATACTCAAAATATTCTTCCAAATCGTTGATCCAATCAATCAACTCCTCTGGATTGAGATTCCCAGAATACATGGAGACATTAAAATTTGGCTTCTTCCCGATCCAAGATATGGCCTTAACCAATCTGGCTTCTATAGGATTCATTGCTTCATCTTCTTCTGATGGATTATCAACCTCCCAAGCTTCATCTTAACTATGATCTTCTCTTCTTGGTTCAACCCCTCTTCGCAACTCCTCTTGCAGGGCTTGCACTTGCCTCTGCAAAACTCTAAAATCTTCTTCAGGTACCACATTTCTCCCACCACCACGATTTCTTTGTGGAGGCATTCTTCCTCACTCTCTTCTCACAATCCTTAACCATAAATTCTGATGTAAACTGCCTCACATCCGACGATCTGTTTACACACTCAGGAACCCTACGCTCTTCCATAGATCCTAGTGCAAACTGCCTCACTGTCGGCGATCTACTCACACACTCAGGAACTCCCACTTTGATACCACTTGATGGGGAGCCAAAATCGCTCACCCCAAATTCTCAATTCTCATGCATTACACTTAAAAAAAAATTATAATTGTGGTAGTAGTCTGCCAAACAAACTCCTTTATCCTGAAAGGTAATTTATTTATTTTTGTTTCATTACAGCATTTCCAACTCTGAAAGAAAAATAGCTCAAACAGGTCCAGAATGGCCCTCTCCTTTTGTCGTCATGTCTGTAACTCTGTTGTCACAGTTTTTTGACCCTTGTGCATGCCTTCACTTCCCATTTTAAAACCTTTGGCATGACTCTCCATTTTCCTTTTCTGACCCCTCGTTTCATTTCCTGTGCCTCTTCGTTGTCTTGGCTTTCGAAACGTATTTCTCTCCGACTCTTGATCTTCATCTGCTTTCATTGCACCTTGGTGCCACGTGTTTGTCTAGTGCTGCCACTGTAGACTCTGTCTGCTTGTCAACCAATGATGATGTACGGTATAGCCATCGCTCGATAATTTCCTCTGTAATGGCCCCTGTAACCGCCTACCTTTTTTTTCCTTCTGTTTGGTCCCAAAAACGCGACATGTCATGATATCGTGATATTTTTGCTTCACTGCCTTCTTGCCCTTTACCAGTCATGAAAATGCGACATGTCGCAATATCATGACACTTTTGCTTTTTGGCCTTCCTGCCCTTTGCGAGTTGCAAAAATGCGACATGTCGCGATATCGTGACACTTTTTCTCTCCTGCGCCTCCTCTCGCCTTTTGGTTGTGATAATGCGACATTTTGCGATATCGCGACACTTTTCTCTCCTGCACCTTCCCTCGCCTTTTTGTCATGAAAATGTGTCATGTCGCGATATCGCGACACTTTTCTCTCTCGCGCCTTCCCTCGCCTTTTGGTCGCGAAAATGAGACATGTGATATCACGACACTTTTTCTCCTTTGCGCTTTCTCTCGTCCTTTGGTCGTGATAATGCAACATGTCGCAATATCGCGACACTTTTCTCTCTTGCGCCTCCTCTCGTCTTCTATTCGTAAAAATGTGACATGTCGCGATATCACGACATTTTCCTCTCTTGTGCCTTCTCTCGTTGTTTGGTCGTAAAAATGCGACATGTCGCGATATCACGACATATTTCCTTTTCGGCTCTTCTTTCTCCTTTTCGATAGCAAAATTGTGACATGTCGCGATATCGCGACATATATTTCCTTTCTGCCTCCTCCTCGCCTCTCGGGTCACGAAATCGTGACATGTCGTGATATCGTGACAACTTTGCTCTCTGCTTTCTCTCTCTATTTTGGGTCGTGAAATAGCAACATGTCGTGACAGTTTCCTTCCTTGCTTTCTTTCTGCCCCGTCGGTCGCGATTTCATGACATGTCGCAAAATCACGACATTTTCTTCTCTGGCCCTTTTGTTCTTCTTTAGGTCGTGATTTCATGACATGTCACGAAATTATGAAATTTTTGCGCCATGCCATCTCTCTCCTTCTTGAGTCGCAAAAACGCGACATGTCGCGATATCACGAAACTTTTCTCTGTTGCGATATCGCGACAACAAGGCAAACACTTAGAAATTATTTTGTTGATGCAAGATTGCTCTGCTGCCATCGGATGCTCCTGCATCAGTAGACTACGAACATTTCAAAGAAATAAAAGACAACCTCAAAAAACTTTGTGTTAATTTTATGGCCACACACATGAACCTAAAACATTTCAAATTAGGAATTAAAATTACGGCAGTGGCCATAGACATAGGGTAGAGGGTAAACACACAATGAATTGAAGCACATTCTAGCCCACCCTTACATTCTTTACCATATTTATTTCAATGTTATCCTTTATATTTATCCCAATGAGTTTGGAACAAGGGGGTGGAAAATGAGAATTTTTCAACTCTCAGAAAAAGTTTCAATTTGTTATGAGAACTTTTCGGGTTATTTTTATGGTAATACATGGATCAACTTAAGGTTACCTAACAATATATTTAGGTCAAGTATAATTATATTATAATTTTAAGAATAATAATGTGTTATTTATAAATTTTATATTAGTTTTTGAAGTTAGAAGGAAATGCAGTCATAATGATGAAATAAGTAAGTTAGGTTATATTTATAATAATGGCTAACTAATAAGCATGAAAATAATATGAGAAAATTTTGAAATAACTCATGCAAATATTATTAATGAAAGCTTACAAAAATAGAAACTTGATACAATATATGAAGTTCCTCTCTACTACTCTACTAGTGCATGTTAAGGACCATGCATGCTTCTTAATACAATGTTAACTCATATAAATATATTAGAATGTGACTCTTCACATTCCTATCCTAAGGACACATGTGCATTCTGCATGATAGACACTTGTGTACATGCACAACTAAGGACACTTTTTCTTTTACATCATTGCACATTTTAACACTTGTGCATTTATTACTTCTTCCTCAAGTAGCCACTTAACCTAAGATAAACTCCTAGTCTAATAATATACCTAAGGTGGTACATTATCATGCACTAAATAATGTAATATACTCTAACACCTTCTATATTACATTATTTGGTTATTGAAGACTTTAGTATTTAATATGGATCTTTGTATTTTTCTTCATTCTTCAAGTGATTTTGGATTTGATCTTTTGCTTGAGCTTCATCTTTTTGCTTCATTATGTATTGTGACTTTGGCACTGTTACTACTTTCCTTCTGATTCTATTTTCAAGGAAGTTCATGCCCTTCATGTGCCCATATATGTTCTTTGAGAAAGAGAAAATTTACTAATGAATTTTCTTGTCATTGTATATATTCAATCAAAGAAATAGTTTTCTTTGTACCAACAATATATTTGAGAATGATTGGTTCCTCCACAAATTTTACAACTATGGATATTCTAGCATCTCTCTATCTCATGCACATATATGTTACAATGACTGCATCTGTTTTCTATTACTAAATCCCTTTGACCATTTTGTCCTTCATAGTAACTATTCTTGTCAATCTTTGTCACTAATTTGATATCACTATTATTTGTTATAAATTTTGTTCCTTGCTTACTACTGTTGGTCTGGCCTGTATACTCAAGATCTTCATACTTTGACCTAATTTTTGATGCAATTGATTTTTGCATTCCTTGTTCATGTTTTTTCTAGACCTGTATCTTTATCTCTTATCAAATTTGAAAAAAAACCATTAGTGTGACCAATAAAACCATTAGAATAATATTTATCACTATTAATATTATTCTATGCGTCATTATATCTATCATCATTTGTAGCTATATCTTCATCAATTATAGTAACATAAAAAAATTTCTAAGAAATCATGAACTGTATCTAAATCAATTGTATTGCATGTAACATCAATTTTTGTAACAGGTTCATCTACCTTAGTCAAGAGTTCTAAATCACTAGTGTCAATACTTGCATTACAATATTTCCTTCCATTTTGACAAGCATCGTAATTTGTATCTTTTTCCTTTTGAAGTAAATCACTAGTGTCATTAATGCATCAATCATCATTGGTTTTAATTCCACGGTATTACAACATGAATATATCATCATGGGCTTTAAATAATTTGTATCATTAGAAGCATATTTCATCTCTATTTTTTTTCTTTACCTCATCAAAATTTTCTTGTTGTCTCATCCTAGAAGCATTAAGAGTGACAATTTATTTGTATATTATTCTCTATAGATTGGTAGGTATAGTAACACAATATTTATAATAATCATTAGCATTACTAAGAACTCTTTGCATGTGTTTTTCAAGTGTACAATAATCATATTTTTTTGTTTCACTAGTAATATCAACAAGCCTATTGTTCAAAGCATTTGCTTCATCAATATACTTGTTCTTCAAATCTTCTATCATATCCTCTTGTATTTTAGAACTTCAAAGGGAAGTAATGACATATATATTAGGTCTCCTATATCACTTGGTAATATAAAAATATTTTTAGAAGTTTTATATGTCTCATCAAGCTTTCCATTCAAATAATTGCTAAGTACTGAGAAATTATCATTTTTTATTTCTTTTAACATTGATTGTAAGGTACCCTTTTCAATATATTCTATCAAGTGTTGTGAATGATATTTTAATATTTCCAATATTTCTAAAATTTCCTGAATGTCTAGTTGTTCTCCTTGGACTTCTTGAATTTTTATTTGTCCTTCTTGAGAACATAAGTTTGTCATTTCAATTATCTTCAACTAGGGTATTTTTGTTTCTTGTTTTTAATCACTTGCTTTATTTTCATAAGCTTTTTCTTTGCCACGTTCCTTTCATGTAGGCTATATTATGGCTCCCTAGATAAGATATTTAGAGTTTTGTAAACTATATTTACAAAATTCAATATCCTAATTTGATGTAGTAGACCTTATCTCTCCAATATTATTAATTTTTCAAATATTAAATTTGATTTACAAAACCTAATTGATTGATTACAAAACTTGTAATACTCTAGGTAGAATACCTTTTAACTCCCAAGTAATTTTAGTAAAAGATCAAGTTTTCTAAGATCTTTTTAATTCTTCAAGTTTTGTAAAGAACTTGGATCTACCAAATGATTTTGAGTGCAATATATTTTGATAGTTGTTTGGCTTTCTTAGTTTCCTTGAGTTGAATTCATTTTATATCCCTAATGTCTAGCTTTAATTTTCACTTTATTTCTCCCAATGAAGTACTAAATAGAAAACTAAAAATGATTTGATAATACACCTTCAATTTTTGATAAGGTTTTTTTCCTTCAAGACCTTTAAGTTGGATTCATGTCTTCTACGTAATCAATAATTAGCCTTCAATTTTCACTGGAATAGTTTTCTAAATTTCAACAGTTCAATGTTTGGTGTAGGATTCCTTACATCTCCCTAATGTAGAATAATTATATTTACAAACTAAATGGACTCTAATCACATAACACAAATGCAATATAATGGAAGAAACCTGTAAATCGTTATTCTTATCATTCCTAAATTCACACCCCTTCTCCAAGAGAATACAATTTGTATTATAGCAACTGAAAACCAAAGAAACCCTAAAAACTTATTTTTTTCTAAAAACTGCTAAAAATAGAAATGAGTTGGATTGTGCCCAAATTTGGTGCACACATCCCTCTTACAATAAGGAACCTTAATTTAAAATATCCGGTGTCAAATTAAGGTATAACAAAAGATAATAAAGTTATAACATTCAAAAATTTCCAAAAAACTCGAGAACCTATTCTAAAAGCTAATTTTGGGACACTAGATGGAGGAGTTAGGTACCAAAAATATGATTTTAGGAGGATCACGCAGAACATGCACGTAGAACCACATGTTAAATTTCAAGGAAAATGGGCGTACAGTTCACAACCTATGGCTCGTGCAAGGTGCATCATTCTCCTTTGGTGAAAAAGAACTCAACTCCTGCGAGTTTAGCTAAATTGAAATCTTGTAACTTCTGGTTATCAACTTTCTTTAGCTCTGAATATAAAAACCAAGTGTTATCTAACTATGATAATCCTTCCCACTGAACCAGGTATCTATTGTAGCTCCCATGCCTGGTGGTGATCACCTTCTTATCGAGCACCTTTGCAACTCTGTCTTTTTTCTTCTTAGGCATCTGTCATGCCCAATGTACTGTCTCCTATAATTTACCATCCTTGGCAGTACCTAGATACTGAAATAAATAAAAAAAATTAAAAATGGGTGAAATATCAAATTCATCGGGCATCTCCACTTTATAGGCATTATCATTGATATTCTTAAAAATCCTGCATGGCCCAATTTTCTTAAGTTTCAGTTTGTTATACGTCCCCTTAGGAAATATTTCTTTCCTAAGATAAACCATGACCATATCACCCTCTTCGAACACTTTCACCCTTCTGTGTGCATCAGTAGACTCTTTATAGTGAGCATTACTACTCTACACATTTTCGCTCACTAACTCTTGCACTTTTTGGATATGCTCAACAAATGCTTTCGCATCATCACTAACTTGTTCCCCAATTGGTAACTCAGCCAAATCTAATTGTAGACACCAAAATAACACCAATCCGATTATGTGACAACAAGCATCGATCGCATTAACACACACAACCCCTAGGGCAGCCCCTAGAGGTTAAACAGTGGTCCTAACCACTCCCAAAAGCAGTTTGGAAGGTCAGAAGACAATTTGGCACCTTTTTGGCACTTTGCTTCCTACTTGTCTCACCCAGGGATGAATACAAACTGGTATTCGTTCCACCCAGGGACGATTAGCAACATTCACCCCAGGGTGAGGCGAATAGAAGGTTTGATTGGCAAAAATTCAAACCTCGACAGGTCCGCCAATTAACTACAACTTTAGGACATGCAATTGCGAGGAACGTATTCAAATAAAGAAGAGAGACTTCATTCATGCATGTCTTTATTTTTAGAGATCCCATGTAAGGAGACTCTAAATCAGGGAATAATATTTTCTCTCAAAATAGGACAATCAACTCAAGTGGCGCCCTCACATGCAAATTCAAACAAAGAGACCCTAGGTCTATAAATTGATGAGTCTTCTCACCCAAAGAAAGAGACAGAGAGGAGCTTTTGGAGCAACGAATTGCTGCTAAAATACATCCTCACCCATTGTTTGTGCTTTCACATCCTTGATCTCTCTTTTGGAGGGAGTTTATTGGGTGATTATTGGAGGCGCATTCTAGAACCAAACTCAAATATTTAGCCACAATATCCCATAAAATTTGCTGACAACACCCCATAAGAAGTTTTGGACCCATCCCAAGTGGATTGGTGCCGAAGCAAAGTTCCAAATGATGGGCATCCTGCCCCCGGGCATCCCCCAAGCTATCACAATTCTAAACGCCCCACATCAGAGCGATTAGAAATATGTGCCAGATTTCCTTTCTTTTCTTTTTGCATCTTATTCTAGATTATTTAAATATGATGTAGTTTAAATTTCACTTCATTCTAAGTATTTTTGACCAGGTTTTCATCATTTTCTGCCTTTACTAACCTGCAGATGGCACCATCAAAATCTGGGTGATAGAGGCATCATTTCCTACCTTTATCTTGTGTCGATTCATTTATGTTCTTTCCTTTCATGCATTTTTCAATATATAGGCTTTTAGCGTTAAGTTTGGTTTTACACGCATCGTACTTGGTATTTTCCTTTTTGTTTTCGTATCCTCGTGCTTTCAGTGGCAATCACGGTGGGACACGATGGGATATTGTATCTAAACGTTATTTACAAAATCTTTCAAAACAAAATCAAAACACACTAAAACCAGATTTAGGGCACACTTTTAATCTATAAAAAAGATAACCATTGCTTTGATTGTGTGTTTCCTTTATGTTTAGTGTAGCATAAGAAATCCTAAAAGAAGGTAAAAACGTACACATATTTAGGTAAACATCACCATGGTGTACACTCGTATCCGAGCCCAATAATGGGAAAGCATTGCATAAAGTGTACAAAGGGGGACAAGTCACCTCCGATATAGTACTGAGGACTTGGTCATCCTGCCTTGGTGGCCTGACACACAAGATAATCCACATCATGCCATCATAGAACATGACTATAGAGGCACCTATTTGAGGGGCACCCCCACTCAGCATAGATCCTTTCAAGAGGAGAACCTACACGTGGCACTCAACATATACAGGAGGCCTCCCTTAGACACTCATTATGAGTGGCCTAGTGATGAAGTGCTAGAGCAACAGAGGGTCCATAAGGATGGGCCACATGATTTCTTCATCCCTCCTCTACCCCTTATTACTGTTAGAAACACTAGACCAAATCTAGAGCACAGGGCTCTCTAGACAGGGCAAGACAATTCTGCCCACACCTTTCATGCATACGAAGGGCAGTATGAGGAAGAACACTACGTTCCTCAAGAGCAGTACACAGCGTGGGAGCGATGCACCTCTGCACCTGCTATGTATTAGGATCACCCATTGAGGCCAGAGCCTTGGGTTAATGTAGCTAACCTCGATAGAGGAAAGCAACCCATAGGGGTCTCAGATCCCCACGACCGAGATAGACATGTAGGAGAGGCATCTAGGCTTCCTAAACACTAGATGGTGGAACAAACTGACTTGGCATTTGCCAGACATGTTGCCTGCCAAGCACAAATTACGTAGCTTAGCCAAGATCAACAACAGTTAGAGCATCTGTATCACCTTAACAAAGAGTGCATTCAGCGTCAAACAGCTGAATTGCTTCATAACAATGTGCCTGAGAAGGTCCTAACCCCTCACGCGCATAAAGTAGAAGTGTATGAGAGGCGCAACCCCTTATTACGAGACAGGTCTATGCGACCTTATCAAGTATTACCTCCAAGACCTCCTAGACCTAAGTAGGAGGCCACTCCTAAAAATAACGATGGGCACCCTCCATGGGCACCCACCCATGTTTATAGGTCTCATCCAGACACTCCTCAAGAATCCTATGAGGAGTATGAGCAAGAAGAAGAGTGGGCTGAAACACCCTACCAAGGTAGAGGGGGTGCTATCCAGCCACCCCTCCATAGGCCTCAAGTTCCCCGCAACCCACAATAGGAGCAAACCAAGGAGGAAGAAATTAAATCTTTTGATGCATATAAAGAGCTGCTAGAGTGCTTAGAGTCTGTGGAGACCAAGACTTCTGGGCCCCAAAAGCCTATTTTACGCCAACTCCACAGTCATCCTGTGCATCCGTCAGTGCTGGCACCTCCATACCTTGAACACTTTAAATTGCCCCAGTTGGCACTCTTTAGAGGGGAGGAGGATGCCCAAGAGCACGTGACTAGGTTCCTGAGCCAGTGCTTTGGCATTCAAGATAATTATGCTTTGTTGCAAAGAACATTTATAACCACATTCGTAGGCCCTACCTCAGATTGGTTCATTCAGTTGCCAAAACATAGCATCAACAACTTGGATCAGCTAGTGACGCATTCCTCGAACGCTTCACCTTAAACACCAAGAAAAATGCATCACTAAGAGACCTAGCTAGCCTCAGGCAGTATGAGGAAGAAACCCTGGTGGCATATGGGAACCGATGGAGGACATTGATTTCAAAGCTGCCCTACCTCCCTCCCATGTCCGACCTGACCCAAATGTTCTCAAAGAGTTTTTTGAGATCAATCTCCATGCTATTGCAGCTGCAGCAATATGCCACTCTTGAGGAAGCTTTGGTGCAAGCCAGAATCATTGAGGAGATCAAGATACAGGATGGCGAGATTTCCAAACCCAAAAAAAAAGAATGGTCTAAGAACACCAAAACAGGGACCACGCAACAGAAACCCGCTACGGTCAATCAGGTTGCTATAAACGTCCTGTTGTGGCTGATCCACAATGTACCCCAAAATTGGGGACCCACCTTTTTGCATGTTTTCCAAGAAGACCGAAGTGGCCCATATGCTAAAGATAAAAGAAAAAGCAAAACACCACAAGGAGAAAAAGTGTCGCGATATCGCGACATGTTGCATTTTCGTGGTCCAAAGCAAAGGGAGAGGCCAAAAGAGAAAAAGTGTCACGATATCATGACATGTTGCACCATTGTGGCCAAAAGAGAAAAAGTGTCGCGATATCGCGACATGTTGCACCATTGTGGCCAAAAGAGAAAAAGTGTCACGATATCGTGACATGTTGCACCATCGCGGCAAAAGAGAAAAAGTGTCGCGATATCGTGACATGTTGCACCATCACGGCCAAAGGAGAAAAAGTGTCACGATATCGTGACATGATGCACCATCATGGCCAAAGGAGAAAAATTGTTGTGATATCGCGACATGTTGCACCATCGTGGCCAAAAGAGAAAAAGTGTCGCGATATCGCGACATGTTGCATTTTCGTGACCAAAACAGAAGAAAGAAAAAGTGTCGTGATATCGCGACATGTTGCATTTTCACGACCAAAACAGAAGAAAGAAAAAGTGTCGCGATATCGCGACATGTTGCATTTTCACGACCAAAATAGAAGAAAGAAAAAGTGTCACGATATCGCGACATGTTGCATTTTCGCGGCCAGAACAGAAGAAAGAAAAAGTGTCGCGATATCGCGACATGTTGCATCGTCATGGCCAAAATAGAAAAAGTGTCGTGATATCGTGACATGTTGCATTGTCGCGGCCAAAAGAGAAAAAGTGTCACGATATCACGACATGTTGCATCGTCGCGGTCAAAGGAGGAAAAAGTGTCGCAATATCGCGACATGTTACATTTTCATGGCTAAAAGCAACAAAATACGGAAGGGGCCAAAAGTGTCGCAATATCGTGACATGTTACATTTTCATGATTCAAAAGGGGCAGGCAAACAAAGAAACAAGAAGTGTCGCAATATCGCGACATGTTCCATTTTTGCCAAGGTAACAGACCTGCATAGTGACATGGACATAAGGACAAAATCCAATGAATAAGACAAAACGTTACATAAGGAATATTTAATGATTTGAAATCATTTAAGATGGTTGTTACACATGGAGGGAAATGGATGCAAGCCCATGTGGTGAAAAGGAAACGTTCTTTCGAAATCAAAATAGAAGCGAAAAGTTATTTTGGAAACCAAAACACATGCATGCATAGGGAAGGTGAAATGAACAACCATTGGAAAATGAAACAAACCATCATGGAAGGAGAAACAATGTTTTCAGAAGTTTAAATACGCCATTCAAAGAGGCCAGAAAGAGGGGGAAACTGCTACAAGTAGCGTTGTAGATTTGAAGGCAAGATAGCCATTCTAGACCTAGTTGGGTTGTTTTTCTTCCGTAGACTGGTTTTTCTTCTTCATGGACAGGGGTTGGAAACCGCTGCAAACAGAGTTGCAGAGTTGAAGGCAAGAGGGCCATTCTAGACATGTTTGAGTTTTTTTTCTTCCACAGACTGGTTTGGGAAAACTAGAAATTCTACTATTGTAAAATGACACATTTTTAATGCAGAAGTTTTCAAAATTTTACATCTTGTGGGCAAGAAAGAAGGAGATTCTCTTTGCATGCTATGGATTTAATGTTTATTCTTTCATTTTTAGATTTCGAATTTATAGATAATGTTAATGCCATTTTTTTTGGGTTACATTAGGCAAATGTTTGAAATCTGAACTTTATTTTGTACCCTAGGAACCAACACTTAGTCTATGGGGATTGTGCTAGTTTTGCAAGTCCAATAGGTTAGGTTGCATGCACGGAGACCTCACATCTTCGGTTTTGTCGAAATAGGATAGCATCATACTGAATGCATTTTATTTTCAGTTTTTTGCATTTCATTTTCATTTTTCTGCATTTTATTTTTTTCCAAAAATTTTAACTTATTTTCAGGCATTAAAATAAACATTTAAAAAATTTCAAAATCCAAAAAACAATGAACAATCACTAAAGTTTCATGGTGAAATAAACCAACATTGCCCCTTGTTTACAGTTACTTGCAATCACTAAGGTGTTCCAAGCATTTAAATTGAATATCTTTATTTGAGATTACTAATACACATGTGCAAATGCTAAATATAGCAGAGACCTTGGAGAAGTTATTTATTTAATTTCTTTGCAAGAGGGGATTTGGAACCCAAATCCTAAAGGAGAGTGTACTTTCACAACTGGGTGAAAATACAACTCAACAGATTGGTGCTAGAAGGAGGGCTTGAATTGTTTTATTTCAGAGTGATTTAAATGCTATAGGGATTTAAATTTTGAACATTTCATGCCCTATTGATTATTATCTTTAGCCCTATTTTAACAATACAGCCTTGTAGTGTTAAAAGGAAGACATGAATCGCTATGCATTGTTCTAACGCTTTTGATTGTTCATATAGGAATAATGTGTTTTGATTTGATTTAAAAAAAAAAAAATTGGTCTTGACTAATGAGGTTGTCTCCATGCAATTAATTTCATTTGATTTTAATGGATACATCTCTTGGTTGATGCTAATATGATTATTAATACGTTACATTTTTTATATTTGCTAGTCAATTTCATGCTTATTTGTAAGGAATTATTTTTTGTCTAAAATGTATTTGTTTTTGGTATTATGCTCTTCACTTGTGTGTAATGCGATCTTGTGAATCAGAAAGCCTACAACACTAGGAGTATGCTCTTCACTTGCGCATATGCGATCTGGTGAATCAGAAACTTACAGTTTTAGAATACTACTTTGTCATGGTTCCTTCTTTCATTCACGACTAAAAATTTGATTTTGAAGTTATTCTTTGATTTTCTGTTCGATTTTGAATCAAATGGCCCAACCTCCACCACCTCCTTGGTACGAAGCCCATAACATTCCTTTGAATATTGCAGGGGATATTCACGAGATCCCTAGGAATATAGAGATATTTTTGCCCAAATACAAATCGGATGGCCCAAGGACCGCAGAAGAACATATTCAGGCCTATAGAAATGTTTTGATAAGATTGCACGTTCAACATGAAGATGTGGCTTGTAGACTCTTCCCCATGAGCCTAGACCAAGTGGCTTATGAATGGTATATTATCTTACCTACTGGTTCCATTACGTCATGGACGCAAATGGAGAATGCTTTTGTCAACCAATTCAGGTCACCATTAGATCCCACAACCATCTATAATCAGTTCATTACATGCAAAAGAGGTCGGGGTGAGCCAATCCGAACTTTTAATCAGAGATTTCAGAAGTGCTATAATAGAGCAATTTGGCATTTTTCCATTGATCCCGTAGTAGCTTTGCAAATATATTTTGGGGCATTGGATCCTATGGCGACAATGTTTGCAAGGCGAAATCCTCAAGTTACCATGCTTGCTCTAGCCTACAATGAAGCTATGACCATTGAACAACAAATGACACCACAGGTTTATGGGTTTTCCCAGATGCCTATGGTAGGACAATTGTGAAAGGTGAGTGTGGAGATAAAATGATAAATTGCATTAACCATAATCATAAGGTTACACAGATTAAATAAACAGTAAATAACCATTTTGAGAGAAAAGGGGGAAAAGGAGAAATTGGGGGAAAAGAAAGTAAACTTGAGTTCTCTTGCCGCCCAAATGCTACCGTCCACTGCCGTCCAGGTAAGGTAAAAGGTAAGTTACCTTTACCCAAGGTAAAATCAAATTTTTAACCTTTTTACTAATGGTAATTTTCCA